>OY730177.1:15550721-16785364 GCA_963422495.1 Polyommatus iphigenia
ACCAGCCTTCCACTCCACTACATACCTACAGTGGTCACTATTGTTTATGCTAATTCACTTTACACAAAGTATACAATATTATAAATGTTATTATATAGTAAAAAGCAAGTTAATAAGTTAACCAACAAAATATAAAAAACACTGAATTGAGGGTAGTTAAAAATTAAACCGAAAACATTTTTTTTTATTCGTCCCGGTCGGGACAGGCAAAGGGAGCGTTGCCCATACAGCCATTTCTATGTTTTCTCTATTTAATGAATGATAGTGAAGGCCGAAGCCAATTCTTTTATATTAACCATCTGAAATAGAGTTTTCATCAGGCCGAAGCCAATTCTTTGATATCAATAATAGGAAATAAGTTTTTTCATCGGGCCGAAGCCATTTCTCATGTTTTGATAGTATTCTTCATTGTCTTGACGTGGTCTTGACTCTTGACAGATGCCTAAAAAGTCTGCTAATAAACAGTTCAAAGTTATGTATGTACATTAATTAAATAATATTTTATTACTAAAACTAAGAAAAACGAGATGAAAAGCAAATATAAAAGGGAATTATTTACAACCACAAAGTACTTATATATAATTAGGAAATTTACAACACATAACCGTTACAGAGAACTATCTCTGTGTTACTATATTATACAATCTCAAGGTATATAGGTAATGACTGGTGAGTATTTATTTATATATATTTATATATCACCAATAGAAAGGACGTACTCATATATTGGCTTATAACAATCGGGTGTTTTCAGAAGCTGCTGAAGGGAGTACGGGATAGCCTCAGCAGTTTTAAAGATATCCATCAAGTGATTAATAAAAATAAATCCAAGGTTTGTTCAGAATGATTACAGTAATTACAAACGGGTGAAGACAATATATTCAATCTGTGAAGATGAGCATTAAATCGACAGTGACCAAGTCTAAGACGGCAAATAGTAGAATAAAATTTCCTGTCATGAAATGAAACATCTTTAGTAAATCATGGGACTGACAACTCCTGTTTACTCTTAGAATACCATTTTCCTTTGGTTTGCATGGTCTGTTTCAAAAAATTTGTAAATTCGATTTTAAAGGTTTCTTTTATTTTAACTAAAACATCAGATTCTGGAAGGCATATGTTTTTAATACAATGCTCCTGAGAACAAGACGTGGTTATAGCTCTTGCTAGAAAATCAGCCTGCTCATTTCCCTTAACACCAATATGTGACGGTGACCAGACTAAAACTATATTTTTTTTGTTTAATGTTGTTAATTTTGTATATTTTTCTCTAATATCATGGATAATATAGTTAGTTGTAGCTCAAAGTTTGGGGTTATTCAAGTTTTGAAGAACGCTAAGACTATCAGACACTATAATCCATTTATCATAAACTTGAGTTTCGATATACTCTAATGCAGACAGAACTGCTAAACACTCAGCAGTAAAAATACTTGTTAAATTTGGAAGCCTAATACCATATCCTTTCTTATCCTGTTTAATATATATGGCTGCTGATACCGCCTCAGAAGTCTTTGAAGTATAGACTTGTTGATAACCAACTAGGTTACTTAGTAAAAGGTAGACATCTTCTTTGCACTTCAAAGAAGTATCAATTACAATTTTTAGTGGAAAAAATTTAGAGCTAAATGTGCTCATATAGCAAGGCCATAAGTCACTTTCTTATACATATGCTTTATTTTTACAATTTCAGGTAGGTAATGTAATAAAATAGAGGAAAAAGAACCACTCTGCAATTTTACAAGAAGATGATGATTTTTAATGGATGAAATTCTCAACAAAAACCTATATATTAAATATTTAAAGCGAATTTTCAAAGGAGGGATGTTACATTCAACCTGCATTGATATTATGGGTGTGGAACACATCGCACCAAGCACAATCCGTAAGCACCTATTTTGAACTTTATCTAGTCTATCAACAAAATGTGGAATAGAAGCAAAGCATACATAACCATATTCAAAATGGCTTCTTATAATAGCCTTGTAAAGAATTAATAAAATTTTTGGATCAGCTCCCCAATATGTGCCTGCTAAAGACTTTAATATATTGCAAGCCTTTAAAGCCCTGTTTGCTAAGTAATCAATATATTTATTAAATTTGAAGGAGTTCTGAAAAAACACACCTAAGAATCTAACAGTTTTGTCAACTGCTAACTTACTATCTCCATATTGTAGGACAATGTTTGTTGTTTTGCTAGGTTTTTTTGAAAAAACTAAAACTTTGCTTTTTTTAGAACTGATGTCCAAGCCCAGATCATCATAATAGGCCTTAAGGCCGAGGAGAGCAACTCTGAGATTTTCAACTATTGTGCATACAACTTGTCTGCAGTACAATATATAGTTAAGTCATCTACAAACTGTAGGTTAGTAATGTTTTGACCTAAGACAATATTTAACTTATGTATATACAAAATAAATAGTAAAGGACTGAGAATTCCACCTTGACTTATTCCTTTGTAGGAGTACCTTGGACCAATCAGTTTATTTTCAAATTTCACAAATAATTTACGTCCACTAAGAAAATGATGCACCCAATTTACCAAATTTTTCAGGTATTTAATTGTAAAGAAGTTAAAATAGTTGAAAGTTTTTCCAAATTGACATTATTATATGCGCCAACAACATCAAAGAAAATACCAACCAATATTGAATTACAAGACAGAGCATTGTGAATGTCCAAACAAAAATGGCTCAAGCTCTCTCTAGCCGAACGGCCACGCCGAAAACCGAACTGATTACTAGGTAAAATATGATTTCTTTCTATAAAAAATTCCAATCGCTGTTTAATAAGCTGTTCAAATATTTTGCCAACACAAGAACTTAAAGTTATAGGTCTATATGAATCTGCAACATTTATATCCTTTCCGGGTTTTAATATTGGAACGAGACAATCTGTTTTCCACTGTTCAGGAATCATGGAATGGCACCACAATGAATTTAATAGATTAGGGAACAACTTCATATTTTTGGTGTCTAACAATTTAAACATTTTGTAAGATAAACAATCTAGACCACAAGCAGAATTTGGAGATGTTGTCACATTGGAATTACTGTTCTTGTAATTATTTGGTACTGTATCTGGAGTATATTTATTTAAAAACTGTAATATCCATTCACTATCAATGAAACTACTTCTAGGTGTATAACTTCGGTTGATTTTTTTAATTTTCATCCAAATTTGGCTCATAAGAGTTAATCTACTAACAGATTTACAAAAGTTTTCCCAAGAAAGTCTTCGCTCTTATTTCAATACGCGTTTTTATGCGCCTGAAGACGCTTAAATTCAACAAAAGTTTTAATACAAGAATTCGCTTTAAACCGCATAGGCTTGACGACAATCATGTACAGCCTTGGAACATTTTTCATTCCACCATACTAATGGAATTTTAACTTTTTTTTTACTGTTACTACAGGCAGAACTTTGAGAAACAGGATTAGAAGTTGGGGTGCAGAACTTAGGCTCATTCAAACCGTTGATAAATGTGCCACATTTATCAACAGTTTGAATTATCATAAGTGCACAGAATCTATTTTAACTGTCGATTAAATCGCATGTTTCAATTCGATTTTTTTTTAATTTCTGACTAACAGTTTTTTCATACAAATCCCAATTTACTGTTTTCAGATTCGTGTGAAGAGGAAAACTTTCAAATGTCTGTGTGAGAAAGATTCAATGTTGTCAGAGTTGGTAAATGATAACTACCTAATGAGTCTGAAGAAACTTGCCATTCACAAAATAATGCTAACGACGCCGAAACAAAAGTCAAATCTAGTGCATTTGGCTTCCATCTATGCAACCCTACAGTGGTTGGACGTCCATCATTCAAGAGAACCAAATCATTCTCATCAGCGACATCAACAATATCTCTCCCTCGCGCGTCAACTTTGCCGCAATCCTATAAAGTATGATGCGCGTTAAAGTCTCCAGCAAAAATTATCGGTTTCGGAATAGTCTGTATTAAATCATTAAATTTTTTCTTATTAAATTCAGGAGTACAGCTTCCTGGGCTGTAAAAACTTACAATCGAAATTTGTTTCTGAAAAATTTGAATCTGAACAACAATATTATGTAAAGAATCATCATAAAATGTATTAATTTTGTTATAGACTATAGTGTTATGAATTAATATGGCTACTCCATTGTGATTATTACCACAGTCATTTCTCACAATAGAGTATCCTTTCATGTTAAATGTGATATGTGGTTTGAGCCACGTTTCACTAATTATACAAATGTGGATGGAATTATGTAATAGAAATTTTTGTAATTCATATTTATTACTTGGCAAGCTTTGACTGTTCCATTGCATAATATTTACTTGGGCAGAGAATGTGAAAGATTGTTATTTTTTTCTTTTATAGTTTCTTTTATTGCTTCTGAAAGAAGCTGTGAGTTTATGCTTGCATTTTGAGTCTTGTTCAGAGTAATAGCTTTAATTAAACATTCTGTGAGTAATGTAAGTGCGTTTTTATTTAAGAGAAGTACATTCAATAAGTCTTTACTATTTGTGTTTTCATTTAATGAAGGGAAATTTTGTAATTTATTATTAAAAAGGTCTGCATATGATGTAGTTGTATACTTTTTTTTTTTCTTCTATTTTCTTTTTTTTAACTCTACATTCTCCAGATATAGATAAATGGCTACCTTTGCAATGTACGCAAACAGCTTTATCTGGGCTTTGGGTACAGTTTTTATAATTGTGAGCCTCGGCAAAGATCGAGCAACGCTCTGCATTCTTACAAAACTTTGCTAAATGTCCGTATCTTAAGCATTTATAACACTGTTTCACTGGTGGAATATATTATGTCGTAACAGGAAATCGCCACATATTTATTAAAACATATTCAGGCAATGATGTAGAGCACGAAAATGTGATTGCCACTGATTGCGTTGGTTGCAGCGCAAAGCTGTTGTTAACCTTAGCTTTTCTCATTATTCTACGTACACATATTACCCTTTTTGTACTACTCGAAATTGCTTTATAAATTTTTTAATTGGACATTTCGGTCGGTACGGAGTTGATGACACCAGTCAACTCCGTGCTACCAGCTGGAATTCTCGCTTTTAAATTTTGGTCTCGTAAAAAAGTAGTATTTTCAAGAAATGCGTTAGCTAAATTCGGCCGATTAAAATAGACTCCAACTTTGAATTTATTAATTTTTCTCAAGAAAGATATTCACTTAATCGATTGTTGGAAAATACGACTTAAGCCCATAAGGTCGCGAGTACCTATAGGAGTTTCACCTAGTGTGCTTTCCACAAAAACTACAAATTCAAATCCAGCTGGGCTGTCCTCTGGATAGCGACGGCTGTAATCATTGACTCTATAAGGAGCATATTTGTTAGGTTCCTCTGTGGGCTCAGACTGTTCAGAGCTACTCGACTCAGCCTGATCATCCACTGGACTAGACGATATTGGTCTCTTCTTCTTCCGTTTGGACGGCCGCTGAAACATCGCGGCGCGCCTGGTCCTGTGAAGGGACTTTTATATAATTAAAAAACTTACCAACAGAACGAAGAAATAATTATATACAATTAAAAAATATATACAATACGACAAATATTCTACAATTATACAACTTTTTACAATAAAAATCAAATTAAATTTTCAGTGCTGAAAAATTTCCAACTTTTCCCGCCACTCCCGAAAATCGAAACTAAACCGAAAACAGCGCGTTTGGTTTTTTTTTTTTTTGGCTTTTGGCACTGACACCGGGGCTGTACTTTGCCACTTACAAGGGTAATAATATTCTTCTTACAATATTTTTCATCATCGTTTTACTATATCGTCAAGTCTAAAGTCTAGTCAAAGTCTAAGTACAAGTGAAAACAGTCAAGGAGACAAGTCAGTCAATTAATTCAGTAAAGTGGTAGACGCTTTACTGTTTCGACGGAGTTTTGGAGGGAACACAAAAAGCACGTTTCTGGAAGTTGCAGCATTTACCTACACGTGTGCACGATAACGAATATGATACCTATTGTAATGGATAATATTTCTACCAATATTACACATTAAAAAGTAAAAACCTAGTTAACACAATTTTAAGACAATAATACAAAATCACAACAGCACTCTTCCACATTCCCGGCAGAATGGTGTTACCAGCTGCATATTCTAATGGTTGAAACAAAAAAGAAGAAGACGTTGTTTTGACAGTTAAGATCGATAGTACTACAGTTCGACAAGGCTGTTTATGAACGTGGCGAGAAAAGGAACTAACGCTTCTATCCATACAAAAACGTCATTTTTGACAGTTCTCCTTTACCAGCAGCGCCCATTGACACCATGCATTGACATATTCAATTAAAGCCTTGTCGAACTGTATATTATTGTAATATTAAACTTGCTGAATACCTACTGCACAATGTATTCACGCTAGAGGCAGAACCAGCACAGACAGTAAACAAAAATTTAGTTCAACGTTTGACAACGTTACTACATTTATAGATACTAACAATATAAAATTGTAATTAGTTAGTAGTTACTAACCCTAAATGCTTGTGTTGTTTTAGGTACTCTCAACAGACTTCGTTTTTAAATTAGTAAACCGTACACTTGTTTAGTCATTAGATCTTCGTCAACACAGAGTCTCGTCCAATTTTCATCATTGGTCTCGTCACTCACTCTGACATTGGCAACTCACCAAGGAGCCACTTTCAAAAAGAAGAAGAAGACAAAGTTTCTGTCAATATTCTGATATGAAGCAACATGTTTGAGAGTTTTGCCGGGAATGTAAAAGGGTGCTGTTGTGTTTTTATATTATTTTCCTAAAATTGTGTTAACTGGGTTTTTAGTGTGTAATATTGGTAGAATATTAACCATTAGATATTCGTGTTCATGCACAAGTGTAGGAAAGTGATGTAATATCCAGAAACGTGCTATTTTGTGTTCCCTCCAAAACTCCATCAAAAGTTTCAGTAAAGCGTCTACCACTTTACTGAATCGACCGACTTGACTCCTTGACTGTATTGACTTTTACTTAGACTTTGACTAGACTTTAGACCTGACGATACATGAAAACGATGATGAAAATTATAATAGGAGGAATATGGTTTTCCCGCCATATTCCTTACCTTTTTACCTTGTCTGTGGCACAACATACACATCCTTTGTGTCAAGTTGCCAAAAAAGAAGAAAAAGAAAGAAAGAAAGCAACATGTTCAGTTTTGGCGGGCATGTGAAAGAGTGCTGTTGTGTTTTTGTATTATTTTCCTAAAATTGTGTTAGCTGGGTTTTTAATGTGTAATATTGGTAGAATATTAACCATTAGATATTCGTGTTCATGCACAAGTGTAGGAAAGTGATGTAATATCCAGAAACGTGCTATTTTGTGTTCCCTTCAAAACTCCATCGAAAGTTTCAGTAAAGCGTCTACCACTTTACTGAATCGACCGACTTGACTCCTGTGACTGTATTGACTTTTACTTAGACTTTGACTAGACTTTAGATCTGACGATACATGAAAACGATGATGAAAATTATAATAGGAGGAATATGGTTTTCCCGCCATATTCCTTACCTTTTTACCTTGTCTGTGGCACAACATACACATCCTTTGTGTCAAGTTGCCAAAAAAGAAGAAAAAAAAAAGCAACATGTCGGAGTTTTGGCGGGCATGTGAAAGAGTGCTGTTGTGTTTTTGTATTATTTTCCTAAAATTGTGTTAACTGGGTTTTGAATGTGTAATATTGGTAGAATATTAACCATTAGATATTCTTGTTCATGCACAAGTGTAGGAAAGTGATGTAATATCCAGAAACGTGCTATTTTGTGTTCCCTCCAAAACTCCATCGAAAGTTTCAGTAAAGCGTCTACCACTTTACTGAATCGACCGACTTGACTCCTGTGACTGTATTGACTTATACTTAGACTTTGACTAGACTTTAGACCTGACGATACATGAAAACGATGATGAAAATTATAATAGGAGGAATATGGTTTTCCCGCCATATTCCTTACCTTTTTACCTTGTCTGTGGCACAACATACACATCCTTTGTGTCAAGTTGCCAAAAAAGAAGAAAAAAAAAAAAAAAGCAACATGTCGGATTTGGTCGGATTGTTTACTGTATGTTCTAGTTGCGCCCTCTGCTCTGACCTTATGGTAATATTCCTTATTTTCTTTTAGTCCCTAATAAATTGTATTAAATTGATATTTCTAACAAAAAAAATTAAAAGTTGATGTACATTGTTTATTTAAATATTCTAACGATTAAGGATTAAACTCATACTATAAAAATAAATAATTTCATTACTATACGCGTCATATCTACTACAAATTGATTTCGAACTCTATTTTCCGACCTTAGGGTTTATTTTTATACATCAAAAGATAGTGTGGGGTTAGTTTTTTCATTTAATAATCGTTTGGATCTAATAATAGACGGCAATAGACTGATTTATTAGAAAACCATCAACCGTGGACGTCTGGACATCCACAAACAGCAGGAGTAGACAACATTTTGTATCACCACTGTCAAGTGGGACAGTATCCTTGAAATCTCAAAATCTTTTGTAACTATACCATCGAACGGGTTTTTGAAAAAAAAAACCTTACTAGCGGTGTCGTAAACTTTTTTGGGACAGGCAAATGTTAAACTCGCGTCAGGAAACGTGATAGAAAATTCGTAAGACGTAAGACGAGCGTAGACCACCAGTGCAGCGTAGCTAATGTAGTAATATCTCTTTTTGGGAAGACTGTTGAAATGTAAAATATTTGTAAGTGTATACGTATGCAGGTATACGAGTACACTTGCATGTGTTCAGTGTTTTACAGCAACAATCTGAGACTAGAAAGCCCTACATCATAAAACAGCCGAAAACAAGACCGAGCCAACAGTTGACGAGCGCTGCGTGGTGAAAAAGCGGCGAATCGGAATGAAAATTGCAAATGGCGATGTGAAAAAGCGCAAAAAGTTGAGTAAATTATGATAAGACGCACGCGATACTTCCCGCGCTGATAGCGGGGTCACTCACCTGCACCGCCGCGGAAATGCCGCGGTTAGCGAGTGACAAGACACTACTATCTTACTAGATAGTATCTAAGAATAAGAATAAGAACATAATAATATTTATTTTGACACCACACAACATCATGTAAAACACAATACATACATATTGTGTGATGTCAAAATTGGCCCAAGCTCAGCTATATGCAGCAAGCAAGCTCGCTGCACTGATATTCTGCAAGGGCCAATGAGTGACATCACCACAAAATAAGGTTCAACAAAATCTGTTACAACTCACAGTCTATAAAGATAGATGTCTAGTAAAGACTAGTATCCTGCAAGTGTAGAAGCTAAAGAAGACTGGTATAATCCATTCCTTTCCATATAATATAATATAGCGGGTTAATCCTTTGATCGCGGATTCTTAGAAATGATTTTTTATTCTATCTCTGTTAGAGCTACCACTTTCAAGGTTTTTCGCAGATATGTTTTTTGTCTTAACAAAATAAAGCTACTCACAAAAAATTAGCTTGATAGTAATAAAAAAAAAGAAAGAGTTGCACTCCAAGAGTGCCGGCAGAAATGAAAACTTGATTATTAACGTTGTGCATTATTTTTTTAACCCATTTTTTATGAAAATCGATTTAAAAAAAAAACGATTTTTTTAATTAATCGAAACCCTTACAATCGATTAAATTTTTAACCCATTTTTTATGAAAATCATTTTTTAAAAAATCGATTTTTATTTTTTTTAATTAATCGAAACCCTTACTATTTTTTTTAACCCATTTCTTATGAAAATTGATTTTTAAAAAATCGATTTTTTTAATTAATCGAAACCCTTTTAATCGATTAAAAAATATCGACAATCGAAAAAAAACAATCGATTGTTCGATTAATCGATTTCGATGTTACAACACTACTCTCCAACCGTCTTACGGTTTTTCGATCAGCACGAGAATCTGACGCGAGTTTCACAGTTTTTACCCATCCCACAAAAGTGCTCAACGCCGCTAAAGAAGTTTTCACTTCAAAAAAATTGTTCTAGGGCTCCCTGATTAGTAACTTTTTTGCAGATTGGTCGAATAATGAAAATATGTGAAATTTAGCGAAATGAAAACAGCTGATTGTAATGATATATTGCCAAAAAAAATGGTTAAATCATTCATCAAATTATTATAAAATTAATTTATAAAGGAGAATGGATAAAATGATCTACTTGACCAATATGTAACACAAGATAAAGAATTATAATATTTTGTAACTATACCAACTTTAAAATATGCCCTTCGTAATAATTATTTCTTTATTAGCTCCATTTACTAATTAAATTAATACTTTTATAATTTTCATTATGAAATAATCACGATTATATTTTACATCTACAGTGACATCTATCTTTCAAAACATATTAATATTTAATAACAAATACGCTGCGACTAACGCCATCTGTTGTAAAATTTAAAACCAATTTCTGTTAGAGCGCCATCTATCGCAAGCTAAGGTAACTCCTAAGAGTGATGACGCAGCTCCTTGAAGTCTCTTGGTAGTGTCACTAAAATGCAAGATATGGTACTGTATCAGAAAATTAATACAACAAAATATAATTTTTTCATTTTTTTGGGCCACTTACAACCTAAAATTACCCTTTTTTCGCTCCGATAAGGAGTCTTTTGATATAAAAAATTGATATTATTAGTATTACTTACCAAGCTCATCAATTTTTTTTCAAATTATCAATTTCGGCGATAGTGATTGGCGCCATCTGTTTTCAGGCTTAAAACTTATTCTTGTGAAAGTGCCATCTATTATAATCTAAGGTAACTAAGTGTAAAAGTGAAGAGACGTTACGCCTCTGTAGTGTCAATTAAATCCGAGAGCTAGCGCTGTCCCAATTAATTAATATTATGACAATAAGGGCCGATTCACACCGGAATGGCAGCGGCGAGGCGAGCAGTTTCAGTGTCATATGATTTTAAACTTTATCTTCATTATTGTAATACATAGTATTGCTTGAGAAATCGACGCCGCCGGCGGCCGCAAGATGCCACGAGCGGCCACGAGCGTCCACAGGCGGCCGTTTATTTCTCAAGCGATACTATGTATTACATTAATTAAGATAAAGTTTAAAATCATATGACACTGAAACTGCTCGCCTCGCCTCTGCCATTCCGGTGTGAATCGGCCCTAAATGATTGCCCTCCATTGTAGAGGAGAGAAAGAGGGGATTTTGGGAGTAGCTCGAGCGTGTCAGATTAAGCTTGTATAGGCTTCCGACATGTGTCTAGTTATCATGGTATAGAAATCAGATTTCTCACGTGGTGGGTTAAAAATTTTTTTTTTTTATATTGAAATGTCATCCGATCTGTCAGATTAAGATAGGGAATGTTTAGTATACCCCAAAGAAGCTTCCATAAAAAGCACTGACGATTCAAAGATAAGGTAAGCCTGTAGGAACATTTTAAAATATAAAAAAATAAACCTTCATATTTTCCTAACTAAGCTTCGTAGATATTTTATTTTGCACTAAACTATGTAAATGATTTGGTCCTTGTTGTCTAAAATATAATAATAACTGACCGAAAAAAGCAATTTTTTGAATACATAACATATTTTCTTTTTCAAAACTTTAAAATGGCCGCAGTTTCTGAACCCACCGCTAAAATAAAAAACGCTCTTATTATTTTTCTATCAGTTTTAACTTATGTAAAAAACCTACTAGGTCTCCATCGCGCTCGAGTGACTACAAAATTAGCACCTTCCCCTCCCCTACTACTAGGTGCGCAACGACACAATTTTCAGAACATTTTGCCATAATTAAGTTTTTGAGTACCTAGCAAGGTACTCAAAAACTACAAGCACTACAAGCATAATATTATATTAGTGAACTATTAACAAACTACAATATTATTATCAGTGCAGAAGTAGAGAAAGCAATAATGTCACAAAAGCTGGAAAAAACCTCAGGTCCTGACAATGTGTCCAACGAACTGTTAAGAGGCACCATGTAAGATATAAGTCCAATTCTAACTAAGTTGTTCAACGAAATATTAATAACAGGCTGTTCACGCACAAGATATCTTCCATCCTGGTCTAGCTGACGTATTATGCCTTCAGCAGCCCATTGGTCGTCCATCACGTCATAAACTGCAGCGATTGGCCACCGATGGCGTGATACGCAGTCGAAGCTGCCGTGAGAACCCCTCATACGCATTACATTCACCCTTGCATCCTCCATCTTAAAATACGTTTTGTAACCCCTTAAATATTCGCAAAAATACGCAAAAACTGTAAAGATTTTAACTGAATATACGCAAGAAGTCAAGCCTGCTGTTTCTCTTCACTCCTCAAGTAAAGGGCCAAACCAAAATACGCAAAACCAGCCAAAAACACGCAAACATAAATTTTGTGGTCCTTCGAGCCGGATATATTTGGAGAAGCCACTTATTTGAGAGACGCTATTTGGTGGAGAATACAGTGCATCATCGGTAAGACGTGCCAGCTAAAATCTCCTAAACCTTTATTTTTTCGCCTTAGTGATTCCGCATTTTTCTCAATTTCAGTGCTTTCGATTGAACCTGCCTACTGTCTGCTGACTTGCAATTTCGAAACACCAGCTAAAGGTTTCTTATTTACGCTTCATTGGCAAATTGTAAGTACTTACAGCTTTTTACTGCAGTGCAATCATGACTAGTGAACTAAAAGTTGAGGATATTTTGAAAGATTTAAAGAAAAAACGAGGTTTCATAAAGTGTAGGTTAACAAACTTTAAAAAATATGTTTCCTCCTTTGAAAACGTCGAATTATCTGTTCATCAGCGAGCAGAATTAAAATTACGTATTCCGGGAGCTCAAAATTTGTTGAATGATTTCAATCAAGTGCAAAATAAGCTCGAAGATCTTGCCCCGGCTTCAGAATTCGAAAAATTGATCGAATCACGCGCAGAATTCGAAAAAGAATACTATGTTGTTCTCGGTATGTTAGATTGCATGGTAAATCCAGAAACCACCAGTGAAAGGTCGGTCAATAGGTCTTTTGAGTGCTCCTTGGTACCTGAATGTAATGCGCATGTGGTGAGTCTGTTAAATTACCTACTATATCTATTCCTAGCTTTGACGGTTCAAATGAACACTGGATAGAATTTCGCGACACATTTATGTCCCTCATTCATAACTCTAAAACAATTCCTGAAATTCAAAAGTTTCACTATCTAAAAGCTAGTTTAAAAGGTGATGCTAAAGTAATTATTGAAAATGTCGAGTTTTCGTCTAGTAACTATCAAGTAGCATGGGAACTTTTGTTACACAGATTTAACAATACTAGGTTGATTATACAAAGTCACATTAAAGCTATTTTTTCTATTCCACCTATTACAAAAGAGTCTTCTGCTCAATTAAATAAATTAATTGACACTATCTTAAAAAATATTCGTTCCCTAAAGATTTTAGGCGAGGCGACTGAGCACTGGGATAGTTTGATTATTTTTATTGTCAACAGTATAAAAGTACAAATTATAACAGTATAAAAGTACATTTTATAAATTAAATACAGACGCTAAAATACATTTGAGTGACTTACTAGATTTTTGTAAAGAGAAGGCTGACATATTAACTACACTCACTGTTAGCCACTCGAGTAAAATTAATCATCCTAACTTTAGTAAAAAATCTAATTATTATAATCATAACGCATCTAAAATTAATTGCAATTTTACAGCTGAAAATAGTAACGTAAATAGTAAGTCGCAAAACAAAAAAGTACGCTCGCAGTTTATTAAGTTGTGTCTATTATGTAACAGTCAGCATCCTTTGTACTCATGTCAAAGGTTTCGGGATCTTAGTGCACAAGATAAATTTAATTTTATTAAAGATAAAAAATTGTGCATTAATTGTATGCGTTTCGGCCATTCAGTGGAAACTTGTCTCTTCGGGCCATGTAGGAAATGCGATCAAAAACATAACAGTTTAATTTGTGATGCTGTTCAGTCAAAAAATAATACTGTAACTTTAACTACGAGTATGCATGAACACGGTAGAAGTAAACTTCTTCCTCCCGTTTCAGTTAGCAATCCCAGTGTGAACAGCTGTTGCCAATTGCAGCCACACAATAATATTATGCACGCACACGATGATTTTTATGATAAGGGAGATGCGATAGTTCACTCTGATCGACTCGTCATGTTGTCAACGGCTATGGTCGAGGTACGCGGACAATCAGGTGAGTATTACAGAGCTCGTGCCGTTTTAGATAGCGGCAGCGAGCGTTCCTTTATCTCACAATCGTTATGTAACAAATTAAAAATACGCATATTACAGTCCACTCAGCATATTCACGGTGTAGGTAATTCTATTACGCTATGTTCGCAATCGTGTAACATTGAATTTAAATCGCGCGACAGGAGCTTTAATGCCCGGGTCCAATGTTTAGTGTTGCCACAAATAACTTCCAAGTTACCTACACTTACGCAAAATTTAAAACATTTTAATATTCCTCACAATTTATTTTTAGCTGATCCGACTTTCTATGAAAGACAGGATATCGATATGTTGTTAGGCGCAGATTTGTTTTGGGATCTATTAATCGAAGGTAAAATTCGCCTCTACAATGGTTCATACATTCAAAACACGAAATTAGGCTGGATAGTTTCTGGTGTCGTTCAGTCTACTCCGCGTAAACATAAGGTTAAACATATTAATTGTAATTTACTATCGCATTCAACAGCTGATAATAATATGATGTCACTCGATCAGCTAGTTAGGAGTTTCTGGGAGTTAGAGGAATTACCTTCGACTTCTAAGGATACATTATATTCGCAAGAGGAATCTGCATGTGAGGAACATTTTATAAAAACTACTAAACGACTTTCGGACGGACGTTACTGTGTTAGTTTGCCATTAACAATTTCTCCTAAAACTTTAGGTAATACGCGCGAACAGGCGACTAAACGCTTCTATGCATTAGAAAAACGTCTCGAATTAAATCCGAGTTATAAAGCTATGTATCGCGATTTCATTCACGAATATATAAATTTAGGTCACATGAGTCTCGTTGATACCTATAGTGATACGCATTATTTTTTACCGCACCACGGCGTGTTTAGGCAGCACGCTACGACGATTAAGTTGCGCGTGGTGTTTGATGCTAGTATGCCATCCAGTACTGGCATATCTTTAAACGATTTGCAAATGATCGGACCTGCAATACAGGGCGATTTAATTTCAATTTTATTAAGGTTTCGCGAACATAGATATGTCGCTTCAGCTGATATCGAAAAATTCTACCGGCAAATCGATCTGGCTGAAACGGATCGTGACCTTCAGCTGATCCTTTGGCGGGATAGTCCCTCAGAGCAGTTAAGAGTGTACCGACTAAATACTGTAACGTATGGTACGGCGTCGGCGCCTTATCTTAGTTGTAGGTGTTTAAAAGACTTAGCGCAAAAATATTGTAAGGATCGGCACATAGCATCCACTATTAACGACTCGTTCTACGTGGACGATTTGGTAGTATCTTCTAATTCTACAACAGAATTAGACCGTATTTGTGAAGGCGTAAGTAATATTTTAAGTACAGCCTGTATTAATTTGCGCAAATGGGTTTACAACTATGATCGTGGTAGTCTAGGCCCGACAATTAATACAGACAATAACAATGCGCAACAGTTATCGTTGTTTGATAAAAATGATCAAAATAAAACTCTAGGTGTCGGTTGGAATAGTACTACTGATGAAATTTATTATTTGTCTCAGGTTCGTGGCGATGAAGATAACGATAATTTAATAACTAAACGTCTTATATTGTCATGCGTGGCTCAGATATACGATCCGCTAGGATTACTGAGTCCGGTCATTACAGTCGCTAAAACTTTATTGCAAAAGTGTTGGTTATTGAAATTAGAATGGGACGAACTGGTTCCCGATGACATTTCACAATTATGGAATAAATTTATTGATGGGTTATCTTATCTAGATTGTTTACGCATTCCACGTTACGTAATGTGTATTGAACCTATGCGCACGGAGTTACACATTTTTACGGACGCGTCGCAAATCGCATACGGTGCCTGCGCGTACGTTCGGACTATCAGCTGTGAATCAGCTGATGCTACAGTCCACCTGTTATGTTCCAAGGGCAAGGTCGCGCCTACTAAACCTACAACTATACCTCGCTTAGAGTTGTGCGGTGCTTTGCTAGGAGCGCGATTGTATCGCAAAATAAAGGAATCGCTGCGTTCAAATTTTGATAAAGTTGTGTTTTGGACAGATTCTACCATCGTTTTAGGTTGGTTAGGTATGCCTGTTAATTTATTAAAACCTTACGTTCAAAACAGGGCAGCAGAGATTCATGAGTTGACTAAGGAACATGCCTGGCGTCACGTAGCGGGCAAAGACAACCCATCCGATTTAGTCTCTCGAGGCCAAAAGTTATCCGCGCTTATTTTTTCATCTCTATGGCTTACTGGCCCGACATTTTTAAAAGATTTAAACTTCGAAATACCGAATTTAAAACAATCGAATTTAATATTTAGTGATTTACCAGAAACTAAATCACCTAATGTATGTTGTCACGCCGTCAATCAATATGATAATAATTTATTTAATTTTTGTCGGTTTTCACAGTACATAAGACTTAAACGAGCCGCTGCTTATGTGTTACGCTTTATCTATAACGCTCGCAATGTAAGCAATAAACGGACCGATTTGCTATCTGTCGAGGAATTAAATTGTGCAGAGTCGACGTTAGCAATGTTAAGTAAACGGGATTCATTTAATGTTATTTTTAATTTAATTAAAAATAAGCAACCTTTGAAAGGTTGTAGTCAACTTTCAAAATTGAATTTATATATAGATTCGAATAGCTTAATTAGAGTAGGTGGACGTATTCAAAATTCACCCCAATTTCATTTTGATAAGAAATTTCCTATTTTAATTTCCGCAAAACATGATTTTTCTACTTTGCTTTTCCGGTTCGAGCACCAGCGTTTGTTGCACGCGGGACCGCAGCTCCTCTTGTCCTCTCTGAGGGAGATGTGGTGGCCCGTCGGAGGTCGGAACCTCGCGCGGAAGGTGGTGCACAGTTGCGTGCGGTGCACACGATTGAGGCCGACGACGGTCACTCCTATTATGGGGAACTTGCCCAAAGAACGTTTAGATCCAGGGTTTCCGTTTTTGGGTTGTGCCGTTGATTACGCTGGTCCAGTATTTACGTTGAACCGTAAAGGTAGGGGCGCTAAATTACAAAAATCATATATATGCCTATTTATTTGTTTAGTTACTCGAGCCGTTCATTTGGAGCTAGTGAGCGACCTTTCATCGGACGGGTACCTTTTAGCTTTGAAGCGATTTATCGGTCGCCGTGGCAAGCCGCGAGACATTTTCTCGGACAACGGGAAAAACTTTGTTAGCTTGATGAATGATTTCAAGAAATGTTTGGACTCTTGTTCTGATGACATAAGGGAATACGCAATTTTGCAAAATATTAATTTTAAAATGATTCCGTCTTACGCTAGTCATTTCGGGGGATTGTGGGAGGCTGGAGTAAAAAGCTGTAAGCATCACTTACGACGCGTGGTAGGTAACGCACATTTAACGTTTGAGGAATTTAGCACAGTGCTCGTTCAAATTGAAGCAATCCTAAACTCCCGTCCCTTGACTCCTCTCTCCACCGATCCCAACGATTTTTTCCCCCTTTGTCCTGCCCATTTTTTGGTTGGCCGTCCACTGACTGCACCTGTAACAGCCGACGTATACGACGTGCCTGCTCATCGCCTCACACGATACCAGCGTCTTGAGCAAATCCGACAGCACTTTTGGAAGCGATGGTCCCAGGAGTACGTGTCCGAGCTTCAGACAAGGAGTAAATGGCAGCAGAACAAGGGAGAACTCAAGGAGGACATGCTGGTCCTCATCAAGGACGACAACTTGCCGCCGATGAAGTGGAGTCTAGGCCGCATCATCAAAACCTATCCAGGCAGAGACGGAGTTTCGCGAGTTGCCGATATTCGCAAGGCAGATGACGTTGTACGGCGAGCCTTTTCTAAAATTTGCCCACTTCTTCCTCAAGAATCTTAATACTGTTGGAATCTGCAGATGCTCCAGATTCCAAGGCCGGGGAGTATGTTCACGCACAAGATATCTTCCATCCTGGTCTAGCTGACGTATTATGCCTGCAGCAGCCCATTGGTCGTCCATCACGTCATAAACTGCAGCGATTGGCCACCGATGGCGTGATACGCAGTCGAAGCTGCCGTGAGAACCCCTCATACGAATTACATTCACCCTTGCATCCTCCATCTTAAAATACGTTTTGTAACCCCTTAAAATATTCGCAAAAATACGCAAAAACTGTAAAGATTTTAGCTGAATATACGCAAGAAGTCAAGCCTGCTGTTTCTCTTCACTCCTCAAGTAAAGGGCCAAACCAAAATACGCAAAACCAGCCAAAAACACGCAAACACAGGCACTATCCCAAACCAATGGCATGAATCATACATTATCCTGCTTCACAAGAAGGGGGACAAAGAAAACATCAGCAATTATAGACCAATCAGCCTTATTTCAAATGTGTACAAAATATTTGCTAAAATAATCTTAGAAATAATTACGACGACACTGGACGAAAACCAACCAATCGAACAGGCGGGACCCAGAAAGAACTATAGCACAATATACCACAACCACACAATAAAACAAGTAATGGAAAAATACTGTGAGTACCAGAAACCACTATATATCTGCTTTATTGACTACTCCAAAGCCTTCGACAGTTTAAGTCATAAACACTTGGCTTACTCTAAAAACACAAGGGGTAGATGAAACTTACATAAATCTTATTAAATCAATATATAGAAGCAGCAAATGTCGCATTAAAATGGAAGCAAAAGGTGACCCCTTTCCAATAAACAGAGGTGTGAGACAAGGAGACCCATTATCCCCCAAGCTGTTTAACGCCGTGCTGGAAGACATATTTAGAAAACTCGATTGGGAAAACCATGGCCTCAATATCAACGGCAACAGACTCAAATCACTTGAGATTCGCAGATGACATTATCCTACTCGAGGAAGACCCTAGAAAACTGGAGTGCATGGTCAAGGAGCTTGCGGAAATGAGCAGAGTCGTAGGCCTGGAAATTAATGCTGAAAAAACAAAGCTAATGACCAATACTACAGAAGCCACCATATAAGTCAATGGAATCCAGCTTGAGTACGTAACAGAATATGTCTATTTGGGACAAATTATATCTCCGCAAGATCCAATGACAAGCGAAATTAATAAAAGAGTCGCCTGTGGATGGAAAATTTTTTTTACTGGTCGCTAAAAGAAATAACGAAAAACAAGGATTTAAGCACACACATCAAAAGAAAGACCTTCAACACCTGCATTCTCCCTTGTTGTTTCACAGCCATACGTCATAACGTATGGCTGTGAAACATAGGCGCTAACAGATAAACTCCGACAAAAATTAGCAAAAACACAAAAAGCAATGGAACCTAGTATACTTGGGATCAGACTTAGCGACAAAGTCAACAACGATGAAATAAGAAGGAGAGCCACAGTTACAGACATAATAACACGCATCGAACACCTAAAATGGAGTTGGACAGGACATATGTTGCGTTGTAAAAATAACAAATGGAGCAAACAAGTAACTCTTTGGTATCCTAGGGAAAATACCAGAAAACAGGGCCACCCAAGAGCGAGATGGAGAGACGACATTCGCTTGACTTTGGGTCCTTACTGGACAAGAGTCGCAGACGACAGAGCTCAATGGAGAGCACTGGAGGAGGCCTATGCCAAGAGGCACACCGAATTGCGTGATCTGCTATAACAATAGATTAAACAAACTAAAAATAAAATGCAACGCTTTTCGGAAACAAAAAGGCTATATTATTATTATTATAACAAACTACAAAATAATTAGTCTGAGTAACAAGTGCCATTTTCCTCAAAACCTGATCTAATGCACCGAAAATTATGATTTTGGTCTCATTCGATTCGGAATAGCATCTAGAACATTCTATCAAAATTTCAAGAGGGGCTGAAAAAAAATGCAAAAGTTATAAACAATTAAGTAAACAGAAAAAGAAGGGTTAAGTTTTTTTTTATATTTCGAAAACTATTTGAGATAACCAAAATTTGAAAATAGATCCTTAAAGAGCAGGAAATTTCCTAAGAAAAAACCTTAGATCTTGGAACATTATCAACAATCCTTATAACTTTAATTGAGCGATGAAAGTAACGGTAAAAACGCGTAGTTCGGGTTTCGCGTGAATTGCCGCAATCTGCCACGTGAACTAAAAAATATATTTTAGTGATTAAATATTAATATAAAGAAATAAAAAAAATAGGTACTAAGTAGACATATCAATCAACAATAATCCGTCAACAAAAATAAATTATCACAATTTGTTTAATTGTTATGCTTTTGTTAATTTGTTAATAGTCACCATTTTAATGTTAACATAAAAACGCTGATTATTTCAAAACAAGAATTCTAGATTTTTTTATTATTCTTTTGAGCTAATCTTAAAAGGGCTTAGAAGAGATATCCGTTGGAAAAATTCACTATTTTTTATTTTTAAATTTTTTATGAACAATCAAAGGCATTCATGAAATTTTTATGTAAACATAGCAATTAGGGTTTTTTCGTCAATAAAAATGATTATTTAAATTTTATTATTTATAAATAAAAAAATATACATTGTTATCTGGCTTCTTACAATAACAAAACAAAATAGTAACAATAATTGGATACAAAAGTACCGTAATTGCTTTATTTAAATGAATAATTTTGGAATGACTTTGAATGTTAATAAAAAAGTGAAAAATGAAAAATTTTGAATTTTTTCAACGGGGATCTCTTATAAGGCCTTTTAAGATTAGCTCAAAAGGATAATAAAAAAATCTGGATTTCGTGTTTTGAAATAATCAGCGTTTTATGTTAAAATTAAAATGGTGACTATTAACAAATTAAGAAAAGCATATTAATTAAACGAATTGTGATAATTGATTTTTGTTAACGGATTATTGTTTACTGATTTGTCTCTTTATTACCCAATTTTTTTTATTCCTTAATATTATTATTTAATCACTTAAAATATTTTTTTAGTTCACGTAGCAGATTGCGGCAAATCACGCGAAACCCGAACCACGCGGTTTTATCGCTACTTTCGCCGCCCAATTACAGCTATAAGGATTATAGGTAAGGTTCCAGGATGTAGGATTTTTTTTAGGAAATTTCCTGCTCTTTAATGATCTATTTTTAAATTTTGATTATCTCAAATAGTTTTCGAAATATTAAAAAAAACCAAACCCTTCTTTTTATGTTTACTGAAATGTTTATAGCTTTTGCATTTTTTTTCAGCCCCTCTTGGAATTTTGATAGAATGTTCTAGATGGTATTCCGAATCGAATGAGACCAAAATCATAATTTTCGGTGCATGAGATCAGGTTTTGACGAAAATGGCACTTGTTAACCAGAGTAAATGTAGATTTCCCGAATTAAGTCCTAAATTCTAAAAGAATCCTTATTTCTGTATTAAGAATCCTTACAAACTTACAAGGATCCTGAATTTAGCTTTCTTAAATTAAAAAACCTGAGCATCCTAAATTCAGGATTCAGGATCCTAAACCCTGACCAGGATATTTTGCCATCCTGTGGATCCGGATCCGCAAAATCTGGGTAAAATCCGGATTCGTGTTTAACATTCGGATTTTTCACATAAGTAAGTTTAAGTATAACTTTAAAACCGGATTTTTTCAAGATTTTTAATCTTAAAAGTACCTACCTAGATTGCAATCCCCAGATAGGTGAAATTAACCCATCAAGCCCCACAAGCTCACCGGTGAGCGAGACACAATAGAATAACAATAGATTTCCAAGAATCCGCGATCGAAGGATTATTAAAAAATATAATTTTTAGCAAATTCAAGCTTACCTGTTTTGTTGATGGTTTGATGAAAAATGCGAAGTTTGTTTTTTCAGCTGGCTTTTCTGATCCTGGAGATGTAAGTATCGGCTCCAACAGTAATATGCTAGCATGGCAGTCTTCCATAATATATTATTTCTTGGAAACGTTTTATCCAGTAATCCGAACATTCCAATCTTGCGCCCTCCGGTTTATAGGTAACCATTAGGTAACACCTTAGACAACACATTTGGGAATGTAGAATATCATTGAATCCATGTCATTTTTCACATCACGCGCACGGTCAAAGAAAGCAAATCAAGCCCCGTACCTGCACCGGTGCTCGCGATAACAATAGAAAAGATATTGTGTCTCGTTTTTCCACGATCGAAGGATTAACACATCTAAGCCTAGTACTAACCTAACCTAACCTAACCTAACCTAACCTAATCTAACCTAACCTAGCCTAACCTAACCTAACCTAACCTAACCTAACCTAACCTAACCTAACCTAACCTAACCTAACCTAACCTAACCCAGTACGCCTCCGGCAGCGACACAAGTAACATCACGCTCCGCGTTAAAATTCAGTAAAAAATAGAAAAAGTGTAAATTCAGTGCTACAAAGTTGAAAAAGTGAAAGAATAGTGTGTTACCCACAAGCACAATTGGAGACCACGCGATCGGAGTCCTGGTTCTGGAGTTATAGAAGCCCAACTTTGACAGGGAATTACGTCCGGACCAGGTGAGTCCCCCAGGCGACACAATATCCATCGCCTTCGCGCCACCGAGACCTGTCTCTGGATATATGACACGTCCCGATACGTGAAGGGACTAAGCTGTTACTAAGCTCCGAAAATCACCAATTTCGGCACGTGTAAGCCAAAGTTCATCGATTTGACCTAGGACACGTGTCGAGCGTCACAGTCTGAAGACAGCCGGCGATCTGAGGGTGCTCATCCAACAACTGAAGACACCTTAGGCGCCCACCAGCTCACATCATCAGATCAGCTCATCAGCTCCAAAGGTAACACACACAGAACATACAGCGTACTCAAAGGGGTAACGGGAGATACCAAGTGTGAGGTATCCCCAGCATCAGCGCAAAGAGACCCTTCCAGGGAACACACCCCCACCCCTAAATCTCATCCCCCTCAAAAAACTACCCCTTCCCCAAAAAGTGTCAGAAACCACCCCTAGGGGACATTAGTGAACTTTTTTTCAAAGATCCCCCCAAACACCCCCCCACGAAACTTCCCCCCCCCCCCCCTCTGGGAAGAAAACCCCTCGGCTCATAACTTGGGCATCTTAAGTGCTGGACCTACCGAGTGAGGGCTCATTTTAATCAGGAGAAGGCCCTCTACAACTTGGCCCCTTCAGAATTCCCGATTTCCCGATTTACAACCAGGGAAGAAAAGGAGAACAGCGAGGGATCCCCCCCGGCTATCACATAAGTACCCTGGGCAAGAAAACTTAAGACTTCACCAACATCACTCTCGTGAAACTTGCCCTCCCCTCCCCCCGGAAGAAAACCCCTCAGCTCATATCTCGGACACCTTTACTCCTAGACCCATCGAGCGAGGGTTCATTTTAACCAGGAGAAGGCCCTCTACAACTTGGCCCCAACGGATTCCCGAAATTCAGCTTGCGGGAAAATCGAACGAGGGAAATACCAAATCCTACATCTACTCCTTGCGCACCCGTTACCCCCATCCGAACAGAAGATGTCATCTAAATCATCATCCAAGACATTCCCATTCAAGATGTGCCCCAAGATTCCATCGAACGGGTAGAGAGCTGGGAGCAGGCGGAATTACCACCCCGCCCAATTGTGTCGGACGATGAAGACAACTTGTCCGAGCTCTCTGGCTCATCGGTATACTCCGAGGCCTCGAAGAAAGGAGCATCGAGAAAAAGTATACTGTTCACCTCAAAACGGGGCACAGGAATAGAAATGGACATGGCGAACAAAGCGGCAAACGGGATGCTTCAAAAAGGGAAAGAAGCACTAGAAGCAGCGGGAAATATGAAAAGGGAAAGCAAACTAACAGCCTTGGATTCCCTACAATCGCTGTACGAGACCGTCCTTTCCCTGTCCGACTCCAGGTCGAGACATAAGCTAAACCTGGAGAAGGAAAGAAGTCGCCATGCACGGGAGTTAGTGAGCGTTGAGAGAGCTCACAATAAAGAAATCTCCATCCTAACCCAGGAGATAATTCAATTGAGAGAACAGGCGGCGGCCAATCTGAAGGAAATTCAGGACGTGCGGAAGTGGCTTGAGTATGAAACACAGGAGCCGCACCGACACGCCCGGGAAACAAACAAATTGGCGCCAATAATAAACACAAATATCACAAACCTCAGCAAGACAATCTCTGCTGAGATACTGAATAAAAAGGAGACCAGCACCCACCAACAAGAGGACCTAAAGCCGGAAATCTCCAAATTAAAAAATCAAATGGAAGACCTCCAAAAACAACTTTTGAAAATGGAGGAAGCAAATACGAAGCTCCTTAAAGACCATCTGAGGGAGCTTAAAGAAATACCTAACCTGATAGCGAACAAACCGACAGAGAGTGAAATACCACCAAATAAAGAGCTCACCAACAGAATCAACGAGATAACAGCGAAACTGGATGAGGTCAAAAGCAACCTACAACAAACATCTACAGCGAACCAGACAAACAGTTCTGAAGATTTCAAGACTCATCTTGAGCCCATCTGTGAACGGCTCAAAATAGTGTCATCTGAGATCAAAAGTCTTCGAAACGAGAAATCAGAAGCCCCACCACAACCGGGGTTAAGTCTAGGAACGGAGCTCGCACTAGTAGAAATGATCAAGAAACAGGCAATGCACCCACCAACTTACGCTGCTGCTGTCAAGAAACCTCCACCACCACCTCAGAGGAGAGAGCAGCACAGCGTTATTATAGCATCCAAAGATAAGAATGACACCTGTGACAAAACCTTAAAGCTGATTCGAACAGTGCTAGACCCCAGGAAGACAGGTGCTAGGGTGGATAGCCTAAAAAAGGTGAGAAACCAAAAGATCATTCTAAGTTGCTCAAATAAAGAAGATCTAGATCTAATCACGGATAGACTAAAGAATTGTGACCAACTTAAACAAGAACGAGCGAGACAAAATAACCCGCTGCTGATAATCAAAAACGTGCTGTCGTACCACACCGACGCCGAACTAATAGAGCACCTAAAGGCTCAAAATAAACAAGTGTTCGCCGGCGTCGGAAACGAAGAAGGGACATGTAGGATTAAATATAGGAAAAGGGCTAGAAACACACAGGAATGCCATATAGTACTGGAAGTGTCTCCTGTCCTCCACAAAAAGTTCCTGGAAGTGGGAAAAGTCTATATTGACCTCCAACGAAGACCAGTCGAGGATCAATCTCCCCTCATCCAGTGTGCCAAATGCCTTGGCTATGGGCACACAAAGAAGATCTGCGAGGAGGAGAAAAGCCGCTGCAGTTACTGCGGCAAGGACTCCCACGACTGGGACAACTGTGAGGATAGGAAAGCAAAGAATCCGCCTACATGCTTCAATTGTAAAGTTGCCTCCAAAACAACTTCGCCGCTCGACACTGCGCACATAGCATTCAGCAGTGAGTGCACCGAGCGGCACAAGTGGGACAATATAGCCAGATCTAAGATATCCTACTTGTGCTAAGGACAACAGCACAGACAACGCGACAGAATCTCCCACGAAGCCACCGAAGTACATCAAGGTAATCCAAGCGAACCTGCAGAGATCGAAAACGGCCACTCTAGAGCTGTTGAGGGTGGCCACTGAACAAAAAATCTCCATAGCCCTACTTCAAGAACCCTACGTAGGAAGTGCAGGTACCCTCAAACAACACCCAGGGACACAAGTCATCCAGTGTACCCAGAACAGAGGAGGGCCCAACAAAGCCGCTGTCGTGATATTCGGCGACACCATCGAGGTGTTGCACGATCCACAACTGGTCACGGAGACCGAGGCAGCGGTAACCATCAAAGTTGCGGGCCTAGAGCTTGGGTTAATATCGGTATACTTCGAGGGAGACAAAGATATAAACAACAATATAAATAAAGTCAGGAACACTATCGGCAAACTTCCTACTCAGAATGTAATAGTGGCAGGTGACGTGAACGCGTGGAGCCATTGGTGGGGAAGCGCCACAGAAGACCAGAGGGGCCAGGCCTACTCCACGTTCCTCGATGAGATGAACTTCCACATCCTTAACACCGGAGACATACCCACCTTCGAAACGGAGAGAAACGGCAGGATGTACACGAGCATAGTCGACGTGACAGCGTGCAGCCTGCCGATGCTAGCGAAGGTGGAGAACTGGAGAGTTACCCGGGACGCAACGACATCAGACCACAACGCAATCACCTTCCGGATCAGGGTCGAAGGGAAACTTCAACCACTCCCGCGAACAACAACCCGGAGGTACAACACCAAAAAAGCGAAGTGGACAGCGTTCAGGGAGAAATTCAATAAGTCTCTGGTGGACACCAACTTAAGCAAGGATGCCATAAAGGAGTCGATAAAGACAGCCAACGACTTGGAAGATGCCGTAAGTACCTATATAAATAACATCCAGGAAGTATGTGAAGAAACTATTCCGAAGATAGGTACTTACAAAGGCAAACCAGTGCCGCCGTGGTGGGACAAGTCCTTAGAACACCTCAAAAAGGACGTCCTGAGAAAGAAAAGAAGGATAAGAAACGCGGCACCATCGAGGAAGGATCACGTCATAGAAGAATACCGAGCCGCAAGACAAGAGTATAGGAAGAAAATGGAGGAGGCACAAACAAACAGCTGGAAGGAGTTCTGTGTGACTCAAGAGAAAGAAAGCATGTGGGACGGGATATACAGAATCATTGGGAAGACAGCAAGAAACCAGGAGAACGTGCTACTGAGAGACACACAAGGCAAGACGCTAAGTCCGCAAAGATCTGCAGACCTCCTAGCCGAGACGTTCTACCCCGATGATTCCGAAGAAACCGACTCACAATACCACAAACACTTAAGGGAAAACTACCCGGTAGAACAACTGGCAGAGGATGACCCACCATTCACTAGGGCGGAACTGGAGTTAATCCTATCGTCGCTGAATCCTGGGAAAGCTCCAGGCCCTGACGGCCTCACAGCTGACATCTGTAGTGAGGCCATTATGTGTGCACCGGAGGTGTTCCTAGAATTGGCGAACAAATGCCTAAAATTAGGACACTTTCCAAGACAATGGAAAAAGGCACACGTGGTCATTCTGAAAAAACCGGGTAAAGAAGACTACACTCACCCCAAGTCGTACAGACCCATTGGACTACTCCCCATCTTGGGAAAGATAGTCGAGAAACTCATGATCACCAGAGTCCAATGGCATATACTCCCCTCAATAAACAAAAACCAGTTCGGCTTCATCCCGCAAAGAAACACAGAGGATGCGCTATTCAGCCTAGTAGATCACATCAAGGAGGAGGTACAGAACAAGAAGATCGTCCTCCTAATCTCACTTGACATAGAAGGCGCATTCGACAATGCGTGGTGGCCGGCACTGAAGCACCAGCTGATAAGAAAAGGATGCCCCTCCAATATATACAAGATGATCTGCTCATACCTCGAAGACCGTGGTATCGAGGTCAACTACGCCGGCAAGAAGAGCGCAAAAGGGACAAGTAAAGGATGTGTCCAAGGATCAACAGGTGGACCAACCTTCTGGAATATCTTATTGAACCCGCTACTCGATCAACTATCCAGATGTCAAGTAAACTTCAAAGCTTTTGCCGACGACATAACACTAATCTTCTCCGAAGAGACTGCTGACGCCATAGAGGAAAAAGCGAACCGCGTGCTCCGGATCGTCGAAAGGTGGGGAGCACATAACAAGTTGAGGTTTGCAGCTCATAAAACCAACGCAATGCTGCTCACCCGTAAGCTGAAACTTACAGCTCCCCAAATAAAGATGTCCGGAACCGACATCAAACTCGTGGACGAAATTAAACTTCTAGGCGTCACAATCAACCGATCCCTCACCTTCACCTCGCACGTGGCGGCAGTCTGCAAGAAAGCCGCGAACATATACAAGCAGATAGCACACTCCGCCAAGGTGACGTGGGGGTTAAACGGAGAGATTATTAGAACCATATATATCTCAGTTATTGAGCCGATCATCTTGTACGCTGCGAGCGTCTGGGCCCCAGCCGCAGACCTAAACAAGACCAAGGCGTTGCTGGACTCCATACAGAGAAGCTTTGCAATCAAGATCTGCAAAGCCTACAGGACAGCCTCATTAACATCTACACTGGCACTGTCAGGATTGCTGCCGCTAGACATCAGAATACACGAAGCGGCAGCCCTTTACAAAACCAAGAGAGGAATATCGAGTGACTACGTTCCGCCCGGAAAAACGCTACAGAAGACCTGCGACATTCTCACGCTACCCCACCCTTCCGACTTCACTATCACCACCTTCGAGAAGCTGGAAGACATGAAGCCCCCGACCATAGAAAAGCATAACATCAGAGGCCCCCAGATCTACACGGATGGTAGTAAGATCGAGGGGAAAACAGGGGCTGCAATATCATGGTGGGAGAACGGGCAAGAAGTCAACTACACCAGACTGTCGCTCGATCAAAACTGCACAGTGTTTCAGTCAGAGATGTTCGCCCTCTATAAGGCAATAGAGATGGTAAAGGAAACCGAACATAAGGAAGTTAACATCTTAAGCGACTCAAGATCTTCGCTAGAGCTGATTCGGAATCCCAAACCCAAAACTCAACTAGTGGCGGACATCAAAAGATGGCTTAAGGACATCGAAGAAGAGGGTAGAAGAGTAAGATTCTTCTGGCTCCGCGCACACGTAGGGACGTCCGGGAATGAAAGAGCGGATGAGCTCGCAAAACAAGCGGCTCTGAACACCAAAGAAATCCCGGACTATGATCAAATCCCCCTGTCCTACATAAAGAGGAAGATCCGAAAGGAATCAATACAAAAATGGCAGGACAGGTATACGAACGCGGATACCGGAGGAACCACGAAAAGATTCTTGCCCGATATACAGAAGTCGTACCGATTCGTAAGAACAACACCTCTCACACCCACCCGCATCCAGGCCATGACCGGACACGGTGCATTTGCTCACTACCTGCACCGCTTCAAACTGATCGGAAGCCCAGGATGCGAGTGCGATCCAGACATTGAAGAAACGGTATGGCACATTATCTTCGAATGTCCCCGCTTCCTGCACCAAAGGTACGATGCAGAGCAACAGATGAACACCAACCTTCAGGAAGCGGACGTACATAAATACTTGGAGGACCAGCACGCCAAAGAAGTGTTCCTGGCTTACATCGACAAGATCTTCAACATCGCGAAAAAGAGGTTCCAAGACCAACAAAGTACAGACAGCACAAACAGTATCCTTCAAAGAACAGAACCCACGGACCCCAGTGTCCACTCCAACAAAGATCGGCAGCTCCCCATTTCAATATTCCGAGATGGTTAAGAGAGGGAGAGAGTGGAACACCTTCGATCAGAACAAGGAAAGTGGTTCTGTTTATGAACAATAGCTATGAAAGACTGGGAATAAGTTTCTGCTCCACCGTTGGCAACAAGAGAGTCGCCATTTCACCTGGGCTGGCTCTCATACTTAAAGGCAGCACAACAAGGACGACCATGAAGAGGAGGAGATATGAGGAACTGGGCGAGGAGATGATCGACGGGAAATCGTGTAGGATAGTACGCACCAAAAACATCCGTGCTACTATTCGACAAAACAACCGAAGAAACTCAATTTGCCAGAGCCTGCTCGTTCTTGTTGAAGTTAGCCGAAGCCAACGGCACTACCATCGGCCCAAGAACAATCAGTGTGGACACAATGAGCGTCGACTTCGATAGAGGAGAGGTGGCAGACTATCTCGGGTGCGTCAGAGCAGCCGACAAACACGAGATTGTGGTGTACGAAGGGAGATCCCAAGATCTGAGCTTCCTAGTACCCAACAAAGCACCCGAGAGAACATCAAGATTGACCACAGCGCAACTACAGCGAAGCCCAACAACAGGAGTCCAACCTACAACACCCTCAGAGGTGGAGCAGAATCTCGATCCCAACTCTAGACCAAATGTGCTGCAAAAAATCAGGAAAAAGATAAGCTCGCTGACAAATTGGAAAAAACCACCAACACCACAAAACACAGAACGTGCACCATCACTCCCAGGGCCATCTACTGAGACGCCGAAATCAAGCGCAGAAATCTGGGCTGAAAAGGAAAAGGAACTAAGGAAACTAAGGGCGGCTGAAAAACAAAAAGAGACCGTCATGTCGGCCAAACAACAAACATCCGCCGCAAAAGTCGACCAGCAAATCCATCGGCTGGTCACAAAGGAGAGCCAACACTTCAGGAGAGAGCCTCAAGAAGGTCTCGAGGAACAGCTGCCCCTACGACCGGACACATTCCGAAGCCCAGATACTCAAGCGAACGCGCTCAGCAGATTCACCAAAGCCCCAAAACCACCGCAGAGAACACCAATAAACCAACAACCAACAAAAGCACAGATAGGTCTGGACAAGAGTCCAACCCTAAGGAAAGTGGTACGACAGGAAGACCATATGATCAACGCATTCCTGGAATACATAGCCGTACTAGAGGCCAATAAGACCATCAGGATCAAGGAATGCGAAGACATCATGAAGTCGTACCAAAAAGGCAAAGATGGCCTCCTACAATTCCAACTAGAGGAGGCCCAAGCCACGGTCTATAATAACAACACGGCGACCGTCCTTAGGGGACAGGACATGACTACCCACATGGCGGCGTATAGCGCCACCTCAGGAATAGTCCTCCTGGACGAAGACCGGACCAAAAGGAGAGGAAAACCCGTCTATAACATCCCGTCTCGCGACCACATCGTCGTCACCACCAGGGGGACAGAAATATGGCTGGAGGACAGGATCCTACAAACATCCCAGATCCTGTCCGAGGTAGAGCCCCCCGACGAATGGACGATCCCAGCAATAACTTGGATAAATGGGGTCCCGGGTTGCGGGAAAACGACGTGGATAGTCCAAAACTTTAATCCTGACGAAGATGTACTTGTAACGACAACGATAGAGGCAAAGAAAGACCTCGTGGAGAGAATCCGGGAAAAGGCAGGCCACGAAGCTACGAAGAGGGTGCGCACAATAGCATCTCTCCTAGTAAATGGACCGAAGGGACTCGAAGACCTGAAACGCAAGAGGCTGCTTGTAGATGAAGCAATCATGAGTCACTTCGGATCCATAATACTGATGGCACAAATCACCAAAGCCGAGAGCCTGCTATTAATTGGAGACGTAAACCAGCTCCCCTACATAGACCGAGATAATCTCTTCGAGCTGTACTACTATCGCCCGCATCACCTCGCAGACGTCACTGAAGATCTTCTCTGTACACATAGGTGCCCGCAAGATGTCGCCATGGCGCTCAAGCAAATACACAAGGGCATCTACTCCTCAAGCAACATCGTCAAGTCCCTGGCAATAGCACCCATGACCGGGACGGAGATCCCTAAAACCGACAACAACACCTTGTACATGACTTACACACAGCTGGAGAAGTCAACGCTGAAAAAGTCAGGTTACGGAACCGGAGAGGCCTCAAAAGTACTAACAATTCACGAGGCCCAGGGATTGTGCTACAAGAGAGTATACGTCATCAAACACCAGAAGAAGAAGCTACAGCTACATCACAGTGCATCACACGTGGTGGTTGCCCTGACGCGTCACACGGAACATCTTGTCTACTACACCGACGACACAGATGACGCGCTGGGCAAACTTATAAAGGGAGTGATGGAAACACCTGCAAAGGCCATCATGGATCACAACGCCAAGATGGCAATCAAGAACCGGGACCATACCACGATCAAAAAACTGGTCTCGGTGAAAGCCCCATGATGGCAAATGAATAGACAAAACACCGGACTGACATAAACAAACACTCAAGAAGACGACATCAGCCACCAGCAGGTGGCCAACGAGTATGCTCTCACCACCATTAGAGAGCAGATGACATCAGCCACAACCAGGTGGGTAATAAAACAAAACACAAGACTGACGACACCAGCCACCAACAGGTGGCAAAGACAAAAGATTATAAGCCAACACCCGAGCCAATGCCAAAACACCTAAAGGCAAAGGGTGGAGGCAAATCGAGAGGGAAGTGGGAAATGCCGGACCTACCCACGGGGCTCCAACAGAGGCCCAAAAGCAAACCATCAAGAAGATGACATCACCCCGGAAGATCAAAACTTCGAAGACAGCCCAGTCAAGAAGACGACTTCCGGTGAGACGACAGCAGCCATCAACCAGATGGCCAACATAATTATTAAAAACCCTCAACATCTGAGGGTACAAAAACTATAACCCCTTCAGGGTAAATTACTGTAATTTGACGCGAAAAATGTATGTTACTAAAATTAGAATCAAAAGAAAATAAATAAAACATTAAATTTAACAAGAACACGGGCCACCTAGGCCTGTGGACAAAAAAAAAAAAAAAAAAAAAAAAAAAAAAAAAAAAAAAAAAAACCTAACCTAACCTAACCTAACCTAAACCTAACCTAGCCTAGCCTAGCCTAGCCTAGCCTAGCCTAGCCTAGCCTAGCCTAGCCTAGCCTAACCTAACCTAACCTAACCTAACCTAACCTAACCTAACCTAACCTAACCATAGGCTATTATAATAAATAGACACCAAAGTTACTGTTGTGATAAAGGAATGAAATGACAAATGTTTTAATGCATTAGAGATATTGACAATAACTGTAATAGTTGTAAAAAATCAGATGTAAAAAAGTAAAAATTGTAATAGCCATAAGGTTATAAAGATAAAAGAAAAATTTAAAGAGCAAACAAAAAAATACAGCAAACAACAATCCCTAATAATGTTAGGGGGATGGCATTTAAAAAAAAAAAAAAAAAAACCTAACCTAACCTAACCTAACCTAACCTAACCTAACCTAACCTTTCTATGTAAGTCTAGACTAAGACTTACATAGAAAGAATATTCACCATCGCTAAACAACGATTCAAAGAACAACAAGAAGCGGACAGCGCAACAACCAACATAGAAAGAACAGAACCTACTGCCCTCGTCGCCCCACTTCAACCAACAGCTACTCCCCTATTCAGCATTCCTCGGTGGTTGAGCGAGGGAGAAAGTGGAACACCATCCATCAGAACGAGGAAAGTGGTTCTGTTTATGAACAACAATTATGAAAGACTAGGCATATGTTTCTGCTCCACATTCGGTAAAAAGAGTGTCGCCATTTCACCAGGGCTGGCACTCATTCTCAAAGGCAGTACAACAAGAGCGACGATGAAAAGAAAGAAATTCGAGGAGCTGGACGAAGAGGCCATAGACGGACAAAATTGTCGAGTAGTACGCGCCAAAAACAAGACAGTGCTGCTATTCGACAAAACACCTGAAAAATCCCAATTCGCCCGGGCATGCTCGCTCTTGTTAAAAATTGTAGAATCAGAAGATACTTTCATCGGACCAAAAACCATCAGCGTTGATGTGATGACAGCTGACTTATACAGAGGAGAAGTGGCGGACTATCTCGGGTGCGTTAAAGCAGCGGAAAAACATGAAATCGTTGTGTACGAGGGAAGAACCCAAGACCTTAGCTTCCTCGTGCCCAACAAACCACCCGAGAAAACATCACAGATCACAGCCGCACAAATAAGCCACGTAACTCCCCAGACAGAAGAGTCACCCGACACAAATCTGGCAGTAGAACAGACTCTCAACCCAAAGTCAAGAAAAAATGTCATCAACAAAATAAAAAATAAGATTTCTCAGCTCACAAATTGGAGAAGATCCCCAACAACCAAGTCTCCAGAGTTAAACGAATCATCACTCCCAGGGCCATCTACTGAGACGCCGAAATCAAGCGCAGAAATCTGGGCTGAAAAGGAAAAGGAACTAAGGAAACTAAGGGCGGCTGAAAAACAAAAAGAGACTGTCACGGCGGCCAAACAACAAACATCCGCCGCCAAAGTTGACCAGCAAATCCATCGGCTGGTCACCAAGGAGAGCCAACACTTCAGGAGAGAGCCTCAAGTAGGTCTCGAGGAACAACTGCCCCTAAGACCGGACACATTCCGAAGCCCAGATACTCAAGCGAATGCGCTCAGCAGATTCACCAAAGCCCCAAAACCACCGCAGAAAACACCAATAAACCAACAACCAACAAAGGCACAGATAGGTCTGGTCAAGAGTCCAACCCTAAGGAAAGTGGTACGACAGGAAGACCATATGATCAACGCATTCCTGGAATACATAGCAGTACTAGAGGCCAACAAGACCATCAGGATCAAGGAATGCGAAGACATCATGAAGTCGTACCAAAAAGGCAAAGATGGCCTCCTACAAATCCAACTAGAGGAGGCCCAAGCCACGGTCTATAATAACAACACGGCGACCGTCCTTAGGGGACAGGACATGACTACCCATATGGCGGCGTATAGCGCCACCTCAGGAATAGTCCTCCTGGACGAAGACCGGACCAAAAGGAGAGGACAACCCGTCTATAACATCCCGTCTCGCGACCCCATCGTCGTCACCACCAGGGGGACAGAAATATGGCTGGAGGACAGGATCCTCCAAACATCCCAGATCCTGTCCGAGGTAGAGCCCCCCGACGAATGGACGATCCCAGCAATAACTTGGATAAATGGAGTCCCGGGTTGCGGGAAAACGACGTGGATAGTCCAAAACTTTAATCCTGACGAAGATGTAGTTGTAACGACAACGATAGAGGCAAAGAAAGACCTCGTGGAGAGAATCCGGGAAAAGGCAGGCCACGAAGCTACGAAGAGGCTGCGCACAATAGCATCTCTCCTAGTAAATGGACCGAAGGGACTCGAAGACCTGAAACGCAAAAGGCTGCTTGTAGATGAAGCAATCATGAGTCACTTCGGATCCATAATACTGATGGCACAAATCACCAAAGCCGAGAGCCTGCTATTAATTGGGGACGTAAACCAGCTCCCCTACATAGACCGAGATAATCTCTTCGAGCTGTACTACTATCGCCCGCATCACCTCGCAGACGTCACTGAAGATCTTCTCTGTACACATAGGTGCCCGCAAGATGTCGCCATGGCGCTCAAGCAAATACACAAGGGCATCTACTCCTCAAGCAACATCGTCAAGTCCCTGGCAATAGCACCCATGACCGGGACGGAGATCCCTAAAACCGATAACAACACCTTGTACCTGACTTACACACAGCTGGAGAAATCAACGCTGAGAAAGTCAGGCTACGGAACCGGAGAGGCCTCAAAAGTACTAACCATTCACGAGGCCCAGGGATTGTGCTACAAGAGAGTATACGTCATCAAACACCAGAAGAGGAAGTTACAGCTACATCACAGTGCATCACACGCGGTGGTCGCCCTGACGCGTCACACGGAACATCTTGTCTACTACACCGACGACACAGATGACGCGCTGGGCAAACTTATAAAGGGAGTGATGGAAACACCTGCAAAGGCCATCATGGACCACAACGCCAAGATGGCAATCAAGAACCGGGACCATACCACCATCAAAAAACTGGTCTCGGTGAAAGCCCCATGATGGCAATAAAACTGATAAAAGACTGATAACACTGATAACGACGACAAATACCGGATATGACAACCGCAGCCCTGGCCCAGACGGTCGAGCGGCGAAGGCGCAGCAACACAGTGCCTCTGCCAGCTCCCGTCCTCTCCCAGGGCTGCACTTACCAAACAGTCCATCGTGGAAATACACTAGGCTATCAAGAACCGGGCCCCTTACACCTGGCCGGCAACAGCCCCACGATGGACAGAAGCAGATGACACCACGAGGCAAGATCAAGCCATCGATGACAGCCCCGTCAAGCAGATGGCATCCGATTTGATGACCTCAGCCACAATCAGTGGCCAACAGAAAAGACAACTGTGTGCCCAGACCGGCCGGTGGAATCGGAAAGCCCAGTTATAGCCAAGCGATTCCACCGACTGCCTGTCGGCGGACACAACATTGAACGGTACCTTTTGCCATCCCAGGAACTCCACCCGGCTTTGGTGACCCCTAAACACCCGAGCCAATGCCACAACATCAAAAGGCAAAGGGTGGAGCATCATAAACCTGAGGGTAGCGGGAAATGTCGGGTCCGCCGACAATGAAATGGAAATACAGTACCAACCCCTTCAGGGAATATTATTAGATAAAAATATGTAGAATTATATACCATCTTTATACCAATTCCCCTTCAGGGAAATTATACGACAAAAATATGTAAAATTATCAACATCTTTTGATACAAATTCAGATTGTAAACCGACGCAAAAAACGATATGATAAAAAATGAAAACAAACTAAATTGAAAAGAATAATAAACAGAGCACGGGCCATCTAGGCCTGTGGACAGAAAAAAAAAAAAAAAAAAAAAAAAAAAACCTAACCTAACCTAACCTAACCTAACCTAACCTAACCTAACCTAACCTAACCTAACCGCCGAAGTGGGAAACGCCGGACCTACCCACGGGGCTCCAACAGAGGCCCAAAAGCAAACCATCAAGAAGATGACATCACCCCGGAAGATCAAAACTTCGAAGACAGCCCAGTCAAGAAAACGACTTCCGGTGAGACGACAGCAGCCATCAACCAGATGGCCAACATAATTATTAAAAACCCTCAACATCTGAGGGTACAAAAACTATAACCCCTTCAGGGTAAATTACTGTAATTTGACGCGAAAAATGAATGTTACTAAAATTAGAATCAAAAGAAAATAAATAAAACATTAAATTTAACAAGAACACGGGCCACCTAGGCCTGTGGACAAAAAAAAAAAAAAAAAAAAAAAAAAAAAAAAAAAAAAAAAAAAAAACCTAACCTAACCTAACCTAACCTAACCTAACGAAATGTGCCAAAACATTATCATAAAAGTCGCTTTTTTGATGCAATTTTAATAATACATGTTTTTCAATTGAAATTACACCGAGATTTGACAATCTAGCCTCACTCTGGCTGTTTCGTGTATAGGTATGAATTTGCTTCAATGCCGAAAACGACCTTTCAGCGGAAGCCACCGATACAGGAAGAGTCAAAACAATTTGAACATTAAAACAACTCTCTAACTCATGAACTTTCCTCGGGAAAACTACTACGGTAACTCGCGTATTTAGACTTATTGACTAAATCAAGAAAAGTTAAGTTTTGAAACGATGAATAACGGGAGTTTATTTGGCTTTTGATGTTATCTATTATTTCAACGAATAAACGCTTGTATTGTGTTTTCAATCCGCCGGCGCCGTCGTAGTGGTTCACAATATTCCTGAATATTATTGAAAATAAAATCAAATTGTTTTAAAAACTCTTCTGATAACCAAGATTGAAATGCACCAATTTCTCTGATTGAGATTTCGATGTCGACTTGTTTGCTTTGAAGCAAAGCAAACAAAATGTCAGTTCTGGCAAATATCTCTGAAAAAATATGCAAAAGGAAACAAAACTGCATATCTTCTAATTTAGTTACAAACGACTCCGACATGGATATAGAATCAACAAGGTTTCAATCATATCTAACCTGCAATTAAATATAACATTAATAATGCGCGAATGATAATGCCACCGTGTTTCGGCTACTCCAGGCATACGACGATCGGAAAACTGTTTTAAAAGATTTGACCGTTTCGACGATTTGTTGAAAAACCTGACAATTCCATTGATATGGCCGAAAAATGATTTTAATTCTGAAATATTTTCTAAAGATTTACTTAAAACCAAATTAAGAATATGAGCATAACACGGTACGAAACGCGCGAGAGGGCATTGACCCCGTACTAGTGCTTGAACGCCTCCACGTTCACCTGACATAACGGCGGCACCGTCATATGTCTGACCGATCAGTTTGTCTTTGCATCGATATTGTTCAAGAATATCGAGCAACTGAGTCGCTAATACAGTCGCAGTCCGGCTTTCGCTAACGTCGTAAAAACCTACAAATCTTTCTTCCAGACCATTTTCGGACAAATAACGAAATATAACAGACAACTGTTCTCTATGACTGACATCTGGGGTTTCGCCAATCATAACTGAAACGAATTTGGCATGGCTAATCTCACGTCTAAACTCGTCTAAAATTACCGCCGCGGTGCATTGTATAAGATCATTTTGAATGTCTCCCGATAGACCGGTAAACACGGAGTGTGAAGTAGATGAGCATTGTTCAAGATGGGAGTCTATAACGCTATCGTACTTACTTAAATAAAATAATGTTTCTATATAATTGCCACGATTGTCTGAATTAACGTTTTCACTATGCCCGCGGAAAGATAACTCCTGTTTTCCAAGAAGAACAACAGTGTCTATTAAACGTTTCATTAAGTTTCGATTACGTTCCACTTTTCGATTATGGGATTCATAATTATTTCCGAGAAATGTTTCTATTCTACTATTTCCAAAATTGTGTAATAATATACAACTGCGTAAATGTTTTTCGGTTTGAGTATGTTTCCTAGCCGAATTGGTCAAATTATTGATGTCTTTTTTTTTTTAACGGGCTTTGGCCCACCACACATTCCCACCACTGTATCTCCTGAAATTATTGATGTCTGAGAAACCCGTTTTATTCCAAGCACTATTTGTATCGGAAAACAGCAAACATGGAAAACAAAATAACTTATTTAATTTGCAACTGCCCGCTATCCAATTATATTTATCATACACTAAACTGTGAAAATGTTTGAAAAACCCATCCTTACGCCTATAATCAATTTTCATATCGGGACGCGCCCGTCCTTGTTTAATGATATGTTTTTTATTTTCGAACGATTGTTTTGAGAACGAATTTAAGTCATTTAATAGGTAATCCGTAAGACAACAGTCAATTTGTACTGATGCTGCCATTTCCCACCTAACCGTGTCACGACAAATTACAAAGTAAGTAAAACAAACCAACCTTTACGATGTAACAAACAAAAACACAACACAACACTTGGCAAGTAAAATTTCACTACTTTCGATTCTTTTAAACTATATAATATTACAATCAAGCTAGCCCACTAACTTAATAAACAAAATTTTGCATATTACAATAATAACAGTACAAAATGAGTGCAAATGAGCGCGTAATATAATTGTTTAAGTGAATTGAAATGACAGCCCGCGCCGGTCGGCCGCTGCAATTAGCTCTGTTGTGATTGGACGAAATCTTTTAAAGCGAAACATGCGAAACTAAACCTTAACACATGACAAATAAAGACTAGGTAGGCTATGTGGGATCGGCTTGTTGTTCGACAATATCGACGAGTCGTTTGCATGTAGTAGTAATGTGTATGTGTGCGTGAATTTCATACATTTCAAATGTTTGAATTCCCGATGTTTTGAGCGAGTTCCCCGGCCACCGCGCGGCCGCCGCACACTATGGAGCAGTACGTACGCGTTCTGAGTGCGATCGTAAAAACGGGTATGTGTGCGTTTGCGTGATTTTAAATACATGGCGAATTATTTTTATGAAATTGTAGGAAGCGGGGTAAGCTATAATTATTAATAATAAAAATTGTATATATTAAAATTGACCAAGGTAAGCCGGTAGGAATCGTGTTCTATGGAGGCTTCGCCACTGGTGGAACTTACAAATATCTACAAAAAAGTCCGCGACACACTATACCTGTCTATGTCGAGTGAGGCACAATAACCATTTTTTTATTTAAAAATCTTGAACTTTTTTTGGACTACATTTAAACGCGTTTATTTTACTCATTCTTTTAATCCTTATCAAAATAAATTATTCCATTACTAGGTACAGTTTATGTAGATAATATTTGGTCTTTGAATGAATAAAATTGGACATTTGGTTTTGAAATTATGGCGAAATTAAAATATTACGATAGATTGGCGTCACCAAGGCGGGTGCGCGTGCGGGAGGAAGACAATCTGTGCAGGGTGCAGCCTGCGTATAATGACTGCGTCGTCGATGTCAATGTCGGAGTCTGTGAATTGACCTGGGAATTATTTTGCTGACCGAGTCTTTCCTGGGTATCTATGCTTTTTGCAGAGCTCACCGACATCCACGGCCGCGGCCGACCGCTAGTAATAAAATAAGAAAAAACCAAAATCCGCCTGCATGGATAAATCCAATATTAATTAAAAATTAACTGACATTACTGAAACAAGATGAAAATTCAATGACAAAGTCATGGACGTATAAAAAAAGGCGGACGGAGTCCCACCATACACAAAACTGTGTCGTTCAGAGTCGGCCAGCTGGCTGTATGTACCCGGTCCGCACGCACACATTCTTGCGATAGTCCATACCATTTGACAGGCGTCAGAATGTGTGCGTGGCCGACTCTGAAGAAAAGTGAAGACACAGTTTTGTATATAACAAGACTCCGTCCGCCTTTTTTTCTGCGTTCATGGACAAAGTATTAAAAAAAAACAATGATTTGGTACTTAAAACTAGAAACATACATTGAAACAGTACCAAACCTATGTACCTATTATAACGTATTGTAGGTACACTTTTCTAAGTGTATTTACGATATAATATTATCAGCACGGTAGTTTTTCAATTTTGTATTAGATTGATTGTCGAAATGGTTAGATAACTACAACTAAAAAGTCGCAAAGAAAATAAATTAATTAAAAATCAAAAAACCCGACTGCAAAAAATGTTAACTAAAAAGAACGAAACAAGACCTAATTCTGCCGGAGGCATCGAATCCATGTTTTAATTGATACGACTCTTGCTTACGATTTTCATGCCAGGATAAATAGAAGGTTACATAGAAAAATGTAGAAGAAGAAAGTGGATAATAAAATGCAGTCGGAGGCATGTCGCACCAAGTTTAACATTAATTCATAAATCATAAAATATTATGCCTCCGACTGCATTTTATTATCCACTTTCTTCTTCTACAGTTTTCTATGTAACCTTCTATTTATCCTGGCATGAAAATCGTAAGCAAGAGTCGTATCAATTAAAACATGGATTCGATGCCTCCGGCAGAATTAGGTCTTGTTTCGTTCTTTTTAGTTAACATTTTTTGCAGTCGGGTTTTTTGATTTTTAATTAATTTATTTTATTATTATTTATGTATTCATCTTTTATTTTCAGTTGTGGGTCATGGACAAGATATGTTTTTGAAGTTGGAAACTATACATTGGAAGTCCGAAAAAACTGTACTCTGTGTACATTAGCATAGGATGCTATGTGAGAGACATATTTTCAAAGAGACAGACTTCACTGATGGTAACAACCTTATCAAGGACAGCAGCTATCCCATGTGATGTAAGTGATATATTTGATTGTGTCTGTTCTTTCTTTCTTTTTCTTCTTTTTTGGCAACTTGACACAAAGGATGTGTATGTTGTGCCACAGACAAGGTAAAAAGGTAAGGAATATGGCGGGAAAACCATATTCCTCCTATTATAATTTTCATCATCGTTTTCATGTATCGTCAGGTCTAAAGTCTAGTCAAAGTCTAAGTAAAAGTCAATACAGTCAAGGAGTCAAGTCGGTCGATTCAGTAAAGTGGTGGACGCTTTACTGAAACTTTTGATGGAGTTTTGGAGGGAGCACAAAATAGCACGTTTCTGGATATTACATCACTTTCCTACACTTGTGCATGAACACGAATATCTAATGGTTAATATTCTACCAATATTACACACTAAAAACCCAGTTAACACAATTTTAGGAAAATAATATAAAAACACAACAGCACCCTTTTACATTCCCGGCAAAACTCCTGTGTCTGTTTTATACTTAATTTGAGACAAAGATTTTTGGTATGTGGTGGCTTTTGGCACTTTGGCACCATTATGTAAAGTGTAGTGTCACGTCTTGATACAATTTATTTTTTAATTACAAATACTTACACAGTAAATTGAAAGTCAATGATTATTTAATGTATTGTATATTTCAATTAACCTCCAAGCGGTAACGGGCTATCGCCCCTTGCAATAGCAATTAAATAAGTCTTCAGCCAATCATGTTTTTTTTCTTTAAAATTTGTGTGTCGTGTCCTTTGCTTGTCAACTTATCCATTGAAAATAAGTATTGGTCAATTATAGTGTATGCGCCATTCATATGTTTTATTATAGTATTTAATTTTTCTCTTGCAGTCTCAGCATAAGTTGCCTGTGTTTTGGCTAACCTGGACCTTCTCAACCTCGAGACAACAATATTTAAAAAGTAAAACACTTTTAAGATTAAATAGTGTTATGTGGCAGGGACTTTATATTGACCAAGAAAAATAAATAATCATATTCGTCAAAATTTTGTTTTTATTTGTTTTATAGTGTCGGATTTTTATGTTTCAAAGACTTTGTTTTTGTGAAAATTGTGTATTGTTATGTGAACTAAACTTAACAAACTCAGTTTTTACAAATTCAAGTTTATTGAAACATAAAAATCGACACGGATATCCTATCCCCATAATATCCTAATACACACATACAAACATAAACGCACACATACACACCTATAGAGTTTAAATCGAACCAATTTCAGATGGCGCTAGCTGTCGCATCAAATGTCAATTCGTGAGCCGTCAAACTCTTCTAAGACGCTTATCTGTCTACAATATTCTTAGAAAAAGAAACCCAGTAGAATCATTCTCAGCGTGCCACTGAAAGGGACAACAAGAAAAGTAGTTAGTGTTACCAGTAATAAGAGATATGAAAAAATTACCCACGGATCTAATATTATATTAATGCCAAGTTAAAAACTTTCAGTAAATATAAATGTAAATAGTCTTTTACATTTATATTACGTACTTACTGAAATTTTCATATTATTATTCGACACCAAAAATATTATAATATTATTGTGACATTTTTTCGGTCGTAACTCGTAAACTACTTTACTTCAAAGTTCAAACTATTTATTCAGATATAATCTAAGTTCAAACTATTTATGAGATATAATCTATATATATAAAAATTAATTTTCAATTGTGTTAGTAACGCTATAACTCGATAACGGCTGAACCGATTCTGCTAATTTTAGCCTTCAAATAATCCTTGAAGTCTAGGGAAGGTTTCTGAGTGACACGAAGTTCACCGGGACAGCTAGTATATTGTATTAGTCATGATTTATTGCATTAAAGACCAGCAATCTATTAGAATTATACGCGGGCGAACCCGCGGGTAAAATCTGGCATTAGCCATTAGTGTATTAAAAAAACACAATTCAATCATCAACATATTTATTTCACATAAGTAGTACATTAATTGATATGCTCTAAGCCCCATACAATATCTGTCAAACTCTTTATTTATTTGAAGTTTAATAATCATTAAATATTTCTGAGTACGGCAGTAATTATTTAAATTTTAAAGAAGTATTTTATATCGGGCTTTGGCCCACCACACTTTCCCACCACTGTGTCTCCTGTGTCACTAGAATCGACAGCGGTATCCAACCACAAAAACCCTTTGATATGATCTCAAGGAGCCCGAGAGACATGCTAAAGCTGTCTTGGGACCCGCATCGAAATTAATCAAAAGAAGATAGGAGGAGCAGGAAATATTCCCATTTTCCCTCCCCATACAAAGCGGGAGGTCTCACACGATGGGTTAGGTACCTGATGCTTCGCTCTTAGAATCTAGGAGCTGTAATAAAAAATATTAATTTAATTTCTGTACACACTACACAGATAAGAAGTACCGAATTAATTATAAATAAATTACCTTGACAGGCACAGAAAAAGAAATGTTTTCTTTCCAACATTTAAGTAATACATCTTCTTTATTAAAATGTCTACTGTATATTCTTGAACCACGTGGTGGGTCCCATTAATTCAGTCTATTTGTTGCAGTTCTCCATAATTTACGGATTTCAGGGTCATTAGGAAATCTGAAAAAAAAATTGGATACATAATAATTGTATTGAAATAGTACTTTAATCTATCAAGCCCCATAAGAGCGCCGGTGATCGCGACAACAATTATATAATACAATAGCATTTCCAAGAATCCGCGATCGAAGGATTAAAAATATAAAACCGACTTCAAAATAATTGTACTTAATTGAGAATTAAAATTACGTTATCTCAAAACTACTAGACCGATTTTGATGAAACTTGCAGTATTCCTTAAGTTGAACAATTATACCAAACTGTACAACAAAAAAAGAATTACTCAAATCAGACTTATATTTCCGGAGATATGCAAACACAAACATAAAAACATACATACATACATAAATACATACACTTTTGAAATTTGTTTCATTTGTTCAGACACTGATCTAGACTAACATATTATACAAAAACTGGGCAGTTCTAGAAATATTACATACATACCTACGTTTCGAATTGATAACATCCTTTTTTGAAGTCGGTTAAAAAACAACAAAATGTTGAAAAAAACATATTTACTTAAATTTCCCCATTAGCAGGGTAATTAATGTAAGCAACATCTGGCAACACTGGCATTTTAAGTTATAAAAACAAAATACATAAAATACAATTTAATAGATGCAAATTTTAGTAAAATATATGTTTAATGTGAACAATATTAATAATTGAAGAAAGATAATTTATAAAAACTGTGATGCTAATAAAATAAAACGAAATTTTTGAAAACTTACATGTGAAAAGATATTCCCTCAATTTTCCATAAAGTATTGCTTTTACAGCCCATAACACTGCATCCCAACATTATTTTAATATAGTGCACATACACATCTTATAAGAAAAACACAAACCACTACTTCTACGTTACAATAATTAGTTAAATCAAACAAAATTTGTAAATCCCAGCTGTTTGTTTACGAAACGTCAAACTTTGGTTTGCTCCTACAGGAGTATCACATTGGAAAAAATGGCCACGCGGTGAGGGACAGAAAATAATTATTTTATCTCTTTTCTCCACAAGCAATATGTAATTAACTATCTCTTTCTTTGTGTGAGTGAAAAGGAAATATCCAGCTGTCTATACTTTTTCTCTGTCTACGACAATATTATACTACATATCTGTGGCCAAACTCCCTATCCACACGTTTGTTTTAGTGACCGTTTGTGACGATTTGTTGAGGTTTGGCAAACGTGCGGACGGGCCTAAAAAATACTGTCATGGTCGGAACATACGTAGTATCCCCTTAGTAGTCTGAGGTCGGAAATCGGAGCGGAGGCTGCCACAGATTATTATTATATATTTGTAGACAGATAAGCGTCTTAGAAGAGTTTGACGGCTCACGAATTGACATTTGATGGGACAGCTAGCGCCATCTAGAATTGGTTCGATTAAAACTCCATAGGTGTGTATGTGTGCGTTTATGTTTGTATGTGTGTATTAGGATATTATGGGGATAGGATATCCTTGTCAGATTTTTATGTTTCAATAAACTTGAATTTGTAAAAGCTGAGTTTGTTATGTTTAGTTCACATAACAATACCCAATTTTCACAAAAACAAAGTCTTTGAAACATAAAAATCCGACAATATAAAACAAATAAAAACAAAATTTTGACGAATATGATTATTTATTGTTTTTACTTTTTGGTCAATATAAAGTCCCTGCCACCGGTTCGCTGACCCACCCACCGAGAAGAACCGGCGTAAGAAACTCGGTGAGTCTATTTTTTTAAACAAACAATGCTAGAATACATACATCATACACACTCTGTTTAGATTCAATTAAATTCGTAAAATAAAAGTTAAAACATTTTGTTATGCATCACTCAATCAAAACTAATTATTTACATTCAATTGAAATTAAACTGAGTTTACAACGTTACATTCATAACACTATTCAATCAAGTGTTTTAAAATAGTTACAGAAATGTTATAATTATTCATAATAACGGGTTTTTTGTTAATCTGGCTCAATCCATAATTTACTGCTAAGATTTAGAAAAATATATATTACGTTATACATGTTTGTACAATTGATAATAAATAGTCTGAAGATTTTTTTTAACAATCAATCTACAGTTTGCATTTTTTCCGTAAAACATTTTGTCATGCATCACTCAATCAAAACTTATTATTCACATTCAATTGAAATTAAACTGAGCTTACAACGTTACATTCATAACACTATTCAATCAAGTGTTTTAAAATAGTTACAATAATGTTATAATTATTCATAATAACGGATTTTTTGTTAATCTAGCTCAATCCATAATTATTTACTGCTAAGATTTAGAAAAATATATATTACGTTATACATGTTTGTACAATTGATAATAAATAGTCTGAAGATTTTTTTTAACAATCTATCTGCAGTTTGCATTTTATCCGTTTAATTTTTTTAATGAAGAATATTATGAATAAACTAATTATTTACATTCAATTGAAATTAAACTGAGTTTACAACGTTACATTCATAACACTATTCAATCAAGTGTTTTAAAATAGTTACAAAAACGTTATTAATTATTCATAATAACGGGTTTTTTGTTAATCTAGCTCAATCCATAATTTACTGCTAAGATTTAGAAAAATATATATTACGTTATACATGTTTGTACAATTGATAATAAATAGTCTGAAGATTTTTTTAACAATCTATCTACAGTATGCATTTTTTCCGTTTGATTTCGTTAATGAAGAATATTACGAATAAACTTATTATTTATATTCAATTGAAATTAAACTGAGTTTACAACGTTACATTCATAATACAATGAAAATCGTTGGAGCTGATTCCGAGATTTAAAGATATATCGTTTAAAGATATTATAAGATAACGGGTTTTTGTTAATCTAGCTCTATCCTTAATTTACTGCTAAGATTTAGAAAAATATAAATGTTATACATGTTTGTACAATTGATGATTGTATTATTGTAATATTCTTCATATTACGAATAATAAAAACTAAGGAAACGTAACACCCACACTTCAACCTTTTTGAATTTAGTTCCTTTTCGTACACTAAAATATGACAATAGCATCATGTATGTATTCGGTTCTAATTTTGTAGACTCATGGATTTTTAGGGTTCCGTACCCAAAGGGTAAAAATGGGACCCTATTACTAAGACTTCGATGTCTGTCCGTCTGTCCGTCCGTCCGTCCGTCTGTCTGTCTCCAGGCTGTAACTCAAGAACCGCTATAGCTAGACTTCTGAAATTTTCACAGATTGTGTATTTCGGTTGCCGCTATAACAACAAATACTTAAAAAAATAATAATACTTAAGGGTGTCTCCCATACAAGAAACGTTATTTTTTCGGCCTTTTTTGCTCTATATAAAAAATGGCAACAGGTAGGCACATTATATTTTCACGAAGGCCCTTATTGTATGTCTACGTCAATAATTAATTAAATAAAATAAAAATTTAAGGGGTGCTCCCATACAAGAAACAATTTTGGCCTATTTTTGCTCTCTAACGGTAAGGAACCCTTCGTGCGCGAGTCCAAATCGCACTTGGCCGATTATTTTGATACAGTCACCCTTCCTTAGGTTTTATTATCTGTAAGAATAATATATTATTCTATTCAGTAGCGCATTTGATGCGTAGGTCCGCTTCGGCGTTGTCATCCTTTCTCCAAATCAGTATTCATCTCCTCCCATATCAAAACTGTTGGTTTCGTTTTCTGCATGTCACTGTAAAATTAAAATGATTTATTTTAACGTACTGTTATAATATTTGTTTTTTAAATAATACCTTATCTAGACCCTAGAAAATAACTTCAAAAATTATTTTAATCGCCAAATCTCATGGAACACATCGTTTGCGTCTGACCCGCACTTGGTAGATTTTTTTATTTATGCCCTAGTGCCTAGACGATAGCTATTAATATACTTTAATCCCTCGATCGTGGGAAACGAGACACAATAGATATTCTTTTTTTTCGCGGCCGCATGTGGCCGCTTGGGGCTTGATGGGTTAAAATAAATTATAAATATGCTGCTTACCTTTTTATTTTATTTTCGATACAGCTCACAACGCCCACAATTGAATTGCAAAAAGTGCCACTGATAGCACCTTTTAACACTGAAAAATTTAAACAAGAAATTAAAAAAAAAAAAAACATAAAATAAGCATGTTCAAGGAATATTTTTTTATGTTCTTTCGTTAATATCAGGAAACTGCAGGCAATATTCAATACTTATAATTATTATGTGCCTGCTTTTTAGGGTTCCATACCCAAAGGGTAAAAACGGGACCCTACTACTAAGACTTCGATGTCTGTCCGTCCGTCCGTCCGTCTGTCTGTCTCCAGGCTGTAACACAGGAACCGCTATAGCTAGACTTCTGAAATTATTACAGATTATGTATTTTGGTTGCCGCTATAACAACAAATACTAAAAACAAAATTTTAAATTTTATTGGGCATGAACAGGTAACAGACTGAGAGACATACAGACATACACATTTTCGCATTTATGATAGCAGTATGGATTAAGTGGTCATTCTAGAGAATGAAGTATGTTTATTATAATTTTAAGTCAATATATATGCCTATACCGTAGAATTATTCCGAAAATTAATATGTTGAACCAATGGTAAAACTTGTCTAATACTTGACCTTAAAATAATCGGCCAAGTGCGAGTTGGACTCGCGCACGAAGGGTTCCGTACCATTATAGAACAAAAATACGAAAAAAATGTGTTTTTTGTATGGGAGCCCCCCTTAATGACATATTTATTTTATTTAAATTTTATTATTAATTATTAAAGTATAAGCACAATTGAGTATTTTGTGAATATATCAGGTGCCTATTTATTGCCATCATTTATATCGAGCAAAACAAAATATTTAATTTATTTAGTTTTTAGTATTTGTTGTTGTACCGGCAACAGAAATACATAACCTGTGAAAATTTCATCTCTCTAACTATTACCGTTCTTGAGTTACAGCCTGCTGACAGACAGACGGACAGACGGACAGACAGACAGACATCGAAGTCATAGTAATAGGGTCCCGTTTTTAAACTTTGGGTACGGAACCCTAAAAAAGCACACATTACTAATTTTGATATCAGAATTATAACATTGTTGACTCAGTTTTATGTTCATACTCATACTATAGGGAAGACGAATATTTATTTTTATGTCTTGAATTTAATTAATCATGTGAAAAATAAATGCTACTTACTCAAGGTAGGTAAATCAATGCGTAATGACTCTGAACGGGGTAAATGTGTATCTGAAAAGATGACAAAATGAATATGTAATATTAAATTTTCCAAACCATATTCATAAACAAAATTACCTACCTATTCAGTGTTTATTGACTCATAATTTAACTAGCTAAAAGCCAAGCTTTGTGAGGGCTCGCCTCGTTTTTCTGAGTTTTAATATTCTTTAAGGCAGTTTTTTTTAAATATTTTATAACCAAACCTTAACTGACTGATGATAACACATCTACATAGAAATAAAAATTATTGTTAAAGCGCAAATCAATACACATGATAGTTTTTCCGTAAAGTTTACAAAAAATGCTCAGGTTGTGGGATATACTAGATAAATGAGTAATGAAATCAGTATACAATATCCTACAGAAATATACATATTTTTAAAAAGTTTGTCAGACTTAACACAAAATATCATATTGTGATATTGTAAAATTACTGACAGCTGTAGACCATTATTCAAAGAAAATAAAATTCTAACATTCCCGTCTTGGTACTATGTGCTTGAAGTAGCCTTATTTGTAAAAAGTAATAATAATTTATTTTCTAGACTGTCAGACAATGTTATAAGAAACAGACGTCACGGTGATTAACTGTGCATAGAAAAGTGCAAAACAGAAATGATGCTAAGAAGTGTCTATTGTATGGGACCTACAATTTACAATAAGATTCCAAAGCATTTGAAAGCATCTGAATGTAAACCTGTTTAAAATAAAATTTAAAAAACTCTTGACAAAAAAATGCTATTATACTATTGATGAATATCTACTCGTAAATGACACTTTTTAATATTATTAATTTAAATTACCAAAATCTATATCTAAGTATTAAATAATTTTAATCAATTGTCATATTGTATACTCACAGTGACTGTTTTTATATTAATATAATTATTTTATTTAATGAATTCATGGGCGCCGGCAGAAATAATTTCCAAGGGGTGCAGATTTTAGTTTTCTTTCTTTTCTTTTTACTTTTTATGAACAACAGTGACTATCTATTTACGTCAACAGAATATATTTAGTGCCGAAACATTACAAACTATCTTTGTACGGCATGGTAATAGGGTTACAAAATGCTTTTTATTTCAATAATTCCTGTTGAACCCGAGATTCCCAAGGGGTGCAAGTGCACCCCCTGGCACCCCCCCTGCCGGCGCCCATGAATGAATTGTTTCTTTATGACTTGTTTTATTGTTATAGCATAGGTATCTATAATGTATTTTTTAAAGATAATTTGAATGATTATTCTTTATTTTATTTGACTTATTGTTATTACTAGTATTGACTTACTTTGATATTTTAAACTTGCAAGCATGTAGGTAAATGAATGAATGAATTATTATTATTGTTAAACAAGTTTTACACACCATTTAACCCATCAATCAAGCTATTGTGTCTCGCAATAGCTTTTTCATTGTTATCGCGGCCGGATCTGGCCGCTTGGGGCTTGATGAATTAATGGTATAATGTAAGCACATATTAGACATAAGATAACACCTTTATTAAAGTACATTATGTGAATAAATGATTTGATTTGTGATGGTATGATATTAAATTATTACTGGACTCAATAATATTAAGATAATTTATAAAGTCATATACTTACCAACTGGTAAATGAAGTTTTGGAACTGCGGTTCTTTTAAGGCGACTCCCAGCACCATACTTTGCTTTTGCTTCTGGTTCAAAATGTCTATCGCAAACTCTATATTTGCGATACTCGAAATTTTCCTTATCAAATTTGCTTGGGATGAGTTCCAACCAAGCTCTATATACTAAAGGAAATTTCGGTGACGGAAATCTATGTGCGGTCTTCGATCCTAAAAAAATATGGATTATGGATATCATACAGAAAAGAGTCTGAATCATATGATAGAATCAATCAGTCTTGTAGAATAAGAAATCTAGTAGGTATTGTATACTACGTAGTATGTAATACTATGTATTACGTAGTGTGAAATACTATATTATATTATGTGTATTCTTAAAGGTAAAACGAACAAATTTTGCTGATCTGATTTTATTTACAATTAAATACCGTTTATTATTATAATACGAGGTAGCGAGGTTATGAAATTTATATTTATGTTTATATTCCAATACTTACTTTCCTTTCGCGAGCAGCCGAAAATGCAATAACTACTCATTCTGATTAAATAATATCACTGTTAATATAAAATTAAGAGCAATAGACTTTTTTGGAAAAAAATATTTAGAAACCAGCCGCCTTATCGGCAACCATTTTCTAAAGAATGTTGCATAGACTATACACTAAGAATGTTGCTAGCAATATTAATGATTCAAAGGCCTAAATTACACGGTCAATATTATCACGATTCTAGTATCACGGGATTCACAAATAGTACTGCGATACTGCGATTCGGCCTATTATATTGATACGTGTAATACCTGCCAACGCGATACAAAACGCGCCTAATGTACTCACCCTTTCTTCGTTGTAGTCCCCGCTGTCATCCAACATTGTGGCACGATACATTTAAGTATTTTCATCACTAAAATCGGTCGTTTGTATCGCCACAATATCACGTTTACATCGCTATAAAACAATAACCGTGTGCTAGAGCCCTTTTAAATATTTTTAGAAGTTGGTATCACTTGTGATCAAAGGACTAGTATCCAGCTATTAAAAACATATTTTTTCTTTTTTCTTAGTAGCCATATATGGCGAGATCGTTCATTGGTGGAACACCGTTTCCACGGCTCTGTCCCCCCCCGGAGGCTGCGGAATGTCAGTAGGTACTCAGTTGTCAAAACAAATACAAAGTTGTGGTTTCGTGTGACCGTGTGACCGTAAATAACATAAAATTATAACTTAAAGAGATAAAAACACTCACCGTAAAAGATAAAAAGATTAATATTCCCTAACTGTTCATAGTTCGCATATAAAATCATAACATATAAAGAGAAAAAATACAACTGTAAGAACGGAATGAAAAATGTAATTAGAACTTAAAAAAACACCTTTTACTATAAATTACTAAACAAATATGCCTTAAAACATATTTTTATCCATTCTCACATCGAAAGAAGTTAACATGTCTCTAAACTACGCCTTTGGATTCTCGTTGTTTCTTCTTGTCCTTGTGGGACTCAACATTTACTTTTTTTACACTTTAAATGGTGTAGGTAAAAATAACTCCAATTTTCACGTGCCTCGAATCAAATTAGATCTCACGCCAAATGTTTTTGAAGATATATATGAGTATCTTAACTATTTACCTAGTCAATACAAGGTTAAAAACTCGAAGTTTGTCCCTTATCAAAAAAACCTGTTACGTTCATTTAACTCAACAAAAAATGTTAACACGACCTCAGTCTGGAGAGAAACAGAAAAGGTAAGTCCCAAATATTGCTAACTAATTACTCATAAGTCATAATATTACCTTAGAAATGAATAAACTAAATTATATGAATAACTCTTAAAATTTTAACTTTTAGTGGAACAGTGAAGTGTCTCTTTTTCCCCATGAAGACACCACCCCGGGTAAAATACTCCACGCAATACAGACTGCTCCAATTGCATTGGTGGACAATGCCCCAAAAGGAACACAACTTAAACTGATTCTTTTGTTAGAGGTAATTAACTTAAATATTAATAATTATCATTTTAATTAGGTCTCTTCTGTAGTAGTAAGTCTTTTGGTATGTTGATTTTAAATACTATTGAGTATTGTACACTGTAGTGCCACATTGTAAGCATTGTATACCCAAGGAAATTGATTCCTAGGCAGTTGACAGACCTATGTCGTTTGATCGGCTTATGTCAATTCAATGTATACAGCTGTGATCAGTCTGGTGAGTTTGACTTAACATGAACAAATTACTTATGGCTGGTTTACACGTCTTAAGTAGATAAGTAGTAACTAAATTTTAACTTAATTTGAAGTGCCTGCCCGAAATGTGTCAAGTGACAAGCCCTGTCTGCCAACTTAACAGAAAATAGTCAAAATTCTAATTTCCTTGTTTAGTACTTAACTAAATTTTAACTTGCTACTTGCTACAAAATTTTGTGTTTACATGCAATAAATAACTTAAAATTAAGTTAAAATTTAGTTAACTACTTATCTACTTAATACGTGTAAACCAGCCCTTAGGTCCGTCATTCACCTAGGAATCAACTTCTCTGATAGTACAATAGAATGGAGAACAAATCAAAATATATTATTACAATATGCATGCTACATTATATTGTATTTTTTTGACTCAAGTTATCTCAAATCTCACCAATGTGAGTGCACCTAATTCATGGTCTAGCATAGAATTTCGGATGTTTACTTTGATTTAATTAAAGATTCCCAATTGTACTAAAAGAACCGTAAACATGTAATTTTTTATGTTTTGATAATAACTTATGTGATTTCAGGGTAAACAAAAACTTTTCTTCAAGCCCAAAAGGTACAGTTTGGATTATGTGATAAATGGTAATATTTATGGTGGATTTGACCGACACAATTCCGAGGTCTTTGCATATTATCTGGCCATGGTTCTCAACATGAAGTGGATTGCACCCTCAGCAATAAGAAGGATACATCTCAACAAAGACATATTACCAGTCGCCACAGTGGGTCTCAAGAGGTCTATGATTAAAAATGGTGGGTTTAAATATTGTTTTTATAATTTTATTTAATTTTAAATGCCTGCATCATGTCACATTTTAATAGATTATTATGAAAGTAGATAGGAGTGAATACAAAAATTGATTTATTTTTTTAAACAACTTATCTTTTAGATTTGGGATTTTAAGACATGGAGGCAAATGTAAATGATATAACTACAATCTATATTCATGACTCATACTTTGGCACAAACCAACTAGTTGACCTGACCATAATCATGGCTTATGGCTACATAAAAAACATAAGGGTTAAAAACGTTAAAAAATAATCATGTGCATTCTTTTAAAGTTTTCTGATTGTGGACTCTTGTATGTTTCAGAGAGTGGATTGTTGTGTATTTACGGCAAATGTTTCTACTGTAAGAGGAATGAAACTGTGTGCCCTGACCAAAATGGTCACATAGAGGGGGCGGCCATATTGTACCTGGACAAACAGTTTAAAGTCCACAAGTCACCCTGGAGAAGGTCATATACTACAAGAAGTATGGAATGGCAGAATGATAAAGATTTTTGTAAGTAAGTAATACATACACATACTTTCAATATAGAGATGATATATGAGGAGAACTACTTACAAACTGTTTTTATAATTTTACCGTTTATTTCTAGGAAAGTCAAGGGGCTTCTGAGTGTCAAGCGAATACTGAACCTCGTTGATGTTGCCATATTTGATTTCCTCATACAAAATGGAGACAGACATCACTATGAGGTGTACAAAGATCAAATTGTGTTATTGGACAATGGGAAAGGCCTAGGTAACCCAAGAATTGATGAACTAGATATCCTAGCACCGTTGTATCAGTGCTGCATGTAAGTAATTATAAATTTTCAGCCAAATAAAATATATTTTGCATGGCATAATTTACACAAGCCTGTCTTTGTCCGATAAATTAGAGAAGGTAAAAACTTTGTATAACACCAAATATTATTGGTAAATACTACAAATAATAAAAACTAAGGAAACGTAACTCACATACTATTACCGTTTAAAATTTGGTTCCTTTCGAACTGTCATGTAACGTCAGCCTTTATACCGCTCAAGGCCACCTAAATATTGCAAATGTATTGAAATGTGTACCTAAGGTACACTTTTTTGACAAGTATTTTGGAGCATGTTTTTTGACGGAGTTACTCTTCCTTAGTTTTTATTATTCGTAGGGTAAATAGGTATTAAATTTTTTATAGGTTGGCATTATCAACATGGCAAAGTTTGGAGATGGTGTCTGGCGGTAGTTTGACTGAAACTATCAAGTTGTTGGCAGCACTGCACGGCCACCAGCTAGCCCGAGAGGAACATTTCAAAGCTGTTGAGCGGCGGTTGATGAAAGTGTATGCCACCATACAATATTGTATCGGCAAACACGGCCGGGCAAAAGTTATACAAAATGTAGTTTTATAATGAATCTCCTTACTATTTATTTTATAGGAATGTTATTGACTTTTTAAAATAATTATTGTATATTCTAAATATTAATAATTTATAATATGTAAGTACTAGAGAGTATTGTATCCCTTTCTCACAAGAACAGTGCAGGTGCACTTCGCAAAGTACAGCAATATGGCGGGCGCAGGACGCTTACCGTCTGATATGGTGTTATTTAGCAGACACCAGAGTACCTACTTGGTGGTATCACTTCAGAGTTAGTAGGATAGAAGTCACCACACTCAAATTGTTAGCTTAAACCTCTATATTTGTAATATTAAGTTAAGTTACACTGCCTACTATTTTTTTCCTGACTTTTATGTTACTCAAACTGTATTGCTTAGTAATCTAAATATAGAGGATTGACACAATATAACATGATGTTTTAAGTGATTGTATACTTTATTCGTTGTTAATAAATTTTGTAGTCATGACAAGAATATTTATCTAAACAAATATCTATTCTGAAATTATTATAATATTTAGCTACTGCCAAAGGCCTAGTAAATGTGTTTATAAGACTTGTCTAAACTGTGCTGTGTAATATTATAATGTTAGGAAATAATTATTGTAACAGAAGCATTAATTCTAGTGATTATTTTTGTTACCCTCGAATAGTCTGTGATTTCGTATTATTATGTTTGTATTAAGAAATACAAAGAATATTACGTACTATGCTATGTCTGTTATTAATTAAGTGTGTGTATTTTGTCCATTCACATCAATTTTTTATATTAAGTGTGTTCGAAGGCTCGAAATTTGGTGTATAGTGTATAGTTAGTCAGTTTTTTATATTAAGATCGCGAATTTTATGGAATAAAAGAGGGGAGGCCTTTGCCCAGCAGTGGGCCAATAATAATAATAAAAGTGTGTTAGTGACAAACCATTGAAAAATTTAACAACAGTTCTTTATGCTACAACCACTATTACAAACTGTAAGATTCAAAAAGTTCTTTGACTAATTTGGTATTATTTCTCAAATTTAACATTATTATAGGAGGTACTTTATTCAAGTAATAAACAGTTTATTATGAAAACTACAATTAACTTCTTAAAAACAAAAATACTATATAAAATACAAGTACTTAATAAATAAAAGTTTTTTTTTTTTTTTTGCGGGTAGGCGAGGCAATAACATCTTAAGTACACTCGGGATTTTAATATAAAATTAAAAATACTTGCAGTTATTAAATCACTCTATGTTTAATGTTTTATAAACTTTAAACCCCTCTTGCTCGCCACATAATTAACACTGCACTACTTAAGCACCAACATCACCTTTAACAATATCACTAAGAAAATGGATATGTCATCGCAACTCGCTGCCAACATGGAGGAATTGGCTAAGTTATTCCAGTCACGGATGGATACATATGAGCAGACATACAAGACATATGAGCAGGCATACAAGACACTGCTTCCCAGCCTTCTGTTCCGGATCTCTCCAGCCTGAGTAGTGAGTTCCTCAACTTTAAGAATTTTATTTGGCAAACTCTCTCAAAATTAAAAACTCAGCTGGATCTTCTCACTCTTGGTCTCGACAGACACGAAACTTACTTTCGCAAGAACATACTGCTATTCCACAGCATCCCTGAAACCAAAGATGAAAAGTTATTGGGTGTCATTACTAATATAATCAACAGCAATATGGATATAACTGACCTTACAAGTAATGATCTCCATTCATGTCATCGCCTTGGATCTCCAAAAGGGAAAGCCCGTGCTGTGTTAGTTAAATTTAAGGACCTGGAGCAGCGTCGCTTGGTTTGGGATGCCAAGACCGGACTTAAGAGCAGTGGCATTGTTGTTTCCGAGTTTCTAACCAAGTCAAGGCATCAAGTCTTTATGACTGCAAGACAGCATTTCGGAATACGCAATTGCTGGTCCGCGGAGGGGAAGATTGCAATTGCCTTGCCAGATAAATCTCGGCGTAAGATTGAATGCATGCAGGAGCTTAGAACGCTGATGGCCGCATTCCCCGCCAATAAAGATGCTAAGGCTGGCTCTTCCCATCCTATTGCGAGCTGTCTTGGTGAGGTACCAAAGCCTAGTAGTGAAAATAAGACAACTAGCAGAGCTGCATCCTCAACTCGCCGCGCTAGGAAAACATAAGTTATTGCGCAGACGCAGCGACGGTTGTTAGTGGCGTATTCTTGCTATTTAGTGTTTTGTCGTACCCTTTTGTAATATAACACAATTAAGTTAACTGCTTTAAGGTAGTCCACTGCTTTTCTTTCTGTGTTTTAACTTTTATATTGCTTAAAATATGCTTGTAGTTCGAAAAAAATGTTGCTGTATTTTGATAGATGACATAACATTTTGACAGCTGTCAACAGCTGTCAATGTCATTCGTCTTAGTTTTTTTTTTCTTTATGTTTAGGTATGTAACGGGTAAGGCAATTACTTTTACACTTTTGATTTTAATTTTTACATGTATAGTTTGTTTATTCTGTAAATAGTGATTGTGATACAATATTTTCTTATTATTAAGTGTGTATATTTCTTCCTTCATCGCTGCGGTGAGCATGGATTATTATTAGTACAAACAGCTAATTGCCATATTTATTTTATAAAAGTATACATATTTTATCATAACATTTTATTATCTATTACTATTTATATATTATATTAATATTTATTAATATTGTAGGATATTTAATATTTATTTTATTCTGGTAGTTTTATGGAATCAATCGAATTGAATGAGGATTTTTTTTTTCGTGCTCTTCTTCATCTAACAGTTTTCTCAGTCTTGACAGCTACGATTGCTCACCATCTTCATTCTCTGCTCATGAACAGTTATTAAGTTCCTTTTCCTCTTTCCCCAGCAACTTCAACATTGTACACATTAATGCTCAAAGCATACCTCGGCATTATGCCGATATTCTGGAAATGTTTAGTGATTCTCCTGTCTCTGCCATTTGCATTTCAGAATCTTGGCTAAAGCCCTCACTTTCGTCTGCTGCTTTCGCTGTACCGGGGTACAAGTTGATTCGGAACGATCGCCTGGGTAAAAGCGGTGGTGGAGTTGCTGTTTATTTGCGCAGCGACATCGATTATAAAATCATATCAGCTTCCCCTAATAGATACTCCGGTTCCGTTGAATACCTCTGTATTGAAGTCACCCTACATCATAAAGCCATTCTGCTTTGTGTGGTATATAGCCCATCTATACGTATAGATTACTTTAGTATCCTGGAATCTGAGCTAGCCACACATTGCCCGAGCTATGAACACACTGTAATTACGGGTGACTTCAATACTTGCCTCCTGAAATCCGACTCGCGCGCCTTTAAGCTCCGTGCCTTATTACCATCCCTCAACCTCAGCATTCTCCCACTTGCAGCAACCCATCACGTCCCAAATTGTACCGCTTCCCTTTTAGACCTTCTCATAACCTCCTCTCCGGACCTTATTGCCTCTCACGGCCAATTCCCCTCCAACCTCTCTTTCCACGACTTGGTATTTCTCTCTTTTAAAATTAAACCTCCCCGTCGAAAACCTAAATATCACTTCCTTCGTAGTTTTAATAACATAGATTTGGAGGCCCTCAAACGTGATTTTAGTGGTACTGACTGGTCGCCTGTCTACTCTGCCAATGATATTGACCTCAAGGTAAGGATGCTAACTGAACTATTAACTAACATCTTTAATAAGCATGCCCCTCTTAAAAGAGTCAAAATTAAGCACGCACCAGCACCTTGGCTATCGTCGGATATCAGAGCTATGATGGCCAAGCGCAATCGAGCTTTATATCGTTACAGGAAGCGACCGTCTGACGAAAATTTTGAGAAGTACAAGTATCTCCGGAATCTTTGCAGTCGTCTGTGTAGAGATGCCAAAAGACGCCACATACATTCGTCCATTGATCAAACCAACCCATCCCAACTTTGGAAATTTCTTTCCACACTCGGAATAGGAAAGTCCTCATCGTACTTAGACAACACCCTAGACCTAAATTCCCTTAATCATCACTTTTCTCGGCCTCCTGTAGTCATTGACCAGGTTACAAAAGAGCGGACACTATCCCATCTCTCTTCCTCTCCTCTCCCTTCATGCGCTGCGTTCTCATTTACACCTGTCACTAATGATGATGTCATTAAGCATATGGCAGCTATAAAATCTACCGCTGTTGGCAATGACGAACTCAGCTCCCGCATCCCTTTCCCTTCCTGAAACCTTGCCAGTTCTCACTCATATCTTTAATCACTCCCTAACAACGAGCTGCTTTCCTTCGGCATGGAAACGTGCCGATGTCATTCCCTTGCCCAAAACCCCTAATCCCTCTTCCTTATCCCATTACAGACCCATCTCCATATTACCTTACCTTTCCAAAGTACTTGAACATATTGTGCATAAACAGCTGTCCCATTTTTTATCCTCCAACCATTTGATTTCCCCTTTCCAATCCGGCTTCCGTCCTGGTCACAGTACTGTGACAGCACTGCTAAAAGTCACTGATGACCTACGCCTTGCATTGGAAAACAAGTGTGTCTCAATACTGGTGTTACTTGACTTTAGCAGTGCGTTTAATTCTGTTGACTTCGATATCCTTCTTTCCATCCTTTGCTCCCTTAACCTCTCCTCTTCCGTGATAAATTGGTTAGATTCATATCTCCGGGGACGCTCACAACGAGTCCGCTCTGGGGAAACTGTCTCGGACTGGTCCGATCTTGACGCAGGAGTGCCTCAAGGTGGCGTTCTCTCTCCTCTCCTTTTTTCAATATTTATCAATAATATCACTCTTATAATAACATCTTACTTCCATCTCTACGCGGACGACTTGCAGATTTATCGTCATTCGCACATTCTGGATATTCACTCTATGGTTTACGATATCAACTCAGATCTTGAACGCATAGCGAACTGGGCCAAGTCATTCGGCCTGTTAGTTAATCCTGAAAAATCGCAAGCCATGATTATTGGCAGCAGGTATATGACTCAACGATTAGGTAACGTGCCTAGTGTTATTTATAATGGTACCGTAATTAATTATACTGATTCGGCCAAAAACCTAGGCATAATCCTAGACTGCAATCTATCGTGGAATCATCAAGTAACTGAAGTGAGCAGGAAAGTGCATTACTCATTGCACACGTTGAGGCGCCTCCAAAACTTGTTACCCATACACACCAAAATTTTTCTTGTCCAGACCCTCATATTCCCCATCCTTGATTACGCCGACTCCTGCTACCTAGACGCCACCGAAGAGCAGTTAACGAGATTGGAGCGTTTACAGAATACCTGTATTCGTTTCGTTTTTGGTCTGAGAAAGTATGATCACATCTCGGCCTATCGCTCCAAACTCAAGTGGCTACCTATCCGTCTCCGTCGCAACTCCCATATCCTTTCTATGCTTTACAACATCCTGTATAATCCTCTCTCTCCTCCATATCTCCTTGACCGCTTCAACTTCTCTCGCCCTCCCGATCTCCCATGCAGGTCCAACGTCCGGTCAAATCTCTCCCTCCCCTCCCATCGTTCCAACTTCTACTCCTATTCCTTTACTGTTCATGCTGTCAGATTGTGGAACTCGCTTCCTCACGCCATCCGTGACAGTCCCACCATTGCTGTTTTTAAACGACGATTGAAAGAGCACTATCTTAAATCTCAATCCATTTAAATACCGTTATTAAATTTACATATAGTATTTATGTATTTATAAAAGTATTATAATATTATTATATTTTATAGATAAGCGTTTAAAATTACAACATTGATATCTATTATTGACTGACTTGTAATTTTTATGTATTATATTTAAATGTTTTTTTTCATTATATACATTACTTATATTAGTATAATATTAGTTTTGCTTCGATGAGCACATATTGTTGTATATTATAATGTAATCATATTTGTGCACGTCCTATCTGCTGTTTTTAATCCTATCTCTCTCCGTAGGGCTGCTGGAAGAGATTTCTATCTAGAAATAAGCAGTTCCTTTGTGCCGTCTTTCTGTGTTAACTGTAATTATGTAATGTTTCCTGTGCACAATAAATTATAAATAAATAAATAAATAAATAAAAAGAAAAAATAAACACTTTAAGTAAAAAATTAGATCTAAGTCGGAGGCTGCGGGCAAAGTACCAATTAGGCTGGCACACGGCTGGCAGCGTTACCTCGCTGTATGGCCAAACTAATAGGCTGGCCGAGGCATAGGGTCATTTGATTTGTCAACCAGTCTTTTGGAGAGATCCTCTCGAAAAGACTGGTCTACTTTATATAATTATATTCTCTTTGGGTAATTCCTAATCAGATTTTGAAAAGTTTTTGACTTTTGACCATTGAATGATTGACATTTGACATAGGAAAAATTTGCTTTTGACAGAAGTCACTCCAAGGATGTCAGTTGTCACTGTCATTACTATCAGTCAAGAGTGACAGATTTTTTTTACCAGATTCATTAATCTGTTCATTAACAGAGTGCAATGTTTTCCAAACAAGTTCCAGTAAGTATTTCCGGTTTGTCGCTCCTCTTTACGATTATGTCAAAGATCTCTGACTATGCACAAAAAAGCCGATTGCTGTTTCTACTTTCTATATCTTCCTACTACAATAATCACTACGTTTGAATTACCTACCAAAAGTTGGTAAACATTTTATGGGGATTCTTAAATAATGTACTAATACATGTAAATCATATTAAATGTTACGTAACTGGAAGTTTCCTACAACATCAGTTTATTTATTATAGTCTCCAATAACATAGATATTTGTGAGTTCACCTAGCAAAATGTGGTCACCGGTGAAGGATCACTTCTATTATTTTGCTTACGGCAGTAATTTATTGAAGAGACGGATACGTATCAATAATCCTACAGCAGAATTTATGGGAATTGGTAAATTAAATGTAAGTCACTCTGCTTCATCTATTTTATCATTGAGATGTTATTTTATTATCAGAAAATACCACTTATTACATGAGCCACTGCAATCCGCGCGGCTCGTTTTAGTATAGAAGTCGCGCGGCTGCCGCATTACTGGCGATGGCGACATCAGTCGTGGCAAAACGAGACACAATAGCTTTTTCATTGTTATCGCGGCCGGATGTGGCCGCTTGGGGCTTCATGAATTAATGTGAAAGCAGTCTTAGAGGTACTCGAGTAGGTACTTGTTTCTATTCACAACATTATTGTCCATACATTTTCTGTAAATTATTTTTGTTGTCAAGTCTCCTAAAGATGAAGCGTACATCTTATATTTTAAGTATTATGTTTTTGATTTAATTGTAGGGTTACCAGTTAAATTTTATCAAATATTCTGATCACTGGAGAGGATCCTCTGCCACTGTCATTCCAACGGAGTCATCATATGTGTGGGGAGCTATTTGGAGACTTCATGATAAAGATATGACATCTTTAGATTGGTGATTATTTTTTGTATTTTTTTTTTCAATTACAAATATGTATAGAAAAGATTTATTAGTACAGACAAAGATTTCTGAGTTATCAGAAACAAGTTATGATGTTATGGTACTAAGGTTAGGACTTTGTTTAATGTCTATAAACTCTTATAGTGAGGGAGCCCTAGAACAAATTTTTTTGTGATTAAGTACTAACTAGCAAATTTTTTGTGAGTAGCTACATTTTGATAAGACATAATATATTACATAAACAGTAGTCAACCAAGTTTTGTTGATTACAGAACCCTAAAACGGAACCCTAACCAACAGATTTTTTGTATATTGGTAGGTTAATCTAATATATATAAATCTCCTGTCACGATGTTTGTCCGCGATGGATTCTTAAACTACTTAACCGATTTTAATGTTTTTTTTAAATGTGTGCTTTTTTCCAACTTGAGAGATAGGATAGCTTAGATCTTTAATTATAGTCGCAATTTTATTTTATTGCAAATTATTTGTTTATAAAGAGCGACCATTGTTTATGCGACGCGGGCACTGATCTCTATTATACAAGTATGTATAACGGAGGTCAGTGGACGCGGGTCACGGGATAGCGATGGTCGTTGCCATGGTGACATTCTTATTTAGTCACTAATTCAATAAAATAATACGGGCGATATACTTTATAAAATATGGCAAAGAAACGTTTGCCGGGACAGCTAGTAGTTATATAATTTAAGAGTAACCTTGTCCTAAAAATAAAACAATCCATATTTTAGGACCATCAAGTCAAAGTATGAAATCCTTTCTATCTCTGTTAGCTACCACTTTCGAGATTTTTCTAAAATAAAAATGTTGTTCGTCTTATCAAAATGTAGCTACTCACAAAAAATTAGCTAGTTAGTAATCACAAAAAAAATTGTTCTAGGGCTCCGGTACCGGTAGTCATGCCACATAACAAAGCTGTACGGTGTTGTCATGTCGCATGATAAAGCTGTTCATAGATATGTGTTGCCATATGAAGTTTTATCACAGTTTTAATTATAATTGAATTAATTAATCACTAATAAGTTAATAACTTATGTGTCAGGCAAGAAGGAGTCAAGGACAATTGGTATTTTCCAAAGACAGTTGATGTAATCACATCTGATGGAAACACTGTCCCCTGTCGTACATATCAACAGACCATCAATCCACCACTTCGGAAACCAAATGAGGACATTCCACCAGAAAGGAGGCCATCTATTACGTATTTAGACTGCATACTCAGTGGTGCAAAGGAATGCAATTTACCAGAAGATTATATTGCAGAACTGAAAAAAATACCTCACAATGGACAAGAGGCATCACCCAAAATGATTGAAAAGTTGCAAATGCAAGAAAAGAGCTAAAAATAAGTTTGGTGTTGTTATGTAATTATAAACATATTGTGATACATTATATTTTTTGTTAAAATTAATAAATATTTTTGAAGTACTTTGGAATACTTGATGTTCAAATTATTATAGTTGTGCACATTCTTCTAAATACATTCCTTTTTTTTTTATGTTGATTTTGAAATAACATTAAAATAAAAAGCATAAGGTTTCAAAAAATCAATTTATTTTTGAGAACTTTATAGGCCTTGTTTTATTAACTCGTATAAAATATACCTTAGACAAGGACAATTTTAGGATACAATGATATTCAAAACTATACTTTACTAACTTTTGTAACCTTTTATATATATTAAAATTATCATTAATAGGTACTCGGTTCTCATTAAATTAAATATAAAAATTATACACTATCTCAATCGTTTGGTGAATTTGTATCTAAATTGAGCATAGAGCACAACGCTACCCCAACACACACACACACACCGCACACCGCACACAAGGAACACATCACTTGGAAATTATTATCTCATCAGTCAATCATTTACAAACATAATCACTAAAATGAGGTATAACCGCTTCACTAGGTGGAAATCACAATTGATATAAATACTGACAAAATAGAACATAAACGATACAATGAATGAAGCCCGCAGGAAACGCCGTGTGAGGCAACGTTGTGCGAGCGGCGCGGCGCGGGCGCGGACGCTGCAGCGGGCGCGGACGCTGCAGCGGGCGCGGACGCTGCAGCGGGCGCGGACGCTGCAGCGTGCGGCCCCGGCGCCGCCTACTGCGCACGCGCGTCATGGGCCCGAGAGAACCATAGCAATCCGATATTCTCGATACAACTATACAATTATTAATTTAGTCAATCATTATACATTCATGTCATTAGAAATTAGAAAGTCATTGATATTGTTACTATCAAAATATTACAACATAATATTATAATCTGGTTCTGATAAACAAATACAAATTATTGAGGATCACTATATGTTTCGAAAATTTATGTAAGTATAAAAGTAGCAAGGTAAAACAATCGCTTAGGTGGCAACTACAAGGCCGAGGTAAGCTCGCGAACGCATACAATAACTTTCCTTCTAACTTAAAACAAACCGCTAGAAAGGAAAAAGTATAACAAAGTATATCGCACAAAACAAACTTAAGAGCGGTATGTTTAAAAACTAGAGGTATTTGCGACCTACTGAGTTTCTATTACACCATGAGGCCCATTATTTAAGATCTGTTTTAAATTTAAGATTTAATAATAACTAAGGTTTGTATTTAATTCACTTTGTTGGAAAACACATTTTCTAGCAATTGTACAGCTTTAGCAAGGCTTTAGCATTTGTCCAAAGTGTTCGCGAAGCTCACGGTGTAAAAACTTCAGTAGGCACCTACGTCGGACATTCCAGTAGGTATTAAACTAACATATATGGAGTGTAGATAGAGGAGAACTATCTCTGTATGTAAAAAGTGTCCGCGGAAATGCGTTAAATTAGGGTGAAACTAATTCACCCTAAGGTGGCGCTACAGTAGCAACAAGGTAAATTTTAAATCATTTAGCAACTTTTATTTCAGCTATTTTAGGTTATATTTTTCAAAATATATTGGTATTAACCCAGTAATTCCAGTAATAATTTATGTTTCGTCACCAACGGCTACATTCATTCCTACACTCCATAATTCATTCCATACCCTTTGCTGCAGCTAGCGCCACTCTCGGAGGATTTTTCAACTGTTATTTACTGCGTACAGCTGGACACTTTTTCAAATATCCCCCATATAAAATAGTTCTCCTCTATCTACACTCCATACTAACATAAAGTGTTGTGATTTCGCACTGGAATGTGCGTGCGTTTATTTATAAAACGCAACGCTTAGCTAACGATTTACATGAAAAGTGTTTAGATGCACTTACATTAATTAGGTACAATCAAGGGCGTCGCCAGCCGATGGCGCAGGGGGGGGCAAGTTGACTTTACCTACTACAATTCATAGTTTTCTCATTCTCTATGAATTAGAGTGGAATTGGTAAATTCATTCGAGTTTCGACGTACGGGAATGATTGTTCAAGGTTTGAACTTCAAGCAAATCAACTCAAAGAGTTAGGACTTTGGTTGCATTATATTTGGCAACTTTTTTAGAATCTCTAGGGGGGGGGGGGCAGCTGCCCCTCTTTGCCGCCCCCTGGCGACGCCCTTGGGTACAATATACTGTATTACAAATTTTTAATAACTGGTTTTTGGTTTCCAATAAGAGCACTGAGTTGATAAAGAAGTTGACAATTACAAACATTTTCCTACGCTGCATTCACAATTCACGAGACCCTATTTTAGCTACTGCTAAGTAAAAACAAAATTTCGTGTAGATACTAAGTAATATTTTCTGCAGGTCGAGTACCAAATACGCGATAAAATTACTTTTCAACTACCTAAGGCATTCGTTAGTACAAGTACGGTTAATATATTATACATAATTTAATTCCTTAAATAGCGTTTTCCCAGCGCGCTCCCTTCATGAGCATAAATGGCTTCAGTTCTAGCATTACAAACTTAAATCATAACTAGCATAGTTTAAATATACCATTCACTTAACAATGAATAAAAAAATATAGGAACTAACATTTCCAAAAACAATAGAGACTGCCAGGTATAAATATAATACAACTAACTCCATCTGGCGATCTCGACAGAACCGGCTGGAAAATCGCTCGCTCCGCGCCGCGAGCGAGGGGGCGGAGCCGCGGGGGCGGGGCGCGGTGTCGGTGCTGTAAGGGGTGACACACGTACGAACTTAAAGTACGCGGGTTTTAAGTTCGCGAACTTACTCGGCTCGCGTCGCGCGTCGGTGACACACGAGAATCGCTCACACGCGCCGCGAGCCTGGGGGCGTGGTAAACCCCAGGCTCGCGGCTCGCGGCTATTTGCTGACACACAGGCGATTAAGATCGTCGAGCCATAAGTCCGCGTACTTACTCGCGTGTCTGTTACCCACTACGTTAAGTCGAGCTCGGCTCGCCCCTCCCTGTCGGACCGAAGCTGCATCGCCTCCGACGTAAACGAACTCGGAACCTTCACGAAACGAAACGGGTTTGTCGCGAATTTGTGCACTCGTGTCATGTCCCTCTCTCGGCCGACAATCCTGAAGGCTGGATTTCTGAAGGCACTCGTTAATACCCTTAAAACCAAAATATTTGTTAACGCGACGCACGGGATTGTAGCGTATCGGAGTTCACTTTGGCTTGTTTATGTCATGTACTCAATATTTTGTGTCGATTCAATGCAAGTGTTAACTGAATTTTGTGCGTGAATTCGTTTGTATTTACGCAACTGTTGACATCGAAAACGTTCGTAAAAAATTCTATAAATTGATACTCAACAGCTTCAAATGAAAAATAAGGTGTTCCAAAACGATTACTCAACATTGTATTAATATATTATTTAAAAAGTTACACTTAAGCTATGTAAATTTGATAATTTGTATGCGTACGATAAATGGAACACCTAGATAATATAATATTATAGACATACAACGAGAAAAGTATCGTTAGGTATATGAAATTTAATATCATATTAAGTATACAATATAAAAAAGTTACAAATAAATTAGCTGCACGCGCGCGGTGCGGTCACCTACCGGGGCCCGGAGAGGAATCGCATCCTTCACAGTCGATATACAATATACATACAATACAACTATGTAACAATGGCAGATTATCTATTGTATAATTGATACGGAACACATCGATTTCAGTTTCGTTACAACTTAAAGGAATAAACTCGGTACGGACGTAACGCGCGTACCCAGGCGCGAAAGTAACCAAATCGATCGATAACTTTCAAGTCTTTGGTGGTTAAATCCGAGCGATGAAATTATTTCCTCTCTATTTTAAATCGAATGACACGGTTCTCGAACGATGAGTATTATAATCGGCCGGCCGCGCTCGCAACAACAACAATGGCGGCGGCCGGCCGGCGGTCCAACCGACCAGCAACGATTAACACACTTTGTACACGATATTACTTACGTCACTAACTATACACATTTACATCTTACACGTAACTTAACGGTAGTAGGCTGCGTCATAAATGACATCGATACGACTATGCTACTGAGGTAAACTATATAGGATCGGTCGCCGACCCGGGGCTCGGCGAATACACGCCCTGATATGAGGCGGGCGGCGGAGTGCGGCGCCGACGGTCGGCTCGCATCGCGTACTATCGGCTCCCGTCTCGCCGCCGCCGACTGCAGGCGACTTCAAAGTGAAAAATGTATTTTGTGATACAAAATTTTGAATCTCTCCTAAGATTAGTGAGACATGCTAGTTTCTCGTTACTGTTGTAGCGACGACTGTGACGAACCATAACAATTTATCTCAGGTCGACAGTGTTTCCCGTCTGCTCGGCTACTGCAAAAATTATTATCAATTCTAATTCTCTTCCACAATTTAGCTATCGTCATATTCGCACAAAGTCGTCTGCGGTCGGCGGCGCGGACGCAAATATAAAAATAAATAAAATAACACGTCGAATAATTAACTATCTACGCTTAAAACTAAGATTCGAAGAGCCGGGCGCGGGTGCGCTCGGCCTGAGGTAGATGGGGCGGGGCGCGGGGGCCCCTTTCACCCCCGCTAGCGGGGCCGGCTCGAGGCGAGCTTTGGGACGGCGCGATATTACGGCGCCCTCCCGCTCGAGACTGTACGGCGTACGCTCTCTGGGCGCCGGCGGCGAGCGGCTTCGCCCTATAGGGCCGGCGGCTCGTCACGTTTCCGGGCCGCTCCGGCGTCCTCGTGCGGCTCGGCAGCGGGGGCCCGAACGCGCTTCACCCCCGCTAGTCACACGTTCGTTTCCGGGCCGCTCCGGCGTCCGACCCGGGCGGGCGGGGGCGGCGGGGGCTAGCAGGGCGGTAGCAGACCGTTGGGGGGCGTCCGTTTGGGCCGCAGCGGCTGGAGCGGCTCGGCGGCGGCGGGGTCTCGCGCGCGGAGGGAGGACAGCTCGCGCACCCACGAGGCGAGGCGGCCCGACACGCCGAACAGGTTGGAGCCCGACCCGCTGCCCACCGCGCCCACGTTCACCTCCTCCGCAGACTCCGCCTCCTCCTCTGTAACATAGAGTTATTTTTACTATAGTAAAACGCTAAAAATAAGTTACATGCATGTTTATACATCATCATCATCATATCAGCCTATATTCGTCCACTGCTGGATATGAACCTGTGTATAAATAAGTAAATAAACTATATGTGTACCATCAGATAATTATTGGATTAAAAGGCAAATGGTGGAACTAAGTTATTTGGTCGAGTTATGTCTATATAAGTCGTGATCTGTCAGCTGGGCTTGAGATAACGCAACCAAATGATGTAGGTCTGCCATCTGCCTATGAATCAACTTATCTAAACAATTTGCACAACAAAGATAATTATGAGGACTGATTTACAATGCGAAATTCAATTCATATTGCCAGTAAGCGCGCGCCAAGTTTTCGAAACCGAACCGAATTGTAGCAGCCCCGCTCACCAGCTAAGCAGTGGCAATATTACTTTAGCCAACGATGCTCTAGCCATAAAGTGTTTATCGTTTAGCGTCGCTTGACGAAGTAAAGTGCACCGCCCCGATAGCGACTATAAGCGACAACGCACGTTTATGCTCAGTTTCTGTTTTTTACAGCAGTTTATTTCACTATCGCTTTTGATTGGCTAACGACTAAGGCCGTGTTTCCACTGACGCGGAGCGGAGCTTAGCGGTGCCGAATTGACCAATCACCATGCTCGAAACCTTCGCTCCGCTTCGCTGTCATTCCGCTGGAATAGCACGATTGGTCAATTCGGGCACCGCTAAGCTCCGCTCCGCTTCAGTGGAAACACACCCTAAAAGTTAGGAACGCTAGGCTAGTACCATCGAGGAAATTGATTCCTAGGCAGTTGACGGACCTATGTCATTTATGTCTTATGTCAATTCAATGTTAGATGTGATCCATCTGATTGGTTTGCCGTTTGACTTAACGCGATCAAATATTACTCAGGTCCGCCTTCTACCTAGGAATCAATTTCTCTGATAGTACAATGATAAACACCTGTGAAAACCCCCCAGAAACTGGGCATTAGTAAGCGTCTACGTCTACCGAAGAAGCTGTACTTATGCAAAAGATAGTAAAGAAGTGCCTTTGATCTACGTTGTTTTTGGTTCGAGAAATGATAACAAATAATAAAGGGTGCGAGTAGTAGCATGCAGGTCCGCTACTTACTGTTAACAAACTGCCGTCTGGCCGGCACATAATTCTGGGGGCGTGAAGGAACAAAATGACACGTTAATACACAGGTTTAGCTAATGATGTTATCATTTGCGCGTACCAAAAACAAAGTAAATCATAATCGTAATCAATTCATTTTTTTTATTTATAGGTTAAGGACCTAATTATTGGCAAACGCTAAAGGATATCTAATAATATAAAAACGATTGTCATAAAAATAACTCGAGGTATCACAAGTACCTACGAAAACTTAAGGCATTTTAGACTGCTGATCGGTGATCCAATTTAATCCAAACATAAAGAAACATTTGTAACAAAATTAATTAATAAATACAAATAAAATATCAAATTACTCAATACTCACACCCGGTTTCTGAAAGGTCTGTCAAATCACTGATCAACTAACACTGCTGTTAATTTAGCATGGATGTCAAATCAATTTGAGTTTCTGATACATTGATCAGCCGAAAATTAACTAATCTATGATCATTTTTAATTTGACTAGCGATTTGTTATTTTTCGTTCATTACTTCACTATTAACTATCAAAAATGCCAATGAAATGTCAAAAGAAGGAATTGCAGACTGTCATTGCTATCAAAAATGTTCTGGGAATTTCAAATCTGATGTTTTCTGAATCATTGATCAGACGAAAATTAACTAATCTGTGATCATTTTGATTTGACATGCGATTTGTTTATTTTCGTTCATTTGTCAGAATTTTGATTTTCAATTTTTCAGACGTTATCGATTCCTAAATTCTTCTTCATTATAGAAATGAAATTGATTATAATATACATTTTTTGAAAATAAAACAAGTATTGCAAATAAAACAGTTTATTTGCATTATCGACGTATTTATTACGAAGTTTTATTAAAACTTCACAATAAATGTGTTTACAAACCTTATAGTAACGTAGGTTCAAAGAGAAAATGTAGATTTACATAAAAAATCAATTGAATTCATAAGTTAATTCACCCACAGTTACCGATTAGTTGACACAGCTTTTGACAAACGTTTAATCTATGATCACGGCTTGACAAGCGTTTCGGAAACCCAAAATGGCGGTTGACATATGATTCTCGAGTCAAATTGAACAGCCGTGTCAACTGACGCGCTGATCAAATTAAACTAACTAATCATGCTTCTAGCAACCCAATTGGTACTTGACAAGAGATTTAACAGGCGATTAGTTAATTTTACTGTTGATCAGCCTTTCAGAAACCGGGTGTCAGTGTGCCGAGTGTGAGTTTCTTGTTTGACATTCGATCGTGAACGCGTTTGGCGTTTACTAAGATTTTGCATGGGAGCTGGGCTCACTCCCGTGAGCATCGCTAGGTGGCGCTGTACAAATCCCATACAAAATCTTAGTTAACGCCAAACGCGTTCACGATCGAATGTGAAACAAAAACTCACACTCGGCACACAGGTCAAAGTTAGACATATTTTGTCTAATTTTGACGTTAAATAGATTAAATTGGACTTTCTTTTTCTTCTTTTTTGGCAACTTGACACAAAGGATGTGTATGTTGTGCCACAGACAAGGTAAAAAGGTAAGGAATATGGCGGGAAAACCATATTCCTCCTATTATAATTTTCATCATCGTTTTCATGTATCGTCAGGTCTAAAGTCTAGTCAAAGTCTAAGTAAAAGTCAATACAGTCACAGGAGTCAAGTCGGTCGATTCAGTAAAGTGGTAGAGGCTTTACTGAAACTTTCGATGGAGTTTTGGAGGGAACACAAAATAGCACGTTTCTGGATATTACATCACTTTCCTACACTTGTGCATGAACACGAATATCTGATGGTTAATATTCTACCAATATTACACATTAAAAACCCAGCTAACACAATTTTAGGAAAATAATACAAAAACACAACAGCACTCTTTCACATGCCCGCCAAAACTCAAATTGGACTTATAGTGCCACCAACTGTATATCTGTTCAGTAGCCGTTGTTGCTATTTAATAATGTTTACCAAAACTGTAGGGAATCCACTGTAACTGGGCTGTATCTGTATTCTGTACACATGAGATGTCCTTTCACGGCCGTTAGAAGCCAAAATGTTTTTCTAGTCAATGTAAAATGCGGTTTTCATAGTTGTGTTCGTCTTACTTAAAAACTGGCCCATATAGAGCTGCTTCTTTTTAAAAAACAGTAATAATTAATTAAAAGCATTTTTTAAACACGTACGTAACAGTATAATAATTACTTATAACAAAATAAAAATAACAACACTGATTTATATCGTTTTATAAGCTTTTATTTGACCTGGCTTGTTCGTATGTAAAGTTTGTACTAAGTGTTTTTTTTAATATTATTTTATTATGTTCTATAACAATAATTATGGTCATGATGTCTATCTTCAAACAGCTGTACTCCAGAAATTCCAGAAGTAGACGGGCCTGACGATTCACACAACCCTCCGTCATCGTAATCATCATCACTCCATTCGCTTTCGCTATCTTAAAGAACCTGAGGGACTTTTTTCATTAACTAGCAACACGAACCTGTAGCTGCTGCAACGCGCTCGGTCACGTTTTTAAATGGTATTTTCGGAGACTGAAGGCGTTTCTCTTCTTTCATAAAAGCTAACACTTTTAAAATAATTTGTCGTGAATCACTTTTTAGTGGTTTCGGCATGATAATTATACTTTTAACAATAAAACAAGACTTAAAACACACAGAGCACTCGCACTTCAAAAACAGACAGCGAATGACATTTCACAAAATGGCAGTTGTAGTTCCAATTTTGTCTACTGAACAGATAAGGACAGGACAGGAACAGATACTCGTAGGCATAATAATGAACATAATCGCGTATTCATAACATATTGCGTTTCAGCGATCTACTTACACGATATGAATGTGATAACTGATAAGATATTTTCGAGTGAAAGAGACAATTTATGGCGATGGGAATTATCTTCCACTACTAGACTATAATAACAACACATACCTACAAGCAGGGCCGGATTTATATTATGAGTATAGGCCACTTTAATTTTGCCGCTCCTCTGAACGTACTCTGCCGCCATCCTAGGACGCTGCTGCCCCCCCCCCCCAGGATGCCATAGGACGCTGCCGCCCATAGGCCAAGGCCTATACTACCTAAACATAATCCAGAGCTGCCTACAAGTAGCGATGGATCTATACCATAAAGTTGTAAATTATAATATACGGAATAGAACAACAATCTCGAGCTGTCAAACAAAACGGAAATTATTGATTTACATCTGTGTGTAAAAATGTGTACGTATACAGTTACACAAGCATCTTTCTATGAGATTATATTGTCAACGTGCCGATAAGGGCCGACTGGACGTCAAGCAGATGAAAAAAATTGGTTCTGCTGTCATGTATCACACGTCTCTTTTTACCACGCAGTGTTACTGATAGTGACATCTTGCTCAGGCCTTTGTTTCTCTATCCCGCTAGTTATACTTTATGATAAATCCAGAGCTGCCTACAAGTAGCGTAGGTCAATCCGCAACACATACCTTGTGCCGTCCTCTGCAGCGCGTACATCTCCTGTCCCTGGGGCGAGTGGAAGAAGGATCTGTGCCGGAAGTACGGCATGGCGGCGGGCGCGAGGTCCGCTACTAGCTGCAGGAAGCTGGGCCGCGCGGGCGAGCGGTGCGCCCAGCACGCCCGCATTAGCTCGTACAGGCGGTCCGGGCAGTGCTCCGGCCGCTCCATCACGCCGCCCTCCACCACGTACCGTACCACCTGAATATGTTTATAGCGCGCTGTACTAGTGAGTTACGCCCTGTCCACATCCCCACGTCACGACGTCGTCAACGTGGAAAGGTGCGGTAGCGTGGCACGGTACGTTGACGTGAAGTGAAAATTAACGTCAACGTAGCGTGAATATGCACGTCACGGTGTAGCAACATTTTACATCTTTTTTTTCTTAAATAAAAGCAGAACATCATTGTACGGTCCACATATCTAGATAAGTAGTGAAGAATGTAGCAGTTTTACAAGGCATGGTGTTATGGTGACGTATAATATTACTACATCGTGACGTGCATTTTTAAAATACAAGTACATTGTATAATTAATATTACTATTATCAGTTAAAATATTATTTTCACTAGTAAGGGAAAAAATGTTTATTTGTAGTGTTTCCGTTATTACCTGCTCATTGGACAGGCCCTGGTAGGGCTGCATGGCGAGCGTGGCCATCTCCCATAGAACCACGCCGTAGCTCCACACGTCGCTACTACTCGAGAATACCTGAAACAGTGAACCGCTTAAAATAAAGAACACTAATATTCCTCATCCTATAAATATGCTTCGTAAATCGTAATCGTAAAATGTAATAAAAAAAGTGAGGCTATTATAGTGTAGTGTGTGTCTCACCTCCTCCCTATATAAGGTAGGTTAAGTAGTGATTAAGTTCAGTTATTAAACATTATTTCAACTAAACACATCTTTTAATAAGTCCCCCTAAGCCACCTATTGCAAAAGCCAGCCAGCAATATGACCTTTTAGCACCTCTTAAATAATTTAAAATGGGTAATTCAGGCACTACAGATGATACAAATAGATGGTACAAACATAAATAGCTATTATAACTGTCAAAATCTTTATTAACCTTCGGTCGAATTTGAATAACGAGTAAAAATAATTAAAATGTGTCGTTAATGCTCAGTTAAATATTTTAATTTCAGTTCTCGTAAAACGTTTTTAGTTTTTCCCACTTTAATCTAAATTATTAAGGGCCTGTTTCACCACTTACTGATAAGTTCCGGATAGGCTATCCACAACTTATTTGACAGAGCATCCACACTTTATCTGTCAAATAAGTTGCGGATAGCCTATCCGGGACTTATCAGCAAGTAGTGAAACAGGTAAGACTTGTATATTAATGACTTACCCCATCTTTGAGGCTCTCGGGGCTCATCCATCTTACGGGTAGGAGGCCTTTTGTACCCTTTCTATAATAATCAGTCTCATAGATATCTCTGGTCATGCCGAAGTCCCCCACTTTGACGGTGAGGTCCCCGGCCACCATACAGTTGCGCGCCGCGAGGTCGCGGTGCACATATTTCTTCGCCGACAGGTACGCCATACCGTCGGCTATTTCTATCGCCATCTGAAAAATAATTATTCTTAGAGCCTGTTTCACCACTTTCTGACAAAGTGTCGAATAGGCTATTCACAGCTTTTTGACAGATTCTCCATACTTCATCTGTCAAGTTCAGTGGCGGATAGCCTATTCGGCACTTATCAGGAAGTGGTGAAACAGGTCCTTATTGTATATTTACTTCAAAAAATATTTCTACATTCCCTACAATTTACTATGAAAACAGTGTCATTACAGGAGTAGTAGTTCCTGTGAGTTACTATCACAAGATTTTATATTAATTCATGAAGCCCCAAGCGGCCACATCCGGCCGCGATAACAATGAAAAAGCTATTGTGTCTCGTTTTGCCACGACTGATGAGTTAATAATAATTAACAACATAATATTTAATAACGGTTAAAAACACGGAGCTAATATAAAGAGGAGCTGGCCTAAGCAACTGTGCACTGTGATTTTCAACTAGGTCCTGACGTCATCATTGTGGGCGGGGCTTAAGTCAGTACACTTTCGGCGTTTGTCAGGTGCACACGTAACGAGAATCCCAATAAATTGGTGTTTTCTGCGTTTTTAACAAGGAAAGGATGAAGTATTGTGTTTTACAATATCAAAGTTACTCAGACAGACGTTCTGATAATATAAATAACCTCACATTTCATCCGTAAATAATTTTAAATGTAATTTAAATATAAAAGTTCTAGAACATTTCAGCTTTCAGCGTTAATTATACTACTTGACACTAGATGGCCATATTTGAAAGATAATACAGACGTAAATGCGTTTAATTTTGCATAAGTTTATTGCAATTATTATACTTGAATACTTTAAATTGTTATACACTTTGTCTTAAATACATTTAATAGCTAAAACGGTACTTATATAGCTTTTATTATCATATTACTTATAAAGCGCCATCTGTCGTCATCCAGGATAACTATTTGAAACGTAACAAAATATCCAGGGCCGTATTTAGAATTAAATTATTTTTTAGGGGTGGGTTGCACCAGAGGCGTGGTTAAAGTTAGGGCCGATTCACACCGGAATGGCACCGAAATTCCGGAGGCCGGCAGAGGCGGCCCGCGTCGCCGCGGGCGGACGCTCGCGGCCGCTTGTGGACGCTAGCTGCCGCTTGTGGACGCTCGTGGCCGCTGGCGGCCGCGCGCTACCTCCAGAGCACGCGTGCCTTTCAGTTTAGATTCTACATTCGGCAAGGAAACTCGTGTCGTGTGTTTGCAGCAACATGATGAAATTGGTTATTATTGCACTTATTGCCGAAGAAGAAGTAATACTTATAACTACTAGTATCGCTTGAAAACTTCAAAAAGGGCTCGAGGCGCCGCGGCGACGCGCGCGGCTTCCGGCAGCCGCGAGCACTTTCCGCCGACGGACGCGCGGCGCCTCGCGGCGCCGCGCGGCCGCCAGCGGCGCCTTGAGCCCTTTTAGAAGTTTTCAAGCGATACTAGTAGTTATAAGTATGTAAATAAAGTTTAAAATTATTTCACACTAAAAGTGCTCTTCGCGCCGCTGCCGGCCGCTGCCAATCCGGTGTGAATTGGCCCTTAAAGTTAAGGTTAAAGTTATGTTTAAGGCTAAATTTAGCTTTAACTTTAACCTTAACTTTGACCGGCGAAATTGACAGATGTCTGTTGCGTTTATTTTTTTATTCAAGCTACAGGTAACGGGATTGAAAGTATAAAAAAAAATATTATCCATAAAAATCGTCAGAAAAAATCGTTTGTCCCCTTATTTTACATTAAAAAATCGGTCAAAATGCTAACCCTAATTTTATTGATGACCTTATTATAATTCATATACATTTTTTAAAGTTCTGAGTACGTCCAAGATTTATATCCAAGTATTTATCCAATATTTAGTCCAAGAGTATATTCAAGACAAAATGACATCTAGTGTAAGATAGCTGAACTACGTAGTAACATCAACATCGACCTAAGCTAGTAGTTTTGCTTTTAGCCGATAGATGAAATATTGAAAAGTGGGCGGAGCTTGACACCCCCTCACCCCGCAAATTGTCACGCGTCGTTTCATAAGGAAACTTGATTACGACACCTCCTCTCTATATTAGCTCCATGGTTAAAAACAAGAGTGAAGTTAGTAAATTAATTTTGTGCGATCGAATCGAAATCTCGAAAAATCGAGCGAATAGGTCCTCATCTTCGCGACTTCGCGTTAGCGACCATTTAAGATGGTTAACTTCAAACGGATTTAAACCGAAGAATTTTGTTTTAAACCGTTTTAAAGTGTTGTTTTACAACTAAAGTTATGACACATCGCTCGGTTTAAAGAAAGTACAACTACCCACTAGATCTACTAAGTAGATCTACCTACAGCAACTATTCTATCAACGTCATAGCCAGTCTACGCGTCGCGTTGCGTCAGCGTTGCGTCGACGCAACGCTGCTGTTGCGTTGTTTTACATACAAAACCAAGGTGTTCACACGGCGCGCTGCGTCGTCGCAACGCACACATGACGGACAGTAGCCCCCGAGACGAAGCGGGAGGGGGTGTTGACGTTAAGACTGCTTCGTAATAACGCTGCGATGACGCAGCGCCCGTGTGGCCGGCTATGCGTCAAACGGCAGCGCTGCATCGACGCAACGCTGACGCAACGCGCCGTTGTGGTGGTACCCAAAATTAGCGCAACATTCCTGCGTCGGGCTATCGAAGTTTTCTAAGTGTGTCGGTATATATACGACAGCTGAAATGTATCACGTGGGCTTCGGCCTGACCGAGCATACCACCTCGCTCGGTCGGGAGATCTTCCTTTGTGGCCACCACGCATATTCCCACAGGCTCTTACCTGCAGTATATTCTGCAGCGTGGGCGGCGTGGACGGCCCCTTCCTCGGCAGCGAGGAGTCGGCGTCGGGGCGGTGCGAGCGCAGGTAGCTCTTCAGGTCACCCAGCTCCATCAGCTCCATCACGACCAGCGTGGGCTGGCCCCGGGACACCACGCCCATGAGCTTCACCACGTGGAACGTGTCGAACGACTTCATCACTGATGCCTCGTTCAGGAACTCTATGCGCTCCCTGTAAAAATGTCGTATCGATGTATGAAGATGTGAAGAGCCCTATAAGGGTCAATTCAGACCGCAACGCGACCCGAAGATGCATTTCTAAATTTTTACTGAATTGACAGATATTTCGATAACGAGAGAACTCTTGCAAATCTGTCAAATCCAAATTTTAGAAATGCATCTACGCGTCGCGTTGCGGTCTGATTTGATTCCCTTAGATACACAAGCACTTAGAAATGCTTGTGTATATACTATATTCACATTATCTAACCCATTTAGATCCATTAAATGATTATTTAACTTTAATTTAATGAAAAGTTAAAGAAAAATGATTAAGTTGTAAGAGTTAATCATGATTCATAGCATTTTAAAACGAATAAAGTTGCCAATGTCAACAGAAAGGCAGGTAAATGATCAGATGATTAAGTAACTTTTATTTGGAGAATTTTTACCCTCTAGTTTCCATTGCCTAGTGGATGGATGGCCCTCTAGACGTAATAATGAACTTTTAATTTTCTCTTCCATATTGTAAACGCTAATCTTACCTGTCTGTGGCGTGCTCGTTGACAGTCTTCACGGCGCACGGTACACCCGGCTTTCCTTTCTCGAGGGTAGCTAAACCCTCGTATACCTAGAAAAAATTAATCGTTATAATACAGGTAAAAAATTACATACTTATATACTTACTAAACCTAGTTTAAAGTTTTATTCCATTGAAGATAGCAAAGTTTTAGGAAAAACATAACATTAAAAATATATGATCACACTACATATTATTTTGTTTTTATTCGCTATTAGTTGCTGTTACATAGTATGTATTATATTTTACTAATAAAAATGTTGAAAGAAAGAAAATTATGGTACAAGTAGTGTGTTTTCGCGGGTTCTGGATCACAATTCTGGGTCCACCCCTCCCCCGCTCGCGGCTCGCAAACTTTCTCGATCACTTTTGGTTTCAAATATTAAAAGAGTTTGGTGTCAAAATATATCGCTTACGTCACCTTGCTTTCTTACAAGATTTTAAATATATATGAATGATAATTAACTAACTAATGAATTATTGCAAATTAAAAGTACTTAATAATTAATTATGTAGGTCATCCAATCATTCGATGGACTTCGTAAACACACGAAGACGCGGTGCGCAAACTGACACGTTTTGCTCGTCAGCGAAATCCAACGAGTCATCGACCACCGCCGCCACGCTCGCCGCCGCCACGCTCGCCGCTGCCACCCGCATCTCGCGACTCGCGTCGAAGCGCAAGTGTAAACACAAAGCTCGCAACACACAAGCGTGCCCTGCGAGTCGCGAGCCGCGCCGCGAGACGGGTCGCAAGCTCAAGTTTACACTCTCGGCTCGTAGCACGTCTCGCGGCTCGGCTCGCGGCTCACGCGCGAATGTAAATCATGTATTACAAGATTTTAAATAAATAAAACTTGATAAATTTTTCATTACATTTCATTAAAACATATATTGAACATACTGTACAATATTATATCATTACACAAAGTGTTGTTACTAAATAACTTTTGAAACTCTACTAAACTTTCCCCATTGAACTTATAATACAAATACATTAAACTATACTCTCCACAAACTGATGTGAAATCATTTTGTAATCTCCACGTGTTAAAATCCCATCTCCTGCAGTTTCGCTCCATAAAAACCTTGTGATATCGCATAGGGGCGCGCCCAAATGAGTCAAAGTATTGACCTATGCCATTTTCATTTATGTGTATTGCTATCCAGTGGGATCCAGGTTTATTATCAGGGTCCAAGTTGTTAATTATGTATGTAGGGGTTTGAACATATATAGGTAGACGATTCGCAGCGTATACATTATCTTCTAAACCTTTACAAATTCTTCCCAAATAATTACGGATCTCAATTGTGTTCATACTGTATTATCACAGAACCGACCTGGTTTATGGATCTTGTATTTATGTTACATATCCGCATTATGTATGCATATACAATAATATTATCTTCTAAAGTCTAAACCTTCACAAATTCTTCTCAAATAATTACGGATCTCTATTGTGTTCATACTGTATTATCACAGAACCAAACTGGTATATGAATCTTGTATAATAATAATATGTCACATATCCGTATAATGTATGCTTTATGTATTTACTAACTATTACATATGAAATAATGAATGAATAAATAAAAGAAACATAACTTAGGTACAATATTTTATTTCATAATATCTACACGCTATTAGGTAAACACGCACACATACACACGTTACACATTATAACTCAAATATATCATACATGTGACTTTTCTTAGCTTCTATAGTCTACAGTTACATTACGGTTTTTATCTAGTTTTCTATAACGTTATCAAACTCTGCAAATACAATACAGTTAATCGTTTGAGAGAGACTAGAATCAATTGATATCACATTTCCTTCATTAAGGAAATGTATACCAGTACCGGAAAATAATGTATGAGAGACTGAAGTGAACATATTAGATACCATTGAAGGATGGTTGTAGAGTTTTTGAAGGCACGTGTTGTCCATCTATGTATAAACAATATGAATTCATACCATAATTTTCAAAATTGAAAGGATTCTTACTAATGATTAAATGCTGCGTTATTTACAAATCCTATGATAAATCTTTTGAGTACTTGCCCCAAGAATATTATCAAGCGTTTTTTTTTTCTCATCAGTGGAAAGTCGTACCTAATATCATAAACGTTATTCACAATTATTGAGTCATCCTAAACATCCTTTTAATGGTAAAGCATACAATAGATACACTTTCACATTCTTTACTAATTATTCCTGTGTCGTTAAAAGAATAGGATAACGTTAGATAAGACTGTAAAACCTCATGTTATCATTTTTAAATTAAAAAATGTATACTCAATACCTAACATTTATTAAGTTTTCCTTTAACAAAAAAACACATAATAATTCTATAACTTATTATATTCTTAATCGTATAGCATATATTATGTTCCTTTATTATAAAGTACAATAATATATTTTCTTAATCCTTATAGTTACCTAGATACATATTTTACATTTATCATCTTTGAATTCTATCAACGTTGGCCCTCAACCACATACCGAAAGCTACCACCTCAACCCCGCTGCAATGACAACTTCTCTTAGATGTCTTGGAGAAGTTGGTATGACGATGGCAGTTTGACAGTTTTGAATTATTCCAGTCCAACTCTGCCATCACCTTTTCAACTTTGGGGCACCCAAACATTTCAATGTTTATATGTCTGAAGCCCAACGTTGATAGCAATTTTTTTTCAACTGTGCCCCCTTTTTACGCCCATAAGTATTGTTTATTTGGATCGAGGGAGTGTAAATGCTACACTAAAATTTCTTGGGTTATGTCTCCATCGGAATTTCTGAACGCCATTCCATGAACATGGCGTTCACAGAATGCAATTTCCTTAATTTTCCCCAGATGAAGAAACCATAACGGTAATTTAATATAGTGCAGGTACATCACATCACATCTTTCCAAATATCATAAATACCAACCTCTTTGAAGTATATGTCACTCTTCAAGGGGAAGCCATCGATGTCTATTACATACCTCATGTCAATATCCATGTTATCATTAATATTATTTCTCGACATTATAACGCGCACACACACTATTACTACTTTAATAGTCTTTTTAAAACTAAAAAAATTATACGATAATTGTCTTTTACACTTGTTTGTTGTCTATATGTCCGCACAGTCTATTGTGTTTGCATATGTCTATACACAGTCTATACCGTTAACACCAATGGCACAAAATACGAAGTTTAACAGTTCACTTGTCAACTTGCCCGTAGGTGATATGGTGTGAGCGAAATACTCTGCCGGCACTTCACCCAACAACCGTAACCACTCTTCGTGATCGATGTTTACACACCCCGCTGTATCCTCGAGATGCTCCGCGATATCATCCCAAATTTGAATCAACGTGTAAATGCTATCATCACTCAGTCCACTCCTTTCGTACTCGCTGGTGAGCAGTATATGTACGTCTTCACGCAATTTACGTAATGGAATAGGTCGCGTCCACAGCTTCAACAACCTGTTGGTTGATAAACATTTTATCCATTCCCTCTTACATCCGGCATACATTGTTTCTATTATCGACATCATATTTAAGGGTAGTTGGAATTTACACTGCAATACAAAAAAAAACATGATCACATGGAAAAGTTAATTGTCCATGTATTACCCTCTCGACCCCTGTTAATTATGTTTACACCCTGATTAAGTATTGCCAAAATATCTTCATCTATGTCGTTATATCTCGATGGTAATGCTACAACGTATCCATTGTCGAGATGTACCACTGTATGCAATGTATCAGCATGAATCTTTGATGGAAATTTGAAAGCTCCAATGATTTTATAAGGGATGTTTATCTCAAGATCCTCCAATTTTTTCCATGTCTTATTATAATTATTTAATTTTTTCAGAGCTTCCCCCATTGATATTTGTAAACTAAAACACTTTTTATACTCACAATATTCAAAAACTTCTAGCGGAAATATTAATTACTGTATTGCTCACGAGTGTGGTACTGGTTAGATGTGATTTCAAACAGAACGCTTAGGACTATTTATAGTTAAAAAAGCTCTTAGATAAATTTTCTCTATTGTTCCCCACTACCACCTGATAATATATGTATACGACAGAAACCACTTCCTGTGATAATATTTTATTAATAATTATATTTTTAACGGTATTTAGTGATCATATTCACAATCTGTGCCCATATTCACAATCTGTGCCCCTTTTTTATTCACATTCAGACTTCCCGTAATGTCTTGAAAATATATGCATAGGTAATACTAAAAGTTCTACTAGGTGCACAAGATTTAGCGACGAAACCGGAATTTTATAGTTTATCGATTTTTCAGAAAATTTTGTGACTGTCTAGCTACATAAAATCAAAATGTTTAACAAAAACAATTTATTCACGATTTTGTATTTTAGATATTTCAAAAACTTTAATGTATGATATTTCCACTACAATTATATATGATAAATAAATTTTAAAATAATATAAAATTGTTGTATACAGATTACAGATACTGATAGCTTAATATATATCAAATATACACACAAAATGTATATAATGATATTAAGCAGGATCTTCATAATTTTTTTTTTGATATATCTGATATTAAGCAGGATCTTCATAATTTTTTTTTGATATATCTGATTATCCTTCTGATAATAATAGGTATGGCTAAAAATCTTGCGTTCGTATGTGATTTGTCATTATAACGTGAAATTGTATTTTTAAGCGTAGTCAATATGATTAATTTGTTTTCTTGTTATTAACTGTAAAACGTAAGTACGTTTGTTATGAGATAATTTTACACTAATAAAGAACGTTGTTATGAGATAATTTTATACTAATGATTTTTTTTTCTTTTGTAAACTAAATTGTAAGACTATGTTTCGAGTAGCCATACTTTTATATTATACTTTTATATGTATAATATTGTACTGAATGTTTAATTTTTAAAGTTTCATTGTATTACAACATTGTAAAATATAATATTCAATCAAGATTTTCTTAAAAACATAAAGTTTTAATTTATGTTACTCATATGAGTTTCAATCAAAATTTGAATATAATATATTTCAAATTTATTAAAGCTTTTTTCATTATTTTCAAAAACTTTATAGAAAATTATAAAACTTTTTTTTAATTCAATATATTTCAAATTTATTAAAGCTTGTTTCATTATTTTCAAAAACCTTTTAGAAAATTACAAAACGCGTTTTTTATAAAAAATTATTTCAAATTTATTAAAGCTTGTTTCATTATTTTCAAAAACCTTTTAGAAAATTACAAAACGTGGTTTTTTAAAAAAAATCTTTCAAATTTATTAAAGCTTTTTTCATTATTTTCAAAAACTTTTTAGAAAATTATAAAATTATAAAACGTTTTTTTTTTTAATTTAATATAATATTTCAAATTTATTAAAGCATATTTCATTATTTCAAAAACCTTTAAGAAAATTACAAAACGTGTTATTTTTTTTAAATATATTTCAAATTTATTAAAGCTTATTTCATTATTTCAAAAACCTTTAAGAAATTTACAAAACGTGTTTTTTTCATAAAATATATTTCAAATTTATTAAAGCTTGTTTCATTATTTTCAAAAACCTTTTAGAAAATTATAAAACGTGTTTTTTTAATACAATATATTTCAAATTTATTAATGCTTGTTTCATTATTTTCATAAACTTTTTAGAAAATTATAAAAAGTTTTATTTAATTTAAAATATTTCGAATTTATTAAAGCTTGTTTCATTATTTTCAAAAACCTTTTAGAAAATTATAAAATGTGTTTTTTAATTTTATAAAAATATTCAATTATGCTCAATGTTGAAATTCAAATCAATCAAACATAGAATTTTCACTCAAAAAATAAATTAAACATGTTTATCATAATCTCTAAATATATCAAACTTTATAAGTCACATAAAATCAATTTGTAGAAACCAAAATATATTAAAGGTCTTTTGAAATCTTGAGATGACGAAGAAATAAATTGCATTTGTGAGTATATTCATAACGTTCTACAATTTAAAGTACCACTCAAAGAAAAGGAGAAAAAAAAATTTACAAATATAGAGATATTCTTCGAAAATTAGTGCGAAAAGGGACAAGTAAATTAAGAAAAAAATTATAATTCAAAAAGGGGGCGCATTTTTACCCCGTAATAATGGATTTTCCACACTACTAGGTTGTTTTAACTTTTCAATTAGACTTGGTTCAATTGATAACATTGTTTTTAGCACTTTCCATCTTAAGAAGGTAATTCATCAATCGACTCAAAATAGAAACAAAAATTATGGATAAAAATGCGCCCCCTTTTTGAATTATAATTTTTTTTCTTAATTTACTTGTCCCTTTTCGCACTAATTTTCGAAGAATATCTCTATATTTGTAAATATTTTTTTTTTATTTAAATTTGAAATATATTGAATTAAAAAAAAGTTTTATAATTTTCTATAAAGTTTTTGAAAATAATGAAAAAAGCTTTAATAAATTTGAAATATATTATATTCAAATTTTGATTGAAACTCATATGAGTAACATAAATTAAAACTTTATGTTTTTAAGAAAATTATATTTTACAATGTTGTTATACAATGAAACTTTAAAAATTAAACATTCAGTACAATATTATACATATAAAAGTATAATATAAAAGTATGGCTACTCGAAACATAGTCTTACAATCTAGTTTACAAAAGAAAAAAAAATCATTAGTATAAAATTATCTCAAAACAACGTTCTTTATTAGTATAAAATTATCTCATAACAAACGTACTTACGTTTTACAGTTAATAACAAGAAAACAAATTAATCATATGGACTAAGCTTAAAAATACAATTTCACGTTATAATGACAAATCACATACGAACACAAGATTTTTAGCCATACCATTATTATCAGAAGGATAATCAGATGTATCAAAAAAATTTATGAAGATCCTGCTTAATATCATTATATACATTTTGTGTGTATATTTGATATATATTAAGTTATCAGTATCTGTAATCTGTATACAACAATTTTATATTATTTTAAAATTTATTTATTTTTGTTTTTTTTTTAAATTGTTTTTGTTAAACATTTTGATTTTATGTAGCTGGACAGTCACAAAATTTTCTGAAAAATCGATAAACTATAAAATTCCGGTTTCGTCGCTAAATCTTGTGCACCTAGTAGAACTTTTAGTATTACCTATGCATATATTTTCAAGACATTACGGGAAGTCTGAATGTGAATAAAAAAGGGGCACAGATTGTGAATATGGGCACAGATTGTGAATATGATCACTAAATACTGTTAAAAATATAATTATTAATAAAATATTATCACAGGAAGTGGTTTCTGTCGTATACATATATTATCAGGTGGTAGTGGGGAACGATAGAGAAAATTTATCTAAGAGCTTTTTTAACTATAAATAATCCTAAGCGTTCTGTTTGAAATCACATTTAACCAGTACCACACTCGTGAGCAATACAGTAATTAATATTTCCGCTAGAAGTTTTTGAATATTGTGAGTATAAAAAGTGTTTTAGTTTACAAATATCAATGGGGGAAGCTCTGAAAAAATTAAATAATTATAATAAGACATGGAAAAAATTGGAGGATCTTGAGATAAACATCCCTTATAAAATCATTGGAGCTTTCGAATTTCCATCAAAGATTCATGCTGATACATTGCATACAGTGGTACATCTCGACAATGAATACGTTGTAGCATTACCATCGAGATATAACGACATAGATGAAGATATTTTGGCAATACTTAATCAGGGTGTAAACATAATTAACAGGGGTCGAGATGGTAATACATGGACAATTAACTTTTCCATGTGATCATGTTTTTTTTGTATTGCAGTGTAAATTCCAACTACCCTTAAATATGATGTCGATAATAGAAACAATGTATGCCGGATGTAAGAGGGAATGGATAAAATGTTTATCAACCAACAGGTTGTTGAAGCTGTGGACGCGACCTATCTCATTACGTAAATTGCGTGAAGACGTACATATACTGCTCACCAGCGAGTACGAAAGGAGTGGACTGAGTGATGATAGCATTTACACGTTGATTCAAATTTGGGATGATATCGCGGAGCATCTCGAGGATACAGCGGGGTGTGTAAACATCGATCACGAAGAGTGGTTACGGTTGTTGGGTGAAGTGCCGGCAGAGTATTTCGCTCACACCATATCACCTACGGGCAAGTTGACAAGTGAACTGTTAAACTTCGTATTTTGTGCCATTGGTGTTAACGGTATAGACTGTGTATAGACATATGCAAAAACAATAGACTGTGCAGACATATAGACAACAAACAAGTGTAAAAGACAATTATCGTATAATTTTTTTAGTTTTAAAAAGACTGTTAAAGTAGTAATAGTGTGTGTGCGCGTTATAATGTCGAGAAATAATATTAATGATAACATGGATATTGACATGAGGTATGTAATAGACATCGATGGCTTCCCCCTTAAGAGTGACATATACTTCAAAGAGGTTGGTATTTATGATATTTGGAAAGATGTGATGTGATGTACCTGCACTATATTAAATTACCGTTATGGTTTCTCCATCTGGGGAAAAGTAAGGAAATTGCATTCTGTGAACGCCATGTTCATGGAATGGCGTTCAGAAATTCCGATGGAGACATAACCCAAGAAATTTTAGTGTAGCATTTACACTCCCTCGATCCAAATAAACAATACTTATGGGCGTATAAATGGGGCACAGTTGAAAAAAAATTGCTATCAACGTTGGGCTTCAGACATGTAAACATTGGAATGTTTGGGTGCCCCAAAGTGGAAAAGGTGATGGCAGAGTTGGACTGGAATAATTCAAAACTGTCAAACTGCCATCGTCATACCAACTTCTCCAAGACATCTAAGAGAAGTTGTCATTGCAGCGGGGTTGAGGTGGTAGCTTTCGGTATGTGGTTGAGGGCCAACGTTGATAGAATTCAAAGATGATAAATGTAAAATATGTATCTAGGTAACTATAAGGATTAAGAAAATATATTATTGTACTTTATAATAAAGGAACATAATATATGCTATACGATTAAGAATATAATAAGTTATAGAATTATTATGTGTTTTTTTGTTAAAGGAAAACTTAATAAATGTTAGGTATTGAGTATACATTTTTTAATTTAAAAATGATAATATGAGGTTTTACAGTCTTATCTAACGTTATCCTATTCTTTTAACGACACAGGAATAATTAGTAAAGAATGTGAAAGTGTATCTATTGTATGCTTTACCATTAAAAGGATGTTTAGGATGACTCAATAATTGTGAATAACGTTTATGATATTAGGTACGACTTTCCACTGATGAGAAAAAAAAACGCTTGATAATATTCTTGGGGCAAGTACTCAAAAGATTTATCACAGGATTTGTAAATAACGCAGCATTTAATCATTAGTAAGAATCCTTTCAATTTTGAAAATTATGGTATGAATTCATATTGTTTATACATAGATGGACAACACGTGCCTTCAAAAACTCTACAACCATCCTTCAATGGTATCTAATATGTTCACTTCAGTCTCTCATACATTATTTTCCGGTACTGGTATACATTTCCTTAATGAAGGAAATGTGATATCAATTGATTCTAGTCTCTCTCAAACGATTAACTGTATTGTATTTGCAGAGTTTGGTAACGTTATAGAAAACTAGATAAAAACCGTAAGGTAACTGTAGACTATAGAAGCTAAGAAAAGTCACATGTATGATATATTTGAGTTATAATGTGTAACGTCTGTATGTGTGCGTGTTTACCTAATAGCGTGTAGATATTATGAAATAAAATATTGTACCTAAGTTATGTTTCTTTTATTTATTCATTCATTATTTCATATGTAATAGTTAGTAAATACATAAAGCATACATTATACGGATATGTGACATATTATTATTATACAAGATTCATATACCAGTTTGGTTCTGTGATAATACAGTATGAACACAATAGAGATCCGTAATTATTTGAGAAGAATTTGTGAAGGTTTAGACTTTAGAAGATAATATTATTGTATATGCATACATAATGCGGATATGTAACATAAATACAAGATCCATAAACCAGGTCGGTTCCGTGATAATACAGTATGAACACAATAGAGATCCGTAATTATTTGGGAAGAATTTGTAAAGGTTTAGAAGATAATGTATACGCTGCGAATCGTCTACCTATATATGTTCAAACCCCTACATACATAATTAACAACTTGGACCCTGATAATAAACCTGGATCCCACTGGATAGCAATACACATAAATGAAAATGGCATAGGTCAATACTTTGACTCATTTGGGCGCGCCCCTATGCGATATCACAAGGTTTTTATGGGGCGAAACTGCAGGAGATGGGATTTTAACACGTGGAGATTACAAAATGATTTCTCATCAGTTTGTGGAGAGTATAGTTTAATGTATTTGTATTATAAGTTCAATGGGGAAAGTTTAGTAGAGTTTCAAAAGTTATTTAGTAACAACACTTTGTGTAATGATATAATATTGTACAGTATGTTCAATATATGTTTTAATGAAATGTAATGAAAAATTTATCAAGTTTTATTTATTTAAAATCTTGTAATACATGATTTACATTCGCGCGTGAGCCGCGAGCCGAGCCGCGAGACGTGCTACGAGCCGAGAGTGTAAACTTGAGCTTGCGACCCGTCTCGCGGCGCGGCTCGCGACTCGCAGGGCACGCTTGTGTGTTGCGAGCTTTGTGTTTACACTTGCGCTTCGACGCGAGTCGCGAGATGCGGGTGGCAGCGGCGAGCGTGGCGGCGGCGAGCGTGGCGGCGGTGGTCGATGACTCGTTGGATTTCGCTGACGAGCAAAACGTGTCAGTTTGCGCACCGCGTCTTCGTGTGTTTACGAAGTCCATCGAATGATTGAATGACCTACATAATTAATTATTAAGTACTTTTAATTTGCAATAATTCATTAGTTAGTTAATTATCATTCATATATATTTAAAATCTTGTAAGAAAGCAAGGTGACGTAAGCGATAAGCCAGGTCGAACAATAGGACACTGAGGCGAGCATAACAATGCAATAAGTAGCGATTATAATAATTATGAAGGAACAATGGAGCGTGGTGATAGTAGATAATGAGGGTTAAACACAAAAGCTAACTTTGAAACTAGTGCAAATACGCAGAAACGGATCGCATATATCGATCGGGAATGGCCGAAAACCTATATTTTGACACCAAACTCTTGTTTTTTTTTTTTAGGCGATGTCGCCGCTCGAACCGACAAAAAGTGATCGAGAAAGTTTGCGAGCCGCGAGCGGGGGGAGGGGTGGACCCAGAATCGTGATCCAGAACCCGCGAAAACACACTACTGGTACACAATGTTTGTCCTTGAAAAACACAGACAAAATATATTTTATAGATTGTTATATTATATTATCGCGGCTTCCAGCCAGGAGGGCGTACAGTAAATACTTTTTTTAAGAAGGAAATAGATCTCCACAACTGAAAATTTGCACGTGTCTATGAAAGTTTTCCTTAAATATTGAAATGATCTCTTGTATTTTAACTATTCCAAAACTCCCAATACTCCACTTATATTTATTTTCTTCTTACAATAAACAACGACATTTTTATATGCCCTTCTGGCTTGAAGCCTGCGATATATAGTATCACTCATCGATGTCAATACTGGATATGACATACGCCATCAAAACTGTAGCAATGTTTTTGCATGCAAAATGTGTATCGAGAAAATATTGTCGTCCTTTTGACGTGACAACGTCTTATATTTCGATGCAGCCGGCTGCACGCACGAAAAAACATGACTCATGCGGCGTTACCTCGCTCTGAGGCGTTCCATTTAGGGCTTGAAGTGCAAGCGAGAGCGCGAAACGAGCGACAAAGAGGCACGTTGTCACGTTCAACTATCGTCAGTAAACCGACTTTACAGACAACCGTTTTTTGTCTTACAGTAATAGCATATTATACTACTTTCTCTTTCACTCATTTTACGCTTTCAATGCATATTTTACGTAATCAATGCATTAAACACGTCCGACTGTCACCGCGTCCTATGGCACACCGCTCTCAGATGAGTGAGCTCACTCATTTCGAGGGTGACACATTTTCGCGCTGACGATTGTATGGAATGCCTGTTCTACAGATTATAATTATATGGTGGTACTCACCATCCCGAACGATCCCTGTCCCAGTTCCCTCACGAACTGTATGTTAGCCCGCGACACCTCCCACTCGTCGGGCACGTACACGGTGGACACGTACTCGGGGTTGACGCGCGCGAACAGCTTGTTGCCGTCCGCGGGCGACACGCGCCGGCAGTAGCACGCGCCCGCCGCCGCCAGCGCCGCTAACGCCCCGAGCGCCCCCACCGCGCCCCATACCACTAGATAGTTGGTGGACGCCTCGCGCTCCTGATAAGGATAATAAAATTAAATAGGAGCATGCGTATACGCACAAATACTTCCTTATAAAGTTTATAATAAAGTATTTGTGCGTATACGCATGCTTATAATATAAACGATACACGTTATGTATAGACGTTATAGTTGTACTACAATATTGTCTTAATGAGTCAATATTTTCTAACATGTGATCAGCGATACGTTAGCAAAAGTCACACAAGAAGAAAACATTATAAAACTATAATAACATAAACATATTGTAAAGAGATCTTTTTACCCCACTGCGCCCTAAAGAAGGTTATATACAAGGTGTAACAAAACTAAGTGATAATACTTAAGGGTGTGTATGTGTTCCTTATAAAGAGTTCACTGTGAAAGTAGCAGCGCTGAAAGACCAAATTTTTTCACACTTTTGTATGGGGACTGGGGAGTGATGACGCGCGGGTGCTTCCTCATACAAATCACAAAAAATTGTTCTTTCAGCGCTGTTACTTTTACAGTGAACTCTATAATATAAGCAGTTTAAATAGAATTCTTTGTATATAAGTGATACATACACACCTTAAAGTATTATCATTTAGTTTTGTTACACCTTGTAGTCCCCGAGTGCCACACGTATTTAATTATCGGTTTCCTTGTTAGTAGTAAGAATATAACATTTACTCACTGGTATAAATACATATATATCAGCGGATACGTTGCCGAGGCCGCGCGCGGAGAGCGGCGTGACGCGCAGCGAGTAGTTGCCGGGCGCGAGGTTGCGGACCAGCATCGCGCGGCCCTGCGCCTCGTAGTCCTCCGCCGGGATACAGCTGGCTAGGCCCACCTCCTGTAAATAATGTCGAGGTTTGTTATCATTCGAATTGATGAAGATGAAGCTTACTGAAAACGAGACCATACGAACCATCGAAAAATTGATACATTGGTAGTTGACAGACCTAGTACCTACGTCATTTGGTCGGTTGGGTAGCGACAGAACTTCTCTGATAGTACTATCATAGAAGTTGATTCCTAGGCAGATGGAGGACCTAAGTAATTTGGTCGCGTTACGTCAAACCCATCCGACCAGCAGACAGCCGACCAAATGACGTGGGCCTGTCAACTGCCTAGAAATCAATTTCCTCGATGGTATACTGCAGTGTTGACCTCATCAAGACAGACAGAAATTAAAAAGTTTGCGTCAATATGGTAATATGATGTTGTCTGTTACCTTTTCATGTACACTGTATAGATTGCAGAACAACAAAGTTGTGATCTTACTTTAAGGTCTGACTTACACTTAGTTCCGATATTATACTTTGGGGACAAAGAAAAATGTACTGTTCCACGCGATAAACCCGCATCCTTCAGTATATTTTATAAAGACAATGAGGTAAGAGCGCACTTTTCCTCCTTCCGTAAAAAATGAATTATATTTCTATAATAACATAATTATAAGTAGAATCGAAGAAATTGATTCATAGGCGGTTGACAGACCTACGTCATTTGGTCGGATTTTGTTAAATCAATGTAAGCTGTAACCTGTCGACTGAGTTTGACAAAACACGACCAATATACATAGGTCCGTCCGACATCTGGCTATGAATCAACTTCTTTGGTAGTACAAACACTACAAACCATTACCTGTTCAGTACTATCCTCGACGCGGGAGTGATGCACGTTGTACGCGACTATGAACCCGTTGGGGTCGTCCGGTGGCTGCCACGTCACGTTCACCTCGGGCGACGTCTTGTTGGACGGCACCACCTCCGCGCGCAAGTTGCGCACCACGTCCGCGTCCTCTGTAATAGGAGACAATAGATTAGCTCATTCACAGATAAACTGGGGTCAAGATATCCGAGGGGGTAAGTGGAAAGGATGCAAGGAACAAGATGTAGATTAGTAGGATGAATGAAGCTGTATTTTATTTACACATCGATATTTTACGTGTAAGCGATAGAAATTTACGAAACTTAGATACTACGCAATCGAAAATTGTGTATAGCATGTAGACAGAGATAGCAATATGTACGCTCGAGCGTGCGGAAGGTGTACTGCACGTTCACGGCGCGCCTATTAAGTGGCGGTCTCTCTACATCATCTCTTGTCTCGTTCCGTCACACTCTTTCCCTAATGTAAGACAGGGACAGCAATACCCACGTCGCTCGAGCGTGTGGAAGGTGTACTGCGCGCGCTCCGAACACCAGTTTTTGTTGTAGGCCTCCTCAGTCTCGTTGGCGTGCTGCTCGCGACACGCCCACACGTACACGCTGTACCACGTGAAGTGGCGCAGCTGCTCCATACGGTGCGACCGGTTAGGTACGAGATATCGCATTTGCTGTCTCGTTCCACAACATAATGTAAGACAGGGACAGCAATACTCACGTCGCTCGAGCGTGCGGAAGGTGTACTACGCGCGCTCCGAACACCAGTTCTTGTTGTAGTCCTAGTCGGTCTCGTTGGCGTGCTGCTCGCGACACGCCCACACGTACACGCTGTACCACGTGAAGTGGCGCAGCTGCTCCATACGGTGCGACCGGTTAGGTATGAGATATCGCATCTGCTGTCTCGTTCCACAACATAATGTAAGACAGGGACAGCAATACTCACGTCGCTCGAGCGTGCGGAAGGTGTACTACGCGCGCTCTGAACACCAGTTCTTGTTGTAGTCCTCGTCGGTCTCGTTGGCGTGCTGCTCGCGACACGCCCACACGTACACGCTGTACCACGTGAAGTGGCGCAGCTGCTCCATACGGTGCGACCGGTTAGGTACGAGATATCGCATTTGCTGTCTCGTTCCACAACATAATGTAAGACAGGGACAGCAATACTCACGTCGCTCGAGCGTGCGGAAGGTGTACTGCGCGCGCTCGGAACACCAGTTCTTGTTGTAGTCCTCGTCGGTCTCGTTGGCGTGCTGCTCGCGACACGCCCACACGTACACGCTGTACCACGTGAAGTGGCTCAGCTGCTCCATACGGTGCGACCGATTAGGTACGAGATATCGCATTTGCTGTCTCGTTCCACAACATAATGTAAGACAGGGACAGCAATACTCACGTCGCTCGAGCGTGCGGAAGGTGTACTACGCGCGCTCCGAACACCAGTTCTTGTTGTAGTCCTCGTCGGTCTCGTTGGCGTGCTGCTCGCGACACGCCCACACGTACACGCTGTACCACGTGAAGTGGCGCAGCTGCTCCATACGGTGCGACCGGTTAGGTACGAGATATCGCATTTGCTGTCTCGTTCCACAACATAATGTAAGACAGGGACACCAATACTCACGTCGCTCGAGCGTGCGGAAGGTGTACTACGCGCGCTCCGAACACCAGTTCTTGTTGTAGTCCTCGTCGGTCTCGTTGGCGTGCTGCTCGCGACACGCCCACACGTGCACGCTGTACCACGTGAAGTGGCGCAGCTGCTCCATACGGTGCGACCGGTTAGGTACGAGATATCGCATTTGCTGTCTCGTTCCACAACATAATGTAAGACAGGGACACCAATACTCACGTCGCTCGAGCGTGCGGAAGGTGTACTACGCGCGCTCCGAACACCAGTTCTTGTTGTAGTCCTCGTCGGTCTCGTTGGCGTGCTGCTCGCGACACGCCCACACGTACACGCTGTACCACGTGAAGTGGCGCAGCTGCTCCATACGGTGCGACCGGTTAGGTACGAGATATCGCATTTGCTGTCTCGTTTGATTACATAATGTAAGACAGGAACAGCAATACTCACGTCGCTCGAGCGTGCGGAAGGTGTACTGCGCGCGCTCGGAACACCAGTTCTTGTTGTAGTCCTCGTCGGTCTCGTTGGCGTGCTGCTCGCGACACGCCCACACGTACACGCTGTACCACGTGAAGTGGCGCAGCTGCTCCGCGCGCAACGACCGGCTGCTGCCCGGCAGATCGTAGTAGAGAGAGCGCACGTATTCTACGAAAATTAACGCATGTTAACATTTTTTATAAACAAGAAGTTTGAGAATCAAGGGGTGCAAATAGATCCACGATTTAATATATGAAAGAAAAACGCTTCTGTTATTAGAAGCGTTTTTCTTTTTACAATGTTTTTTTTTAAATATAAAATAAGGGGGCAAACGAGCAAACGGGTCACCTGATGGAAAGCAACTACCGTCGCCCATGGACACTCGCAACATCAGAAGAGCTGCAGGTGCGTTGCCGGCCTTTTAAGAGGGTAATTCGATGCCATACAAATTAATATTAATGTATAATTAATAGTATATTTACTCTCGGTGGGAATTTTCAGCAAAGTAGTGGATGCTGAAATGTATAAAGTTACGCTGCGCAAGAGATTGTGCCATTGCAAATCATTCTATTTGCGTTAACACTTAACATGTCAATTTTGAGTGTACAATATTGATAATAATATTATTAACACATTTTTGTTCAAGTTTTACATTTGTACGCACTACACGCATATACTGTTTATATCTAAATAGTAAGTATACAATACACATCCAGATATGTTTTGCATCGCTCATAAACGGATACCCAAACAACATTGTACCCATATTACCGTCCCATTTTAAAAACCTCATAACTACGTTGAGGCCATTAATTTTTACTACGTACTTGACATTGGTAACACACGTGTAACTAACTACAAAATTATAGGTGCAACTAACATGCACTGAATAGATATATACATACACACGACATTATACTTTATTAGTGTAATAACATGTTACAGTTGCAGTATTACATGGAGATAACGAGACACGCAATTTATTTTGATGATCATTGTTTACATGTAAACAGGAATATTTCTGTAAAATTGTTAATTAATCCGCAGTAGTTTTCTTAGATAAAAGATACCTTATTGTGTTTGATTTTTTCATAAACAATGTCCCTTCCATATAAGTTAGTACATCAGTGCATATAGCAGGCCCTGAGTTTTTATCCGACTGCGCCAGGAGGTTTATTATATTTCTTTGGCATGCTGAGAGCCTGAACGACGAATTTATGTATGCGGCGTATCATAAGACTCATGTTGATCGTAAGAGTGATATAGAGTACAATCATTCTTAAACTAGATGATTCTAACGACTACAGCATGCATTATCTAGAGTGTACATGCGATGAAACCTGTGGAATGGTCCTTCATGATGCAAGCGTTTAACTCGAGCCGACTGCAATTAGCTGAAATTAGAATGGGGGTAGTGGGTACAGCCAAAGCCAAAGCTGTGTTACAAAAGTATACAATACATAATAAACAAAAAAAAGTGTAGTAGAAAAACGAAAAAAAGGAGAAAAGCGTTAATAAACAGTAGAAAATGAATAAAAATTAACTGGCAAAAACGTAAGTAAACATGCGACTTCTAAAATAAAAGTTGATAGGACATACAATGTTGTTAAAACACTGCTTTTTGACGAATGAGACATGAGATCTGTGTTTGTGGAGGAGATCTGTTTTATGTAGACACAGGTTAAAGGCGCGACCGCTGTAGCGACACTACGTTGCAGCGGAGCGACACTTCAAGTTCCATAGAACTGATGTTTTGTGACGCGTAGCGCCGCTGCCGCATATTACGGCTCACCTACGATTTCATACAAACAATAAGGCTAATCAGGGTAAGTTCGGACACAGGGTAAGTCCGGATAATAGGCTACTTGACCTACTTTTTTTCTTCATGCTAATCGCTCCTTTATCATTCATTTTCACAAAAAAAAAACTAATATTTTAATATTTTACACAGTAGAAACCCATAAAAATGTTTATTGAAAAATACGCCTCATATATGGCGCCGAAAACACTGTCCGCCGTAGTGTGACGTCATACGCTTTGTATTTTGAACTCTCTTTATTGAACATTTTTTTATGTGCTAAATGTACGAGTCTAAAAGTGCCCAAAAATTATAAAAGAATTAAATAAGAAATTAGAAATCATTTGTAATGTTGAAAACTTTTGGAGAAAAGTTTTGGCCATTTCATTTTCCCGTCTACAATAAATGGAGATAATATATAAAACTGATGTTTTAAGTGAATTATTCAATAAAATATATTTTACAAATCTTTCTAGGCTTATTCTTATTATTTATGTACAGATAAACTTACATATAACGAGCGCGATAAATAAAAGATATTAAATTACTATGAGGATGACGTCACATCCAAATCGGAAGTACTGCAAAAGCGTTTTCGTCAGTACAAATCATATTTTCATAAAATCATATTTTCAAATCGACTTTATTTATCAATCATAAGCTTTTATTTGATGATAAGGGTGAAATACGGTTTCCTAGGCCAAGTTCTACTAGAAATATGCATTTCTTCAATGAAATTTAATATAGGTCAAGTAGCCTATTCAACTTATCACTAAATTAGTCAGTGTTTTCTGCCTGACGCTACGGGCATATACGCCATACTGCACTGCAACCGCAAACTATAGTACCGTACCCTGTAGTTAAATTCAGCGTTAACTTGAATTATCCGGACTTATCCTGTATCCGAACTTACCCTGATTAACTATATTTGGCCGTGACGTGTCGCGTCGCTCTGCCGCGTTATATCGTTTAGTGCGGTCTCACTATAAGAATGGGTAAAACAAACTTACTGCCTTCCGTAGCGTTTGCGTATTTCCGGCTCATGTTGGGGCTGTGGTACTCGCTGATGAATACGAGCATACTCTTCACGCTGCTGTCTATGGAGCGACGCACGCGACTCGACGACGGAGTGGTCCTCGGGCTTGACTGTCTGATGTATACCTGTTGGAAATTATGTTTTAAGTCTCGAAGACAATAATAAGGGCAGGGAAAGCAACAAAAATGTGGTCTGCTACGTTTATCATACAGTGTACAAACTAACAAAGTGAAAATTTTACTCAATTACTCTCTAGGCGAGTTAGTGGAAAAAAAACCAAATATAAGAACAGTTCTCTCACGAAGATTCGGAAGAAAAAATATGGAGTATAAAATATAATAAATAGCATATTAATATTAACATATTATCACAATATTATAGTTAGAAATAAAACATACATGGTTCTGCACGTCGTTTTCGAACGTAATGCTGTCTATGCGCTCCTCCTCAGCAATGGAGTCGAAGCGGGTCGGCTTGCGTGCTTCGGCGGCGCACACGCAGTCCGCGCCCGCATTGGGCCCGTACGCGCCCGCCGCGCCCGCACTCGTGCCCGCAATGCTCCCTGTTGCGCCCGCAACGCTGCCCGTTGCACCCGCAGCCCCGCCCGCCGTGCCCGCGCTCGCTCGCTCCTCCGCACGCTCAGTTGCCTCCTCCCATCGCATCGCGATCATGTTGCTCACTATGCTAGCTGTAACACCAAACTTTCGTTATTACTAGTGGTTAATGTTTAACAAATAAAAAGGATTATTTTTATTATTGACTCGGAATAATTTCTATTACTAAATAATAAGAGTATGAGTTAACTCGTCTACATTCATTTAGTCTAATTTTAAAGAAAAAAGTAAAACTCGACCAAATTTGCCATTGTATTTCTTAATTGCGCGCTTAATAGTGACATTAGACATAGAAATTGTTATCATTAATCAAATAAACAGAGTAGTCATATTATGTCACCCAGACTTTTGGGTTATAACTTTAGTAGTTAAAAACCTACGAATAATAAAAACTAAGGAAGAGTAAGGGCTGGTTTACACGTATTAAGTAGATAAGTAGTTAACTAAATTTTAACTTAATTTTAAGTTACTTATTGCATGTAAACACACAATTTAGTAGCAAGTAGCAAGTTAAAATTTAGTTGCGACTTGCAACTTGCTACTAAATTGTGTGTTTACATGCAATAAGTAACTTAAAATTAAGTTAAAATTTAGTTAACTACTTATCAACTTAATACGTGTAAACCAGCCATAACTGTGTCAAAAAATTTGTTCCGCGAGCTACAAAATGTGACCCGAATACATGCATACTTTATGCAAAAAGAGACCCGAATACATGCAAGAATTTTGTGTAATTATAGAAGTGACAATTAATTATTGTCAACGGCTTTATTTCATGAGTGTTAGTGTTTCGTAGCTATTGCCATATTTTAGTGTGCGAAAACGAACCAAATTCAAAACGATTGAAGTATGGGAGTTACGTTTCCTTAGTTTTTATTATTCGTAGTTTAGTAGTTAAAAACCTAGTATAATCACTATACTCACGATTGGCGCAGTAGTTGACATTTCCGGCGAGTATCTTGCGCTGATTGTAGCTGTTCTCCTGAATCTCCACGTGGTAGAACGAGATGGTACCGTTGGGCATGGACGGTGGCTGCCACCTTATCGTCACCGAGTGTTCCTTTAACGATTCCACTGATAGTCCTAAAGGCGGGCTAGGAGCTGCAAAAATATTATTGTTATTTAAATTTTATCTCCAAACGAGCGTACAGGCTACAGAAAGTCACAATATTATAAAAACAGACATCTTTATATTATAAACATCACGTGATCGCGTTTGATAGTGCGTGCGCGCGTGGCGCCTAACCGCTCGCAGGCAAGCGATTGCGGCGCTTTTATATTTAAAGACTAGCTGTCCCGGCAAACGTTTCTTTGCCATATTATTATATAAAGTATATCGCCCGTATTATTTTATTGAATTAGTGACTAAATAAGTATGTCACCATGGCAACGTCCATCGCTATCCCGTGACCCGCGTCGCATAAACAATGGTCGCTCTTTACAGACAAATAATTTGCAATAAAATAAAATTGCGACTATAATTAAAGATCTAAGCTATCCTATCTCTCAAGTTGGAAAAAAGCACACATTTAAAAAAAAACATCAAAATCGATTAAGTAGTTTAGGAATCCATCGCGGACAAACATCGTGACAGGAGATTTATATATATTAGATGTTAAACTGTGTATAGGTAGAGGTAGATGCCTCTAATAAATTCATTTAAATAACATTAAAGTTCGTGCAAATAACATCAATGCTATTTATTATTATTTATTTATTAATTAAATTGAATAATTTAAAATTAGTTCTGTTGATCGTCAGAAGTTATAATACTTCTGGATTTTTTATACGTATGAATTTTAGCAATACACAGTATGGATGTTTAAGCAAAGAATAAGCAAAACTTACCTCCAGGCAAGGTCTTGAAGTATATAATAGGGCTCTGCGCGCCCTTCTTATCCGTAGTGGTATATGTCTTGATGTAAGCGGCGTAGCGGGTGTACGGAGTGAGCGGCGAGATGAGCTTGAATAGAGGTTGGACGTCGCACGGGTTGAGTAGCCCGCGAGTACTGTTGCGAGTCTCTGAGGTGTTGCGAGCTTCCACTGATGTTATGTCGATCACGTTCCATCTGCGTGGGATAGAGATATTATGGTCTCGGATAGGTAGCAGGTCTCTTATACGTTCATCTATATTCAATACTATTATAGTTATAACTAGACATCGGATTATATGCACGATCAAAGTGCCGAAATATGCATGCAAATATGCACGAAAAATGGCTGAAATATGCACAAAATATGCACTATCAAAAGTCACTTATTATGAAAATGTATTATTTTTGGAAGAGTTTCAGTATGGGCAACACATAATAAATGCGCCAATTTTCATCATAATTATTCTTTCCGATTACAATCTTAATGCCCATGGAGGTTCATAACCCACTTTATTAAAATTTTTTTCAAATGTGGCCAACTACAAAGAAACATTTTGTTTCTAGGAAAATATTGTACGTCTATCGGGTGTATTGCGGAATTCTTTAAACAGGGTGGGCACACATATTTGATCTATCTATGTACTTTGATCTATCATATCTCTATTTCGTGGCCTCGGTGTGTATTATGATAGCTAGTTTGGAGACTACGAGGGCATATAATATGGCTGAAATATGCACTATCAACGAAAAAATTACAAAATATGCACTATCGCCTAAAAAACCCCATTATATGCATTTGCATATGCAAGTATGCAAATGCATATAATCCGATGTCTAGTTATAACTTATAAGCATTATGCATGTGTCTGTCTGTAACCTTTTTATGCTTAAACCGTTGAACGGATTTGGACGAGTACGGAGATACTTTGAGACCCACAAAATTTTATGAATTTCTGCACAGTTTCTAGTTACACAGAAAAAATGACTTTATAACTACTATATAACTTTATATAAGCCAAGGCTTGACTAGTATAAAGTCATTTTCTGCAAAAAACTAAGCTAAAATAACTATATTATGTTTCTTTATTGAATCAAGACATCGAAAGCTAAAGACTGCAGTCTGATTCACAATGCGCATTTCGACTTGAAACCAAAAACATGACCGCGCGACAACCAACGAAAAACGATGACCAATAAGCGCACGGTAAGTTTCCGAACTAGGCCTACTACGAAACTGTTTTGAGACTCAAACAATCGGACGAGAATGCCGCGTCCTGCTCTAACAACGTCATTTCACGTTTGTTAGAGTAGGACGCGGCATTCTCGTCCGATTGTTTGAGTCTCAAAACAGTTTCATGGTACAAGGCCAGAATCGAACGGGAATTGTGAATTAACCAGTAACAGATTTTACTATAAGGTTATAGCATTTTAAAAGATTCTTACCACTATATCAATAATTATTATGAAAAACCAGAGCGCTTACAGACGAACGGCACTTGTGTCAAAAAAATCTGAAAAAAAAATTCCAGCGACTGCCGTCGACGCGTGCCGTTTGTCTGTAAGAAGCCTAAATGCCTACTTCTAAATTTTCCACATATAAAAATATCACTCACGTATCAGAGCAAGCGTCCCTCTGTCCGTAGAGCGTGACGTTGTGTTCGGCGACTATGTAGTAGATGGAGTAGCCCAGCAGTTTCCGCTGGTCCTCCATGCAGTACATGTTCCACGTCAGCACCACCGCCGACCGCGTCAGCCTCGACACCTTGAGGTGCAGGGTGTCCTTGAAACCTGGTTAGACAATGTAGACAATGATAAAGCAGTCAATATCATAATAATAGAACGGATATCATAATAAAAGAAACGCAAACACTATGGGAGATAAGAGATTATTAATTATTATATTATTATTTTATATTATAAATGCGAAAGTGTGTCTGTCTGTTACCTCTTCACGCGCAAACCGCTGAAGCGATTTTGCTGACATTTGGTATAGAGATAGGTTCTTTGAGTCCCGGGAAAGGACATAGGATACTTTAAACCTGGAAAAATATACGGTTCCCGCGCGATAAACGTATTTTGGCGCAACGGAGTTGCGGGAGTCATCTAGAGGGAGATATTCTCATTTCTCAAATAGCTGGTTATTGCGCTCTTGACTTTGATTATTATTATTGGTTGTGACAATATTGGTGAATAACAGGTAATGCTATTGGTAAAATATAATAATAATAGGTAAATTGGTAGCATAGTTATAAATCATGGCAGTAAAGTCTAGTCAGTTAAATCACAGTTATTTAATTACTATACTAACTGTCATACTCAGACATTTATGATTAACCTTAAATTTAATGAGGAGTTTGACAGATAATGTATGAAGCTTATGTCAAAATTTTGAATTAATTTGATTTAAGAGGGCGACTAACCCCAAAAATCAAATATCGTCCTTCTCTCTTCACACTCACGCCCGTCTTTCATATGCCAGGTGAAAAAGGACGACGCGGATTCATCGCCAAATTAGTTTTTTCTCAATAACTCGATAAATATACAACATTTTAAAAATCCGCTAGGTCGGATTCTCAATGAAAGAATTTTATACAATGTGTTAAAATATTAACTTAGTTCAATGCACGGTTATGGCAATACACGAAAAATTCGTGAAAATTAGATGCATCTTTGTGATTTTTTTCTATCGAGAAAATTTTTAGATATCGTGTTTTTGCTCAGATTGAATTCTTGGAAATATAATGTAGTATCTAATTTTAGAAAATGAAACAATTCAGGGCGTTTTTTCAAGTATAAAAATGAATTATAAAATTGAAAATTTAGGGTTAGTCGCCCACTTAAATAATTAATGTTCCAACATTCAAAAACTTAATTGGCCAAAAATATTTTTTAAATTAGGAATAATATTCCTAATTTAAAAAAATATTTTACTAATGCCCGTTTTCACCAACAACACCTAAAATTTTGGTGTCCCTTAACCTCTCGAATACCGGGATATCAAAATTCGATTCAGCCGTAAAGCCCGAGTTCTATGGCGCCATTTAAATTTTCGTAATTTTTTTTTCAAATTTTACAAAAATTCGCCAATCAGAAACAAAATTTAGTGCATACATTTTGTAGCCAACTTCATACTCTTAAAAATAATGCATCGAACAAACGAAATTAATTCTTATGTTCATTAAAATTAGTTAAAAGACTGCGTGAGGTCGAGTGTATCAGGCGGCTCATTAACGTGCCGGTGGTACACAGAGGTATTTTTACGGGTGGCACGTTAAGGTGCCGGTGGGGTTCAAGAGGTTAAGCCAATATTCCAAGTTTTGTTCTTGATGAATTGACAACCCCGTAACTCTTAGGTGACGTTTAAGTATTTGAAATAAAACAACCTACTATGCGATTCATCCGTCGGACCATTAGGTGACGTTTATAATTTACGGGATGAATTGATGACCCCGTACACTTAGGTGACGTATGTGGCGACGACGACGGTTGCCTTGACAATGAATCTGTTATAGAATGGCCGTCTGATATTTTACTTGTAAAATAGCGAACTCCCATAATTAATATACATATTTATCACAAACCTTCCTCTTTAATCACTCTATCTATTAAAGAAAACCGCAATTAAAGGGAACAAAGGGTTAAGGGACATGAGCACAGAAAAAGCGACTTTGTTTTATACTATGTAGTGATATACGTCACCTAAGAGTTACGGGGTATGTCAATTCATCAAGAACAAAACTTGGAATATTGGCTTAAGGGGCCGGGTACCCTCGAAATTCTCATACATACGTAATACCAAAATAATTTTCTCATACGAAAATATTTAACATGTTTGACTTATTTTTCAGCTTAAAATAGTAATTACCTAGGTTCCTGCACAAAAATTTTCTTCAAAATATTTAAACACTAAAAAATTTTTTTTGTGTATAAATTTTTTTTAGTAAATTTACTACTAAATATTTAAACACTAAAAAATAGAGTAAAACACTAAAAAATACATAAATAAATAGTAAATTTACTACAAAATATTTAAACTCTAAAAAATATTTTTTAGTATTTAAATATTTTGTAGTAAATTTACTATTTATTTATATATTTTTTAGTGTTTCACTCTATTTTTTAGTGTAGTTACGAACCTAGGTAATTACTATTTTAAGCTGAAAAATAACTCAAACATGTTAAATATTTTCGTATGAGATGAGAATTTCGATGGGACCCGGCCTCTTAAGGGACACCTAAATTTTAGGTGTTGTTGGTGAAAACGGGCATTAGTATCATTAAAATTTACATTATAATCTAAAAGAAAGATAATAATATGACATTAGGTAAATAATTTGAAAATTCAGTGCTAAGTGGTAATAAAATACGAAATTTGGCAGTATTTAAAATTAAAAATTATAAAGAATCATTTAATAACTTATTATCATACTATAATTATTATGTAAGCATCTAAAAAAAACTAATTATGCTATTAAAATGTTTGCACAATTTTATGCAAGATAATAATTCTGTTTTAAAATTTGTTTGTTTTTAAATTTTGAATTAAATTGTAAAAACAATGTACTTAAATAACTTGTTGTAGACTTGTTTACAGTGTTTCAATCAGAGAAACGGAAGCATAAATCAATGATAATTAATATTCAAACGATCATTATATTATCAAATTGGATCCATATTTTAAATGCTGCTTTAATTAATTAAATAATAACGTGACAAATTCCCGTTTTATTCTAATTAAACAAGTCTAGTTTATTCCTTTTCGTCCTTATAAAATTATAACAAAACAGATGTATCCAGATAAAATAAGAAAATACTTATTACTGGATTTTTAATATTGTTTTTCTTTTTACAGGTAAGTAATAAAAACATAAGCGCTAAATTTATAGGTTTTGGTCTTATTCAGCGGAGTAGATACTATGGTAGAACCGATTTCCGCGAATGTACACGCGCGCACCCCAGCCCCCAGATGATGCGTGAAATGTTAAACGATTTTATCCGCTTTTTGACTTATCCAATATTCATTAACCATTTACAGAGTGTTAATACTAGAATTAATTACTTACATGTATTGGCGTCACTCGAGCTAAACGCCTAGTTTTTACTCGACTAAGGTCCAATTTTATCAATAACTGTTAAAGTTAATGCTTGAATTAGTATTGACACGTTACCTCTTTCGTTTTTCATATGAATGAAAAAGAAGACATGACATTTTAACAAGCCGTTAACACTAACAGACGGTGGTGAAATTGGGCCTTAGACCTTTAAAAGATTAGCGCAGATTACCATTCGAGATATGCGTGCACGGTGTTATTTCATGAATTTAACAAAAACAAAACAAAATTTATCTTTAGACGCCAGATAAGCGGAGTGTCCTAGTCGATAAGATTGTTGTATTATATTAAGTAATATTATATTTATCATCGAAATATAATATAGCTCAGTGAGTCTTAAATACATATTTTGTCCGCTCGAATATGGTTTCAGTGACATATTAATATAGTTTACAAAGTGTTAGGTTTTTTGTCCCATGATAAAAAATATTATTTTTTAACAAAAAATTAAAACCGACTTCCAAGGTAAAACAAAAGTAATACTTATTCTTAATCTAAAAAGAATCAAATAATTCTTATTCCTTATTATAGTGGCGTCTTCAGACTTCGCCTAAACCTCAACTATTTCTGTACTTAATCTTCGTACTTTTGAAGTCGGTACCAGCCCGGAAAAGTTCTGAGATCCTTGACATAGCAATTACGCTAAGGTAAGCTGGTACCGACTTCAAAAGCATGAAGATTAAGTACAGAAATAGTTGAGGTTTAGGCGAAGTCTGAAGACGCCACTATAATAAGGAATAAGAATTATTTGATTCTTTTTAGATTAAGTATTACTTTTGTTTTACCTTGGAAGTCGGTTTTAATTTTTTGTTAAAAAATAATAATTTTACCCTTTTTAGTTAAATAATATGAGACGACAAGGCTATAATATTATAGCTTGTTGTCTTAAAGTTGTACAATATATTACTAGCGGTCGCCCGCGGCTCCGCCCGCGTGGACGTCGGTTACGGCTGCAAAAAGCCTACCCAGGAAAGACTCGGTCAGCAAAATGATTCCCAGGTCAATTCACAGACTCCGACACTGACATCGACGACGCGGACGCAGTCATTATCCGAAGGACGTGTACAGTGCACTGTGCACACTGCACACTAGATTGTCTTCCTCCCGCAAGCGCATCCCGCTTGGTGACGCCCACTATCGTAATATTTTAATTTCGCCATAATTTCAAAACCAAACGTCCAATTTTAATCATTCAAAGACCAAATTTTATCTACATAAACTGTACTTAGTGATGAAATAATTTATTTTGATAAGGATTAATGGCATGAGTAAAATAAACGCGTTTAAATGTTGTCCAAAAAAAATCAAGATTTTTAAATAAAATTATTATTTTTAACAAAAAAATGAAAACCGACTTCCAAGGTAAAAACAATAGTAATATGAACTAAAAAGTATTAAATAACTCTTACTCTTTAATAGTGCCTTTTTCAGAATTCGTCTAAATCTCAACTATTTCTGTACATACTACAGTCTTCATTATTTTGAAGTCGGTACCAGCTAATTTAATCATGAGTTCAGTAATGTCAGAATTTCTGAAACTTTTGGGACTGGTACCGACTTCAAAGTAATGAAGACTGCAGTATGTACAGAAATAGTTGAGATTTAGACGAATTCTGAAAAAGGCACTATTAAAGAGTAAGAGTTATTTAATACTTTTTAGTTCATATTACTATTGTTTTTACCTTGGAAGTCGGTTTTCATTTTTTTGTTAAAAATAATAATTTCACTCTTTTTAGTGTTGTCTACAAAATAAGGCTTTATGCGTAAATAACCAATACGAATGTTAACTATTCACATTATGTTACTGTAAGCGAAATTGTGGTAAATGCTTGCAGTTATCTAAGCGATGCTGCAATTTCTAAACTTTTATCTTTAAAGGTTCAGGAGTTCTGTTCAGTGCCTTTGGACCAAGAGACACCTTTGTATGAAATTTCTCTTATTCGTAATATATGGTTAAATTACTAGAAACAACATCTTAACCACTATGAGCGTTTTGATAAATTTCAAGGATTTCCCTTGATTGCTCATAGATCCCATCATCAGCTCACCACTTTCGTAATTGTTATACAAAATTAAGATTATATACTATACAACAACAAGAAAATTTCGAAAATCGGTCCACAAACAGTGAAATCATCGTCAAAAACATCTGCTTCGATGCAAAATATCACGAAAAGTACAAATAATTGGGTCATAGTGTGATGACCATGGTATAATTATGGTTGTGATGATGATGATTAATCAAATTGATGTGTTGGCTTATGCTTTCAGTTGTTTAAACAACGCCGAAATCCCCGAACCTGTACCTATAAGCATTCAAAAGTTCTGTTTGGTACCTTCGGATCCAGGGTATAACCTGGTGCGAAATTTTACTTTTTGGTAGCATTTACCTCGAATGCTTCAGAAAAAATTAAAATCACTATATGTTTCCATACAAATTTCAAAAAGTCCCCTCGATTCCTCAAGGATCCCATCATCAGATCACCACTTTTGTGAACATGGTACCAAATTCGAGTTAAACCCTATACAACACAAAAATAATTTTGAAAATCGGACCACAAACGGCTGAGTAATCGTGGAACATACAAAAAAAAAAAAAAGATACAGCCGAACATATTACCTCCTCCTTTTTGGAAGTCGGTCAAAAAATATTCTTTGAACAATAAGTATATCGCACTAGGTGACGCCCGGCCGCAACTCCGTTACGCCAAAATTTGGTTATCGCGCAAGAACCGTACATTATTCCGGGATAAAAAGTATCCTATGTCCTTTCCCGGGACTCAAAGTATCTTCATACCAAATTTCAGCAAAATCAGTTGAGCAGTTTGGGCGTGAAGAGGTAACAAACAGACAGACAGACAGACACACTTTCGCATTTATTATATAAGTATGGATTCATCAAATATTTTTAGCTTAACATAGTTAATAAAACAAAATGTAGCAAAAATAATTCCTTCTTTTGAGACATAGTGGTATCTAATTTGAGGTAAACGCTGGGTTGTTTTTTGGTTCTTTCAAAGAAATCCAAATACGTATAGTAGGGGAGGTAGTGCTCGCGTTTGCTAAGTCATTTCATACCGACCAAATTTTTGTCCAGCGGTAGCTTAATATTTATCAATCAATATAATCAGCGTCAGTCGCCGCACCCGTGGTGGAATGTTAACTGAGAGTATTTCAAAGTTGTAAAAAAAAATAGTTGCGAAAAGTGATTTTATACCGAATGAAACTTTGATGGATGATTATTGGGGTCATGTTTAACCAAAAAATCACCGTCAGCCGCATTGCAGACGGGGGATTCAACGTCAGTCGCGTTACTGAACATGTAAAAATTTTTTGAATATAAAGTCATTTTATACCGTACAAAATTTATGCAGGTGAATGTTTCTACTTTGTAAATAATAAATAAAATCGTCAGTCGCTAATACGATGGTGGAAAAACCGTCAGCCAGCGATATAAGTTATGACCAATATAGCCTCAATAAGCAATATACTTCGCGCTCAATGTATCCTAGGGCGTCGCGTCTAAGACGACATTTCCACCTGCAAACATTCAGCTGACGGCGATTTTCGTTTGAATTAACCATAAAATTATCTTACATAGCAATTTTAAGTAATTAATTCGATAGTCAATATTTGTGAAGAAGAATTATATACATTTTACTTTAAAAGCGCCATCTGTTGTTATTTACTAAAACTAGATATGAACCTTTATTGGGTGCGAATTGGGATCTTTTTAATGTCAATTCAATACGATTCCCAACAACAACTTTGGGATGCTCTCAATTTTTATTCCACCCATTATGAAGTGGCTGACGATCAAAGCTGTTATGTATTAGTGGAATACTATTATTGTAACGATTTTCGCTCGGTATGAAATGACTTTTTAAACTGAGCGCGACCTCCCCTACTAGTAGCTAGGGCAATGAAAATTGTATGACAGACCCGAGTTTGACAACCAACTGCCGCACTCAGAGACGTCAGAGCCTGACGCCTGTCCACATGTCCACGTTACGACGTCATCAACGTGGAACGGTGCGGGTAACGTGGTACGGTACGTTGTCGTGACGAAAAAATTTACAACAACGTAACGTAAAAATACACGTCACGATGTAGCAACATTGTACGTCACCATGCCTTGTAAAACTACTACATTTTTCACTAGGTACTTATCTAGATATGGACCGCACAATACGTATTCTGCTTCTGCTATCGTTAAAAAGACGGAGAGAGAGATTTAAGAAAAAAAGAAACGGTTGTCTGTAAAGTCGGTTTACTGACGATAGTTGAACGTGACAACGTATGACGTTGTCACGTTCAACTATCCTTAACCCCATAACCCTCGCTTCCGAATCTCTATAAATAGAAAAAAACTTTTTCGAGTGTAACCTAAAGTTATTTCGATGTATTTCTTTCAAATGATTGTCTAAAAATATTTATAATGAATAAAATAAACTATTCGCAATACAAAACGCTACATACATTCGTGAAATCCAGTAAAATCTTCGAACAAAGCACAAGTCATACCTTGACACGTAGGAAATAGAGCACAATTTTGAATAGCCGAAATAATACTAATAGCTCACAGATTGTTTATTTATTTTTCATTCAGAGTGTGGTCAATGTATCAAAGGTCATAACTTACCAAACTTCTTCATACAAAAGTATTCTCTAAGTCATCGAAATACGTAATATAATCGAAACAAAGAGCGCGGCCCAGGTGGGCCTTAGTCTTACGGTTGTTGAGAGATAACGTGCCTCTTTGTCGCTCGTTCCGCGCTCTCGCTTGCACTTCAAGCCTTAAATGGAACGCCTCAGAGCGAGGCAACGCCGCATGAACTGTTATGTTTTTCGGGCGCGCACCCCATATCGAATTATAAGACGTTATCACGTCAAAAAGACGTAAAATGTTGCTACACCGTGACGTGCACTTTCACGTTACGTTGACGTAAATTTCCACGTCACGTTGACGTAAATTTTCACGTCACGTCAAAAGTACCGTGCCACGTTACCGCACCGTTCCACGTTGACGACGTCGTGACATGGAGATGTGGACATTGGACAGGCCGTCAGACGATACATTATCTGTCAAACTCTTCATTAAATTGGAGTTTAATACTTAATCATAATTAAATATGTCAATTTCGTGTTGCTGCCGCAAAAGTACGAAATTGCAACACCTAGGTATTTACATTATATGGAACCATTTTTGTAATCAGTTACTCTTCCATAGTATTCGTAGTTACCCACCGGACTTACTTACACGTAGTACTTACAAGATGCCTGGTCCCCGTTGTTCTCTTGGGAGACTTCGGTCTCGCTGAATGTGGACATAGGGTCTCTCGTCATGTTCTTGAGCGGCAGGATGTACTGGTTGTAGCAGAGTTTGGGGTTGAAGTGTATAAAGACCCTGCCCTTCAGGATCTCTATGGGCCCGTGGGCAGACCAGTTCCATAGCATCTCGAGATTGGGATTGCTGAAGATGTACAGGCTTTGGCCCCTGGAAATAACATTTACGAATGTAATGTTGTTTGATTGAGATCGTTATTATTGAATTAAGGAGCATGACGTCTGCAGGCTTAATGGCAAAAGTGAATTTTATTCATGATTAATTTTCTCGCCAGCTATAAACAAACTTTAAAATTGAATAACATAATAATAATACAAATATCTAAACTATACTTATCTTCTACATATATCATAAAAAATGTTGTGTTAAAAAACTTTGCTGTCTATGTAAAGAAGTTACAGTAGTGCCTGCGTAGGCTGTAAGTTGTAACACAATAAATGTTTTTGTTTGCAAAAAAATCTCTACCTATATGATAGTGCAATGGCAATGACCTTCGTAGCGGCTCGGCACATAATAATTAATACTACGTTTTTCACCCAAAAGAACAATATAATACACTACGATGCACAGTGCATACTTTTTGTCATTGATTTCATCAAACTTCTTATCCTAACGCATAATCAATTGATACGTAATGGATAATGAAAGTAGGACATTACAGACTCACTTGTCCTTAGTAGACTCGGTGGACTGGTCTCTGATGCCGCGTATTGTGCGCAGGCTGCGGAGGAACATCAGCGACACCAGCGGGTAAGACCGGATCACCTTGAGGCTGCCGTCTATCTCCCGGATCTCGCCCAGAGCTGACTCCAGTACTGCCATGGTGTTGCCTGCGCAAAAAAAAAAACAATTAAACGAAGCAAAAAATATTCAAATTCGTTATTAAACACACATAATATACAATAGTATAGACTAGACAGTGCAGCATAGAAATATTTAAGAAATGTGTATTTAATGTTCTTCGTCTGAGTGGAGTTGTGATTAATTTGTTAGTACTATCTGTGTTTTCATTGTTAATTTTTTCAATAATTCTACTTGTTTTTTATAAGTTTCTATGCTATTCTTTAACGTTTGGTTCTCGTAGTTAAGTTTCTCTATTTCTTTGTCCGCAACCGATAATTTTGTTTGCAAACTTTGTATTTCATCTAAATAATATTTAGAGTCTTCCCTCTGTGTTAGACTCGTAAGGCTACAAGCCGTTATGTCTAATACGGATGAGTTTAAGATGTCTTGGCTAGGTTGTATGTCCTCCATGGTTGCTAAGTTTGTTTGTGATAGTGATTTACGAATCTTTCTTCTGAATGTGACGTTCTCCATTGTATGGCTAGATACCACAGGCTTGAGGCTAGATACAAATATTAAGCGAGTATATTATTATTAAGGCTATAGCCTATACGCCGTGCGGCTACCATACAAAAAGTGGCAGTCAACGAGGATTTGATCATAGGCATGTTGCAAAAATCAACTGCAAGTGCCCCAAATATCCGCAATTAATTTTTGCTAACTTTATTTTGGAAACATAAGTATTAAGGTAAAGCAAAATTGCACTATTTACAACACAAATCCGAAAAATAGCACTCCTATTAAAAGAATACTGTTCGTAGAAAACTTTTATTTTGAGTCACATAAAGTGCCCACAATGCAGCATAAACGTTCAAATTTTAAACAGTAAATCCTCGTAAACGACCTTTAACTCGATTTAGATAGCCATAATATTGTAATTACCCAGACAAATTAAATAAAGAACTGACTCGTAAAATGTCGTATATTGCTCATAATAAAAATAATTTATGTCCGGCTAGAAAATAACCTTGATTTATATTTTCGGGGGCTGCATACACATAGCTACATTAGGTACTTTATTTGGAGATAATCACGACTGTACGCAAATTAAAGGTGCGCTAAAGTAGTTACGTATTGTTACATCAATGTGTTTTGCATACTTTGTCAAAACACCTACTGAACTGTGACGTCATTGTACACTCATTTGCTGAACTTAAAATTCCGCTGATATGATGTTTGAGTCTACGCTGCGGAGCTGCAGTAATAACTGAACTATGGCGTCACATAGACAATGTACCATCGAAGAAATTAAATTGATTTATAGGCAGATGGTAGACTCGATCAGACCTCATTTGGTCGAGTTATGTCAATTCAATATTAGTCGCGATCTGTCTGTCTGATCTGGCTGGGTTTGACACAAAACGACCAAATTACGTAGGTCCGCAATCTGCCTATGAATAAACTTCTCTGATAATGATACATACCTCCGATAGCCCGCAGTGTAATCTCGAGAGTGCCCTTGATGTGCGTGCATCCTCGGAACAGCTCGGCGGAGGCGATGGAGTCGATCTTGCCGCCGGAGCACTCGTGCACGCACCCGTTCTCCGGACACTCCTGGCACCGTGAGTTCTCCTTTTCGCCCACCTGTCCCAAAAGAGAGTTAAGTTAAAGGCAGCTCTGGATTTATGTAAAGGCAGTATAGGCCATGGCCTATGGGCGGCAGCAGCGTCCTATGGCGTCGGCAGAGTTCGTATGTCCCTATAAGGGCGGCAAAATTAAAGTGGCCTATACACCATACAGTATACTCATAAAAAATATAAATCCGGCCCTGGTTAAAGGCACTTAAAGGGCAAGATTTCAGACATCTACATTCTACATCTATTGTCAGATATTATGCGAGATGAAGTTTGCAAGTTTTAACTGGGAAACATCCCTACCATTTGCACGGAATGTTTTGTCCATTTGATGGGAAACCATTCTACGCTACGTGTAAATCATGTCTACTGCACTTACAGACAGCGAGCTCAATAGGAGAGCAGATTTTGTTCTCCAGTGTCACCCTAAACCAAATGAGTTAGGTTTATTTACCGAGTAGCTTTCTTAGCGTATGCAGATTTTTAGCAGAATATTAAATTAACTAGAGGACGCCCGCAACTCCGTTGCGCCAAAATTTGTTTATCGCGCCGGACCCGTAGATTTTACCGGAATAAAAACTATCCTATGTCTTTTCCCGGGACTCAAGGTTTCTCCATGCCAAACAGCAAAATCGATTCAGCGGTTTAAGCGTGAAGAGGTAACGCACAGACAGGCAGACACACTTTCGCATATATATTAAAGTACGAGGGCTGCTATTTATGTATCCGGAACTGGCCACTTACAAGAACAATATTTAGAAAGCAATTACAACATTTGAAAATAGAACTCTTTGGTTGAAGAATACATTTTGTTTCATGTGACTGTCAATTATTTTTCCATTGTGGCGTCATTTTGAAAATTGCGTGTCTTCATTTGCCATGGATTTAACGCGTGAACATTTTCGTGCAATGATTTACTACGATTTTCGGCGTGGGCTAAATCAACAACAGTGCTTTATTCAACTCACCGCAACTTTTGGAGATGAAGCACCATCAAAAACCACTGTTTATCACTGGTACAGTGAGTTTAATCGTGGGCGGTCTATGCTCACGGATGAAAATAAAGAAGGTCGCCCAAAAACAGCTGTTGTCCCACAAAATATAGATGCTATGCGGGAACTAATAATGCGTGATCGTCATGTTACATATCGCGAGATAGAGGCGTCCTTAGGCATAAGTATGACGAGCATACATAAGATATTACACGAACATTTGGCTGTAAAAAAATATGTTCGCGTTGGATTCCGCACAACTTGACAATCGATCAAAAACGGGCTCGTGTCGATTGGTGCAAAAAAATGATAAAAAAATACAACCGTGGTACGTCAAAAGCCGTTTATAATATCTACACAGGTGATGAATCTTGGATCTATGCATATGACCCCGAAACTAAACAACAGTCAACGGTGTGGGTGTTCCAAGATGAGCCGAAACCAACAAAAGTTACTCGTGCAAAAAGTACTTTGAAGGTCGCCTGTTTTTTTAGAATTAATGGACATGTGGCTACAGTGCCATTAGAGAATCGTAAAACGGTTAATTCTGAATGGTATACGACCATTTGTTTACCAGAAGTCTTTGAAGAAATAAGAAAGGACAACCGACAACGCAGAATCATATTACATCACGACAATGCTAGCTGTCACACCTCAGCTGAAACAACTCAGTTTTTGGAGAATTGACTGGTCATCCGCCGTACAGCCCTGATTTGGCACCTAACGATTTCTTTTTATTTCCATACGCGAAGAACAAATTACGTGGTCAACGTTTTTCGAGCCGCGAAGAGGCTGTTGATGCGTTCAAAATGCACGTTTTGGAGATACCTCAATCAGAATGGAAAAAGTGCTATGAAAATTGGTTCCAGCGTATGCAAAAGTGTGTCGATCATCGCGGCGAATATTTTGAAAAGCAATAAAACCATATTAAATGATATATGTTTGTTTCTTTTTTTAATTCCGGATACATAAATAGCAGCCCTCGTATGGATGGATTAAATTAATTTGATACTCGTTTCATTTATTACGCAATCGCCTATAAAAACCTTACTTATACAATTATGTATGAAGTTTTATGCGCTCCTATAATATTACATCTCGCAACACAACCGCGAGAGCGGCATCATAACAATAAATGTAGCGCAATCTAATATAATGGTTATCGAATAAGGTCACAATATATTGTCTTCGCTATAATCGAGGCACGCAACAGCATAATAGAAATTAGCTATTCCACGTGTCGACCTATTTACAAGCTACTCCACTTAGAAGAAATCTGAAGTTTTTCATAAATAGCTTGGGATAAATTAAAATGCTGCTCGTCAGTTCATTTAATATTGTGGCCCTTAGATTTATTGTTATGGTCTAAAAATATTAAGAAGGAGCATGAGTTCGTAATGATTCGAGTTTAGGTTAGGTTAGTGAACTAACCTAACTAGGTTAGTTAAGTGTAATTTGTAAATAATTACACTAAAATCTGCACAATTATTGTACCCCAATTCAACAGAATTGGATGAAAACTTCATGTAAGATTTGCTGATGTAACATAAAGTTGGCCCAATAGGAAAAAAACATTAAAAAAAAAGGTTGCACTCCGGGAGTGCCGGCAGAAATGAAAACTTGATTATTAACGTTGTGCATTTTTTAACCCTTTTTTTATGAAAATCGATTATTAAAAAATCGATTTTTTTAATTAATCGAAATCCTTACAATCGATTAAATTTTTAACCCATTTTTTACGAAAATCGATTTTTAAAAAATCGATTTTTTTAAATTAATCGAAACCCTTACAATTCGAGTTCGAGTTCGAGTTTTCGTGTTCGAGTTCGAGTTCGACACAAAACACTACTCTCCAACCGTCTTACGGTTTTTCTATGGTTTTTCGATCAACACGAAAATCTGACGCGAGTTTCACAGTTTTTACCCATCCCACAAAAGTGCACAACGCCGCTAAAGAAGTTTTCACTTCAATAAGTAAAGGACAAACGATAATAATATGCAAACGACTGAATTTGCAGGTAGTTTGACGATGGTTTGGCATTCTTTGAATTAATTTCCCTGATCATGATACAAAAACGTAACGTACCTCCATATACCCGCTGGGACACATGTAGACGCAGCTCTCATTCTTTAAGATCTTGTAGGCGTCGATGTTAGGGGCTCGCTGCACGGAGTCCGTGGCTGATGTCTGCGGCTTGGGCATGGTGCGGCATTCCACCTCCGTCACGCACCGCCGGAACAGCTATACACACGACTATAATAAATAATGCTTTAACGCCGGACCGGCTTTGAGATTTCTTTAATGCCTGGTTTCTGGGTTTTGACAGGAGTTAGAAACCTCAGAAGCCGGGCATAGGCGCGGCGCCATAAGAGTAGGTTCACACGACACAATCCTGCAATTTTTTTGCAGTATACGTCTTAACATTCATACGCCGATTGTACTGCAACAAATCGTGCAGTACAATCGCCGTGTGAATGGTTCAAATACAATAATTGCAAAAAACTTAGCCAGCGAAGACGCTATGGCCTATGGCGTTCGAGTGAGAAGAATGTCAAAACAAGTGTTTTTAAAGCGACAATCAAACCACTTTTCTGACAAGTCAATCAAGGGTTGAGCTTTGTAATAATCAAGTCTTTTAGGACTTTATCTGAGTCCCTTATCGACGAATCATGCCTAATATTATGATTCGTTTATGAAACTCAGCTGTTTCTATTTTTTATTGTAGGTATATATTTTAAATTTTAATATGCGTAAGTCATACAACTACTTTTCATTATTACAGAGCAAAAACAAAACGATAACATGAAAGCGTTTACTAGAGTTGGCAAAACATCTTCAATAAAAATTGTGAAGGGTAAACCAAAAGCTGAATCTTATATTGCTTTTGGATTTCATTCCGTGTTTAACATTCGAATAGTTTTACATGAATTCGCTGAGCCATTTTACCGCGAGGCCAACGATGTTGTGTATTGGTTTTCTTTCGCTTCAATTGGATAAAACTTGTAACCACTTGGTAATTTTTGCAAGTCCAATAAAACGATACACCGAATTCCAGAAAAGGATTTTCCTTAAAACATTTTTAGAATTGGTCTACACTTGTTTTGTTAGTAGTGAGTTTTATCATTGGCTGGATTTTTAATTTTAAATTACAATTGATTTGGACTTTTCGTATAACACATTATAAAGATACCTGGCAACACGTGCCGAATAACACTAAATAATAATTATCTCCAATAATAACACTAGTCGACACGATTTTTAACCCCCGACAAAAAAGAGGGGTGTTATAAGTTTGACGTGTCTGACTGTCTGTCTGTGTGTCTGTCTGTGGCATCGTAGCGTCCAAACGGGTGGACCGATTTTGATCTAGTTTTTTTTGTTTGAAAGCTGACATGATCGAGAGTGTTCTTAGCTATAGTTCATCATCATCAGCCTGCTCAGTGCTGGAATATCACGGTTCATCTGGTCCGTGAAGGGCCGATTAGCGACTTGCAGTTGTTTGGTAGGCTTTATATATTTTTGCATTCTAGTTCGTGATATTTATGAATATATATATTACACATTAATGGAAAGTTGACCTGGTGTTGCAGCATCACCTGGTAATCAATAGAATATCCAACTCCTCGCCAACTTAGAGCAATGGTTTCGTGTTTGGGTTCATTTTAATTGCGACAACTAGTAAGACGTAGATAAACAGTAAATTTTTGCATGCTGCTGCTACAGCATCACCTGGATTCTATTGGAGCCGAGCTCCATAATCCATATGAACCAAAAGTGGAGGTTTCATGTTTGGACTCATATTGACGGCCTCATCCAAGAAGACATTCATAGATGGTATTCATTGGGATATGATCCTATTGATAGGAATTATTCTGCACTATTATAACCAACACAAGTTTAAAAAGCATGAAATAAAATTAAATTAAGAAATTTAAAAAAACCCCCGCCAAACAACTTTAAAAAGTAATGAAATAATATTTACTGACTTTAATTTTAAATAATTCATAAGTGTAGAGTGATATTTTAATCCATAATAATTGTTGTCAAGGTGTGTCGGGGGACCGCAGCTAATGTAGATGTTTGATTTGATGATTTCACATAACATTATAGTTTAAGGGTCAGTTCACAGCGAACCGAATCGAGACAATCAGTTACTTGGCAATACAAAATGCAAAAGTCGCTGTTGGCGGTCCCCCGACACACCGTGACCAACAATTATGGATTAAAATATCACTTTACACTTATGAATTATTTAAACTTAAAGTCAGTAAATATTATTTCATTACTTTTTAAAGTTGTTTGGCGGGAGTTTTTTTAAATTTCTTAATTTAATTAACTCTGAGTTCTGTGCACCCTATTTGGATGTAATACACCTAATTAATTATAGAATCAGTGATTTTGACTCAAAAAGTTTGCTTTTATAGAAACAGAGAGCTTTTGAAATTTCAAATTTTGAAGAAAGCCTGAATTTTCTTCTTTCAGTTATGCTTATGTATTAAAATAATAAAATATATGATTAATTTTCTTATTTATATCGTTGCTTATATTCCAAAAATAAAATTAAAATGGAACAAATACGTAATTTACATTTAAAAATTAATATTTTTTGTATCTAGGTGAGCATACCCTAAACGGGTACGGTGTGTGGTTCGGTATAGATATGTGGCGCTCCCATTTATTTTCTAGTATTAAATAGGAACTTTAAAATTATTTCATAGTCTTGACAAAGTCTTTATTTTGTTGATGCAACTATCTTTTTAACTCTCATTTCAATAAATTCTCCGCAAATGTAGCAAAAACTTTTCTACTATATTTTGTAGAATAGGCAGGTGCCGCTTGTATTTTATTTCTCTTACTTTGGTATTAATAGAATAAAACATATTTATTTATTACATTTATATCATTATTGACATTCACTAAGAAGGAAATAATATAGAAATTAGGTTTAATAATTGAGATTATTTGTATTTAGGTGGCACATTCCAAACATAGCTTGTAGCGTGCCTCTTTAGTAAGTACGTGAGATAATATGTGGGCCCATATTTTTTTTGGCTTTTAATAGGAAGTTTAAAATATATTTCGAAGGCTTGATTAATACTACTATTTATTGATGCGAGTAACTTTTTTGCTCTTACTTCAATAAATTTTCCGAAAATATAGCAAAAACTTTTCACGTCCATTTTACACATTTTTCCAGATATTTTTACGCTTTAAAGTACACAAAACTCATAATTTCTCTAAAAATTGAATACGCACAGTGAGTGCCAGTGACACACTTCCCCTTTCAACTCTAATATCAACCCAAACCCCTTATTATTAGTTACGGCGAGAGTTAGTCTCTAAGAATTTTGCAAAAATCTTACATTTTTATTGGTCTTCGCCTAGAGTCTAGACTATAAAAGCAAACTTTCATTTTTGAAATTTGTGTTTCTGGTTAATTTTCAACGCAAACAATCGGATAATAGCCATTAAGTAACAGGCACAAGAAAAAAGTCATTTTTTGTCGACCTATGTAATATATATCTTTGAGGCTATCATCATAGACCATCATTATCATTTATCACCGATCACAATGCTGATATCAAATATTATAAACCAAACCGCAACGGTAGTCACAAAACTTTATTATAATGTCAAAATTTTGTAACTTGATAAGTGAAGTTTTGTGGCTCGGCTCGTGATTGGCAAAGGTGAGTTTCTCTGATCATCCTTATATCCTTGCTCTACAAGGTGTAACAAAACTAAGTGATAATACTTTAGGGTATGTAACTATGTATGTGTTCCTTGTAGAGAGTTCACTGTGAAAGTGCAGCGCTGAAAGACCAATTTTTTTTCACTTTTGTATGGGGAAACTCGTGACGCTGGGGCGCTTGTCCATACAAGTGAAAAAAACATTGGTCTTTCAGCGCTGCTACTTTCACAGTGAACTCTTTACAAGGAACACATACACACCCTTAAGTATTATCAGTTATCACTTATCACTTAGTTTTGTTATCAGTTATTATCAGTTATCACTTATCACTTAGTTTTGTTACACCCTTTATAAATTAACACTAAGTGTCGAAACACACTAGGCTGAATTACGCCGGCGTAAATTCAGTGATCAGCTGTCTTCCGCTGAGATTGGTCGCTTGTCTAACGGTCTCTTGCGCGTACGTGCCGAGCGCCGCGCTGACGCAGCAGACACCGCGATGACCCAGATAATGATAGTGAATCACGCAAATTTGTGTTATTCAAGCAATGTAAATGTATGGACTTATGGTATTCAGCTTTGGGGCTGTACCAAAAAGACTAATACCATGATAATACAAAGATTCCAAAACAAAGTACTCAGAGGAATTGTGAATGCACCCTGGTACATTAGAAACCAAGACCTACATCGGGACCTTAATGTGGATATGGTCTCTACAGTTATAAAAAGATACGCCGAAGCTCAGGAAAAGAGACTTCACAATCACGTGAACGTCGAGGCCATCCAGCTCCTCGACAACACGGACTTAGTTAGAAGACTGAAAAGGACAAAACCTTTTGAGTTAGTGTATCAGTGAAATCAATGTGAAAAACGTAAAGTGACTGTGACGAATACAAACAATAGTGTGTATTCTCCTTTATAGAGACTTTAAGAAAGTGTTAATGGACACAATCTTAGTAAACTCTACCTAGCAGATTAAGTTAATGTAAAATTACTTATTAGTCTTAGTTAGGCTATATTGTAATAATTATAAAGACTTATACAGGTATTTTATGTAAAAAAAAAAAAAAAACTTATCACTTAGTTTTGTTACACCCTTTATAAATTAACACTAAGTGTCGAAACACACTAGGCTGAATTACGCCGGCGTAAATTCCGCCGCGTTTACGCCGCGTTTCAAACATATACAAAATACGGGCGGAACGCGAGGGGTGACACACTGTTCCGTCGCGTTCCGTCCGTATTTTGTATGAAATTTTGAAGCGCGGCGTAAACGCGGCGGAATTTACGCCGGCGTAATTCAGCCTAGTGTGTTTAGACACTAAGAACAACCCATACCCACCTCGTACGTATTAGGGGGACACTTGGCGAGGCAGGTCCGGTTCCGTCCGTACTGGAAGGAGAAGTTGGCGCAGACGTGGCAGTCGCTGGGCAGCGGGCCGTCGCAGCCGCCGAGACAGAAGGCGTGGCAGCACGTCCCGTCGGACATGCACGCACGCCCGCCGCACGCGGTTGGACAGTCTGAAAGAACACTCTTTTATCAACTGTCGATTTAAGCTTTTCGCACATATGCCAGCACCGTGCGGACGATGTGCGAGGTTTCACATCATTTCATACGTGATACAACGAATTCTAACATGCGGCGCGTACGACGCTTGCGTACTTGCTGATACTTGCTGATAAATGAGCGATCACCTTAAGAGACCGGGTACACTTGGAATTTCTCATACATACGTAATTCCAAAATCATTTTCTCATACGAAAATATTTAACATGTTTGAGTTGTTTTTCAGTTTAAAATAGTAATTACCTAGGTTCCTGCACAAAAATTTACTTCAAAATATTTAAACACAATTTTTTTTTTTTTTGCTTTAAAATTTTTTTTAGTAAGTTTACTACTAAATATTTAAACACTAAAAAAAAGAGTATTGACGATACAATTATTGATCATCTAGGGGCCGGCTTAGAAATACTATTTTCTGTTATAGTTGTCTGACAACACAGGCAATAAGATGTGGATAAAGAAATGTAACGTTTTCGGAGATATGATACAGATGTCTTTGCGCACTCTTTGGATCGGTCAAAACAAACTGGCTTTGTCAATTTTTACACGGCCAATTTGACCACTAAACATTTTCATCGCTACAACTTCTGTCTCGCCAGATTTAACAGCGGTAACCACTATTCTCAACACATTCTCAAGGGACAAGCATAATCTGTCTTATTACTCAAGAGAATCTAAAAGCTTCTTAAGCATAGAGCTAATTAATGTTCTTAAAAGACACCGAACTGCATGGCTTAGCATGGACTTTCTACGGAAGAATAGACAAATTGACAGTTACACAAAGGAAATCCGCCATTCTGTCACTAAAATCTGTCAGTAGGTCCATTCTTTCTCGTTTCTACTGCTGGACCTTCTAAGTACCAACCAAGAATGATAAACTTACCCCTCTTCTGACAGTGTTTGTCGTCCCAGCAGAGCAGTCTGCCGGTGGAGTCAGCAGGGCACCTCTCCACGCCCGCCGGTAGAGGGCTGTGGTCCTCCATGCGGCTCTGTGCGTGCGGGCACAGACCGCAAAGCCGGGTGTCGTAGTTCGCCTATAAAAGTATAAAAGGTTTTCAAAATACGATTAAGGACACTATGGCCAAAACCACGTTTTGAAAATTAATTTGACTTTTTGTGCTGCCTCGTGGTTTGGACTTTAGGAAGAATAAATTGGATAATTAAATTTTTAATTGCTCGTGTACTTCTTGAGCTTGTATTGCAATTTTCCTGTACACGTACACTTGGTACTTGCCTACAGAAAATGCAGTTCACATTATCCTGTGCTTTTCTTGCACCTAGTTGCACCATAATTGACCGAACCCTGAAAGATATCGTATTTCAACCCTGTACGGGGTACTACACGTACTGTACAGGGTGGATATACGATACTTCACCGTTCACGTGAGGCTGTGGAGCACCAGTAACACAATACCACTTACGCTTATAATACTATTTTCTGCTCCGTCAGCTACGATACGCGACCAGTCTATTGTGTTGGCGTAACATAAGTGGTCGTTGTTCTGAATCCTGACGGCACCCCTTTCGATCCTCGAAAGCGAACGCAGTCCAAGTGACTGGAAATAAAAAATATAGGTTAACCACACTAGAGAACAATTGGTTATTGATTCCGTTACATTATCAAAAAATATCAAAACAGAATATAATGAAGGCATCTTGAATAAAAAATTTAGTCCGGCTGATAAAGACTGGCGCAATTGTTTTAAATCGTGTTCTCGCTTTTAATCTTTAAGAATCACAGATTGAAAATAACCCTATTGGCTACAAGGGCCGTGGTTATCTTGTAAAAGCAGAGTTGTAAACATGTTAAGTTAGTCGAACTAGTTATAGTATCGATTTGTGAGCAATAAAGAGTTATCTATCTATCTATCTAGACCACAGGTTCCCAAACTTTTTTTTCTCATAGACCACTTTCAACATTTTGCTGGATCCGGTGGACCCCACAGCTACCCCCCCCCCCCCCCCCCCTCAGTTAAGCCGGTCTAAAAAAGCGTATTTATCCAACAGTTGGACCTTTACTTTTTTGTATTCTAGTAGTTGAAGTTTGACTCACAAGTCACAGTACAAGGAATCAATAACCTTCACTTCGGAGTGGTAAAAAGTTTACGCAAATATTTTCTTGTTTTGTATCTATTTAACACAACAATTACCGCACTTTTACTTATTTCTAAATCTCCTCGCTCTGTCATATTTAATCTGCTATTCATATAATATTGTCTGCCTATACATATTCATAGGAGAAGTCAAATCGGGTCACCAAAAATTTTATAGACCCCCGTTAACGACTCATGGACCCCCATTTTTTTTTCCACGCAAGCATAGACCCCTATCGGGCTCCCGTGGACCCCATGGGGTCCACCTGGACCACTTTGGGAATCAATGATCTAGACTCTACGCAGTATTTATTATACAGGGTGTAACAAACCTAAGTGATAATTCTTTAAGGTATGTAGGTAATGTGTATGTGTCCCTTGTATAGAGTTCACTGTGAAAGTAGCAGCACAGGCAGAGCAAATTTTTTTTTTGTGATTTGTATGGACAAGCGTCATGTATTTTTCCATACAAAGATGAAAAAAAATTTACTCTTTCAGCGCTTATACTTTAAAAGCGAACTCTACACACCCATACACATCCTAAAGTATTATCACTTAGTTTTGTTACACCCTGTATAAGCAAACATACACACCCTAAAGTATTATCACTTTTGTTACACCTTGTAGGTATTTACCTCGAGTCCTTCACTGTCGAATATGACGAGGGCGTAGTCCTTGAACAGTTGCAGGCCCCGGATCACGGACAGGTTGGGGAACAGGTCGCCCAGGTTCTTCACACCGTTCAATCTGTTACAGAAAATGGGCTAGAGTTCGGTTGCAGAACAATTACAAATTAGCACTATCAGAGAAGTTGATTACGCAGATGGCGTGTTGCTAGCTAAGCTATGAGGGTGTTTGAAATTATATTTGCAACCAGGTGCCGCGATGTAGCCTTATGGTCGATTTACACGGGTGACTAACGGGTCGATTTTAGTCACCCGGCAAGTCACCAGTCGAATCGCCTGTCCAAGTCGAATCGCCACCCCATTTACAAGGGTGACTATGGGCGATGTAGCCTTAGGGCGCATTTTCATTAGTCGTTAACTCGTGCGGTATACAGCATACGGGGAGTCTATGACAACTAATGGCGCATTTTGATTGGTCGTGGCATGCATTTTAGAAATCTCCCGCACCCCACATGCGGGCCCTATCGACCAGTGAAAATGCGCCATTATGGTCGATTTGCACAGGTGACTAACGGGTCGATTTTAGTCACCCGGCAAGTCACCAGTTGAATCGCCTGTCCAAGTCGAATCGCCACCCCATTTACAAAAATCGCCTGTGACTAGTTCATTCTGCGTGAAAATGTCGCGTCTGCGCTCGCTACAGTAGTATTATTAAGCTGGTGACTAAAATCGAGCGTTTACGATCGATTTTAGTCACCAGCCGCATGCGGCCATTGGCCGCACGACTTTGGGGCTTGCGACTTTAGCCGCATGCGGCGTAGTCGAATTGCCATTTACACGGTCGATTTTCGCCGTGCGGCGTAAATCGTGCGGCTTTAGTCACCCGTGTAAATCGGCCATTAGGGTTGATTCAGACCGCAACGCCACGCATAGATGCATTTTGCTACTTGCATTTGTAGATGCATTCATCTTAATTTCTCTCTCGTCAGTCTCATTTTTTTATTTGGCAAAAATCTAAAAGTTACAGATTTAATAAGAATAAGAAATTAAATTAATGTGATTTTTGTGACTGCATACTGCATAGTCCATACTCTTTACTAACTTCTGAATTCTCACATGTTATTAGGATAGCTTCGCGGACCACTTGGAATGCCTCCAGGGACCACCAGTGGTCCGCGGACCACCGGTTAGAACCACTGAACTAAACAAATAACGTATGTCCATCAACTGTCTATGAATCTATTTCTTTGATGGTACATTGCATTGACCCAACCACTTGTCTTTTCGTCTTTTCGAATCGCACAAAATGATTGCAATAGAATATTAAACAGTGCGAGAAACTAGGTAGCTTTGGGTGATTTTAGGTCAATAGATGGATTTCTGCTTGCTAAGGGACGGGTATTTTCTTTTAATACTTAGAAATTACATACTGTAATTATTTGTTCATATTAAAAGAAAAATACGTTTTCATAACTAAATGAATACTTACACGGGTTAACATAATTATATTAATATTATGTTATTGTTTGTAGTAATTTTATTGTTATTAATCAACACGCGAGCACATAAAAATATTATATATCTCACTACCAAGAAAAACATTCGACTCAAAGGTCGAAGTATATTTAAAACTAACAGTCGTGGTCCTATGATACAATTCTGAAGTAAAACGAACGTTTTTTGAACTGTTTTTTTAGGTTTTTCCACTGAAGTCTATACAATATGGCTTTGCGCTAACTTCCAAATATTAACCTTAACAACGCTGTTGAATCCTTATCAGTTATCCTTATTCCTTATCGGTCTGATAGGTCCCTTAGGTCATAGGTGCTAACTGCAACTGTTGAGGGGTCATCTAGTCTAGTATACTTATTATAAATTCTCATCAGAAACCCTCAGAAAGCGCGCATTAAACCCATCAATCCCCAAACAGCAGCCGGCTGCCGCATGACATTTGAAAATCTATTGTGTCTGCGATACCCGCGATGGAGGTGTTAATCACCCACCTGTATATCAGTATGTAGCCGGTGACCTCCCTGAGGTGCGGGAAGGTGATGTTCTCGAAGGAGGCGGGCGTGCCGCGCTCCATCAGCACTATGCTGAGGTGGCCCTCGATGACGCGGCAGTCCCGCAGCTTCAGCATCTCCTCCGGTTTGTTCCGGATGTCGATCGACGGACATACTGCAACAAATATTTAACGTTAGTTAAGAAATACAAGTAAAACGTTCGGCCTTAGGACAATACAATATAATATATATTATTTTGAAGAGGGTACATTACAGAGTACAGTTTAAGCTTTTCATAGAAAAATAATCCTTCAACGTGGGTGATGGAAGGAAATCTGACTGTTTGAAGAATTCTAAAAAACCTTTAACGGCCTGAGTTATAGGTGCCTAGAAATCTTTCGTTAAAAGGCTGGGCGCCGTCGAAATTCTCATACGTAAATCGTACCAAAATCGTTATATTAATCCTGAATTATTAAATTCAGGATTAATAAGTAATAACAATTCAGATTGGCGCAAGTTGTAGTGAGAATATAATTATGATTAAGATGTAAATTTTGAGGATTAAAACGCAATTTGTACAACTAAAACTAGCTTGTTAGTTATTTGGTAATTACTCCTTGTTTAAAGTGGCATAAATATTTAATAGCCGCATTATCTTCCACGACATCTGAACACGGAAGGTAAATAACGTTTGAGTAAATTGTTCTGCGAAAACAAAACAATTCCTAGACGCTGCCGTGAACAGTAAACACACTCATTTGTACTAATTGCCCCCCACCGAACAATTACGACTTTCAGCTAAATGTTGGAGATACCACACTTTGGCAATAAAAACAAAACTTATTATATTGTGGTATGAATTAAAGTAAGGAACGGCAAAGGACTCGACACTTGACAGTTGACCGGATTTTATCTTTAAGCCGGTTTACGCCCGGTAATATAATATAGGTAGTTCTAGTAAAAAACTTGACGTCTTATAGTAACACTAACATAATAATATTATGTATTTTACCTTTGTTACTCAAGTAACTTTATTTATCAGACAAGGAGAAGACATTTTATATTATGTACCATCGAAGAAATTGATTCATAGGCAGTTGACGGACCTACGTCATTTGGTCAGGTTATGTCAATTCAATGTAAGTCGTGACCATAAAGTTTATATACCTAGCGGTATATTAACTTTATGTTCGTGACCTGTCGGCTGGGATTGACATAACTCGACCAAATTACGCAGGTGGCGGACCTGCCTATGGATCAACTTCTCGGATAGTGCAACGTCTGTATATGTATAAACACAGAAATTAAAATAAATTTTTAGCACGCTTTTATTAGCTTGACATGTTCTAACTCAATTACAATGAAGTTTGAACAATAAGCTGAAGATGATATTCAGTAAATAAATTATCTTTTTATGTATTTAATAAACGTTATCTGCGCATTAATCTCATTAAGAATTTAATAGCGCGGAAATAATTACTATTGCGTTAAAACAAAAAAAGACCAAAAAAATAATATAATTTTTTTGCATTTAGCCCGTGGAAACGACGATAATGCTCAAAATGACCTGCCCCCGTAGACAACTGGCAAAAAGCTAACGCTAACGCTAGCGTTACAAAATGTATGCGATTTGACATAAGTCATCGCTTCGCTAGCGAATACTAATGTCAAATCCATACATTTTGTAACGTTAGCGTTAGCGTTAGCGTTAGCGTTTTGCCAGTTGTCTAAGGGGGCTGGGAAGTGAGAAAGTTGGAGAGATAAGCGGTAATCGTCGTCAAACATAAGAATCGTGAGAATCAGAATCATTAGTACACACTAAAATACTAAAAGAAAAATTTCATTACGCTTGCCATCGACGTACAGTACAGAACGAACAACACTCATACTTTGCCAGCACACTAATGGCTCCAGTAACTGGCATGAACACGTAAGGTAATGAAAATTGTCTGACCGTCCTGAGTCTACAACTAAAAGTACAAAAGTTCCAACTTCCACGAAATGGTAGCAACCATTTTTGGACTAGGTTAATCTTCCATATATTTTATTACGAGTTGACGCCCCCCCACCATACATTTTCAGGGATAAAAAGTATCCTATGTCCTTTCCCAGGACTCAAATTATCGCCATTTTTTTTTAAACTGAAGGCAGGTCAAGTAGCCCTGATGGATCCTTCGCATTAGAGTATCGTCCCCAACCCAATGCTGCTCATAAATTGAACGATGTGGTTGCGGTTGGTGCCACGAATTTCCTCGGTGGACGGTGGATGAGTATTCGTAGCAACCAAGGTGTCTGTTCCTGCTCTGTAGTAGAGCAGGGCAGTCAAGGAGAAGGTGTATGGGTGTTTCATCCTCCTCGCAAAATCTGCAAGTCGTTAAGCTCACCGCCTTAAAGCAAATTATCGACATACCTTTCAGCAAAATTGGTTCAACGGTTTGGGTGTGAAGAGGTAACAGACAAACTGACTTTTCGTCTTGCAAAACCTTTCCCGATCAATTATTATAATATAATAATTAGAGATGTGCCGATCATGACTTTGGCCGACTAGCCGACTAGCCGATTAGTCGGCTGCAAAGAAGCCGACTAATCGGCCGACTAGTCGGCAAGCCGATCATGGTTTCAGAAGTTTCCGTAACGCTTTTTTACTGCTCTTTCGCGGGAAACTTAATTCAACTTAACTGCAAACGTGTTTAAATCGAGTACGTTACTTTATTTTGTTTCTATGATACAGTTGATGGTTTTCATTAAATATTTCTTGTACATGAAATCTCGATTTAATAATATGTAAGTACATAATATTTAATTTGTTGTAAAAATTATATTTACAAAATTAATTTTCTCTACTAGCGAGTATTTTCAGAAACACTTCATTTAATTAATAATTTTAAAATGTGTAAATTGTAATACTGATTGAGTGTGATATGAGCACTTTATAAATAATAATCAAGTTTTTTCTTTAATGTAATTTCAATAATTGCAAAAAAGTAAAAAGCCGATTAGTCGGCGCTTTTTGCCGACTATTCGCCGACTAGTCGCCGACTACAAAAGTGGCCGGATAGTCGGCTTTGCCGACTAGTCGGCGAATAGTCGGCACATCTCTAATAAAACATAATTGATATGTACAGAAACAAACAGTTATGTCACTTATCTGTAATATATTATATTACAGATAAGTGACATAACTGTTTGTTTCTATACATAACCATAGAAGTAGTGGCAAGGTCGGCGCGTATTGCGTAGTTCCATTTCGAGTGTTTAGCTCACGCACTCAGTACGCAGCGAGGAGGCGGCAAAAACGCATGCCGGTACCGCGCATGCGTCGACGGAATGGCGTCTTACTTAACCCTCGGTTGGTCACGTGGGGTCCTTAAAAGCCCGAAGTTTGCGAAAACGTGAAAATCTATATTTAAATTAATCGATGCAACTCCGCTCTTTTGGTAATTTCCGGAAAAGAATTATATATTTCGAAATGATTTCCACTAATTTTAGCTCGCGTGCATGTACTGGGGTCGTTAAAGACTCCAGGTGACCAATGGCGTTATTTTAAAAACGCGACCAACCGATGCAAATGAACATCACACGAAACTTATTGCAAAAAATATGCAATAGAAAATTTTATTGATAACAAAAACGTCACACGATAAAATGTAACATACGTTTGAATGCAAGTGTAGCGTAGTGAATTTTTCACGTCTTCGTCATTTTATCAGTCTCTATTTTTTGCTTTCTACCCCACGACGTTACGTTACGAGAAGTTTTATTGATAAGAAAAAAATAGCGTAACATAAAATATTGTATTACGTAGTAAATTGACGTAGTTTTTTCATACGTATCCGTAACTATCGGTCTCTTGTTAAGCTACTTTCCACTCCAAATCGATCTTCGTTTTACTCGAAATCGAAATTCTGCTACATAGTAGTGTAGCCTATATTGACATTAACTTTTTTTAATACGGCATGGGGCTATCAAGAGCGGTAGTTGTTAATTATACATAAAAGTAGGTTAGTTACTTCTTCGCTTGTCTGCAAAATTAAAGCAATGAAAATTTATTTTCAATTTTGAACAAATACCGACGAAGAAATGCCGACGTCATGAATGCGTAAATAGTTTTGTAACGTAAACATCAAGTATCCTACATTTCATTCCTAGAAATACTTAGATAATAGATATCGGCGCTCGTAACATACTTTGGAAGCAGTTCAAAGAGAATGGACTGGGTATGCCAAGTCGTAGTCACATGAATACTACGACGGGAATACTTCTGTTTGCTGAGTAGGTAGCTATATCTAGGGTTGCTAGGTCGACAAACCTAAGACTGAGGTTACACGCTCAGACTGGCATCAGTTCAGTCCATCAGTCATAGGGTCAATTCAGTCGGCAACGCGACGCGTAGATGCATTTCTAATTTTGAATAGATTAGACAGATTTGCAAGACGTCTCACGCAATTGAAATCTGTCAATTCAGTACAAATTTTGAAATGCATCTGACGCGTCGCGTTGCGGTTTGAATTGACCAATAGCTTTGTCCACATTGTGCCTTTTTTCTGTTCATCAAGGGCATGCCTTATAGCGCTATCAACAGCGAACGTGAGGCATGCCCGTAACGCGCGTTGAAATCGTAGCGCGCGCTATGACACTTTTCTTTCAACGCGGGTGGATTTTGACGCGCGTCACGGGCATGCCACACCTTCGCTGTTGACTGCGCTATAACGCATGCCCTTGTTGAACAAAAAAAAAGGCACAATGTGGACAAAGCTATTAGCTATGTCCACATTATGCAATTTCATCTTCAATTTTCGTCATCTTCTTTTTATTCAACTTTCGTTTGGCATATTCCCGCGTTGAAAGAAAAGTGTCATAGCGAGCGCTACGATTTCAACGCGCGTCACGGGCATGCCTCATGTTCGCTGTTGACTGCGCTATAATGCATGCCCTTGATGAACAAAAAAGGCCCAGTGTGGACAAAGCTATTAGACTGACGCCAGAAAGATGGCTAAAAAGTACAATAAGTACATACGAGCATAAAAAAATATCTGTCCGTCAATCAACCGGTTGTTAGGTTAGACCGTAGACGTTAATTCCCCCGTCATTCCTGACCAACTGATGGACTGAACTGATGCCAGACTGAGGGTGTATCCTTAGTTTAACAGCCTATCTGGCCGGATTGAGGAAAAAGCAGGACGCGACGCTCTACTATAAAACACAAAGAAATCTTCTCCTTAAGTTATGCAACCTAAAAGCCTAACTATATTCGACTTTATCCGTACGCCTGGCAACCCTAGCGATGTATTTTTATGAAAGTCTTAAGTTTTAAAATATTGTACCTTCCCATAACAATATCGAGATTCGAGACTACATAAAGATTTCGCATGATACGTGGGAGGTAGGATGTATTTAATTTAATGAAATATGAATTGAACTCCATACTGTATGTTACCTCAAACTCTCTTTTAAATTGAAGTTAAGAAATTATTAAAACTCTTTAGACTTTTCTACGCAACGCAGTTGCGGGCATCTAGTAAATAATAATACTTTATAAGCATCATGTTTACCGATAATACCCCCAAGATAAATCAAATTGGGGCACAACATCAAAACCAATTGAAGTAAACTTGTGTTTGACTCACCAGTCACCCGAGAGAATAAGCTCGGATCAAATTAGATTTGAGTGAGAGGAGAAAACAGAAGACATATTACGTCTATTCATTAGGGAACTTCCCTATATTTGATTACTGGATGAACCTACCCCAATATGCTTTACATACTCGGTTAGGAATAGTTTACTATTTTATGAGAATTACGAATGAATATTCAAACAAAAAAACGGTTGTCTGTAAAGTCGGTTTACTGACGATAGTTGAACGTGACAGCGTGACTCTTTGTCGCTCGTTCCGCGCTCTCGCTTGCACTTCAAGCCTTAAATGGAACGCCTCAGAGCGAGGTAACGCCGCATGAGTCATGTTTTTTCGTGCGTGCAGCCGGCTCCATCGAATTATAAGACGTTGTCACGTCAAAACTCATTTCCCCGACTGTACATTTCTGCTTAGCACAATAATTTTCCCCGACTGTACATTTCTGCTAAACAACTCATTTCCCCGACTGTACATTTCTGCTAAACAACTCATTTCCCCGACTGTACATTTCTGCTTAGCACAATTTTCCCCGACTTTACATTTCTGCTAAACAACTCATTTCCCCGACTGTACATTTCTGCTAAACAACTCATTTCCCCGACTGTACATTTCTGCTAAGCAACTCATTTCCCCGACTGTACATTTCTGCTTAGCAACTCATTTCCCCGACTGTACATTTCTGCTTAGCACAATTTTCCCCGACTGGACATTTCTGCTAAGCAACTCATTTCCCCGACTGTACATTTCTGCTAAACAACTCATTTCCCCGACTGTACATTTCTGCCTAGCACAATTTTCCCCGACTGTACATTTCTGCTAAACAACTCATTTCCCCGACTGTACATTTCTGCTTAGCACAATTTTCCCCGACTGTACATTTCTGCTAAACAACTCATTTCCCCGACTGTACATTTCTGCTTAGCACAATTTTCCCCGACTGTACATTTCTGCTAAACAACTCATTTCCCCGACTGTACATTTCTGCTTAGCACAATTTTCCCCGACTGTACATTTCTGCTAAACAACTCATTTCCCCGACTGTACATTTTTGCTAAGCAACTCATTTCCCCGGCTGTACATTTCTGCTTAGCACAATTTTCCCCGACTGTACAGTTACGTTCAAAAGTCCAGTAGCAATCGTACGCAGCTATAGCGTCAACACTTAACGTTACTTGTGACCTTTTTCTATAAAGACAATTCACACACACACATACACTTTGTTTGGCTGTATATTCATATCGCCAATTTCGTCTCAACATGTGAGCACTGCCGTGGCCTAGTGGTCAAGCAAGTGCGTGTGTTTATTCTATAATCATCTGCATCAGCTAAGTTGCAGCAGATCGAATCCGACCCGTATTGAGTCTGCGTCGTTTTTACGTAAAACAATTTTTGAGAGATATTAATTATAAATTATTATGAATTATGAATGTTGAATGTTAATACAACTATGTAGAATAAAAAATTACGTTTCTAACAAAAAACAAAGTAACGTTTAGTTAGAAACGTAACATTCTAGTCACAGCAAAGAATGTGAGGGTAGAGGGTAGTAGTACATTTCTGCTAAACAACTCATTTCCCCGACTGTACATTTCTGCTAAGCAACTTATTTCCCCGACTGTACATTTCTGCTTAGCACAATTTTCCCCGACTGGACATTTCTGCTAAGCAACTCATTTCCCCGACTGTACATTTCTGCTAAACAACTCATTTCCCCGACTGTACATTTCTGCCTAGCACAATTTTCCCCGACTGTACATTTCTGCTAAACAACTCATTTCCCCGACTGTACATTTCTGCTTAGCACAATTTTCCCCGACTGTACATTTCTGCTAAACAACTCATTTCCCCGACTGTACATTTCTGCTTAGCACAATTTTCCCCGACTGTACATTTCTGCTAAACAACTCATTTCCCCGACTGTACATTTCTGCTTAGCACAATTTTCCCCGACTGTACATTTCTGCTAAACAACTCATTTCCCCGGCTGTACATTTCTGCTTAGCACAATTTTCCCCGACTGTACAGTTACGTTCAAAAGTCCAGTAGCAATCGTACGCAGCTATAGCGTCAACACTTAACGTTACTTGTGACCTTTTTTTATAAAGACAATTCACACACACACATACACTTTGTTTGGCTGTATATTCATATCGCCAATTTCGTCTCAACATGTGAGCACTGCCGTGGCCTAGTGGTCAAGCAAGTGCGTGTGTTTATTCTAAGATCATCTGCATCAGCTAAGTTGCAGCAGATCGAATCCGACCCGTATCGAGTCTGCGTCGATTTTACGTAAAACAATTTTTGAGAAATATTAATTATAAATTATTATGAATTATGAATGTTGAATGTTGATACAACTATGTAGAATAAAAAATTACGTTTCTAACAAAAAACAAAGTAGCGTTTAGTTAGAAACGTAACATTCTAGTCACAGCAAAGAATGTGAGGGTAGATTTAAAATAAAATGGAACGATTGCTTGAAGATAACAAAATATTAAAATGTTGTTGGTTGGTGAACTCAGCTACGAGTGTTTGTATTCTTACTGTTGCGATACAATTTATCCAATATGCAAGCAAATATTACTATTGAAGCAAGAGCTAAAATTGTGGCCCTATATTCGAATGGCCTGAATATTTCTCAAATTTCTAACGAAACTGGCTTCTCAGTAAGTAGTAATTAATTATATTATTATTGTGATGTGTATTTTTTCATTGGTTAAAATCGTCTTTTACAATTTATTCTTTTTTTAGAGAAATACTGTAAGTCGATGGGTGAAAAGATTCGAGGAAGAAGGTGGCTTGCAGAGTCGTAAACGAAGTTGAAGGCCACTTCTTATTAACCAGACTCAGCGGCGTTATATGGCAGCGGAGTATGAAACGTGTGGTTTCATACCGACAAGTCGTTTTGCCGATGAATTTAACACGTCATTGGTCACCGTTCGTCGTGCACTTCATGACGAGGGATTACACCACCGAAAGCCGGCGAAAAAACCGTTTTTGACTCAAAGGCATAAAGGCTACGCTTTGCACGAGAGTATTTAGATTTTGATTGGGAAACAACATTTTTTTCCGATGAGAAGACTTTTAAATCATCTCAAAGAGGAAGACTACATTTATGGCGTAAAGATAACACCCGTTAGTGTGAAAATAATGTGGTGTCAAACACTGAATCCGGCAGAATAAGTGTGAACATGTGGGGATAGATTAGTGCTCAAGGGCCGGGTGAACTTGAATTTATACCTACGCGAGCCAACAGTGCAAATTATGTAGAAGTGTTAGAGGACATTAAGTTACCTACTGTGCGAAATGTGTATGGTGATAGCGAAATAAGTTTTGTGCATGATAATTGTCCAATTCACCGAGCCTCCATAGTTCGCAATTGGTTCAGTGAACATTCTAATATTAAAGTTATTCCATGGCCAGCACGATCCCCAGACTTAAACCCGATTGAAAATATATGGGGTTTAATGGTGCAAAGGTGGCGAGCACGCGATGATAGATGTCCGGAGCTGCTCAAATCTCATTGCATGCAGTTGTGGGAGGATTTACGTGGAACAGATATCTGTAAGAATATTGTGGCTTCCATGCGCAGACGTCTTCTTAGTTGTATCGAAAATAATGGAGGTTACACAAAATATTAAGAATCATTATTTGTATTATTAAATTAAAAATGTATTTCTATGTCGCAATAATAAGTGTAAAGTAATTGTTATAATATTTATATTTCGTAAGTTTCAATTGGGCATTCTACAAAGGAACGTGCTGGCCAGTAATTGGTAGGTTTAAGATTTTAAGGTTGAGGTTAAGTTTTAATCCTCTTTTCCTCGGAAAACGAATAATTAAACTATAACCTCAACAATATGAAATATTGATAGCACAATAGATATAGGTATTATTATATTGATAGATCTGTGAATCAAAGATTTTACCGTCATCCGTCAATCAATTCAATTGTTCAATAATAATTGTTATGTCATTGAAATAAAAATATTTTTTTTTTGAAAGTGTTGTTTTATTATAATATATAATTATCTAACTAAAAAAATAATTTAACAATGATAATAATTAGAATAAAAAAAAGGAAAAACAAAAGATCTTAATCAAAAAGGCCACCCCGCAGCGTACCATGCTCAAACGTCCCCATAACTAAAATACTTATAATATTATGTACTCATTTTACATTTATAATATCTTATCACTATGTTATAATTTAATATTATTCTTATTAAATAAAACTTTCAAAATAGTCATTTCATTAAGTTTTTAAAAATGCTGAGATAATAAAAACAATATGAAAACTTTAAATAATTAAAATAACATGATAAACTGAGATTTGAACCGTGACCATTTTTCGTCCTAGCTACTATGCGAGGCCAACTATTTACCGATGGAGCTACGAACTATCTTACGTGTCTAGTGAAATTTTTGCATTTATTGACATAGTGCAGTGCAATAAATGAATGAAGAAGACAAACATATATGTTATCTTTGTCTTTCATCCACTACACGCAACTTTCTTGTATTGATACTGTACGACATTTAAGTGTGTACACGGTAACATGGCGCACACATAAATATGCACTGTACCGGCAAACGAATATGGTCGTTACGATGCTACTGGACTTTTGAACGTTGACTTTTGAACATTTCTGCTAAACAACTCAAATGGAACGCCTCAGAGCGAGGTAACGCCGCATATTGCGTCATGTTTTTTTGTGCGCGCAGCCCATATCGAATTATAAGACGTTGTCACGTCAAAAACATAAACTAGAATCAACTATAATATTTTGAACTACACCGTTAATACAATACACTACAGCGTTAATACAATAATATGCAATAGGAATACAGTAGTTTTTTAACATAAAAAGTACCTAGAGCTGCAATTTATTTGAGTTTAAAAGTAGAGCCACAAACTATTGGACTTAAAAAGTAGAGTCAAAAGTTATTGAGCTTAAAACGTAAATTAAAAATTGATTCGGCTTAAAATTTTCAGGCTATTGGGCTTAAAAGTAGCCATAAGGATTGGGCATAATATGTAGAGCAATTTGCCCAACATAATATAAATTATAAACCACTAGATGACGCCCGCAACTTCTTTGCGCCAAAATTCGCTTACCGCGCGAGAACCGTATATTTTTCGGAGATAAAAAGTATCCTATGTCCTTTCCCGGGACTCAAAGTATCTCCATACCAAATTTCAGCAAAATCTGTTCAGCGGTTCGGGCGTGAAGAGGTAACAGACAGATAGACAGACAGACAGACAGACACACTTTCGCATTTATAATATTAGTATGGAAGTATGGATTACATCAACATTTCAGTAAGGATTAGCGTGAAGAGACCCAAACATACATATATTCCTTATTCCTTACAAACTTTAGTATGTTGCAGTAGGATTGCTTGATTAAATGCAGCGTACTGATAGCGTTCAGTCGTCCTAATCGCTTACAATCAGGTGTCGACCCATGTGTTGCGAATGTACACAAATAGCTGGTGCGTCTCGCCAGTACGATGCAAATGAACTCCTCCGGGCCCGGACGTCGCGTCTGCACTGGGTATTTATAGACCAAGGAATGTTATTGTACTCGAAGCACGGAAGGAGAAAACATGGAAGTGCTAAAATCAAAAAACACCTATTTGTTACACCACATGAAAGGTAAAATCGCTCGCTTGCAAAATCCTTGCTGATTCATTTTTTCAAGGTTGTCTCATTCTTGGAGTCCAAAATCACATTTTTTTTCCATAGTTCGCGGTAAAGAGTAGAGTAGAGCTGTAGTAGCTGAATAGAGTATGCAGCTAACAACTGACTGGTGTCATAAGTCAAGGCGCACGTTCTCGAAGCTAAAAGGCGCTATTACGCCGTTTAAAGGCTTAAGACTTAAGACTAAAAAATCTAATTTCCAAGCCCTGATCAATTTTGCGACATGCTTGATGCGATGTCTCAAGTTCGATTGGTTTTTCACATCAGACATCACAAAAATTCCCAACGACAGAAAAGGTTTTCTTTTAAACAGTAGGTACTAGGGCTGCTATTTATGTATCCGGAATTAAAAAAAGAAACAAACATATATCATTTAATATGGTTTTATTGCTTTTCAAAATATTCGCCGCGATGATCGACACACTTTTGCATACGCTGGAACCAATTTTCATAGCACTTTTTCCATTCTGATTGAGGTATCTCCAAAACGTGCATTTTGAACGCATCAACAGCCTCTTCGCGGCTCGAAAAACGTTGACCACGTAATTTGTTCTTCGCGTATGGAAATAAAAAGAAATCGTTAGGTGCCAAATCAGGGCTGTACGGCGGATGACCAGTCAATTCGATCTTTTGACCCTCCAAAAACTGAGTTGTTTCAGCTGGGATGTGACAGCTAGCATTGTCGTGATGTAATATGATTCTGCGTTGTCGGTTGTCCTTTCTTATTTCTTCAAAGACTTCTGGTAAACAAATGGTCGTATACCATTCAGAATTAACCGTTTTACGATTCTCTAATGGCACTGTAGCCACATGTCCATTAATTCCAAAAAAAAAACAGGCGACCATTTGCTTCAAAGTACTTTTTGCACGAGTAACTTTTGTTGGTTTCGGCTCATCTTGGAACACCCACACCGTTGACTGTTGTTTAGTTTCGGGGTCATATGCATAGATCCAAGATTCATCACCTGTGTAGATATTATAAACGGCTTTTGACGTACCACGGTTGTATTTTTTTATCATTTTTTTGCACCAATCGACACGAGCCCGTTTTTGATCGATTGTCAAGTTGTGCGGAATCCAACGCGAACATATATTTTTTACAGCCAAATGTTCGTGTAATATCTTGTAGCTCGTCATACTTATGCCTAAGGACGCCTCTATCTCGCGATATGTAACATGACGATCACGCATTATTAGTTCCCGCACAGCATCTATATTTTGTGGGACAACAGCTGTTTTTGGGCGACCTTCTTTATTTTCATCCGTGAGCATAGACCGCCCACGATTAAACTCACTGTACCAGTGATAAACAGTGGTTTTTGATGGTGCTTCATCTCCAAAAGTTGCGGTTAGTTGAATAAAGCACTGTTGTTGATTTAGCCCACGCCGAAAATCGTAGTAAATCATTGCACGAAAATCTTCACGCGTTAAATCCATGGCAAATGAAGACACGCAATTTTCAAAATGACGCCACAATGGAAAAATAATTGACAGTCACATGAAACAAAATGTATTCTTCAACCAAAGAGTTCTATTTTCAAATGTTGTAATTACTTTTTAAATATTGTTCTTGTAAGTGGCCAGTTCCGGATACATAAATAGCAGCCTATGTAATAGGTTCCACCGTAAACACTCAATTCAGTGATATACTTAATTTAGTTAATATTTATGAGTCATCCAGGAATCGTCTACAACCAGCTCAATTTCAATAATAATCTCCAGTTTCAATAACGTTATGTTTGTTTATTGCTGTACGTATGCAGGCGAACTAGATTTACAAATAGAGTGGGCACGGGGCATGCAGCGCACGTGATACTGTTATTATTTGTGGCGATAATCGTTGTACATTGACGCGCTGATACGAGTACGTTGCCTTGTGTTTCCATAGGAACAAGACTTAGAATTTAGATCATTTCCAGTATTTAAAAGCCTCTCTCTCGTTCTTTGTAAGTATGTGTGAAAGAGATGGCATTATGTGATTACACCACTGCACGGGTTAGCCGCACACTAGCGCAAATGAAACTAAAAATTTTCTAAATTCTAACAGACTTTTTCTGCCACAAAGCTTGCTTATCTCCAGAAGGTACCTTGCCTACCTACCTGCCATAAAGTTTATTAATCACACCTTTTTGGCATAAAGGTAAATTCTACAAAGAATAGGTCAATGTACAAATTTCTACCTGTTCGGCGACCGGCTATTAAATACTTAGAAATAAACCATTTTATAAACATGTAACACCACATTTATTATCAACGTACATCATAATTATTATGACAAATACGCAATGTTATCTAAGAATGACCTTTGATAATTCAATTAATATAATACAGATCTAATTTGTATATTGTAATGGTTACATTTATACAGAGTTGTAGGTCTTTGAACTCAACATAAAAAGTGTTCTGTATTTTCGAGTTTGCCTTTGACAGTAAAAAATGTAGAGCTTAATATTTTCCATTGCTTTCTTCGTATTAGATCATAGATGCAAATTAATTGCTAATTTTCATGCATATTTTTAGGAAACGTTTGGCTCAATATAAGTTCAAGTTGTAGAATTGGAAACTACGACTATTAAACACCTTACAAGTTACAACGTTGCTTGTTTAGAAAACCACCTCCAAACTCAACTCATTGACGATCAAAGCATCAACGATCATTTCGTAAACATGACAGCGCGACGCAGGTCCGTAAGGTTCAAATTGTTCCAGCACCGACACAATAACAAAATATTGAACGCTGCCCCCCCCCCCGCGCCGCGCCGCCCCCGCCCCCGCGCTTACTACGGCGCTACTACAGCCTGCCCCGCCTCCCATGCGCACGGAAAAACCACATCCTCGATTGAGTCGATTCATAATTACTACAAAAAGGGACTCAAGTGCACTATTAATTACTGTTTGTTATGGCCGTGGCGTGTAACCATTACGCATTGCGCAATACTGGTATTTGTAGTATACAAACATGGGTATGAAGGGGTTGTTTACGTTTGTTATGTTCACTGAATTATACCTTTTATTATTTTAATTACATTGGTCTATAATTGACTATTTATAAATCTAGTTCACATAATACAATAAAACTACAAACTGTTTTGAAACTGAAGATTACTAAAATCATCCTTGAGATATATTTTCTATTTACTAGCATAATTTATTGGCTCATACGACTCGAAGACATGCAGGATCTAATTAATCAAACATAATATTTCGTAGTAAACAAAGCGTTTGGCAGGCGAAGTGGAACAGGACGCGGCGGGCTATAAATGATAAAGTCTTGGCGCGGCGCTGTTACGTTTACGATAATTTCGTAAAATTATAGTCAATGGGCTCTGGGAGCGGATAAACAAGTTGCGTCATTGAGTAGTGGCCGCGTCGTAATGCACCGCTGCACGCCGCGCGCCGTCAGTGCAGCGCGGCCCGTGCGCCCGCCTGCGCGCCTCACCCGCTCCGTTACAAGGGTTTATGTAACGAGAAATTGTAAGCAGACTTGGTTGGGTTTTGTTTAGACCAGACAGATGAGGAATTGAGGACTAATTTTGACTTAACACAATCAATCCCAATCTTCTGATGGTACCAATTAGAAAGCACTATTAAACGTTCTCTATATTAATGTTTAAGTCTCTATAATTATGTCTAGGACACTCTGTACCATGCCACACGATGCGGTGCGGCGGCTGTACGGCGCCTGACCGGTGCCGCTCCGGTGTCCTACATAATATAAAAATGGATGGTATGGCACACGGCGCAGTCCGGACTCCGGTGCGCTCCGGCGCTGCACCGCACGCGCACCGGAATTGAGATGAGGCGGGGACGCAGGAAGCTCGAGTCTGTCGCTGCTACAGTACTGCAAAACGTTGCGGTGCCGCACTCACCGTGAGGACGGTAGTCCGGTGAGACGGGGTACGGTGCCGCACCGCGTCGTATGGCATGCCCCCCCTTGGAGATATGTAGAGATTTGTATTTTGTACACACTAAAAACTCCTCGGTAGAGGCCTCTTCAACGCTACAACGCTTCAACGCTTCGGAAAATATTTTTAAGAGCTCTAACTTTTGGTCCCATTTCGGTCCTTCACAATAAATCTGTTTTCGGTTATTATCCAAAAATTAGGATATATCGTATAAATAATGTTAGCAGATCATCAAACCAACCGAACACTTGACTCTTGAGTTTGTATTATGAACGGTTTTTCCTGTTGCTGATGACGCAGTATCTATACGCAATGACAAAAGTAAACAGCAATAATTTCAACAAGGCTGTTAGGAGATTTAATTTTTCGGTAAAACATTTTCAGATAAGTGTGGTCCAAAATGATGGAAGCTAGATACAAGGTTCCGTAATCAAAAGCAGAGTTTTGAGAACCCTTCAACCCTATTCATTCTAAATGGATTCTTTCATGCTTGTCTAAAGATATCTGGAGTATGACCTTTAATAGGAACTCCTAAGATTACCAAAGGTGATTGGCATTAACCGCTGTCGATGCCTTTTTCAGAAAGAAATGCGTTCTGCATACCTTGCGATTCTGTGGGAGGATCACGGGATATTAGACTCCACATTATGCAAGCACGAGTTCGTTAAGAGGTCCGTCAGGGTAGCATAGGCACTTTAGAAGAATTAAATCTTCACGCTTTTGGCGGGCCATAAAAACTATTGTGACCTACATTAAATAGAGTAAAGTCTATGTAAATTGTAATACACACTGACATTGGCAACCCACGAAACTGCCATTAATGCTTCAAGCCCCAAGCGGTCGCATGCAACAGCGATAGCAATAGAAATCTATTGTGTCTCGTTTTTTCCACGATCGAGGGAAGAAGAAGTCTACAACACTTGAAGCCGCTGTCGAGACCTTCAAAGGAAAGTTTCAGTATGTTTCGAAAGTGAAACGGAGCAAACAGTTAATTGCTTAGGAAAAAGATCGGAGGTGCTACTCCATAACTGCAATTGTAATTCGCACAAAATCTGATCCAGCCAGTCGGTCACAAGTTATTTTGACAGACACATTTGTAACAACTAACAGCACAGCATAAATACAGTAGATCGAAGATGAAAGATCGTCACACGTACAGATTAGATGACTTGAAGTAGCAAAATCTAGGACAACACGTGTAAAGCTTGTTTTTGTGTAACACAAATGATAAAATCGAATTTTGTCAACACAGATAAGTTTTACGCACACGCGACGTGTTATTATTATAAATATTGTTTTGCTAGTACTAGTTCTATTTATCTAATCTAGTTGTCTTATCTGGAATAACACTAATGTGCGCTATAACATGCCATAACATAGAGGACCCCTGGTTCTCTACATGGGAAAATTAGTACTGAAAGGAGGGAGCGAAACCTGCTGCGAGAAAACTTTTTGGCGACTTTTTCCCGTTGTCCGGGTGGAACTCACATCGGGCAACAGAAAAACTCGCCAAATCAAGCAGAACCTTGACCAGGATTCAGGGCTTGTACCACGAAACAGTTTTGAGACTCAAACAATCGAACGAGAATGCCGCATTCTAATCTAGCAAACGTGAAATGACGTTGTTAGAGCTGGACGCGGCATACTTGTCCGATTGTTTGAGTCGCAAAACTGTTTCGTAGTAGGCCCACTGGTACAAGAAACGTGTAAGCTTAGAAGTTGGTCTACTATATGTCGGGGTAACGGCGATAAGAGGGGCGCTAGTCGCGGCGCTATTTCGGACGCGGCGGCTGACTCAGTGCACTTTCACTGCAAATAGAACTGGCCGTCTACCGATTATTGGCGGCGCTCCACATTTAGACCAACAATATGCACACCGATGTAAGCGATTACGGTCCGGATGTCCGACATGTAAACATTCCCACGGCAGTTCATAGTTGGACCCGCATTCGCTAAATTACAGTTTAATGGTCAATCTGTGATCATCTGTGTTGAGTGAATCATTTATCTCAATATGGACTTCTCAGTGATGATCAATAGATAGGTACCCAATGCGGAGAACTGATAGGTCAGATAGGTGATACGGACAAGTTTTTATTGAATCATCATAGATACGTCTAAGATATATTTTATCAATTTGTAGTAGGTATTCTATACATATTATAAAACAAAGTCGCTTTTTTCCCTCATGTCCCTTTGTTCCCTTTAATCTTTAAAACTACGCAACGGATTTTGATGATTCTTTCAGTGTTAGATAGCCCATTTATCGAGGAAGGCTATCGGCTTTATTTTCTTACGCTAAGACTAATAGGAGCGAAGAAATAGAGGAAAATGTGGAAAAAACGGGGAAAATTATTTAAAAGGGCTAACTTGATCGCGCTAATCTCAGGAACTACTGGTCCGATTCCGATTTGAACAATTATTTCAGTCTTAGATAGCCCATTTATTGAGGAAGGCTATAGGCTATATTTTATCACGCTAAGACTAATAGGAGAATGTGGAAAAAAACGGGGGAAATTATTAGAAAGGGCTTATCTCGCGAACTACTGGAGCAATTTTTATGTTATTTGGCACAGATAAGAAGTAGACCACGTGAAGGCTATCGATTTTAATCATTTTTTCAGTCGCTATATATTTTATACCCGTGCGACGCCGGGGCGGGTCGCTAGTGATTTATATTTATGAAAACCATTTTGCTGTTAGAGGGGGTCCTAATTTATAACTAATAGTAAAAAATATTATTGTAATATTAAAATAATTAAATTGACCTTCTGGTTCAATGAATCATCATAATTTATATTGCATTTAAGATCTTTTATTATACTTATTGTATTTGTATAATTCTCAGAAAAGAAAGCTCCTTAATATTCAGGACAACATATTGATTATTAAGGCAACTAGTACACATTGTCCTTTAAATATGTAAATAGCAGCTACTTCTGAGTTCTGACTAACTGACTTCGCTGAATCATACGCCTAAGTTAGTTTAGACGGATACAGTTTCTTGTCCTAAATTCCAGTTCTAAAAACGATTAAAATAAACACAGCTATAAATGTTCTACTGTTATAGCATCTAGGAAATCTAAATATTTTCAAACACAAAGCTGATTGACTGATAGATCAACACACAGGCCCATAGAGTTAGAAACATGAATTTTTGCACACGTGTTCGTCTTATGATGCAGGCATTAATTTTGCTTAGACAGTATTTTAGAAAATTCCGACCCTTAGGCTGCGTTTCCACCAGAGATGTGTTGCGAGGAATGTGTTTTCGAGAACTAATAGATCTCTTCATTGACGTGACCTCGCTCAGCGCAGCGATTCTAATGGATCTTAACCTTTAACGTCACGGGCGGGGTCTACGCAGACCCCACGCGCTGTTTTTTGACGGCATTTTTTAAAATTGGCAAGTTACTATTTTCGGCTAATCTCAAAGCAATTCGAGGTCTTGCAGTGAGTAAAAGTCCGTCGCTCCTCTGCTAAGAGAAGTTTGCTTATGTGGGGATACCTGCAGACCCCACCCGTGATTTAACGTATATACTTTTTACACATTGGTTATGTGTTTATTTGTAAGTTTTTTTTAATTGGCTATGTATAAATGGACAAAATTTTTGCCGACTTACAGAAAATCAAATTGCACAAATCATATTAGACAATTTAATGACTGAAAGTTTTTGTAAATATTTTGGAAGAGTTAGAGGTAGCTAGACCTAGTGCACCAAAAATGAAGCGAAGATGCTATTATTGTCCCAGAACTAATTATTATTGTCCGTAAGCCTTGTTAGAAAACTATTTGCAAGCCTCATTCAGTAAAATTATTTATTACTTACCTAGCCTACTCAAGGAATAATTTTAGTTTAGGGTAGTACTTTTCAAGGATTGTCAATTTTTTTTCTGTAATGTTTAGTGTTAATTTTTATTTTGATTACTTATTTCTAAGTCTTATTTTATTAGAAAAAAATAATAAGTTAATCAGAAATAGACATTTTTGTTGAATTTTAGTACATCAAACATGTGCCCTAAAAATTCTATGCACGAAATTGGTTAGTTCATAAAAATGTTCTTTAATGTCTTAATAATGGTTATTTTATTATTATTAAATGCTTTTCATAAATAAAATAATATATTTTCTTATAATATAAAACGGGGTTTACAAGTTATTTAACCATTTTGAATTTATATGTATATTTATATTGGGGTACTTCTAGACCCCACGCGTGACGGAACGTTACCCAAAACAACGCGTATACTTAAAGGTTAAAAACACATTCCTCGCAAATCTCTGGTGGAAACGCAGCCTTAGGGGGTCAAATAGAGAATGAGAATTTGTATGCGGAAGAAGCCGCAAAATTGCCTAGTCTGCTTAGCTTAGAATTTATAAGATAATCGCGAAATTGCCAATCAATAGCTAACAATTACTGGAACTAAACTGTTAATAATATGAGCTTGTGGACAGCATACTGGCTCTCGCTTCCTCAATTCACTTCTGCGGATTCTATCTACAAAAGGAAAGGAGGAAATGTTGTCCGTGAATATTTATTTTGTTCGATAAGCAAACTCATTAGCACAACGTTTTCTTGCGAATAAATCGGGGCAGTTTTTCTCGGAACTGTGGACATTTCCTTTTTATTTCTGCTTATTCTATTACCTGCTGCGGTAACAATACATGTTTTTTGGAAGGAAAAATCTAACATTCCGGAGATGTCAAACTTTTTACGGATGCACTCAGAGAGAGTTAATTTTTTTAAAAGTTTAAGTTTGTCATTAAATTTGATTCAATTTAAAGTTTTTTCACGCCAGTCACGCCAGTCACGCGAGTGCCCTTTAGGAGGTCGGTAGAGGAATTAACGAGGTGTATCAGTTTTAATAGCTCATTGTAGGAACATTATCGGCCTGCGAGGTGTAGGGCGACCACACGAGACGAAGCCCACCACAGTACACATAAAACTCATCACCGTAAAAATTAACGACCTGCAACGGTAACTAACCTATTTAAACACCATTATTTTATACAACACGTAAAATATTTAAATAATTATTTAGCTCAATGTTATATTCGAGACTTAATTTAATTAGTGAAATTAGTTGTATTCAAATGGTTCATAATTAAATATAGTACATTACGCACCTACATAGGCTGCTATTTATGTATCCGGAACTGGCCACTTACAAGAACAATATTTAAAAAGTAATTACAACATTTGAAAATAGAACTCTTTGGTTGAAGAATACATTTTGTTTCATGTGACTGTCAATTATTTTTCCATTGTGGCGTCATTTTGAAAATTGCGTGTCTTCATTTGCCATGGATTTAACGCGTGAACATTTTCGTGCAATGATTTACTACGATTTTCGGCGTGGGCTAAATCAACAACAGTGCTTTATTCAACTCACCGCAACTTTTGGAGATGAAGCACCATCAAAAACCACTGTTTATCACTGGTACAGTGAGTTTAATCGTGGGCGGTCTATGCTCACGGATGAAAATAAAGAAGGTCGTCCAAAAACAGCTGTTGTCCCACAAAATATAGATGCTGTGCGGGAACTAATAATGCGTGATCGTCATGTTACATATCGCGAAATAGAGGCGTCCTTAGACATAAGTATGACGAGCATACATAAGATATTACACGAACATTTGGCTGTAAAAAAAATATGTTCGCGTTGGATTCCGCACAACTTGACAATCGATCAAAAACGGGCTCGTGTCGATTGGTGCAAAAAAATGATAAAAAAATACAACCGTGGTACGTCAAAAGCCGTTTATAATATCTACACAGGTGATGAATCTTGGATCTATGCATATGACCCCGAAACTAAACAACAGTCAACGGTGTGGGTGTTCCAAGATGAGCCGAAACCAACAAAAGTTACTCGTGCAAAAAGTACTTTGAAGCAAATGGTCGCCTGTTTTTTTTTTAATTAATGGACATGTGGCTACAGTGCCATTAGAGAATCGTAAAACGGTTAATTCTGAATGGTATACGACCATTTGTTTACCAGAAGTCTTTGAAGAAATAAGAAAGGACAACCGACAACGCAGAATCATATTACATCACGACAATGCTAGCTGTCACACCTCAGCTGAAACAACTCAGTTTTCGCAGGGTCAAAAGATCGAATTGACTGGTCATCCGCCGTACAGCCCTGATTTGGCACCTAACGATTTCTTTTTATTTCCATACGCGAAGAACAAATTACGTGGTCAACGTTTTTCGAGCCGCGAAGAGGCTGTTGATGCGTTCAAAATGCACGTTTTGGAGATACCTCAATCAGAATGGAAAAAGTGCTATGAAAATTGGTTCCAGCGTATGCAAAAGTGTGTCGATCATCGCGGCGAATATTTTGAAAAGCAATAAAACCATATTAAATAATATATGTTTGTTTCTTTTTTTAATTCCGGATACATAAATAGCAGCCCTCGTAAGGCAGGAAAATAAGAAATGTCTCAGATCACATATAATTGTTGTAAAACAAACATGTGATCTTATTTACTGCCCATGGACCATGGTGCGTATACATCGACGGAGGCGGAAAACGGCAACATCGGTAAGCGCAGCGGGAAGAAAGTTGATGTTTTCCGCCCGGAGGTGAGAAAACTAAACTTTCGGTCCTAGAGTATGATGAAAAATTCTATACGCGCCATGGGAGGATAGCATGACACTTCAACTGACGTCCTACTTTCCTCCCTTGGTGCGTAATGTACTATTTTAACATTCCTCATAAATTAGCGTAGTCCTAAGTTACTAATTAGCAAGTTTTTATGAAGCTCGTCGCTGGAAAATTCTAATTGATAGCTGTTGATTATGGAAAGATGACTCTACCTACAATAATAGAATTGGAACTTGCCTCTACACGGGATAATGTTACCCAAGAGACGAAGAGAGGTGGCAAACAAATATATTAAACCAAAATCAGTGTAGTTAAACTATTATTAACTCGAGTTTAAAAATATAAATTATATAGTCATAATATTCCAATTAAGAGGGAACGTGGAGCTCAAATAATTAATAAAACGCAAAAATATACACGTGGTCGATGAGTCGCCGGTTTAACGACCTTATGTCTATGGGGATAGGGTTTAGATGTGGTATTCGTCGGTTGTACGTCGCTGCACGTTGATTTACGCTTCCGGTGTCTGAATGAAGATATCAATGGTCGGCTCACATGGTGTATTATTGTTGCAGCTTACCGTTCATTCATTCTTCGTTACTATCGATGCAAATGCTACTGCTATAACAATGTTTTAAATAATCTATCTTGGGTCTCGCGGATTCAAAAATCAAACCTTGCAACCTTCGTAATAATATTATTAGTTGCGAAAGTGTGTCTGTCCATCTGTTTGTTATCTCATTACATATCGCTGAGCCAATTTCAATTAAAATCATGGAATAAAGGACATCGCACTTGTTCATTGCTTCTTTGGCGCCGATTCTGCGTCGTTCTCACCTGGATAATATGAATGACGGGCTTAAGAGTGAAGAGACAAGGATGATGTTTTATTTGTTGCTTTATTCGCTCCCTTAATACGAATAATAGTAACCACAAAGGCCTAATATCTGTTATTAAGTTATGTACGTTACGAAGGATATAAGAAATTATTTATATATACTCTATTGCCATAGAGAACTTGACTTTTAATTATTACAATAATTAAAATTCAAGTTCTCTATGGCAATAGAGTATATAAATAATTTCTTATAACAACACAAGTGTTGTTATTCTAAAAAATAACTTTATAAACATACATATATGCAGGAATCTCATAACAGATTATAAGATATAGTTTTCCTCGAGGAAATTATTGAAATTAACATTTTTAATGGTGTTTACCCAGCGAAAGATACTTGGAATTTCGTTAAGGAGGTAGGTATGTCTGTCGACGAACTCTACATCAAGATTGGCGAGAGTTGTAAAAACCCAATCATGGAATTTAGCCTACACTTTTAAAATACTGTCATTGAATGTTACGAACAAAAAGACACATATTTGGAGTTTTGATCAATAGAGTAAGAAATCAGCCTTTGTAGTAGACACCCAGAAGAAAAGTAGAGACACAAAATTCCAAATTACCAGCTTTATTAAAAAGTGGAAACACAAATTGGTAAAGCGATCAATGATTATCCCTTTTAAAAATTCTGCATTAAGCATTCTTCACACGACAGTGTATTATTTCTAGCTATGTATTTGGATGGTGTCCCAAACTTATAGGCAGACTAGTATTTATAATGAGTCAACAGACTGCTAATACAGGGTGTAACAAAACTAAAGTTGCAGCTCAGAAAGAGTAACTTTTTTCACTTTTATATATGGGAAAGTTTATGACGCTCGGGCGCTTACCCATACAAATAACAAAAAAAAGGATTTTTAAGCGCTGCTACTTTCACAGTGTATTCAATAATAGGGGACACATAAAAACCCTAAAGTATGATTACTTTTGTAACACCTTGTACATTACTGGTGAGATATGTTCAATACTCTGTGTTCAATACTTAAGGAGAGTATTCTGTACTCGATTCTCATTATAATTTATATGTAATAAAATTAGGTACTTATTTTTTTTCGAATTTCTCTTAAATAAATGAATCATGGACACTAAGTAAATTACGCGGCTAGGCAAGCAGGCATACTATGCGGCCGCTACCCTTCCCGCGCGCGGTGTCCATGCGTTGGGTAAATACTCGTAATTATTTAACTTTAAGCTACATTTACTCAGTGATCAATTGATATATTTTTTTTTTTTCATCTAATATTTAAATAGACAAATATTATCACGTCCTCGAGTATTGAACATGTCTCATCAGTCACGCAGTATAAGGTAAGGCTCAATGATTTTACAATTAAATTGGAAGCTAGTTGTGGAAACATGTTGCGCGCGACGTAGGCTCCACGTCGCTAATTACTGGAATCATCAGCTATGGTTGAGCTAGTCGTGATATTTTACCTCTAAACTTCTATGAGCAACATGACAATTTAGAACTCTTTCTATGCTAGAAGTCACTACTGAGCTCTTAAAAATTACAAGCGACAAGCTACAGAGCCTATATTAGACTGTAAAGCATGTCGTACCTATATTTAATTACACGCACAATCAAAACTCTATTTATGACCCAGTGAAAAGTTCTCCATGTGCCCGATGTATTCGAGGTTCTTAATATTAATATGTAAAACCTATAGATAGAGATCAATTATACGTATTACGTATGCAAAGCGGCAAAATTATTGTTACCTAAGTTACTAATATTAACTTATTTACTGCATTTTTAGCACAGTTCATAATATGATGAACGATGAAATTACACCTCTCAGATAGTTTATAATTTACACTAGCATGCAAAGACATTTAAAACAATTTATTCTTTATAATAATAATGTATGAATAGGAGGTAAAAAGTCAACAAAGTGTTTATGGAAGGATGTTTAACATACTGCTAAATAAACTGCAACTATAACGGTACTGCTGTCTGCTGTGTGTGTAACTGTATAATATGTAACTATAATATTATTATTATGTTCTATGTTCTACAGATATTCATAATCATATTTTGTCGCATAACGCATTAGCTTCGTTACATTTAAAAATAACTAGCTATTTGACCGAGCTTTGCTCGGTATTCGATAAAACACGAATAAAATGACATTTTCTAAAAATGATTCCTAGCTAGATCGATTTATCGCCCCTGAAACCCCCTATATACTAAATTTCATGAAAATCGTTGGAGCCGATTCCGAGATTCCAATTATATTATATATGTACATATATATTTACAAGAATTGCTCGTTTAAAGATGTAAGATAGTTAAAAAGAAACTAAAAAAACACGCCTTTTTTAATTCAAAAATTTTAACAAATTATTGCATTGTCATTCTTTTAATACGTTTGCAAAATTTCAAATTACTAATTAGACTACTTGGAGATAGGGAGAAATCGTGCTCAAAGATTCCGTTACATACATAATAGAGCCCTAGCTAATAAAAGCGTATAAAGACACAGCAGTAGTGTTATTAATTATATTATTGGGCGTCTTCTTAACAAAAGTGTTTACTATTTGAGTGGAATACACTCACCAGTGTAAACACGTATAAACGTCCACGTCAGATCAGCCTCGTTTGACGTAGATGATGTATGCTTGTAACGCCTGCTACAAACGACAACGATAAAACTGCACGGTTCTATCTCTGCAGTAGCCTTTATATTTAATCCTTCGATCGTGGATTCTTGGAAATCTATTATTATTCTATTGTGTCTCGCTCAAAGGTGAGCTTATGGGGCTTGATGGGTTAATGTGTCACATTGACAGCACTACATTTAACCAGATACTAGACCGCTCAAATATCGGCCGCTGATTCTGGTAAGTAAAACTTTTATGAGCATTCGTGTAAAACCGCATAATATGTGTTGGTAGTGTGGTATTCAGAAAGTCAAGTAGGTACTACTTCAAAATTGAACTTTTGTGTGAAATCGTATCTAACTTATACCTACAAGATTAAAGGAGAATAATTCGATCATTAATTCAAAAATACAATATGAGCCAGTAAAACTAAATGTTGATTCCTGATGAAATTATTTTCGATAATGATACATTCTGAAGAAGCAATAATTTTTAGTTAATTTAGAATTAAATTTGTGAATTATAATCGAAGGAAACAGAACTGTGCAGTTTTGTCGTTTCGTGTGTAGTGGACATAACGCGGGGTGACATCTACAGGCGGAATATAAGCGAAAACAATAGATTTGAATAACGCAGTCGAAACTATTCAGTTTGAAAATAGCATTGTAATTTGTAATTCTTCTTTCAATCCATACTAATATTATAAATGCGAAAGTGTGTCTGTCTGTCCGTCTGTCTGTTTGTCTGTCTGTCTGTCTGTCTGTTACCTCTTCACGCCCAAACGGCTGAACCGATTTTGCTGAAATTTAGCATGGAGATACTTTGAGTCCCGGGAAAGGACATAGGATACTTTTTGTCTCGGAAAAATGTACAGTTCCCGCGCGATAAACGAGTTTTGGCGCAACGGAGTTGCGGGCGTCATCTAGTATTAATAATACAACTCTAACAAACATCTTTCAAATTTTTTTCTTTCAATATCCTTCGATCGCGGATTCTTGGAAATCTATTGTTGTCGCGATCACCGGTGATCTTATGGGGCTTGATAGGTTAATATTACATCTCCAGCAAATTAGTACAACGGCTAAGAAAGAATAAACAACTTTGGCACCAACAATTAGTGGACACTGTGTAATATTAATGTTACATACAGACGTACAAGTTACAACGTCTGCACCTATACTTATTAGTTATTACTTATAAGTAATAATAAATAGTATTTTAAAAAGATAAAACCGACTTCTTTGTGTACGTAATTAAGAATTAAAATTCCCTATCTCAAAAACTACTGAACCGATTTCGAAGAAACTTGCAGTATTCCCTAAGTTGAATAATACCTAGTACAATAAAAAAAGAATCACTAAAAATCGGACTTGTGGTTCCGGAGATATGCGAGCACAAACATTAAAACATACATACGTACATACATACATACATACATTATACATACACTTGAAATTTGGCAGATTTGTTCAGAAGCTGTTATAGAATAACATATACAAAAACTGGGCAGTTCTGAAAATATTACATACATACGCGTCGAATGGATAACCTCCTTTTTTTGAAGTCGGTTAAAAATAAATACATAAATAGGTAATAAGGAAATCCTTCGATCGTAGATTCTTGGAAATCTATTGTTTACGCGGTCGAATTCGACCGCTTGGGAGTTGATAGGTTAAACCAGCTATACCCAACCCACGGCCCGCGGGCCGCATGCGGCCCGCCGCGCCGCGCCGGGACTTTATCCGTGGCCCGCGTGATGTTAAACCATTTTGAAATTCACGCCCACCGCACAGTGTTTTAGAAATCCCCAAAATCGGATATGACTAAGTTAATGAAATGAGTCGATGGCGTCTTATATTTCAAACGAAGAGTAGAGCTCCCGTGTGCGCATTTTACTTCGTTTTTGAGAAAATCAATTTTTAAATTGATCATTTTTTGACTCCCTTTTTTTATTTAAATTATTTACGAGGGTTTGTAAACTTGCTACCCAGCTGATTAGATTAATCATTAAGAGACACAAATTTTGTACTTTATTTCATTCCTACAATTCAACTACGAGTAGTTCCTGAGATTTTAATGTTTTTAAATATTTAGACTTTATTTTTTTTTCTCCTTTCCTATATGATTTCCGCACCTTCTGTCCATACTGAAAAATACTTTGGTTTAGTATTTACACTACAATATTTTTATTTTTTGTGAATCGCGTCTCATACCAGAGATTTACGAATTTCTAATTTTTATTCGTGCCTTAAAAATTTTAAGAGCAAAGTTTCATCGAATACAATTTTTTTAAACAATCAGTTAAATAAAAAAACATTTACAATTTAAAAATGTTACATAATTAGTCAAATAAGTAATAATTACTTAAATAATAAATCAGTCAAATAATAAAACATATTTTTATTCTTCATCACCTTGGTCGTCAATTATTATTTTTAACAAAAAATGAAAACCGACTTCCAGAGTAAAAACAATAATAATTATTATAATGAACAAAAAAGTATGAAATAATTCCTACTCTTAATAGTGCCTTATGCAGAATACTCCTAAACCTCTACTATTTCTGAACACAGTCTTCATTATTTTGAAGTCGATACCAGCTAAGAATGGTGAGTTCTTAGACAAAATATTTTTAATTTTAAAGACTAGTACCGACTTCAAAATTATGAAGGTTGTGTACAGAAATAGTAGAGGTTTAGGAGTATTCTGCATAAGGCACTATTAAGAGTAAGAATTATTTCATACTTTTTTGTTCATTATGATAATTATTATTGTTTCTACTCTGGAAGTCGGTTTTCATTTTTTGTTAAAAATAATAATTTCACTCTTTTTAGTAATTTAAGTAATTTATAAGGTTTTCTGTAAATACTGATGTGTTCTACTAAGTGACTTTGGAGCCAGGATACACATATTTTATGATATGAGAACCATAAAGTTAATATACCTAGCGCCCTCTCGGATAAGCAACTCCAAGAATATACTCGTATCACTGTATAATATAAGCTTGGCGTTAATTAAGCAATGATAAAATTAATGTTCATGCGCCTATCTCTAAAGGCTCTAAAGTTCTGTTCAGTGACTTTCTTTCTATCATGCATTAACACTCCTGGAAAGTCATTAGCTCACTATAATTTTTCATATAATATTATGCTTAAACTACTTAGAACTATGATAATATATTATTTATTTTGTCCCAATAATGAGTTTCCTACATACGGACATACCTCATAATTTATAGATCTCATGATCAAATTGCTAACTTGGTAACCTGATCACCAAGTTTGAATCATTTACTTTGATATAACAATACAATTTTTGAAATCGTTCGAAAAATTAAGAGTTATGATTTAATAATTCATGGTGTGGTGACTGATGGTAGTGGTGATGATGATGATGAATGTAACTTGCATATTAGCATATGCTTTGAGTTCTTAAACCAAAGCCGAAACCCTCAAACTTGTATCTATAAGAAATCCGGAGTTCTCTTAGCACCTTCGGAACCAAGGTATATCTTAGTGAAAAATTTTGCTTTTTGGTAGCATATGCTTAGGATACTTCTCATAAAATCGAAATCACCATATGTTTCCATATAAATTTTGAGGAGTTCCCTCGATCACTCATGGATCTTATCATCAGGTCGAAATAATAAAATAATTTACAAAAAAGCTTAACTTCCTACAGAACAATGTTTAAAGACATCCGTGATCCGTTTTGATCTAAAAATACTATGAAAAATACCTACTAATTATAATAAGGTCATAATGTGAAGGTGTATGGTGGAATGGTGGTGATAATGATGATGATGATTAATGTAATTAGCTTAGTAGTATATGCTTTCAGTTCTTAAAACAACGCCGAAACCCCCAAACATGTATCTATAAGGAGTAAGGAGTTCTGTTCACCACCTTCGAACCATGGTATATCCTGGTGCAAAATATTACTTTTTGGTAACATATGCCTGGAATACTTCATATGAAACCAAAAAAACCATATGTTTCCATATAAATTTCGAGGAGGAGTTCCCTCGATTACTCATGGATCCCATCATCAGGTCACCACTTTTGTGAACATGGTACCAAATTGGAGTGAAACCTAATACAACAAAACAAAAATTTCGAAAATCGGTTCACAAACGGCGGAGTAATCGTTGAACATACAAAAAAAAATCCACAGCCGAACATAATTATAACCTCCTCGTTTTTTGGAAGTCGGTTAAAAATGCTGTCCTCCCGTGCCAAATGGAGGAGGATGAAGTCGTTAATAATATTAACGACACTATAAATTTATTATTATTATTATTTGAGTGATTATTATTTGACTAATTATTAAAAAACATGTAAATGTTTTTTTATTTAACTATTGCCGATGTTGATTGGCCTCTGCCGATGTTGATTGGCCTATGCCGATGTTGATTGGCCTATTGTTTTTAATAATAAGACTGCTGAAGAGTGTGTTGAAATTTTTTATGATCACTTGTTTAGTATTGTTAAAAAGCATGTGCCTCTATTAAAACCTAAAAACGCTAAGTTTCCAATCTGGTTCAGTAAGTCATTAATACATATTTTTAATTGTAAAAGAAAAGCCTGGGCGAAGTGGAAGAAATACAATAATGTATCTGATTATGAGATATTTGCATTATATAGAACTCGATTTCAAACGGAATGTAAAAAATGCTACCGATCATACATAGACAATGTCGAAGATGCCATTCTAAGTAATATTAAGTACTTCTGGAAATTTATAGCCAATCGTCAACGTAAATCGGACATACCATCTCGTATGTTCTTCAATAACGATTCTACGAGTGATCCCTCAGAGGTTTGTAACCTATTTTCAAAGTTTTTTCAGTCCGTGTATGAACCCTCTAATCTATCTCCGGATTGGCATCCTGATAATGTTGACTACCTTGATAATAATACCTCGCTTTCAACCGTACATCTTAGCCTTCCTCAGATCCGCAATTACAGTTGCTAGATGCAACAAAGGGCCCGGGGCCAGATGGTATTCCTTCTTATTTTGTTAGACGGTCTGCTGACACATTATGTACACCGTTATTTATAATTTTTAATAAATGTATCAAGAGTGGTATTTTTCCTAGTATCTGGAAAAAAGCTAATATTATACCCATCTACAAAGGAGGTGCCAGACAAAATATAGAAAATTACCGTCCTATTTCTATTCTTTGTAGCATTGCTAAAGTATTCGAAAAACTTATCCATCATGAAATTTATCAATTCGTCAGATTAAATATCATTCCAGAACAACACGGTTTTGTAAGGCAAAAATCCACATCAACTAATTTAATCATTTTTACAAATTATTTATTTAAAAACATGGATACTAGATCACAAACAGACGCAATTTATACCGATTTTAAAAAGGCATTTGATCGAGTCGACCATAAAATTCTGTTAAAAAAGATTTCGTATAATGGTATCAAAGGAAACTTATTTCGCTGGCTTCAATCTTATATTAGCAATCGTATTCTAACTTTTTTGGCTACTTCGGGTGTTCCTCAAAGATCAATATTAGGCCCATTACTGTTTATCTTGTATATCAATGACATCAACACATGTTTCCGCAATAGCAGGTTCTTGTTATACGCAGATGATCTTAAAGTGTTTAAAACCATTAAATCCCTAGAGGATTGCCGCCAGCTTCAAAATGATTTAAATAGATTGTCAGAATACTGTATTGAAAACAACCTCAAGTTAAGTATAAGTAAATGCAAATACATTATTATTTTACAAAAAATAAAAAAACTTTTCAATTTGACTATTCATTATGTAACGAAATATTAGTTAGAGACACCCAAATTTGCAATCTCGGCGTCATTCTAGACTGTAAGTTACACTTGAATCTACACGTCGACAAAATAGTTGCTAAAGCATTCCAAATGTACAATTTTGTTATGAGAGCATCATCTGATTTTAAACTCGAAAACACCTATCTTTATCTTTTTAACTCTTTGATTCGCCCACAAGTAGAATACGCATCTATGATATGGGACCCGTATTATGCTAAATATGACAAAAAAATAGAATCCAGCGAAAGTTTGTTAGAACCTTGCAATATAAATGTCATTATAAAAATCATCGTCAGACTATATTACCGTATGAGGAATCATTAGCCAAATATAATTTACTAACTCTTAAGTCAAGACGTTTGTTGCTTCAAACTATGATGCTGCATGGGTTAATAAACAATAAAATTGATTGTCCAGAATTGGTTAGCAATATTTTCTATATTGTCCCTAGGACAGTAATAAGACGAGAGACGCGCGCTTACCCACTATTTGCAACGTCTACAAGTCGTACAAATGCTGGTGAACGCGCGCCTCTACATAGATTAGTTAAAATATATAATGATCACTTTACCAACATAAATATATTTGCAAAATGTAAAAATGTATTTAGAAAAGAAATTAAGAAAGCTTTAATGCACTGTAGCAATTAAGTATATTTAAAATTAAGTAAAATTACTGTTTTTCTTTCCCTAGTAATATGTGAAAACTTAGTGGAGTATACTATTGCTTATTTTATGTTTAGTATGTAATTTATTTTGTAATTTCTTAGTATACTTAGTATACTTTTTCACAATAAAATAAAATAAAAAAAAAATAACTACTTGAACTGTAGGAATGAAATAAAGTACAAAATTTGTGTCTCTTAATGATTAATCTAATCAGCTGGGTAGCAAGTTTACAAACCCTCGTAATTAATTTAAATAAAATAATTCCGTTTTTAGGTAGTCAAAAAATTACCAATTTAAAAATTGATTTTCTCAAAAACTAAGTAAAATGCGCACACGGGAGTTCTACTCTTGCATTTGAAATATAAGACGCCATCGACTCATTGCATTAACTTAGTCATGTCCGATTTTGGGGATTTCTAAAACACTGTGCACCGGCAAAAATAATATAAAGTCGTCGTGAAAGACGTGAAATTTTTTCCACTTTTCAATCGTTAATTTTGAAGAACGTTATTTTTTAACCCCAAAAAAAATTGGTTGCGGCCCGTGACACCAAGACCAAGACATGTTTGTGGCCCGTATGAAAAAAAGGTTGGGGACCACGCGGTTAAACGGTGTGTACACTGTACATAGTCATACAATGTTTTGTTTTTGTCTGCCAAGACACTTTTAGTAGTAAGAGGGTAATTAATCTGCTATACAAATACGAATATGCCCAAGATTTGTTTCATTGATTTTTACCATAAAAACACGGCAACTTTAAAATGAATCATGATATTGTTTTATTAATATGGCCCTTTTTTCCAGTGAAAAACTCACGAGGACACAAAAGTATGCCGGAATAGGCTGGCTATTTAAATTCGGTATGAAGGTACAGTGAGGTGAATAATGTATAGCATTATTCACGGAATGTAATAAGCGCTGTCCGCGACTGTACCGAACGTGCCGCGCTTATAAAACAAGCCGAATTTTACCCAGAAACTATTTACTAACGCATACCGCGCTTCGCGATAGCCCTTATTGAAGCTTCCGACCAACTTGTGCAGGAACTTAATAAGAAATGTATCAAATAAGATAAGATAAATAAGAATAGCTGTGTTCCATATACATTATACATATTCCAACAAAATATCAGTCGTTTCACCAGCTTTAATAACGAATTCCGCGGGAATCATACATTTTATCGCAAAGTAGCCTATGTCCTTCCCCGTGGTCTACTCTACATAATATTTTGTGCTAAAATACATAAAAATTGGTAAAGTAGTTCGTGAGATTAGCGCGCTCAAACAAACAAACTCTTCAGCTTTATAATATGTATTGGTATGGATTTATGAAGGGTCTAAATATGTATAAATAGAACCTACATAAATACATATTAGTCCATTGAAATGTTACATTTGCTTTGCATTTATTAGAGGACGCAATTTTATTTTTGGAATATGTTGAGGGGCTCAATAGAAGCTTAACCTCAAGTTTGTGGGGTCGCCACTCTTGTCCCCCGGCCGCCATCTTGAAAAAAGGGGTGACAACACTATTTCCGTGATATCTCGGAAACTATACGTCTTACAAAAAATTTGTAAGAACATAATTTGTTGCAAATTATTTTGCCTACAAATGTGCTTATATAACTTGTTACCCTAAATTAAAAACTGAAAAAGTTATAAGCAAAAAAGTGATAAAATTTTTGAAAAGGTTATTATCAGTTATCACTTTTAAACTTCTTTTAACACATTTTACAAAAAAAAATACCTTAGACCTACCTTGTAGAAATGTAGATGATATTTTGAGAAAAAGATCCTCCGATCCCATGAAATTAATTTTCTGCAGATACAAAGGAAACTGTGGAACCATGTGTGGCTGCAGAAATGCAGGCCTGAAATGCTTTATAGTAAACAAATACAAATCTTTATTATCATAACTTAATTTTAACAAAATGTTTTAAAAAGTGGCAGTCCCCCAAACTAGGCGCAGCCTGTGCTATGGGGGAGTTCTTAACGAATTACAGCAAAAAATAACAGAAAATTAAATTTAAATTAACAAAAATATTCTGGGAATTAGTAAAAATAATAAAAATACTTAATAAAATCTTAATACAGCAACAAAAAATAAAATTCTTAGGATAAATAATTATTATATTATTTATTGTTTATTAACCATAATGAAGTGTATAGGTGTGTATGAAAGTGCGTGTGTAATTGTGTGTGTGTGTGTGTGTGAGTATGAAGTAGAGTATGTCTTATTAAGATAAGATGTATGAGTTATTTGTACACTTTAATTAAATTTTCAGTTTCTGTGTATGACCAGGTTAGTATGGATTTAGTATTTTTTTTGCCTTCTGTACCGAATACTGCTTTAAATCAAATAAATTTATTAGTTGATATAAGAATTTTCCAAATCATTTTTTGCATATATTTATGTAGTGTAGTAGGCATACTGTAGACTGTGGCTGCAGAAAAGCAGGCCTGAAATGCTTTACAGAATAGTAGGCGTACTGTAGAGCATCTTATCCCTACTTTTCTGCAGCCACACATGCTTTCACAGTTTCCTTTGCATCTGCAGAAAATTAATTTCATGAGATCGGGGGGGATTGGGGGATCTTTTTCTCAAAAGATCATCTACAATGTTGGTCTAAGGTAATTTTATTGTAAAATTTATTAAACGAAGTTAAAGAGCAATAATAAACCTTTAAAAAAAATTATCACTTTTTTGCTTATAACTTTTAAATTTTTTAATTAAGGGTACAAAGTTATATGAACATAGTTGTAGGCAAAATAATTTGCAACAATTTATGTTCTTAAATTTTTTTTGTAAGACATATTTTTCGAGATATCACGAAAATAGTGTTGTCACCCCTTTTTTTCAACATGGCGGCCGGGGGACAAGAGCGGCGACCCCACAAACTTGAGGTTAAGCTTCTATTGACCCCCCAAACATATTCCAAAAATAAAATTGCGTCCTCTAATAAATGTTATATTCGGTCCTAAAATTGTAACATTTCAATGGACTATATTTAGTTGCTGTATCATCCTTTAAATGTCTTTCAAGTTGCAGGGCAAAAGTTTGGAAAATTGTGCTACGCCGCTACGGTTTTCGAAAGTGCTACGAAATGCTACGACGCTACGCGCTACGGTCTACGAGTGTTGTACCTATTTTTAACGAAATATATATATTTTTAAATTAGAACTTTCTTTTCGAAATTAGAAACATATTTTTTAAAGTATTTTTTGCAGCATAGGATTTGCACGCGGAGCGGTGCACTCCGATTGTTTACGCCCGCGCGGTGACTCACTGGCGGACGTTGTTCGCTGACTACGCAACACCAACACAACAATACAAGCACAAATAATATAATTAGCCGCATTTTTGTGATATTATAAAATATTGGCAGCTGTTATTTGAAAATATTTTATGCACGACGCAAGTATCCAAATGAAAGATTGCATGATAATCATTTATTACTTATTGTCGTTGGTAGTATTTCTGAAGTATGTCCTAATAACTAAAGTTATTACTTATTAGAATATCACTAACCTTTTTAAATAACAACCTTACTATTTTTTTATTACATTCCCATAGATAAACTTAGACATATTTGTAGTCTATGTAAATTTATAATGTAACTTTGTTTTAGTAAATAAACCATTCAAGCCATTTATTATATCGACGTATTACGTATAGGATTAAGCTTGTAAGCATCTTTGGTTCACTCTCAACCGAATATTATTTTGGTGAATAAATATAAAACGGCTATAATGTAAAGAATATTTGGGCACGTGATACAAAACGTGGCGGTATTCAAATGAAAGAATAATTTCACAAACATCGAGATTCGAGATGAAAAATAACTGGCGGTACATAAATATTATCAGTGAATCAAGTGAGGCGATAAAAACAGAATTCTCGGCGCCGAAACATGATATAAAGGAGGCACGTGGACGGGTATACTTGTGACTATTGCCGTGTATAATGTGTATATCTGTGTATAACGTGTATATATAATGTGTATAGCGTGTATATCTGTGTATAACGTGTATATATAATGTGTATAACGTGTATATCTAACTTAACAGCATTCCTCGCGGCTCGCGGATGTATTAAATATTACATGACGTACACCACGGATGCCATTCCTGTGTCATGTGTGATCCGGTGAGCCGAGTTGCCATTTATAGCGAGGAATTTGTTGCTTCACATCAGATTATCGCGAATGTTCCAATTTCCTTAACATATTTGTAGTCTCTGCGATTTTAGTTATGCTATAACGAAATGACGAAGATGAAAATATTTGAAGGTGTTGTTAACTTAGAAAGATAAGAGAAAATGAGGAACCGTTTTAGTGTATGATTTAGTAGAATATAAATAAATATGACGAACAGTTCGCAAATGTGGAATAACCTCCAAACGGTAGGTGGGGTTTGTTTACTTATTAGCTTTAGAAGACTAAAGAATTCAATCACATCGCAAAAACCCTGGGCAAGATGGAAAGCCTAGGCTGAAGCTTCATTTATTTCACCTCGCGAGGTTGAACCTTATGGCAACGACATAAAAGTTATGTATATAACTCGGTAAGTACAAGTAGGTCGTTCGCCGGATCCAGTCGCGGAATGCGCTCGGAATGCAGCCTACTGCAGAATGCCTCCCCCCTCCCACCCCCCACGCCACGACGATAGTTAATTCACAGACCGGTTACAACTTACAACCGAGCGAACTCAGAGATTTCACACCATTCTTCAATAACCGACATTGACGATTACACTTTTGTTTGGAATCAATTGAGGATGTTTCTGGTGGATATGCTTATAATGGGAGGTTCCAGTAGTAGTAGAAATCGACGCATTAAAATTTTGGTTTCCGTCAAACATCTACACCCAAAGAACTGATTTTCTTGCAGCTCATATGTGAATTGAGGCTTGCATTTTAGAACTTATCCAAAATTTTAAATTGTTCGCAAAGAAGAACTATAACAGGAATAGAGCTAAAGTTTAGAAATGTCTAACCGCTAACGACAATTTCTCGTAATGTGACTACAACCTGACTTATATGGTTAAAACTACCCAGACTCTAGGGTAAGACACCACATTCCACTTTCACGTCTTTTCAGTCTAATTGAAATTACTTCTTATTATGGTCTACTTATAAGATGTATTTATCTGAATCAATAACCAGTTTCTCTACATTGTAGTGCAGCTTATTATTTTTTTGCAAAATAAAACTATAATTGCTGCACAGGCCTACGAAGGTAGCTCCGGGTAAAAATATTTTACACCCACTTTGTTCTTGCGATGGTCATTTCCTATTATAGCCAATCAATTTTAATTCAGTGAATAAGTAAAGGTCAAAAGGCTTGTTTTTATAAACAAGATTCCCTGTAAATTGCACCGCTGTCAATGAGTAATTAAACCATAAAAATAAAATCGGCCAAGTGCGTGTTGGACTCGCGCACGAAGGGTTCCGTACCACTATAGATTACCACACCCCTTAATTTTTAATTTTATTTAAATTTTATTACGAATTATTAAAGTATAAATAAAACTGAGTATTTTGTGAACATTTCAGGGGGCCCATTGGGAGCCCCTCCTTAAATATTAAATTTATTTTGTTTTTAGTATTTGTTGTTATAGTGGCAACAGATATACATAATCTGTGAAAATTTCAACTCTTTCAGTATTACTGTTCTTGAGTTACAGCCTGGACATAGACAGACAGACAGACATCGAAGTCTCAGTAATAGGGTCCCGTTTTTACCCTTTGGGTACGGAACCCTAAAAATATTTAAGATTATATTTTTTTCATAATTTAATCGATTTAATATTCGCAGAAAATATGAAATCACAACATAGAAGTTAGTATTAAAGTTTTAAATGTCATAAAATAGAAATAGTAGAAAATATTACTATTTTTTTGACTATATTATTTATATCGATAACAAATTTTCACACCCCATTTAAAAGTTTTTAAAAATATCTCGAAATAAAAAAAACTTTACGGAAACGTGTCTAAAACCTAAATGATGTTACGTGTTTTCCGCGGATTACTCGGCATTGCACTTATACGGACCTCGCTTAGTTTTAAACTTGATACTATTGTTCCAGAATTCCAGATAGAAGATACTAGCGAGGTGCTCTATCTTATCGATACACGTACTTAGGTATATTAGCAACACTAGTCTTATCTTTAGAATTTATATGCACGCTTTTATCCCGTAAATCTTCGTTCTCCGAGACATTTAATGATGACTTAATTTTAATTTAATTATTACTTTTCATAATGTGTTTATTTAATTAAAGTTAAGTATTTATTTAATTTCTCTGAGTTTGGCAGGTAAAACAATTCCAATGTTCCTATTATGAAGGCTAACTTCAAGCTTAATAATGATTCACACATCTATCTAATAAAGATATTAAAACGAGGGTTTTTAACTCTTTTATATATTCTGTAAACCAGGCCGATACCAAAAAGTCACCAATGCATATAATTAAAGCACACAAATCCTTCAAAATCTTATCATTATCTTTAAAGATTATCTTTTTATATTGTGACTAAAAACCTAACAGAGCCTACAAGACTGTCGCCCGAAGCAACATTTAAGCAGACTGCGAAAATCTAGCTCCTATTTTCTACATCATCGCACCCGGCCTGAACATGACACCGCAAAATTGCTCCTAATGCTATTGATTCTTCTGTCTGTCTGAAACTGCATCGTCATTATTCGTGACCCAGTGAAGCGCTAACCGATCAGGGTGTTAAGACAAATTACATTCGATTAGACAGCGAAGATAGAAATCAATAATGTATAGAACTTAATAATGCATCGCAAAGCGACGCGTTATATCTGGTTTTTAGATCCCATGTAACACTTTTGTGATTGAAATTATCGAAGACAAGTTGTCTAAGTACCATGACATTTAAACGAGAGAAACCTCAATCTAGTCTAGACATTGCCAAATTCTAAGTACTTACCTGAATGGTAATTAACAAATTCATTTTGAACGATGACTGGCAATTGGCATTAGTTGAGCATAGTGATTTTATTGATTTGGCCTATTACCTATTAAGTAGTAGGTGGGAATTAGGGACCTACTAGGTACCTTAAAGTAGATGCCTTTTGGATCTACCATGACCTACCTGAAAGGGACCTACCATGTATTAGAGGACGGTGTTTCGATAGGTGTCGTTTCCGCTACTCAATTTTAAGCGGGAAGCACCATGGGGTCTTAATAGGCAAACCTTTATTAATATTTTGATTAACTCCTCTCGACTTAGCATAATATAGTTACTATGTATGTACTATGTGATAGTAGGGGATGGTGATATAGGAGGTCGTCCTCCTACACCACCATCTCCTACTTTCATAGAAAACGTGATGGTTAATGTTTGTGATTCTCCTCTGTAATTAAAATTGTATGGAAACCTCAAGCAGAACATGTGGATAGATGACGTGAAGAGCACGAGCTCTGACGTATCGTGTGTGGGAAAGGAAAAACATATCAAAGTAGTACAAATAAACACATAGTTTATAGTTTCGTTAAAATTCTTAACTTGAATCTAAACTTGTGGTATTTGTGATTTACAGAGATCATTAGGGCCTAACATTGGTTTATCTAGATTTACGTTAGATTATAAGGAAAATTTATATACATAATAACTTAAAATGGTACAAAGGACAGTCTAAAAATATGAACGCTCTAACTTTCCTCAACATTCTCAACACAATATCGTATAGTAGTAAAACTACTAACTAGTAAACATCCGTGACCTTGACAAATACTCAACGTGAAGACAAGTTTTAGCACGACGCATTGTTTTTCATCGTCAAAGTTGTCTGTAAACCCGCTAAAGTACCTACGCGTGCTCCCGGTTAAGACAGACTTAGTGTTAGTTACACACTAGGCCGAAAATACGCGGCCGAAGTTCAGCATGATTACGGCTGCAATGTAATTTAAATTACCGATGACACACCATGCCGAAATTACGTCGTGTTATAAGTATGTATTGTATGCTGCTTATAAATTTAACGATGTGATTTGAATTGGTGAAATATATAAATGTATTATTATAACCACCAAATAACTACACAATGGAATGTTAGACATACGGAATTCTGACTTTGGTACGTGTAGACCACGCAAAGTTGTGATAGCGCCTTTAAACAAACGTGAATTTGTATGTCAGACATTACATAATACATTTAAATTAATTTTATATCACGTAAAAGCTTATTTTTCATAATTTTTATCTACTATTCGAAAAAACCGAAAATCCGGATTTTGAGAAATAAAAATCCGGATTTTTCATAGGCCCAAAAAATCCGGATTATCTGGAATTTTCGGATTTCGAAGTATCCGGATTGCAATCCCTAGCTGTAGCGATATCGGTTTTTCTCAGCAATGACTAAATCGAAGAAATTAAAGTTCATTGTCAGTATTCATCATGTCTTTGTCTTTGAATTACCCATAGCATAACACGATTGGTCAACTTTAAAAAGACCTCTGTAAAAAAAGGGATTCCTATTTTGTCAACAGAGGGGAGTGATTTAAGCTTCCAGTACATAGATTGGTTCAAGCATACACTTTAATTTGCCTATAGCTTATATGAAAAGTATTTATGGTTTTTAAATTACGCGACAAAAACCATTTTGTCGCTACGCCCTTTCCATTTTTTGCTGTTCCATTGCTCGTTTTCTATGAGAGGCTAGCCCGGCCTCTCATAGAAAACAAACAATCTTAAACATATCCAACACGGTTTTTTACTTTAACGCGGCGTCACCTTAAATGCCTTAGCTATAAAGTTAAAGTAGGTAGGTATATCGCAGTTTGTTTACGAATTTCGATTAATAAACAGCGCGGCGAGGCGAGGCGAGGCGAGGGCGGGTGGCCGGTCGCGCTCGCCCGTTCGGGCCTCTTTCTGCAAAACAACACTCGTTGCGGAAATAGCGACCAACTGTTTGTGGCCGCGTCACCGGCGCATTCACCTCACGGACGGTCAAGTACAATTAACACCATTGTGACGACGTTGTGACGCAGAGGAAGTGCCCCAGAGGGGTGGACATGAGGTAGCTAAGGTATGGGAACTGGGAAGTGCTAAATTAATTCGATACCGTTGCTCTTACTTAGATGACTCCTTCTTACGATTCTCATTTGTCAGGAGTGAGAAGATATTTTAGTTTAGCAGATTTATAATGTCTGAGCTTTAAAATTAAGAAATTCTGATTGCTTAAATTGAGCCGTAGCTAAAAACATTGTCGACAAACAATAACAAAAGTCATTGAGCCGTTTCCGAGAAATCAATGAATCACATCGCTTTACAAATTGGTCCTTTAAAGTGTTGTAATAGGATAATGGCAGATTTCGTGATTTCACATAATTTGTCCGGATTTCCTGACTTCCTGTGACATTGATTAAAATATTATCTAATCAATTCGTTATAAACATTTTTAATGAATTACTCACAATTTTAATTACATTTTATTTACGGTCGGTTGAAGCTTTTTATTTCGCAACACAAAAATATTTTGACGAGCCACCCAACAATCGAAGCAGCCTCAAAATCAAACAACACCGATTCTCGGAACCACCGCCGTCCATTATCTGAAATGTTATTCATGCGTTTGCCCTTGCTCAATATTTCACATCGTGGGTCGGGAGGAATCAAAACAAACAGACTTTTGGCCCCATCAAACGAGATAGTTACGTAGTGTGTGCGAATCGTGATAAAATTAGCCGATACACTGACATTGAACGCAAAAAACAAAGTGGAACTCCGCGCATGCGCCCAGGTACCGCGTTGTGGGGGTATTTTTAGTTATTGGGCTTATTTTTAGACGCGTGTATCGAAATTCATGTGTTGGCAGTGAAGCTGTATTAAATTCTATCTATGGTATGGCTATTAGTACGGTCGAGGACCGTTGCTTTCGAGTCATCGACCGCTCCGACCGAAACGACGAGAAAACAATGAAAAAAACATGCGGGAGACTATACGAACTGTATGAACGCTATCGACGCGCCAATAAAAATTTCCAATTACGTAGTAAACAGTAGATACTGGATGCAATAACAAGCTACGACGCCTACAAGTTTTTTTTTTTTATCCAGAAAAGAAAGGACTTTATCGCAGAACGATAATGCCGTCACACCTACAAGTTAATGTCAAATATTTGGTGTAGTCTGCAGATCTCATTATGGATGGTCTTATACCCAGGTTTTCACGCAATACAACCGAGGTTTATCTATTTTTCCTTTGAGTGGCTAACGTCAAAACTAACCAATCGACATCGCCGTTCAATTGATAAACACCTATGCTAAAAAACTTCATAAACCTTTACATTATTAGGCTATCATTGTATGACATAATCAAAGACATTATAATAATTTGTATTTAATTAATATACACATTTCTAATAATTTTGATTACGTATAAGACCTTTAAAACTAATGTAGAGTCAAACATGTGGCGTAGTAAGTACAGTGACGCCGTGACAAGCCCGAATGAAATAATTTATTGTAAGGAGTTAGCGCCCTGGGTACCTAAGTTTCTATTCGTAACGCAAGTGCGACAGCAAAAAATACGTAAAAAACATCAACATCTAAAACAATAAAAAAAAACTTTTTAATACCAGATGACACCCACAATCCCGTTGTGCGAAAATTCGATATACTTTTTTCCGCAACCAAAACTATCCTATATCCTTTCCCGTGTCTAAATGTATTTGCATACCCATCAAAATCTGTTCAGTGGTTTAAACGCGAAGTGATAACAGACAGACAGACTTTCCCATTTAAAATATTTATATAGTATGGATTACCGTTATAACTAAGTAAAAGTAATAACAATCATTGTTCACAAAATAAATATTCAGAAGGGGGAATTTTTGTATTTGGAAGCTCGCTAAACATTTTCATGAATATTCAGCGACGTTATGAAGACAAATGTACTGCCGAGTCGGCGGTTTATAATTAAACATAATTAACTAATTAGCAAAATTAGACGCAGACTGAAGTGACGCATTGGGCGCCCTAATTCTTATTAGCATCTTAAAAATAGGCCCAGACAATTTTAAACACTAGCTACAAATGTCAATACAGAATTGAATCGACGATTCTAAATTAGATCTTCTGGGAATTAGAGGTAACTTTAGCAGTAGGTGTCATCGTATCCGCGACTCTACCAAGCAGGGAATGGAGCACTATGGGGGTTTTAGTGGATAAACCGCTTGCCTGAAGATCCCACATACCCCAGCTATGTCCCCAAGCCGCCAGGGCCCAGGGATGCGTAAAGCATTTCACCATGAAGAAAAAAATGCCCTAAATCAATAGAAAAATGGAGGTACTTCTGTAGAAGTGACAAGCGATGTCATATAAAAGACGATGATTGTCGAAAATTGTCATATAAATAATAAATAAATTTAAATTAATAAAGGTTGTTTTCAATAATATATTATTATACTAGATGACGCCCGCAACTCCGTTGCGCCAAAATTCGTTTATCGCGGCGGAACCGTACATTTTTCTGGGATAAAAAGTATCCTATGTCCTTTCTCGGGACTCAAAGTATCCCAATACCAAATTTCATCAAAATCGGTTCAGCGCTTTGAGCGTGAAGAGGTAACAGACAGACAGACAGACAGACAGACAGACAGACAGACAGACGGACAGACAGACAGACACACTTTCGCATTTATAATATTAGTATGGATTATATTCTATATTAACCATGGAATTTGTTATTATATCTCTTAGCGATACGTTGTTACAATAATAATATGTGAAGACCCATACATACACTTTTGATTCCTTTTTCGAAATTACCGAATGTAACTTAGCCGCCAGCCGGGTCCTCATCATAGAATATTCCAAGGCTTCTTTGGGTTTTTAATTATACAACTCGTTAGCCGCGGGAGCCTTTAATGGCGAAAGTACATAAAATATTGTACTTGTTTAATGAGGGCGGAAATACGTCTAGACGAGACTTAGGGCAACATACTCTAGAGTCTAGAATTATGCGCGATTTTACTGCCCAACTGCATAAACCATAAAGGCATTAATACTTTTTAACACGCTTTTTATGTTACACGCTAAAATAACGTGCAAAACAATATCTTTTACGGATAAGACATAACACTGGCAAAAAACTTCGCACTTGCGATTAAGCAATTTACGATTATTTTGTACGGTTTCGTTCGAAAAAAAAGTATGCACGTCGCAAAGTTATTAATTGCTGTTTGGATACTACACGAATAAAAGGTAATTGAATTATTGAGACTTTTACAGAGTTCTTTTATTTTCTGTATCAGTTTTAGAATAATTCTAAGTTGGCATATATCAATGTAGAAATTGTAGAGTATACCTACTCTGTTTCAATTTATTTTGTTCTAAAGTAAATTAACAATCAACAAAGGCTGCTAAATTATGCTATCAGTTTAAAATGTAACGCATAAACGCGCAATGAAGAAATTAAAATTAAAAAAAAAGGGACGCTAATTTGAAATTTTATAATTTGGTCGACTTTCAATTTTTGTTTAGATTGAAATCAAAACGAGTAAGTGTCTAAACACGCTAGGTCGAAAATACGCGGCCGAAGTTCGGCTTGATTACGCCAGCAATGCGGTACGCATACAATACAGTATGTGTAGCAGGATGGTAGCAGGCACTTTATTGTTTTTGTAAGACTGACTCTACCCGGTTAGCAAAAAACATTCTTTGCGACGTTTGGTCCTATTGTCATAAAAATAGCCTGAAATGAAAGGTAATTAAATAGCCTACCATAAAAAAAAACACAAAAAGGGGTTTTTTATTCAAAAAGTTTTAAAAAGTCATACTTAGTTTCTAAAAAAAAATTGAGAAAACACGTGCAAATTTTACAACTACTGTATTTTTTTTACAGAAACAGCCCCCATAGGCCATAACCCATCTTTATTGTTTATTATATCGAAAGAATTTGAGTTAATCTGTAATACAACGTTTAATTGTCTCCAAACCGCGCTTTCGGGCGGACGCATATACATATAAATCCAGCCTTTAAAACGCAGTATAACCTGGGTATTTCTAATAACTACCCGCACTAACAATCCGAAAGAGTGTGGAAAACAAACTTTTTAACATTGACCCTTAATATAAATTTTATATCAAGAACGAGATGTTAAAATAAAACAAAATGATAAAAGAGTGTAACCTTGAAGGCGGCTTGAATCGAGACGAGAATAAAACAACGATAAATTATCATAATATTATAAAAACGCTCCGGGACTCAGCTGTTTTGATTATAATACCTACTCGATTATCACTAGCGGCCCGGCCCGGGTAACTATATCGCTGGCCCCGGGCAACAAAGCGGTAAAGGCCGGTTACGCCCTTTTTAATGTTATTTGATTTTTGGCTTCTCTGAGTACTAGTCTATCACGCCTATTTATTTCATACTTTTTAAATAACATTTTGGGTATAATAAATGACAACAGCTTTATGGAATGGAAAATTCTCTTACGACTAAAACTGTATTCTTGCATTACTCTATGAAACATAATTTAAAAAATCGGTGAAGATACGATACAGCTAAGTTTTCGCGGTAAGATTCCCCAGAAGAAGGGAGTAATCGGCTGGTACCCTCGAAATCTAAACCGAAAAATACGACGTACCTATTATATTCTTACAGTCGTAAATCTCAAGCGGTTTGATGTTTTATAAAGTCAATAAACAATGTTGCAAATGAAACAATATCGCTTAGTAGTTGTGTTATACATTTTTTCAATTATTTATATAATTTTTGACACTATTACAATTATTTTGATGGTTAAATAGATAAAAAAATTTACTTTCATATGACACTTCAAACGCTTATTTTGAACCACTGTACGCTGCACTATAAACAAATTAGCTTATTTTGTCTCTGCTGAACAAAACGATTTTTGATATTACGTCTTTATTGCCCGGGGCCAGCGATATTTTGTCAAAATTATTATGAAATTAAAGTTATAAGTAACGGTCACAGCTCAGACATATTATCAGAATATATTATGAAGTCTAAGTCAAAAGTTTCCTAATTAAATGTCCCTAAGGGCTGGTTTACACGTATTAAGTAGATAAGTAGTTTACTAAATTTTAACTTAATTTTTAGTTATTTATTGCATGTAAACACAAAATTTAGTAGCAAGTAGCAAGTTAAAATTGAGTTAAGTACTAAACAAGGAAATTAGAATTTTGGCTATTTTCTGTTAAGTTGGCAGGCGGGGCTTGTCACTTGACACATTTCGGGCAGGCACTTCAAATTAAGTTAAAATTTAGTTACTACTTATCTACTTAATACGTGTAAACCAGCCATAAGTGCGGCCGTAAGTATCCTAGATAGCATTAATTACCGACCTAACTAGCAATAGTTTATTTATTACAAAAAAGGACAGTACAGATGTTTTCACCTCTAACATATAAATGTCCACTCAGAGGTTAGATAAAGCCATTAAAACAATGTTTAACTATTTCTAATACTAATTTCACCTGGATAAAAACCGGGTCAAGTTTGCGACTCGTTTTTAATGAGTTAATTTTTTTATTCCTAATCTAAAGTTTTTGCATAAATAAAGTAGGCCAAGTAAGACTTTAATTCATGTCACTGATGGCATAAAGTAAAGTTGTACAGTTAGATGATTTTTCATTCATCATTATAGAAAAGATAAATAGATGTCATGTATTATTAATTATTATGTATAATTAATCGTTGTAACCGTGTACACTAGTTGTTATAAATTATAATATTATGTATGTAGTATCAAAATTCCACAAAAACAACACAACAACGCTCTAACAAGGAGTTAAATACAGAGTGCACTTTTTGTTTACTATGTACACTCAATTAAATGAATTGCTTTTTGTAACAGACATCAATCAATTTTACACTACAGGTACTCTTCACTACCGACTTTTGTTCGACTAGTATTACAATTTCTATCCTGGATACGTTTGTTACACATTGTAAATCGTGTTTTTATTTATTTAATTGGCATTTGAATCACGCATTATAGGGAGGGAGGGGGGGGGGGGGGGGTGGCGGCATTTTATAGGGGTTAGTTGCCTTTCAAATGACACCTGATTTGGGTCTAGGAGATGCGTAGTTTTTTATTTATACGTGTTTGAAGTTCTTGGTCAGCGGTTGCACTCTTATTACATTTAAAACAATAGCTTTTGCAGCGCTAACACTTTTTTACACGAGTGTGTTTTACTTTTTTGTAGCTTTTTTACCTTTCTTTGGCTATCCATATTAACCTAGGTGCATGCGCACCCGATGAATAATATTACATAATAATGTGTTTGAATAAAATGTCAAAACAAAATTAATTCATGTTACATAATGTTGGTAGCTACAGACTTATTGCTTAAGTTATGAGAGTGTATAAGGTGTTGAAAAATTAAGCCCGCTGTACTAAATTAAAACGCCGCGCCGTAACGCAGTTTATTAATAAAGTTTGACATTAGATGTTCAAGTCAGAACTTCATTGCGCCGAAAGGAGACAAAATCTTCATATTAATCCTTCGATCGCGGATTCTTGGAAATCTATTGTTATTCTATTGTTGTCGCGGTCGCCGGTGTCCTTATGGGGGTTGATAGGTTAATTCTTGACATTTCGTTAAAAAAAGAGTTATTTTTCATTTAATTTTATTTCATTGAATTACGCGGTATTGACTAATAGCGACGATATTCGATAGTCGATACAGCACATTCGTTTTAATGAAAATCCAACTAACGAACGCTGTGGTAAAATTGTGCGCTGAAGCGAGAGCCGAGAGCAAAACAACACTCCAATTCAATAGAAACAATATTGTAAACAAAGTCGTTTATCTCAATTAATTACGTAATTTCTTATTCAAATGCATTCACAACAGTCATGTCAATGAGATAAGATTTTTTAATGAAAATAGAACTGCTTTAGAGCCTAAGTCCTAACTTAGGTCCCCGAGAACGCAAAAATGAATATAATATATTACATACTGTAAATTAAATACTTACATACTCGTATGAACGGCGCAGGGCCTGAATTAATATCCTAATGACTGCTTTCAGAGATTTAATGATTACTTAAGTTGCAATAATTAAAATTAAATAATCATTAAATGTCTTTAAATCCGGCCGATAGTGTTGACTTTTTTATGTAATAAGGGGGCAAACGAGCAAACGGGTTACCTGATGGAAAGCGACTACCGTCGCCCATGAACACTCGCCACATTAGAAGAGTTGCAGGTGCGTTGCCGGCCTTTTAAGAGAAAATACGCTCTCTTCTTGAAGGTTTGCAGGTCGTATAGGTCCGGAAATACTGCTGGTGACAGTTCGTTCCAGAGTATATGCCTTGGCTGAGACTGCGCCTGACTCTATATTGCGCGATTTCAAAATTCATTTTCAACAAGTTAATCATAAATTATTATTTTACGGGACGGGACATATTAAATGTGACGGAAGCCAAAGATTGATACGTTATAAGTTATCTATACTAATATTATAAATGCGAAAGTATCTCTGTCTGTTTGTCTGTCTGTCTCGCTTTCACGCCAAAACTACTGAACCGATTGTAATGAAAATTTGTACACAGATAGTCTAAAGCCTGAGAAAGGACATAGTAAGGAGTAAAGGACTTTTTAACTGGAAAAAGGGGGTGTTTATGCGTAAATTTGTTCGAATTAAGTTAGTTCCAAAAATTCATAACAGATGGCGCCAAGAGTCGCCTAGATCGCGCTATCGCTTGCTCATACGTATTTCTATAAGAGGTGGTACCATGTTGAGTTACGTTTTTCGATTCTTTCGATTATTATACACGTTATTAAATAACTCGCCTACCAACATAGATATGTCAGAAAACTACCAATGATAAATACTAAATAGTTTATGGTAAAGCTAAAGTTGTGTAATGGGGGCTAAATAAGCTTTAAAATTTAGTATAAAAAAGTTTAATTTAAAAAAATTTAATATCATGTGCACACTGCACAGCTGTTTTGGGTATTTTGATTTGAGGGGTACCAGGTTTTTTTTATAAAAGCTTTTGACACCAATTTTGTTGACACCGCGCGCTATAAACTGAAGTCCACGCGGACAACAGCTAGTAACTTTTAAGATAAAACTTACTAGATGACGCCCACAACTCCGTTGCGCCAGAATTCGTTTATCGCGCGGGAACCGTACAGTTTTTCGGGATAAAAAGTATCTTATGTCCTTTCCCGGGACACAAAGTATCTCCGTGCCAAATTTCAGCCAAATCGGTTCAGCGGTTTAGGCGTAAAGAGGTAACAGACAGACAGACAGACGCACAGAGTTTCACATTTATAATATTAGTTTGAATAACCAAAGAAAGGTAAAAAGAACACTCGTGTAAAAAAGTGTTAGCGCTGCAAAAGCTATTGTTTATGTAATACAAGTGCAACCGCTGACCAAGGCTGGGTTCTGGCGCCGGCGAGCCGGCTTGCTGGAGCGGAATAGGACACCCACCTCACTGTTATACTTTCCCGTAGTAATTAGCGAGATATATTAATTGGCATTTGGTAGAATATGAGTACCGTTAAGAATGATAACTTCGCCTCCTTGGGCTACTTGACTGGACCGCCATTTCTTGGTAAATTCGTTGATGTTTGAAATTGTGTCAGTAATATTATGTCTAAAGTCTAAACTTATTTTGCAAGTGATAAATGCATGCGAAAGTGTGTCTGTCTGTCTGTGACCTATGTGTCTGTTGCCTTTTCACGCCTGAGCCGCTAAACCGATTTTTCTGAAAGAATCATGGGCATTTTGGTATATTGCTCAACAGAGATAAAATATATACCATTAGATAGCTCTTAGTGAGTAGGTAAAAAGCCCTATTGGTCATTAATGTACATAGGTATACCTTCCTAAAAATATACAATCCATTCCTGTTGAGCCCTATACCAGAGCCCATACATTTTTGCTCATCATCATTTAGTTTGGTGATTCTTTTGGGTCCCGACTCCCGAGTAAGGATATAAGATACTTTTTATCCCGAAAAATGTACGGTTTAGCCGGCTTTGTATGCAAAATCTGTTTATCAAGTGACACTTTACGCAGCAATTAGTTTCAAAAGAACCTTGTCGGTCTATAATCATCTCTGACATCATATCTAGATAGTACATAAGGTCTATGCACTAGAATCATGATAGTTAGACCCTATTGACCTATAGTTAACAATGTAGTAAATAAATGACTTCATCTCCACCCATGAATGAGTTAATTGATTCATTAAGCGATTGAATAATCGTTATCAAACTAAGTATTATAAACATAATTACTAATCCCTATGACTAATAAGAGGGTTTTGTTATTGCCTGTAGTGTGGTCACGGAACACATCGATCGGCCATTGACCTATGTTTACTCGTCTCTCTTATTTACATGCGAAAATATCGGTATCGCACACCTGTGGGAGCGAGATAGCTAAATATTACTGCTCAGTAAAAGTAACAAATAATCGAATATTATCTGTGTTCAGTGACTGGACTATATCACTATAACAATGTCGACTTTACTTTTTATTGCACGTTCTAACTAAACAACCTAAAAGTAAATTAGTTATTATATTCCGTACTTTAACCCATCAATCGTGGCAAAACGAGACACAATAGCTTTTTCATTGTTATCGCGGCCGGATGTGGCCGCTTGGGGCTTCATGAATTAATCAAGTTTTGACGTAGAGTCGCCAAGTTTTTGTCGAAAAGAAAGAAGAAACTTTTCTCATTCATTTATCGGAATTATTAAATTTGACAACAATATTAAGTTACGTACATGTCCTAAGATTAAAATATCACCTTAGCATAAGATAATAATATCATATTCGTATATATCGTTCAGGCTGTTGTCATTGGTCGTCAGCGCAGCGCGTAAAAAGGAAAAGAGTACCTATTTATCAAAATAGAATCATGATAAACCCTTGTTCCTTTTTTGAAAAGGCCCGTTTAAATATCGAACAGCCTCTGGCATAAATTACCTACCTCAATACATTTGGAGTGCGTTTGGGAATTTGGAATTGATATGTCAAACAAACGCCGTCGTCGGCGCCGCTGCCGGTGCTATCAGTTGTTTGTGACGCGTTATCTCAGAATTGGGCAACACGCAACCGCCGCAACATTGTCAATAAATTAAAACATATCTAAATATAGCGTTTAGGTATGTTTTACGATTACGGTCCATGTTGCACATGACAAAGTGTGTGTATGTCTGTCTGTCTGTTACTTCACGCTTAGGGACCTCTTCCGAGGCTCAGGCATTTTCGTGTGAATCAAATATAAGGCTCATTTTCGTGGGAAAAAGATTCGATTCTCGCGCGTTTTAAATACGAAGAATACCTTTAAGTATTTTGGATAAGTCAAACGCGAACAAAATAGGCAAAGCTAATTAGCTAGTATTTTGAGTCAGAGTGTTCTGAATACAGATTATAAATGAGCATGAATAAAACATTGACGAAATCACTAGATTCCGACTTCCGACGATACAAAAACAAAACTTTCCAAGATTACCTCATGCTCTAACTTCTAAGGTTGCACGTAAACTGATAGTTTTTGATAAATTAAGGAATGCTAGTTTTTGATTAGCAATCAAAACATAGCAATCAAAAATCAAGTTTTAAGTTTCAACGACTATTCCCTATAAAACGTATCAGAATTGTGCCAAGAAGGTTTACCATTGTAGGTCTTTAAAAGGAGCAAAATTTTGACCCCCTTATTAAAACATAGAGAACTCTCGTTCATGATATCGTATGGAAAAAAACCACGAGATATAAGTGAATAGTTATCGCAAGGAGGCGTCGCCGTGGCACTGCCTCCTGTTGCGCTCCTCACTCAGCCCACTACCAATTAACCTAATGGTGTTATTGAACTTGCCAGCTGATTGTACCTTCAGCCTGATAAACTTCGCAAATGCCATGAACTTCTCCTGAAGGGCGATTAATGTTTGGATAAAGGGAAAAGTTGGTTGTCCACTAAATTTAGCTAGCTTTTTCTTGCAGCATCTAGCGTCAAAAAAGTATTCCTAGCATACACACTTTGATGACCCATTTAAAGAATTTCGAAAAGTCCTTTCAAACATGGATGACACCATTAACCCATCAAGCCCCGTACGAGCGAGCACCGGTGATCGCGACATAGAATACTGGCATTTCCGAGAATCTCCTATCGAAGGATTGGGGAACACGTGCGCGAAGAAGCCTGTGCGAAGATATCGGTAAATTTTATATCAGTTAATCAGATTTACTTTTTTATTTAAGAGGAAAAGAACTTACGTAGCCAGTTTCTAGAAACGATAAATGTTAAGGAGGAAGCTAAAAAAATAAATCTGAATCAAATACGTTACAGCAACAATAGAATAACTATTTGCATATAGAACTCCTTATTGCTCTATTATTGTCGTAAACCCACAATGAAGTAACTTAAAAATCATAAAAAAATAACTTGTACACGAGTCCTCGATATTGTCGGTTGAGTACAGGGGACAGGGGTTGGGTAGGGGTAGTCTCGCTTCCGGGCATTGACCCCGACAGATGGTACACAGTGGGGTCGCGTCGGAGCCAGTTACAATCTCACATTATTCATACGTTTTAATTAATTATACTTGTGTTAGTATCAATTACGTGTTCGATACTTGAGTTTAATAACATTATCCTTTTGAAGTACAGTTTTTTTTGTAAGTCATAATAAGGAGTAGGCCGTAAGGGATATAATTTATTATAAAAATATTTGTTACTTAACAATTGATTGTTTATTTAGTACCATATACGGTAATGAACGAAGGTTTACTAGTTCGAAGTACTCTAAAGCGAATTTAGAACTTAGAGACAAGTCATATTCAATGGTAAAGAATCTTGAAGACAAGTCAGTATGGGTAGTGGGTATTAACTTGTATTCAAGATTCAACAATTCAACAATGTTTTGCTATTTTTGTACTTTACTCCCTTTTTTTCCGTTAACAATTTTTATGCATCCTAAGGATTAAAACAAGTTATGTGAGATTTCACTGTGTGGCCTTCTGCCAGTTGGGCCAAAATATTAAACATCCAACAACAAGGGCCGGACCGTGAGCTTACGGGGCCCTGGGCTAAAACTATTTAGGGAGATCGCACACGTCACACTTTTTGTGTGATCGAGTCTGCGGCTTACATACAGTCTGATGGCGCGCGCCATCAGATTGTATTTAAGCCGCAGACTCGATCACACAAAAAGTGTGACGTGTGCGATCTCCCTTAGGGCTACAACATTTTAACTGTCAGTTCGTAGTACCAAATTTGTATATCCTAAATTGTATAATAAACCTTGATCGTAGGAATCTGAGGGATACCAATAAAAATTAATAAAATTATGAATTCTTTCGCATTATCGTCTATTTATGACTTGATTTAGTTGGGCGGCGGAGGCCCTTGAACTCATAGGCTTAAGCCCAAATAGCCATATGGTAGAATCGGCCCTGTCCAACAAAGTTTCCTTTAGCCGTACAGAACTCTTGCTTGATGAATTTCACACGCACTTGGCCGATTTTATTAACATACGTTTGTCCCAATGCAATCTTGTAAACAGAGACGACCGTGAATTTAAATAGCGAAGAAGAAATAACAAGCTTTATTAATAACGTATCAAACACTTTCCGTGTTGTTCTTTCAGGCTAGGGTTGCCAACCGTCCTGTTTTAACAGGACATGTCCTAGTTTTCTTAGTGTCCTGGGACGTCCTGGGTAGTTTTTAGCTATAGCGTCCTGGGTTCACTACAAATTATCCAAGTTTAAAATTTTGTTGTAAACAAAACTGTTAGTTTTAATATTATGATATAAAATAGTTTTAACTATGTATCTTATATCTTTAAACGAGCAATTCTTGTATACATATATATATATATATATATATATATATATATATATATATATATATATATATATATATATATATATATATATATATATATATATATATATATATATATATATATATATATATATATATATATATATATATATATGTATATATATATAATTGGAATCTCGGAATCGGCTCCAACGATTTTCATGAAATTTAGTATATAGGGGGTTTCGGGGGCGATAAATCTATCTAGCTAGGAATCATTTTCATAAAATGTCATTTTATGTGTTTTTTGAATTTTTTGAATACCGAGCGAAGCTCGGTCATATAGCTAGTATTGTTTATTCGAGTAAAAGACATTATTATTTTAATTTCCTAAACCTTAGTGTCTTTTGTCTCTAGATAATTCTACTATTCTACTATTGCAAGTCTTGTGTGTTTTTTGGGCGAAATTGTCCTGGTTTTTGTAACTTCAAACGTGTTTTTTTAAATTTTAGGTTGGCAACCCTATTTCAGGCGGGCGAGCGGCCTCGTTGATTCCGATTATAAACAAACCTTGTCATCTCTTGAATTAAATTAAATATAAATATTTAATGCTAATCCATAATGTTTCAGTTCGCATTTTATCAACACGATTATGTTAATACACTTCCTTGTGATTGATTTCCTTAAATATATGTCGATAAAGTAACGAATATTATAACTTCGCGAACGATGGAAGTAGAGTTCCAATGAGGTTCCAATAATGAATGCCGATATCGTGCTGACTCACTTCGCGCGTGTTCAGACCAAACTGACTATACGCCGCTGAATGTGAGCAGGCTCACTGTGAGCCCCAGTGTGAACGTTCACACTATGCTGACTATGCGCTATAGCGTACAATACGCCAACGGTGTGAACAAAACAGTCGGCTTGTATATGTCACCGTAAGATTGTAAACACCGCGAGATTGTAATATGACGAAGTGATGGATTGTAAACAAACAGTTTTCCGGTGACTTTAAATTAATTATTTCGTATTTAAAATAATTTCAATTGCCTGAATATTTGATGTATAACATTGAATAAAATTTAGATATATTTAAAGTGCAGTTGAATTATAAATTAGGTTAATTTTAATAACCGAACATTCAAACAGCACTTTAAATATATCTTAATTTTATTTTATGTTTTACATCTCATACCATTGGGCATTGAAGTTATTTTAAATACGAAATAATTAATTTAAAATCACCGGAAAACTGTTTGTTTACAATCCATCACTTCGTCATATTACAATCTCGCGGTGTTTACAATCTTACGTTCACACCGCATGCGTACGCTGAGCGGCCGACTATTTTTTCACATAAAAGAGTCCGCCCGGCGGACTGAATCCAATACGCTGTCGCGTAGCTACGTAGCCACTCAGCGTCCGCGGAGCGTATTGACGATCGGCTGCCGAGTGTCCGCGCCTACGCCTAGCGTAATGGCGTATAGTCAGTTAGGTGTGAACGAAAAAGTGAATTGTATGGAAATACAATAAACTGCGTAACGCTCGCTCACATTCAGCGGCGTATAGTCAGTTTGGTGTGGACCATAAAGTTAATATATGGTGTGAACACGGCCTTCGAGTTTGGAAACATAAATCTTTAAACATAAAAAATGTGTGTATGTGTGTCTGTTACTTCTGCACGCTTTGGTGAACCGATTTAGATCAAATTTTTAGTCCTTGGTTGTAATTTGTAAGATCCGTATTTCTCCATGATACCAAACCCATAGCTTAAGGGTTACATATCTATATAATTATAATACAAAACATTAAAATTATGATAGTATAGTATAATATGTACATTACATTAAATATACTTATTGTGTATTATATTTTATTTTCATCCCGGTCCCCATGAGACATGCCGAAAATATACCTACCCTATGTCACTCCCACTCAGAGTAATCTAATGACACATCATGTAGATCTCTTCGTGAAAAAACTTACTTATTAGTAGGTACTTGTATTATGTCAAAATACGTCCTTGCCTTTGATCGCGACATAGTCCTTTTAATTATACAGCATCCCACAGGAATATTAAAACTATTTTTGTGGGTAAAACCAGCATGTGTAAATCTAGGATTTTGAAATGCTATCAAATATGTTTGTTGCTTTGACGGAAAAACTACTCAACATCCATCTCATTACCAGGTTAACGGTCAATTCACACCAAAGTTAAAGCGCGACTTAATCCCCAAGCGGCAGCCGGCTGCCGGCTGCCGCATAAGGGAGATTGCAGACGACAGACTATCCGTGACGCACTTTTTATTCTGTGGAAATAGAACCTATGCAATTATATGCAGTAACGATCATGACGCGCAATAAGTCCGACGCACAAAAAATTCGTATAATTCTGGCAGACCGCATCGCGCCGCTTCGCGCGGCGCCGCACAAAAAGTGTGCGAAAAAAATAGAACGTTTGCTTCACCACGCGCTAACGCAGACGGCGCATACTTTTAGTCTACAATCTGCATTTGTAGTGACGTAACGTACGCGATCTATTTAATTAACATGGCGCCAGATATCGATGTAACGATGTTAACTCATGAAATACAAAACAGACCAGTAATTTATGATATCTCTAACAGTGGCGGGGCAAGACCTAAATTTTATGTGGGCAAGATATATCTTGCGAGGCCCCCTAAAATATATTATGCGAGCCCCCCCCATTGGATGACGCTATAGAACGGATTTATTGAGAGAAATAATTTTTTGATAAGTACTTAAAGTTTTATTAATGTTACGCTCAAAGACCGAAATCGCTCAGTGAGCGAAAAAATAACTCACAACGCGCTGTGGTCACAGCGAAACAGCCACGACGCGAAATTCGCGTTGTAACTCTAATGAAAACGGCCACGACGCGTTCTGGCAATCACAAAAAGACCATAACGCGAAATTCGTGTCGTGGCTGATATGCTACTCGTTTTTCTTGATTTGTTCTTGATTGATTAATCGTCCATAGGTGTAGAAGATTATAATATTTGAATTACTACGCGTACTACAAAATATTTTACTAAATCACTGCATAACGTGTAAATTATCTTTATTATTTATAAAATATCCATAGTTTCATATAACTATCCGTACTAATAATATTATTATTGTCTATCTGGCTGGCGGGCGTGATGAAGTTGCGGGCATCAACTAGTAGTAGGTATTATATTTCAATTATATAAATTAAAATAAAACTATATTTTTATTATATTTTATTGAGGTCAGATAACAGATTACTTTATGAAAAAAACAACAACACGTTGTGACAGACAGATAGACAGACAGTAGTAATATTTTGTAGTACGCGTGGTAATTCAAATTTGATCTTCCATAGCTATGGACGATTAATCAATCAAGAACAAATCAAGAAAAACGAGTAGCATATCGACCACGATACGAATTTTGCGTTATGGTTTTTTTTTGATTGCCAGAACGCGTCGTGGCCGTTTTCATTAGAGCCACGACGCCAATTTCGCGTCGTGGCCGTTTCACTATAACCACAACGCGTTGTGAGCTATTTTTTCGCTCACTGAGCGATTTCGGTCTTTGAGCGTAACATTTATAAAACTTTTTATTTATGAATATTTGAGTATCACGTAAAACACGTAAAACCTTTAAAAAAACCTAGTGGTCCAAGGGGCGCGAGGCCCCTAGGACCGCGAGGCCGTGGGCGGTCGCCCACACCGCCCACGCCTTGCACCGCCTCTGACCTCTAAGGCAGAATAATGCAGAATTGAATGTTTAATATGTAACTGTCCCTTCAATAATCTGTCCGAAATTATAGGATGCACCCAAAATTTTCTATTTTTTCTTCTTTTTCTGTACTTCAAGTACAAAATAATACTTCGCGATCTTTGCACGATCTCCATAGCGTCTACGTCCCTACAGTTCAGCGGACAGAATGATCGAAGATGTGCGTCGTGTGCGTTAAGTCTGTGAAAAATCCGCGAACGACATTCGTGCGCCTTTTGTGCGCCGCAGACTCGATCACACAAAAAGTGTGACGTGTGCGATCTCCCTAACAATTGAAAATCTATTGTGTCTGCGATACCCACGATGGATGTGTTAAACTTTAAGTCATACAAAATTAAAATGTTTAATAGGGTGACGCTCATTTAATTTCGTATCGTTATTGTGCTCACGTCAAGCTCACGTTTAGTTACAACACGTTTCAGTGTGACTGACTCCTGTGACTCTACATAATAAATAACTAAAGTAGGCCATAATTAAAGCTCCTGTTCGGATGTAGGGCAATACACGCGTAATTCAGCGAAATGTGCTACAAAAACCAGGTCTTTAGCCTCCACTTGTTTCATAATGACGTAAATCACCTGAATTTTACACGTATCTCGGTTAATGTTTGAAGAGCTCTCTCTACTATCATTGTAAACATTGCAACATACACCGTGACGTCACACTCGCGAATTATTAGGCCAACTACGTGGGAACTACATCAATAATGATAAACATTGTTTTAATTAATGATAATTATCCAACATCACTTCGGTATGGTTTACTTGTAGTCCGGTTCAATAAAGGCGAAATGGTAATTAATGTCAAATAACCGACAAATGCGCTCTGTGATGGGTAAAAAACTTAACAAAAAGTCTGTCGTTGGTCGGACCTTTAAAATTAAAACACAATTTTGCTTTTTGATAAAATCCGATCTCAAACGAAGTTGCAGACAGCAGAATCGAGATTTAAGTTTTCAAATAGACGTCAGTAGAATAACAGCCGAAAGTAATTTATTCTCCCGACCCATCTTCGGACAACAAAATAAAATGTTAAAAAAATAGACCTCAGAATAATAAATACATTCTGAAAGACTACATTGTATATTTTCACAAAGAGAATCTATTCTAAACAGTGCATTACTGGCATTACAAAGAGTCTGCATCGAGATGCGAGTCTACATTCGTGACTGGAGAGTCCAGACGGCCAAATCATTATGGAAATAATAGAAAAGTGGGATGCGAAGAGTCCTCGGCCCCGAAGAAAGGATTTATAAAAGTTTTCCAACGGATTTCCTGTCTGGGACTTATTGAAATAACTTGTGCCTGTTGGTATCGAGATATTGATCACGATAAAATATATTTGGAACGGATATTCAGTTGATTTAAAGTATATGCACTTAGGTAGAGAGTTTGCTTCAAAAACAGTACTGACGCACTCAGAGGACAGAGACACTTAATTATTACTTATAGTTTTGTTTTAATTAAGAGTTGGACAGAAATGAGATAATGTCAAAACCTAATGTTAAGTAATAATCTATTAAAGTTATAATATTATAACTTAACGAACTACAATGTAATAATTTCTGAGAGTTCAAACAGTGTAAATAAACCAGATCCGATTTAGCATGTTGCCCGTTTCCAGCACGAATTGCCTAGACATTTGAATACGACTCATTTGTAAACATAGGAATTTCTGGTTTTGTTTCGAGATAAACGTGCCGCATTTATCGCTTCCTTTATCAATGACTATCATTATTAAAATACGACTCTTTATCTCTGTACGTCTACGGCAAATCTCTTGCAACGTACTACGTCAGTACGTAGAGACTAAAAGATGCCGCGAGTAACATGAAAGTCGTAGCTAGGTCGCGTGCTGACATCGTGTAGTTCGATATCGACGCACATATTACACGGTCGAATGAGTTTCGGCTGCGCTCGCAAGATAACGCCGCGCGCCCCTAAATGAGGCCTCAGCTCCGCGACGCGAGAATAACAAACAAACATATCGACTGACGTGTTATTAGCCGGATTATAGGCGATTATATCGAGTTCGATCGCTCGGGGAATACGACTGGCCTCGGATCATCGGCCCAGGTGAGCCATCAGGTGCCAGCCGTTTACGGCCGACGTCATCGGATTGCGCAATTTTATAACTCCTAAGTAGCTGCGAAAATCTTCGCGAATAATACGAGGAAAAAGTCGCTAAAGAGCCGAGTCATTGCGACGAATACCTACCGTGTTTGGCGTAAACGACGTATTCGCAACCGAAAACTACCATGATATCCCGGCGCTAGAGCTGTGCTCGGTGACATGATAATACGTCGGTAAAAAACATGAATAGGAATCACCTCACGTCGAATTCGGCAATTCGTATTCAGATATTCAATGTTCGGTCGGGGTTTTTACACTGTGTTTCCCATGTGCCTGTCATTGTTCGATAGCGTTTCAAAATTTTACACGGCGCTACGTAACGTTTACAGCTGGCCTGCCAAATTGTTTGCGCACTCGTTTGTAATTCAGCGTGCGGTAACTACTGGTAAAGTTATGAAATCAATCATATAACGTCCGTAACAACGTAATTCATCAATAAATTAATTTCACACGAGGATTGGAAACAGTTAAATTTATCCCACCAAAACATTAAATGTAAAAGGAGCCAAGCAAAATATTGCATAGCTCTATGCAATACTTCTGTCGTAAAAAGTTTTCAGATCACATTCAAGCCAAGCCTTCAACTTATTTTGTAATTGAAATCAACATTCAGTGAATGTATCAATAGTTTTCTTTATTTTAAAATCATTATAGTGGCTCGGCAATGAGCACATAATTATTAAGAAATAAATATAAAACTGCATATTTGGAGGAGTTCATACTTACACAGACGGCGAGCGTAGTGTTTTTTTTAGTTTATCGTAACGACGCATCTGGTCGTTGCAGGTACCCATATAAATCCAATTAGTCGCTGATTATTTCTCTAGTGCTCATTGCCAAGCCACTATAATAATTTTAAAATAAAGAAAACTATTGATACATTCACTGAATGTTGATTTCAATTACAAAATAAGTTGAAGGCTTGGCTTGAATGTGATCTGAAAACTTTTTACGACAGAAGTATTGCATAGAGCTATGCAATATTTTGCTTGGCTCCTTTTACATTTAATGTTTTGGTGGGATTTCATTTCTTTTTTTAAGGTTTTTTTCTTTTCACGCTAGGTCACGTTAAAACTATTCTACCATATTAACAAAGTCTTAAGACTTCGCTGTCTGTCTGTCACCAGGCTGGATCTCGAGAACCGCAATAGTTGACACAGAGTACAGATAGTTGAATTTTTCACAAATTATGTATTTTTGTTGTCGCTATAAAATAGAATAGTCCTATTAAAATAAAATAATTTAGGAATGGCGGGTCTAGTACAACAAACACGATTTTTTTGCTTTTTTTGCTCTATCTTCATAAAGGTAACAGTAAGGTTTTTGGAAATTTCAGAAAATACTCAATTATATTTCAACTTTAATAATAAATAATAAAAATTAAATAAACCTTTTATTTAAGGGGGCTCCCATACAAATTTACGGTACAGAACCCTATCTACGCCAGTCCGACTCGAACTTGGCCGGTTTCATAATTTTTCCTTTCATTGTGAATAAAGACCTATCCGGGTACCAAATTTCAAGGTTCTAAGTCTGCTAGAAGTACCTTAGAATTTTGATGATCTGTCAGTCAGTGACAAAACGTAGTAACTTTGACCATCCGTAACTAATAAACTATTAATCAGAATATAATGTAATTTGGAGGTTAAGCTAGTTTTAATACTTGCTCCTAGTCATCGAAATTCTAAATCTCTAGCTTTGTTAACATCGAAGATAAGGAGGGTGTGAAATAGCCGCGAACCGCTTCGAGAAAAGTATGGTACGGCCGTGCCTTTGCTAAAAAGCTTGGCTGGGGCACTACCGTGCCCCCAGATCGTTTAACCAACTCGATGGGTATCATCTAAGAAATTTATTCATAGATATAGAACTCATTGTACACCTACGTTATTTATAAGTTCTGTCGACTGGATTTGATGGAGCCCGATCAAATAATGTAGGTTCGCCATCTGCCTACGAAAGGAAGGATGCGTATTGAGGCCGTACAATATGCGTTGCGCTTGTCTCTGACTTCTTAGTAACAGACCCCTGACCCAGATTCATCTTAAAACAAGCTTAAATTTAATAAACTATTACCGTAATAAAGAAAAACATGGCCTCACCCGCGACATCATTATAGGTTGCCTTAATTCATTAAAATCGGGCCAGTAGTTTAGACTTTAGAACTTTCGACCCACAACTAAAACTAAAGTACATTGACTAGCAAAATCATTACCCTCTTGGCTTCGGTGTGGTCGGTAAACAGACGTTTATTTACATTAGCAGCCAATGCACCACTCTAACTAGGTTTATTCCTTTTCAAAATCTAGATATTTGACCGAAGTTTGAACTCACTGGGCGTAGGCGATCTATTCCTACGCGCAGATCTAGATTACACATTAGTTCCGGTTGTCAGCTCCTACATCTGTATACAATATACAATCAATATACAATCTAATAAGATTCCATCTAGTATTCTAGAATCTAGTATATTAGTATGTACTAAACAGTTTTATAGCCTAGCAGCTGCGTTTCACAAATTAATCTTGCCTACTCACAGAATTTTAATTTGAAGCTTGTAGGATACAAGCTAGGTGATTTAACAGTTCCTAGGTTTCACACTTAGGCACTTAATAGCGCGTCAAAACCAATGAACCTCATCAATGAACACATTCCTTATAGGACAAGAATGGAAATGTTTGCTATATTATATTATGTATAAGTATGGTCGGGGATGTATTATGAAATAAACAGCACTGTTAATTTTTTAAGGGACTGAAAATGTAAAAACTGGGCTAAAGCATGGCCAGTAATACCTCGATCGTGGGAATATTGTAGAGATGTGTAGACGTTTTAGGTCCTATGATTTGTAACCGGTAACACTTCAAAAGTAGCGGATTTGAACTATAAATATATCATGATAATATCTCTCTCATTCTTAATATTTATGATAGAGAAGGCTGATTTCAAAGTTAGCACAAACTGGGGCCGGCACAAGATTGACGTCGTGTGGATCTGATATGACGTCACTACCTGCTGCTGCATCGTTCAAACTTACGAAAGAGAAGGAAGTATCGTGATAACTTACTTCCGGGCGCGAGCTCCTCGACCGCCGCCGCGGGGGCCAGCAGCAGCGCGAACGCCACCGCCGGCCACGCGACCCCTGACGCGCGCCGCATCACCCCGCGCGCCGCAACGCGCCCGACAACATGGCCCGAGCTGGAAAAAAAAGTAATTATAAGTATTGACTCACATGAGAAAGTAGATGTAGGTAGAGAGCCAATTACATTAGAGAGGTTTTTTTAATAAAATAAGGGGGGAAACGAGCAAACGGGTCACCTGATGGAAAGCAACTACCGTCGCCCATGGACACTCGCAACATTAGAAGAGCTGCAGGTACGTTGCCGGACTTTTAAGAGGGAATACGCTCTCTTCTTGAAGGTTTGCAAATTGCAGGTCCTATTGGTCCGGAAATACCGTTGGTGACAGTTCGTTCCGACAGGTAGATATTATAGCTAGACAGTCTCCCTCGGACGTTGTAGACCAAGTAAGTGTCCAAGCACAGACAATTTCTATCATCAAACGGAAAAATTCCCGAGTACAACGTTAGAGTAGGTACTAACTTTAAAAGACGTAGAGATTCCAGATAGAGTGCCTTTCTAGGACATGCAGTCTACGAATGTTCATTATATTCATTCCTAGAATGTTCACGTATGGGAGGAATATAATCTCCCTTGCTTATAGAAGGGAGATAGAGCACTTGGCCCGAGCTGCAAAGAACTTTCATTGGCGATGTCTGACGTAAACGAGAGATTAATATTATAGCTAGAGAGACTTCAGTCTTCACACGTGAATATTCTAGTAATGAACAAATCTCTATATCTCTAAATTCCACCTCTTTAAAATTAAAGAGGTAGAGTTTAGAGATTTTTTTCTTACACAAGAACATACAAACAATGAAGATAAGGGCGGTATAGTTTTAGAGCCTTTTTCACACAAGTAAATTGTAGAACAATTTAAGTCATCGAATGAAAATTATAGAGAATCATAATTAATTACAACGCGCAACGGCGCCAATACAATTTTCATTCGATAACGATACAGAAACTGTTGTTGCTTGATCCAATGAAACTGTCTGGACGAGCAATATAAATGACATTAAAGTTAAGAAACCGGAATCAAGGATTCATATTGCCTTCTGTCGGTTTACTTAGGATATCACAGGATGTAAACATCTTAATATTGTAAGAAAACTGCCTAAACTATAACAATCTACATGTCTTACTGTATCTTTTATCTTTAACCATGTCATACAAGAGTAATTTTAAAGATGTAGTATGAAATGTAGAGTAGGACCTAACAAATAAAAGTTTGAAAGTGTACACGAACGTTTGGAGCCAAAGATTATATTACTATACCTTCTCCATCAACATTCACCTGCAATTAGTACTACTAATATACAGGGTGACCGGTAATAGGTCTGTTTCCTTTTAACATGTAAAAATACATCACTTTTGCAGCCTAAAAAGCTATATCATACCCTGTCCAAAAGCTAACGGTTACCGAGATATTCAAGATTTTGTATTTTTTTCAAAAACACCCGATTTCAAAGGAAAACTTTAAATAAAAAAAAATCTACCTATTAATTTCTTAATCTTTAACATAATTTTAGTTCTTAGGTAGATAAACTACAAATACAAAAGTTATTTATCCATCTAAACAGGAAACAAAAATTAGCAGAGTGTTTCAAAAGTCTTAACAAAAAAAAATGAAAATGATTTTCCCTCATTTCACCCCTTATTGTTTAAAAAATCAATAAGACATTAGTCGTACAAATTACTTAATTAAATTCCTTATTTATTAAGCTATCCAAAAAGGTATGATTTGTAATGCAAAAATCTAAATAACATCTTACTTAGGGAATATTAAGGACCCTACGCCGATTTGTCCAAATGAAGAACCTGCTAACTACCTGAACTAGCAGGTAGTAAAATTCTAATTAGCAAATTGGAAAAGTCTAAATAAACATTTGCTACGTCAGGTTAAGTTAAATAAAAGTCTTTGAATAAAAATTAATATTTTATTTACATAATAAGTTGATAATTATTACGGTAAATCCTGTTCGAATTGTCGTCCTCGATTTCTGATGCACTTGCGTAATCTTAAGCGAAAATTAGATCGCGTTACTCTACTTGTTAAAGTTTCTCGGATTTCGTTTGCTGCATAAATTATTCTTCTCCTCAGTTCATGTACATCGCTAATAGGTGTTGCGTATACTAAAGACTTCATGTGGCCCCATAAATAATAATCGCAAGGAGTCAAATCTGGAGACCTTGCGGGCCAAGGTATTGGACCGCCGCGGCCAATCCAACGCTGCGGGAAATTTTGATCCAGCCATTGCCTAACTGTCACTCTGTAGTGTGCCGGGCATCCATCATGTTGGTATATCATACCTCTTCGGGTTTCAACTGGTATATCTTGCATGAGCTCGTGAAGATTATTTCTCAGGAAATTTTCATACGACTCCCCGTTTAAATTGTCCGGTAGAAAAAACGGCCCAATGCAATGATTATGCAAAATTCCCATCCAAACATTCAGGGAAAACCTCCTTTGATGAGCACCTTCTTTTGCCAAGTGGGGGTTTCCACCCCGGGGAGCCCAAAAGTGCATGTTGTGGTAGTTTGTTATGCCGTCACGCTCAAACTTCGACTCGTCGGTCCATAAAATCTTTCTTAAGAAGTTATAATCGTTTTCATCGGAGTGCAGCATAAAGCGGCAGAAATCGAGCCTCCTTGCAGGGTCTCCTTCTTCTAATGCTTGTACTGGTGTGTAGTGAAAAGGGTATAACCGAGCGCTATGTACGGTGAACCACACTTTCCACTGCGTTAAACCCAGTTGCTTCGCTACAATTCTTGTAGAGGTGGTCGGATCTCTTGCAAAACGTTCCAATATTCTCTCTTCGTCTTCTGCAACATAACGAGGAGGTCTTCCTGCATCACGTCGCCTTTGATGAACAGAGCCACTTTCCCGCACGCGTTGGTACGCCGCGGAAAAAACTCCAGCACTTGGTACATTAATTCGACGGGGAAAACGACGCCGGTACTCTTCCCGTGCAGCGGCTGCGTTGCCATCACAAAAACCGTAGCAGTACAGTATGTCAGCGTACTCTTCATTGCTAAAAGATGCCATTTTTGATAAACAAACTTGATCAAAAGGAATCGCAAATAAAACGTCAGCGCGCTCAGGACGAGAAGCGTTAACTAAACAAAAACTCTACATATTGCTCTTTAGACAGACCCGAACTGTTACGAACCGACGCGAACAGTTACGAAGAAACCGGATTTTTTTAAACCGACCAATAATAGATCGCTTCTTCCTCCGATAACAAAAGAATTTGACTACCTGGCAACCTAACCCTGAACAAATTGTAAGCCAAAAAAATTGTGCTGAGAGTTATTATCTTACCTTACCAGATGTTTGTGAATTTTTTGCACACAAATTATACCTTTTTGGATAGCTTAATAAATAAGGAATTTAATTAAGTAATTTGTACGACTAATGTCTTATTGATTTTTTAAACAATAAGGGGTGAAATGAGGGAAAATCATTTTCATTTTTTTTTGTTAAGACTTTTGAAACACTCTGCTAATTTTTGTTTCCTGTTTAGATGGATAAATAACTTTTGTATTTGTAGTTTATCTACCTAAAACTAAAATTATGTTAAAGATTAAGAAATTAATAGGTAGATTTTTTTTATTTAAAGTTTTCCTTTGAAATCGGGTGTTTTTGAAAAAAATACAAAATCTTGAATATCTCGGTAACCGTTAGCTTTTGGACAGGGTATGATATAGCTTTTTAGGCTGCAAAAGTGATGTATTTTTACATGTTAAAAGGAAACAGACCTATTACCGGTCACCCTGTATATTCTGGCCAGCAATAACATGTAATAGCATTACGCCACCGATTAAAGCATATAAAATTACATTGTTGTTGTTATTCTTTCGTTTACCATGTATTATCACTTATCATACATATCAATGAGTTATCAACTTATTTTTTCCGTCATGAATACTCGGAATGCAGTTTGTTTACTACGATAGAAATGTGAAAAATTCCGACTCCAACGTATTAGGTATAGTGCTCCAAGGCTTTACGTATGAATGTGGACGGGGCGCTGCTGGTAAAGGAGAACTGTCAAAAATTACGTTTTTGTATGATAGAAGCGTTAGTTCCTTTTCTCGCCACGTTCATTTAAAGCGTTATCGAGCTGTATGTTACTATTATAAGTTTTATTACAAGCAATACTTTTATGCCCGCTGTACACTCTCGCCGAGAGCTCTCGGGCGAGTCTCGTGCGAGAGCCCCTTGCCCGAGTGCGATCATGTATGTACATTCTCGCTTAGTTCAATCGCAGTTAAGAACTCAGAGAAGATGGACGAAAACGACCATTCACCATTCACCATGCATCGAAAGATATCATTGTAATCCAAAGATTTATAATCTAATAAAAATAATGACGTTTATTATTGTTATTTTTCTGTTCTACACTGTCCAATGGCGGGACTAGTACTGAAAGACGCGAGAGTGTACAGTAGTGCGCTCGTTTTCCTCGCGAGACCCTTTGTCTCGGGCGCAAAATACCGACAACGGACCGAGAGGGTCCGAGACAGGCGAGACGAGGCGAACGCACCCATTTACACTCTCGCACTCGGGCCGCCTCGCTGTGTCTCGGCGAGAGTGTACAGCCGGCATTACAGCGTATGAATGAAATATGCTGCGCATAAAAATTCGCTTGCGTAAGCTAAATACACAACGTTAGGCCGTTTGTCCACCGCTGCCGTCACCGGGACGTCACCGATAACAATTTAAATAAAACTAGCGACCCGCCCCGGCGTCGCACGGGTATAAAACATATAGCCACTGAAAAAATGATTAAAATCGATAGCCTATGATCCTTCACGTGGTCTACTTCTTATATGTGCCAAATAACATAAAAACGGTTGTCTGTAAAGTCGGTTTACTGACGATAGTTGAACGTGACAACGTGCCTCTTTGTCGCTCGTTCCACGCTCTCGCTTGCACTTCAAGCCTTAAATGGAACGCCTCAGAGCGAGGTAACGCCGCATGAGTCATGTTTTTTCGTGCGTGCAGCCGGCTCCATCGAATTATAAGACGTTGTCACGGCAAAATTGCTCCAGTAGTTCGCGAGATAAGCCCTTTCAAATAATTTCTCCCGTTTTTTCCACATTCTCCTATTAGTCTTAGCGTGATAAAATATAGCCTTCCTCAATAAAATGTTTCAAATCAGACCAGTAGTTCCTGAGATTAGCGCGTTCAAGTTAGCCTTTTCAAATAATTTTCCCCGTTTTTTCCACATTTTCCTCTATCTCTTCGCTCCTATTAGTCTTACCGTGATAAAATATAGTCTATAGCCTTCCTCGATAAATGGGCTATCTAACACTGAAAGAATCATCAAAATCTGTTGCATAGTTTTAAAGATTAAAGGGAACAAAGGGACATGAGGGAAAATAATCGGCCAAGTGCGAGTCGGACTCGCGCACGAAGGGTTCCGTACCAATACTGAGCAAAAATAGGCTAAAAATTGTATTTTTTGTATGGGAGCCCCCCTTAAATTTTTATTTTATTATAATATTATTATAAAATATTAAAGTACACATATTATAACAAAAGAATGTGTGAAAAATTTAAGTGCCTACCTCTTTCCATTATTGATATAGAGCGAAAAAGGCCGAAAAAATCACGTTTGTTGTATGGGAGCCCCCTTTAAATATTAATTTTATTTTGTTTTCAGTATTTGTTGTTATAGCGGCAACAAATATACACAATCTGTGAAAATTTCAGAAGTCTAGCTATAGCGGTTCTTGAGATACAGCCTGGAGACAGACAGACGGACAGACAACGAAGTCTTATTAATAGGGTCCCGTTTTTACCCTTTGGGTACGGAACCCTAAAAAGCGACTTTGTTTTATAATATGTATACTTAGATGTAGATATAGTATAGATGCCACTTTACGACCCAGGCTTAAGAGGCCGGGTACACTTGGAATTTCTCATACATACGTAATTCCAAAATCATTTTCTCATACGAAAATATTTAACATGTTTGAGTTGTTTTTCAGTTTAAAATAGTAATTACCTAGGTTCCAGCACAAAAATTTACTTCAAAATATTTAAACACAATTTTTTTTTTTTTGCTTTAAAATTTTTTTTAGTAAATTTACTAGTTACTAAATATTTAAACACTAAAAAATAGAGTAAAACACTAAAAAAAATATAAATAAATAGTTAATTTACTACAAAATATTTAAACTCTAAAAAATATTTTTTAGTATGAGAATTTCGAGGGTACCCGGCCCCTTAAGGTCTAATTTTGCTCTACGCTACTATAAAACAGCGGCGGCATGGGTCGCTAGACCAATGTCGGTAGAAAATTAGAGTCTGGCCAACGAAAGCTGAACCCAGCATTTATTTTGACTGGCAACACTATTCTGATAATGACATTAGTAGTCGATGGTGCGGTTGCACGATTTCATGATCTTGATACTTGGTCATGATTATTAATAGGTATATAAATATATTTTATTTTATATTCTTTTATTATATTTTATATTCTTATGATCTTTTGATTTTTCATACTAGACATGTTATTTATTTTGATAAATGGTATTTTTATTGAAAATCTTCACGAAGATTCGGATGAGAAAGAGGAAGTTTCCACCATACCATTGTGACCTATTTGCCCATCGAATATTCTATTCTCTCGTTAATACCGACTAGGCATAAAAACACAATTAATAAAATACAATTTTACGTGCACTTTTTCCATTATATTCATTAATTATTACAAATTTTAGCTAAAACATGACCGGTTTCGAAACAATAATTCTACTGGGCTTAGTTAGCAATACATTATTTTCTAAAGTCAGTAGGCTATAATATGTTACATTTTTCTTATATAGGTGCATAATTTTTGCACATTGGTGTAATATCTAGCATCAGCAGAAAATGATCAAAATCTTTTTTTCCTACTACGTTATGTGATACCATATGAATATTTTTTGAATTTGCCGCGGTTCGCTGGGTTCAGCTTTCGTTGGCCAGACTCTAAACCTATAGCCTAGGCCCTAGGTCATAAAGTGCCATTTTATTAAAAAATTTATCCGTGACGTCCCGGTGACAGCGACGGTAGAGTGTATGACAAACCGCTGGCTTGCAAGAATATAGACGCAACTAAAAATTATTGATTTTAGAGAATATCACTTTTTAATTTCTTTGTAAATATTTTTGTGCATAACCCAAAATGTAAATTATTTATTGAGGGATTGACTGTACTGATTAAAAGAAAATTTTTTGTAGAATTAAAAGACATAAAGAAAATTATAACTTTTATTAAAAATTATTAAAAAAATCGTCATACAAAGGGGGGTTTCAGACATCAGTCTTTATTCATGAAAATCCAAATTATAAAAATCAACTTATGTCCTTTACATAGCTTTAGTGTGTCTTAAAAATACAAATTTATTATCAGAAACAACGACGAATCACTAAATATGTCACTATTCATGAAAAAATTTCAACAGTTTTTGTAACTCAACTGTTAAATACGTCGATATATTCAAGAACCGGTCGTGCGTTCCATCTGTTATCATAGCCGCAACTTAGACGCAACTGAGTTGAGCCGTTATTTGTGATTACGCTTCGAGTGTTTTGTCTCAAATGAATAATGACGCTGTCTCTTTCTAACGGTCGCTGCCGCGAAATTGGCGCTGCGTCTCTGTTGACGATAAAATATCAAAGATTTCTGATTGTTTGCCTATGCGCGCACGGACAACTTAGTTGCTCGGCGATTTATTTGTCTTTTTCGAAAAACAAATAAAAAACTCGAAAAATAGAACATTGTTGATATACTATGTATACGAAATTTAGAGCATACCCAAAGACTTGATCGAGAGACAATAAATCGCCGAGCAACTAAGTTGCCCGTGCGCGCACCACCTTAGGCATACATAACTCAATTTGACCGAATTTTGAATTACGTCAGACCTGTATTCTCGCAAGCCAGTGAAACGGCCAGCGTCACACACCACGACGATAACATATTTTGGTGTAATTAATTTACCATACAATTTGACTGACAGGACACATTTTTCAACTGCTAAACCCTTATTAGCATACTATTGTTTTGCTAAGTGTATTATAATACTGTCTCTTGAAATTTAAGAGTTCACTTTCATCATTTCTGGCATTCTGATTATCATAATAATTATTACCTCACTGAACAAAATTATTTAAGAAGATTCTAACTGCGGCGCTCAGAGTGAAACATTAATTACTTAATTGTAATTAATTCAAAATTTTGACATGAGCCCCATACATTATCTGTCAAACTCTTCATTAAATTGATGGTTAATCATTATCCCACCAAAAACATAAATGTAAAAAGGGACAGCCAAGTTCAATACAAACATTATGCTTGTCTATGGACTTTGCCGTAAAAAGAATGAAGATCTAAATGAGTGCCAAGTTCTATGGAAAATTTAAATATGTATTTATAGGAACCAAATAACATTATGAACAAACAATAAAGTCTATTTCTTTGCTTTAATGAATATCTATAACAATTGCTGTGAAGTATTTAAATAATGTGAGATCTTAAAGTAGATTAAATTTAACTTGGCCAGTTTTCATTACATCAGTCATTTAATAAAGTTATTACTTATTGAACATTTTAATTTTGATAAAAACTGGCCAAGTCAAATCTAATCTACTCTAAGATCTCACGTTATTTAAATAACAGCAATTGTTATAGATATTCATTAAAGCAAAGAAATAGACTTTATTGTTTGTTCATAATGTTATTTGGTTCCTATAAATACATATTTAAATTTTCCATGGAACTTGGCACTCATTTAGATCTTCATTCTTTTTACGGCAAAGTCCATAGACAAGCATAATGTTTGTATTGAACTTGGCTGTCCTTTTTTACATTTATGTTTTTGGTGGGATATCACTACTTTTTGTAAAGAAGAGAAACTTAAATATTCGACTATAGTCGCTCACAACCTTAAGGGGTTGTTTCACCACTTCCTGATAAGTGTCGGATATGCTATCCACAACTTTTATGACAGATACTCCATACTTCATATGATCTGACAGATACTCCATACTTTATCTGTCAGATAAGTTGTGGATAGCCTATCCAAAACCTATCAGGAAGTGGAAAAGCAGCCCTTAAGGCTTGTTGAGTATCAGTCGAATTAAACAAAGAAAATTCAAGCGATGGAATATGCAGCTGCCATCATGAGGCATTGGAATAATACGATGTAACACAAGTGTATTTCCAACTATTAACTCTACAGTACAACTTATTGTGCGAAAGTTAAGTAGCTATTAAAATACTGTAATACTGATAAATACAGAGTACAGACAGCTGATGCCAATCGCAACTCTATTGCCCCTAATTCATCCATCGCGCGGTAACCGTACAATTTTCTGAGATTAAAAGATATATAATATTATCTCCTTTCCCAGGACTCGAACTATATCTCCATACCACTAATCAGAACAATCGGTACAAGCAGTTTGGGCGTGAAGGGCTAATAGACAGACAGACACACTTTTGCATTTATAACATTAGTATTTAGTATTTAGTATGAAATTGTAGTGTGAATTAAAGTATGAAATTATTGTGTTACTGTGTTGCTATGGAGCGTTTTTACGTACATTTACTGATTAACTTCTGTTCTGTGTATTATTATGTTGACTGTTGTTGGTCGTTGACCGGTTGCTTAGGGATTACTTAGGTTTTTCGTATGGGGATTGTGGACACAACTTATTTTTGGACTTTTTCAAAGGATTTTATACCCAAACGGTAAAAACGATACCCAATTACTGAGACTTCGATGTCTGTCCGTCTCTATGTCCGTCTCTCTGACTGTCTCCAGGTTTTAAAATTTTTACAGATTGTGTATTTCTGTTGCCGATATAAAAACATATACTGAAAATAAAATGAAATTAATATTTTAGGGGGGGCTCCCATACAAGAAACGTGATTTTTTTGGTCTTTTTTGCTCACAATCAACAATGGTAGCCGGTTGACACTTGAAATATTCTCGAAATCTTTAGTTATATGTTTACTTCTATAATTTATAATAAAATTAAAATCACATAAATATTTAAGGGGGGCTCCCATACAAAAAACACAATTTTCGCTCTGTCCGACTCACACTTGGCCGAATTTTTTAGTTTTTGGATTTTCCCTGAGCTTTCACACAATTACCGAGGTGGATTCCAAATTTCAGCCTTCTATATATATATTTGATCTATAGGTCAGTCAGTCAGTCAGTCAGTGATAAAAATTACGATTTTCGGACGTGATTATCTAAATAACCGTTTGAGATTTGTTTATGAAATTTAGAGCATATAATAACCTTGCAAGTCTCATTATATGAGCCAAATTTGAAACGTTTATGTTAAATAGTTTTTGAATTATGAATGGGTCAAAAGTGGCTCCAAATGGTTCGTGTAATTTTACACACGGTGCTGCTCGCCAGTTCTGTTTTACTTGAACTTGGCTTGACACGCTACCGCGTGTCTAGATTAAATGTCTCTGAGTACGGCGGTAAGACTCCAGGTTTATCTTATAGAATTTAGATAGAATAGTAGAGACTAGAGACTAGTCACTAGAGTTTTTGGAATCAGTCAATGTACAAAATTCTGTACCAAATTTTTCCTTTTATTCGACTTTTCTTCTTATACGTACGAGCAGTAAGCAAAATACATTGTTATTTATTGTTAGCACATAAACATTACTTTCAAATAAGTCATTGCTTTCAATCATCCACAAAAACATAAAACCTCCTTTTTAGAAGGCGGCTAAAAAGTTGTTCTATGTAGGTAAATAAACAACCAAACTTCAAGGACAACGTGTTTATTATAACTTCGCGAATTTATAAATAACATAGACATGATTTCTTTAAATCAAGTTCTTAACAACTACCATTTTGTATTTTTAAGCCATCACAGGTAACTTGACAGCTTGACAGTGCCCAGGTCCCACGGCAGGAAGAAGACTTACCGACTAAAGTCTAAACCGCATGGTTTAGACTTTAGACTTTAGTCGGTAAGTCCGACATATCACATACTAGATGACGCCCGCAACTCCGTTGCGCCAAAATACGTTTATCGCGCGGAACCGTACATTTTTCCGAGATAAAAAGTATCCTATGTACTTTCCCGGGACTCAAAGTATCTCCATACCAAATTTCAGCAAAATCAGTTCAGCGGTTTGGGCGTGAAGAGGTAACAGACAGACAGATAGACAGACAGACACACTTTTTCGCATTTATAATATTAGTATGGATTATGCCTTGATCACACCTACTAAATAGAGTAGCGAGTGCAGTCGGTCTCATCTCGTTACTTTTTTTTTTATTAAATAAGGGGGCAAACGAGCAAATGGGTTACCTGACGGAAAGCAACTGCCGTCGCCCATGGACACTCGCAACATTAAAAGAGCTGCAAGTGCGTTGCCAGTCTCAAGAGGGAATACGCTTTCTTCTTAAGGCTGCTCTTTCGAAAAAAGCGTGCAGATGAAACAACTTTTCATCGGCATTGACAGATAAATTATATCTGAAAAAAATAATTAGTAATCTACATGATATGATACGTAATTTGGTTTTGCCATATTTTTTCTATCGGTATCACATAATAAAGAAATAAAAAACCAAATCACCTCCAAATCGTTGAATGAAACCACTTTACTCCTTCATTATTTATCAAAAGAATATATAAAAAATATCTACTGCTTTGCAATACATAAGTTAATAATTTGGTTTTTTTGCTTTTTTGAAATATGTATTATATTAAGCCTTAAAAAGGTTTTTTTCTCCTATTTCGCCCTATCATGGACGCGGCGAGCGTCGTAACCGCCACCGTACAAGGCACGCTGTTATGAATGTTATTTTAATGTCATTTACGTCGACATTCGCACTGACAGACAATCGACCTGCTAATTTAGGGAGAGAGGGCCCTTAAAGGTTCGCAGGTCGTATTGGTCCGGAAATACTGCTGGTGAGTGGTGACAGTTCATTCCGGAGTTTTACTTTACTCGGTAGGTGTAATCAAAACAATACCCCTGCTGCTCCCGCTGGATGCCTTTATATATTTAAATGCTGCGGTCGTGTATCACGCGTTTCCCGTAGTCCCACCTTCAGGAGCAGGAACACCGTTGGGGTTTTAGTGGGTAGTCCCGGGTGCGTCTTCCGTCCGCCCCGGGGAGTCCCACATACCTCGGTGGTCCTCCCCAGGCCCCGAGGATGCGTAAACGCATTCCCCCAACGCAAAAAAAAAGGATGCCTAATATATTTTCCTTCCTTCAAAAAAAAGGCCATCACAGGTAGCCAGCGTTAACTAGTATTACACTATTGTCATTAGCTATACTTTAATACAATCTAGTCGTTTCTTGTGTGAATCTCGTTTATACTGGTTTTTACGTTTCCTGAAGGGCGCTGATTGCTGAAGGCTAGCTGTTCTACGCATTGCGTCGAGCCCACAGATTACTTATATATTTGTAGTCGAGCCGCAGTTTTATAACTAGACGGATTATTACATACATTTATTAGATAAAATCTTACACTTCACCAAGATTTTTTTTACCTTTTTATGAGTGTTCCGTGGGGTGTCAGAGGTTAAAATCATGTTATAAAGCTCTGAGCGCACTTTTTGATAAAAAAGTTATCTTTTTAATTCATAAAAAACAAGCCTTTTGAAGCCGTAGGTAGTTATGTCTATTGTGCCGTAGGGGGCAGTCCAAAATTTTTTGGCAGTTTTGGCGCGGACACTTCACGTTTCGATCATAGAATTAGAACATTATATTAGAGTATTTTGATATCGTTGGTTTCGGTATGCCTCTTCTAAAATAAGTAATGTTTGCTCACAAGTTATCAAACAACATTTTTCCTACAGAATACATTTACGTAAATCCGAACTGCGCACTTCCTTCAAAATGAGATGAGAATTAAGTAATAAACATCGAGAAATAAATGTTTTCATTTGGCTGATCAAGATATTGTTTTTGTTGGCATTACAGACATATTAGTGGGCAATCATGCATTTTGCAGATGAATTATATTATGTAACTATAATCCATACATAAATCCATACAGTTAAGGGCCTTCTCTCCCTAAATTAGCAGGTCGATTGTCTGTCAGTGCGAATATCGACGTAAATGACATTAAAATAACATTCATAACAGCGCGCCTTGTACGGTGGCGGTTACGACGCTCGCCGCGTCCATGATAGGGCGAAATAGGAGAAAAAACCTTTTTAAGGCTTAATATAATACATATTTCAAAAAAGTAAAAAAAACAAATTATTAACTTATGTATTGCAAAGCAGTAGATATTTTTTATATATTCTTTTGATAAATAATGAAGGAGTAAAGTGGTTTCATTCAACGATTTGGAGGTGATTTGGTTTTTTATTTCTTTATTATGTGATACCGATAGAAAAAATATGGCAAAACCAAATTACGTATCATATCATGTAGATTACTAATTATTTTTTCAGATATAATTTCTCTGTTAATGCCGATGAAAAGTTGTTTCATCTGCACGCTTTTTTCGAGAGAGCAGCCTTAATATTATAAATGCTAAAGTGTGTCTGTCTGTTACCTCTTCACGCCCAAACCACAAAAACGATTTTGCGGATTGGGTGTGAAGGGGTAGCAGACAGACCGACAGACACACTTTCACATTATTATCGAAAAAATTGATATGGGGACACTTTCTTACGGGTCCCGAGAAAGGACATAGGATACTTTTACACCGTAAAAATGTACGGTTCCCGGGTGATAAACGAATTTTGGCGCAGTGTAGTTGCTGGCTTCCGCGTTTAAAGTAGTGTGCTATCTCGCATCGACCAATGCAGATTGACCTAATTGCTAATTCTTTGAACACCTGCACGGAAATACTAAAATAGTTGAAATTTTTGTACGCAACAAATAATTTGGGATGTTATAGTCATTGTGACTGACATTCACACGTTCGTTCTCCCATGACATTGTGGCGATTTGGAGTAATAAGGCTAATGCTCATTTCGTCCTCATGGTCTAGACTTCTAGTCTCTGGATTCTAGAATCAGGGTATACTTACTGTATAGGGATCCGAAAGTCGTAACCGGTAAAGTGCAAGAAAAAAATATGTTTTGTTAACTAGATGACGCCCGCAACTCTGCTGCACCGAACTTTGTTTGTCGCGCGGGAACCTTACATTTTCCGGGGTAAAAAGTATCTCCATACCATATTTCAACAAAATCGGTTCAACGCTTTGGGTGTGAAAAAATTGCAGACAAGCACACTTTCACATTTTAGATAAGATTTCACTCAAAAATCATCCCAAAAGAATGTAGCAAGAGCTATCAGGATGAAAAAAACAGACTCAAAGGATTAGTTACGCCTCAAACTTGTATTGCACTTTGTAATTGAGTTAATTACCTACAATCATGGGATTGAAGAATGAACGGTCCGCTGGAGTAAGTTACGCGTCGCGATAAAAAATGTTCATTGAGTAAGTTCATTCATAGTCATGGCAGTACGTAGTGCGAAGATGTAATAATCGTGGGAGTCTCCGCTATTCCCACGGCGAGCCACGACAAATATCAATTAGGGACACGTTAGCCCTGTGATCGACATAAATACACGAAGCTGGCGCCTAAACTTTACTCCTTCATAAAAAGGGTAAAGAGTATAGCGCTTGTAGAGAGTACAGAAAGAGGACGCGGCAAGGAAGAATAGAGAAAAAACGGAGTCGGACTTCGGAGACAATAGAATATTGTAGAGAGAACACCCAGACTACCGTGTATATTTAACTAACGTTTATTTTCATTGTTTCTTATCTCTGTCAAAGACTTCAGAGTTCAGAGATAGGTCAAAGGACTAAAATACGAGAAATAGTTTTTTTGCCATTTCTGTCTGTGTAGCGTGTTCTCAGTATCTTTACTGTCCAAACTTTGATAGAGGCTTCATCTGGCGAATGAATTTGAGGAACTGTTTTTGTCTTTTTGTCGAACAAAAAATAACTCTACATCTTACAATCGAAATGGTACCAGTGACATTATTATGTAATCGATTGCAATTCCTCTTAAAAACTATAAATCTTGAGACATAATTAAAGCCAAGGCTTTTATTTTAATAATGTTTAATAAACCTTAGATACGCTTAATTGCTGTCAAGGCAATAAAATAATCACACTTATTTATTGTTTCCTGTGAATAAGCAAGCTATGCGTTAAACGAGCACGTGGTCAACGTAGAGTTACTCGAGAACCCGCAAGAGAGAGACGGCAGACGGCCGGGGGTCCGTTTCGGCGGGGGTGCGAGCGAGATGCCACATGAGAGGCAGCTCCCGAGTCAAACGGAAAACAGGTAGGGATGGGTAGTAAGTTTCCCGCGCTGGATTCCAAGTTGTTTACGCGCTATAGCGTGGCGGACGAGGTTGACGACCGCGTGCCGCACCATGCCGCCATATTTTTGGAAAATAAATAATATAACGGCGCAACGCAGTACGATCGATCGGCCGGGGGCTAGTGCGGCGGCGCAATGCTCGGTGGCCAAAACATTGCACCCCCGCCCTGGCATCTTATCTCGGGAGAAAAGTGGAAAGCGTGCGCTACGTTTCCGGGGCCCGGGGGGCGGCGGCGACGGGGTGGGAAAACTCTAAGTACCAGGATTCTTTGCTGGTGTTTTATGCATGTTTTAAATACTATCAAGATTCAAGTATGAAACAATTAAAAATTTTAATACCACCACGTAGTTAGTACGGACTACGGTTATATGTAGTGGCTTTTCGTAGCTTTTATAAATCATCATAACTCATGTGATTGATTTATGGCATACCCAAACCAGATACTGTAAAATATTTTGAGGGCGCACTTAATCTTCTTCTTCAGGCTGAAGAAGAGGATGTTCGTCTTGGGCTGAGGCTATGACTGAGAAGCTATATTTCTCTACTTCCTTCCCTCTTTAGCTCTCTTTAGGACACAACATTATGTTACCGATGTAGTTTTCTTTAGCTCTTAAGTTTAAGCTCTACCCTTTCAACTATTAGTACGAGACCCATTTGCACAAAAGTCTTCAAATAACGATTTTCGTTCAACTCATCTCCGCCATACGAATTATTTGTATGTACTTATTAGGCATATTTTCCTGGACACGAAAAGTGCGGTAGTCACTTCCTAAGTGTGTGGAGGGGGTAGCTATGACGTCACAAAGATGGCCGCCGGGCCTATTCTATTCTGCAGATTATTTAATATCTACTGAACCGATTTACTTAAATAGGGTGTCAAACGAAAGGTTATTAAATAAGCATCATTTTATTTCAAAGAACTATCAATATGAATTAAGTACCAAGGGAAATATTTCGGAAAAACATAATTTCAAAAAAATATTTTTTCTTTCTTATGTGTATAACTTCATAACCGTTAGGGTAATGGAAGTATAGGTTATTATAAAATATATGGCTACTTTTATCAGCTTTCTAACGAACTTTAAATCATTACAATAAAGATATAAACGACGAAATTGCAGCCGTTTGAATGAGCCTCGGTAGCGCTGAACCCCATAGCGGTAGCTAAGCTACTAGGCTGGTTTTCTTTAGAATGATAATAGAATTTTGAGTAAAAAGCATGAACGATAGTAACAAAAATATATAAAAGTAAGCTGGTACTTATTCATAGGTTGTATTTACAGTTTCTTTTAATGTGATCAATATGTTATAGGTAGGTATGTATTGCACTAAACTTACTGATAAAATTATTAAAAATATTTAAACATTTTTTTTATTTTATTAATGTCCTTAACCTTATCTATATCTTCTGAATAATTACACTGGTAACAAAAGTCTTTAGAAGGGCTATTACATATTTTGTAACCGACATGACATAATATCCAATTATCCACAACGGGATGAAAGGCAACAAGCTTTACATTGAAATGATATTAAAAGTTAGAGATCTTTCAATGAGATTGATTTTACGGATGAAATACTGAAATACTTTTAGCAAATTGAAACTTACTATAAAAATAAGTATAAACTTGAATGACAAAAAATTTAAGTAATTTTAAAAGTGTCCTCATTTGGGCACGGCGGGTCTATATGGGTTAAAACCACCATACTGAGAGTTGTTTAGCTCATTTTATTAAGTATATAATATTGTATCCATGTCAAGACTTCATTGTGTCGATAATTACGATGACGGTGTTTTTTAAATTGTTTTTATTATTATTATGTTAAATAGCACTACTAATTGTCAAACAATGTAATACCTGTTACTGGCCATACTAATTGTTACATGTTTATTGTTAAGTTCTAATTGTAATACGCTGTTGGTATTGAATAAAGAAAAATAAAATAAAAATAAAATAAATATCTGGCAATCAATAAAAAATTGGTATCCTCGATCTTTTAGCCACAGCCTATGGGTTCAGGAAGCGTAGTCCTTGCTACTTGAGCGTTTAGTTCAATCTTAGCGCATGCTGTCGAAAGGCTTGTCGTGTCGGCGGTAACTTATAAAGTTGTGTCAAGTTTTAAAGCTTGAAAAACAATTTATTTTGATAAGAAATCGGAAAAACTTTCTTAAAGTATTAAGACGTTAAGAGGAAACGCGGGTACAGGAGAATTTAAAAAATAGGTATTTGAAGATACTATTGCCATCGCGCTTCGCCCTGCGCCGCGCGCCGGCCTGTGTGAGTATTCTATGTGTGTGTGCGCCGCTACCACCGCGCCCGGCCCGCGCCCTCACCCCGCGCAGAGCCTTGACGCAGTCTGCTTGGAAGTTGGAGCTATAATAATAATACCTATTATAATTATTGTGAATATAAATTATAATTTACGTTAGCGTTGTGCTGTGCGGGGCCTCAGTATAGATATTGCTATACTGTGGCGGGGCTAAAGTGGTCGCTTAGTAGAATCATAATATTATGAATCATAATGTGATTCATTTTATTAAAATCGCAAAATGCAATTCTGCTTGCAATTCACAATTCATGTCTAGTAATTTAACTTACTAAATTGACATTTAAAATTGTCAGTTTGACAGTTTCGACAATTCATTTGCTGAATTGATTGAGAGGAATTGCAAAATATTTCCGATCTTCGTAGACAAAATAATATTATAATTTATAACCATGTAGTTTTTTTGATAAAAGATCCTACGGCGAAATAAATAAGGTCGTAGATTAATTGTCAATGATATTTTACTTTTATGTGCATTTTTTGAACTGTTTTTACTACCCATTGTTTAGCGTGGGAAAATTGATAATTCCAACCTCAAAAATGAATCGAAATCGCCAAGTGCTAGACAAATTGTGTAAAATTTTATAAAATGTTTATTAATCCGAGCTCGCAAAACAATAATTATTATAGGTCGTAAAAGTTGCTCGAAAACCCTACATAAAAACGATTTCTGTTGTCGATGAATCTACGACTTTATTTACTTTGAAACAGGAGATATTATCTAAGAAACTATAGAACTTCTTGTCTTTATCTATTTCTTCTATATCGACAAACCCGTGCTAGGGCAGCTGATGGAAAGAAACTACCGTCGCCCATGGACACTCGCAACAACGGAAGAGCTGAAGGTTCGTTACCGGCCTTTTAAAAGAGAATAGGGTAGGGGAGGGTAGGGAAGGGAATAAGGTATGGGATTGGACTTCCAGTAAACTCACTCACTCGGCGAAACTGTTGTTGGTTGTTTCACGCCGGTTTTCTGTGAGCGCGTGGTATTTCTCCGGTTGAGCAGGCCCATTACTAAATACTATGACAGTTTTTTAGGAAAAAATATTATTGTTTTTGAGTGATGATAACTGTATTTTAAAAAGATAAAACCGACTTCAAAATTGTATGTAAATTGAGAATTAAAACTCCCTATTTCCATAACTAGTAGGTAACTACTAAGCCGATTTTGATGAAACTTGCACTATTCCCTAAGTTGAACAATACCTAGTACAACAAAAAAAGCATTACTGAAATCGGAATAGTACTTTCAGAGATATGCGAACACAAACATAAAAACATACATATGTATACTACAGTATGTATGTATGTATGTATGACACTTACATGTCATACATACATACATACATTACATACTCTTTTGAAAGGCACATTTGTTCAGACGCTGATATACAGGGTGTAACAAAAGATGTATGGAAGATGTACAGGGTGTAAAGAGTTCACTGTGAAAGTAGCAGTGCTGAAAGACCAAATTTTTTTCACTTTTGTATGGGGAAACTCGTGACGCTGGGGCGCTTGCCCATACAAAAGTGAAAAAAAAAAATTGGCCGCAGATAAAAGTTAGTTTTATACGTAAAATCTATACATAATATATGTAAATATAATTGGAGTGTCTGTTTGTAATATTGAAAGAACCGTTTGTTACTACATGCATATGAATATATTATGTCCATACCTACGCTACATACACCAAAACAACATTTTTTACAATTTTTGTCTGTATGTCTGTCTGTCTGTCTGTTTGTTCCGGCTAATCTCTGAAACGGCTGGAGCTATTTTGACGGTACTTTTTTTGGTAGATAGCTGATGTAGAAATTAGTAACTCAAAGGCTACTTTTAACCGACTTCCAAAAAGAAGGACATAATATTATACTTTGACCCGGGCGAAGTCGCGGGGAATAGCTAGTTCATAGTCCGATTACTTATTATAAAATGTACATTCTCTTACCAGATTCATACAGTACTTTTCGCTATAATATTATCATAAATCGACAGGCAAACCCGCGTCATATCGTAGTATGCAGCGATGTATATGTATGTGTACAAAACACTGTAGCGACTGACAATACCCCCCTCACTTCCTGCCCTCCCCCGCAGATTGTGATAGAGACAGATGCAGCTCAGGCCCATTTTTCGACAAAATTTTAGCGTAAATCGAGGTCCCGTATTCCTCAGTTTCCTCCTTCAAAATTGAGCCTATCTAATAATTTTTTCATGAAATATCTGCAGGAAGAGTGCCTCTATGCCTGTACGTTTTCATTTTTTTTTTTTAAGATCTTTCAAATTTGTTTTATGATCGGTCGATTGGCGAGGTACGCGGCATTCGTTTTTGGTGATTTTCGAATGCTCATATTTTTTTATTTATTTGTAAATTTAGAAAAAATCGAACGTACAGGCATAGCTTTCACAGATCCCAATATTGTATAAAAAATCATTTGTCTAGACACATTGTCCAGGGAGTAAATTGGGGAATACGTTTGTATGGAAAAATTGTCTTAGCGTATGCTCTTAAGAGTGTCTGGCAGTGGGAAGCACCTGTCAAAAATGTCCGGCACTGGAAGATAAGATTTCTCCACTTACCGCGAAGAATATTAACTAAAAAATTGAGCTTTACTCTTTCTCGAAAGTCAGGTACCTAGCCCTTCAGAACTGGGAATCTCATTGAGGAACCGCGACCAAAACTCTATAGCTGCTGGTCGTTTTTACCTCTTTAAAGGTCACAAACAGATAAACTTTCAGCTTTTCTAAAAGTAGGAAAGTCTGGCCGTCGCAGGCTCTTGGTCCAAAAGTGTTTCTGAATGTCATTAGTTGCTCAAAATAAATTACAGCATACATGACATTTAAACATCGAAACTTCACAAAACACAGGAACTTTTAACTTCAGGTGGATATTCGGACGAAGAACATGATAGTTCTAATACACAAAGAAACTTGGATCATTTGAGAAGTACTCAAGAAGAAGCTGATACGGTCCGTTTCATACTACATGTGATTGATTGTAAATATTTATTCGGGCTTTTTACGGTTAATAGTAAATTGTCGCGACACTGTAGTGCACTCGTTATGCACTTCTCTGAGAAACTACCAAGTGTTGTGTGGATGAAATCTGGCACTACCAAAAAACAAACAACCGATAAGAGGAAATCATTGCTGGCTTATCTCACTCTAACTGGGTTTTCCACTGCGTTGTCAGGTGACACAAAAAAATCAAGCTGGCCGATTTTACAACAACATTATCAACTCCTTTCAAATTTTGGTGTTAGCTCAGCTTACAGAAGAACGATTTTGTGACGCTGAAAGATTTGTCACTCTTATGTATACAAACAAGACCGCGGACTCAATGTACTGGATAACCTAGACAACTTTAGAGCAGCAATGTTCCAGAACATCAAAGAACTTGATAAGTTACCGCTGACACGACAAGCCTTTCGACAGCATGCGCTAAGATCGAAGTACCTGACGTTATGTTGGCAGAACGCCCAAGAAGCAAAGCCCAAGCTGAACCCATAGGCTGTGGCTGAAAGAACGGGGATATCAATCCCTTATTGCCAGTTACTTCATCCGTAAATTCAATCTCATTGAAATATATGATATTGAATGTACTGTCACTTCTTGGTGGAAATTTCATGTTCAATTAAATAATAATACACTTTCCTTGCACTTATTCCACTTTATTTAATAAAATATAAAGTGGAATAAGTGCAAGGAAAGTGTATAATTACTTAATTCATTGAAAGATCTCAAACTTATAATATCATGTCAATGTAAAGCTGGTTCCCGTTCATCCCGTTGTGAATGTGTCATGTAGCCTGTCGGTTACTAAATTGTTATAATTGGTATAATTATTCAGAAGATCAGATTTAGGACATTAATTAGATAATTTTTTTTGAATATTTTTCAACAATTTTATCAGTAACTTTAGTATAACACATACCTACCTATAACCTATTATTATGCTGGTCACATAAAAAAACTGTAAATACAACATACTTTTATATATTTTTATTACTAACGTTCATGCTTTTTATTCAAAATTCTATTATAATTCTATAGAAAACCAGCCTAGTAGCTTAGCTACGGGTTCAGCGCTACCGAGGCTCATTCAAACGGCTGCAATTCCGTTGTTTATAGCTTAATTGTAATGATTTAAAGTTCGTTAGGAAGCTGATTAAAGTAGCCAAATATTTCATAATAACCTATATTTCCATTATCCTAACGACTACCAAGTTATATACATAAGAAGGAAAAAATATATTTTTGGAATTATGTTTTTCCGAAATATTTCCCTTGGTACTTAATTCACATTGATAGTTCTAAAGATATAAAATGATGCTTATTTAATTACCTTTCGTTTGACACCCTACTTAAGTAAATCGGTTCAGTAGATATTTAAATAATCCGCACAATAGAATAGGCCCCGCGGCCATCTTTGTGACGTCATAGCTACCCCCTCCACACACTTTGGAAGTGACTACCGCACTTTTCGTGTTCAGGAAAATATGCCTAGCAAGTACATACCAACAATTCGTATGGCGGAGATGAGTTGAACGGAAGTTGACTTTTTTGGTATTGGGGACTGTACTATATCTCTTCTCATTCTTTCTCATGAATACGTTACATTATGCATGTAAAATGTCGACGGTCGTCACTCATCACTGTCCTTATGAATGAAGACCAAGTTAGACGAAAATATAATCTAGATCTACAGCACGAGTTACATCACAGACTAGGAAATATGTGTTGAATGGTGACAGAAGCACGTTCGTAGATGACCGATAGCGATGCAGATGGGCATTTTATTTTAGGCCGGCTAAATGAAAAACCATAGTATTGGACAAAAAATAGGTCAAGAGTTTGGCACTGTTTTAGGAAGAAGTTTATCTACAACACCGTTGTTGATAAACTGAAAGCCAATAAAAAGCGCTAACTGAATGTTACGTAAACTCCTGTTGATAAATCTTAGATGCCGGGAATTTATACTATAACTAGCTGTCCCGGCAAACGTTGCTTTGCCATAATATAAAGTATTTCGCCCATATTATTTTATTGAAGTGACTAAATAAGTATGTCGCCATGGCAACGTCGATCGCTATCTCGTCGCACAAACAATGGTCGCCGTCAGTCTCAGGTTGTAATAATTTACTATTATTTATTCAACAAATGCACTTATTAATATATAAAGTACCCAGTAGCCGATTCTCAGACCTACTGAATATGCATATAAAAAAAAAAGGTAAAAATTAGTAAAGCCGTTTCGGAGGAGTTCGCGGACTAACATTGTGACACGAGAATTTTATATATATATATATATATATATATATATATATATATATATATATATATATATATATATATATATATATATATATATATCACAATGTTAGTCCGTATATATATAAGATTATGTACTGTGCTCGGCGAAATTCGTTGACTCTCTGTCAAAAAACTTGTTATTTTCTATATAAACCGCGATTGACAACATCTGACACTTCATTGTCAATCGCGGTTTATATAGAAAATGACAAGTTTTTGACAGGGAGTCAATGACCGCTACCACCATGTTTCGCCGAGTTTTTTTTTTTTTAAAAGGCAGGTCGCTATAGCCCTGGCGTCACTGCGACCCATGAGGATCTATTGTGACTCCTTCGCACTAGAGAATCATCCCCAACCCAATACTGCTCATAAATTGAACGATATGGTTGGGGTTGGTGCCACGAATTTCCTCTATGGATGAGTATTCGTGGCGACCAAGGTGCCTGTTCCTGCTCTTTAGTAGAGCAGGACAGTCGAGTGAATAGGTGTTTCATCCTCCTCCTCACAGAATCTGCAAGTCGTTAAGCTACAAATACCCATTCTGTTTAGGTGTTTGTTGAGCTTGCAGTGCCCAGTTAGGCTTCTGGTAAGGATTATTCATGAAGCCCCAAGCGGCCACATCCGGCCGCGATAACAATGAAAAAGCTATTGTGTCTCGTTTTGCCACGACTGATGGGTTAATTGGTTCCTACCCAAGGTGAGCACTAATTCTGATAGTTTCTTGTTGAAGCCAGGAATTAGTGCCTTAGAGTGTTCAAGGCCAGGGGTCTCAGCCCATTGCATAGTCTGTGGCCCCATTCCTTGAGCACTTGCTTTGTGGTACTGGGAGTTATACCACAGACTGGTTCTGGGCCATAAAAACCTGGTATTGCTTCGAAAAGCTACGCACCTTGATCATGGCATCTGATGGCATGGCCATGACAGGTGATTCACTGAGAGACTGTTCCAGCTGTCGAAATGGGGTGGAGGCCCAATTCGTCCTACCCGCCGTCCTGGCCCTGATGTTTCGCCGAGTACCAGTATAGTCTGCTTTACGGTGTGCACTATGCTTTTGTAATAATGATAATAATAAACAAAATCGCCGCTTCCTTTTTAAGTCTGGTAATCCTTTTATAAGTCTGGTAAAAAAACTAAAGTCTCCAACAACTAATTTAAGAATGCCACTTATCTGGGACAATGGGACAATATTTTTATAATACCTATTCAAAATATTATGTTTATTAAACTTTGTAACATTTGAAAAACCAGTTAGCCTAGGTCATGACCGGACCATATTTTGTACGATACGTAGATATTTTAAAACCTGATGCAAGTTAAAAATAATAATACATAGTATCATGCTGATAAAGTACTATGTATATTGTATTATTCTGGTTATAAATTAATATATTTTGGCGGGCCATTTGGCCTTGATTCGTCTCGCAATCATGGATGCCATAAATCTTAACAAAAAAGCAATTGAAGTCTTAGTTTATCATAATATTGTATATTGTTTTGTGTGTGTTTGAATTCGGTTATCTCCGAATGTGAAATCAGCTTATCACAATTCGCCAACACCACATCCAACTGTTTTGATAAACATAAATAATATTACTGTGGTGCTGGTCGTATGTAACTACTAAAATATGCTAATTGCTATGGATGTTCGCGCGGAATTTCGTGTAGGTATTGCGATTTGCGCTGGAAGCGTACATTTTTTTGTCATAAAAACTAACCTCTGTCCTTTCGGAGAGTTTAAAGTATATCCATGTATTTTTTTATTTAATTTCCGAAAGTTTATTACAATTTCCACTTGCGAGTTTTTTGCAGTCGGCATCACGTAAAAATAGCGATCAACAATCCACTAGCAATAATCGCGCAAGCGATTGGTGGGTATAAAAACAATGGTGTCATGTATAACGATCAATTGCAATCGTATTGTTTTGGCTGATACGTGATACGAAATTGCTATTTTGGAGCAATTATCGCGCAATAATTGCTATCGCATTGCTCTCGCAAGATACGTGATACCGCTGCGGAATATTAAGAATTTTATACAGGTCCGTCTTATTCATAAGTCGATCATCCTCTTTGCGGTTTGCCCCAATTTTGAAGTTTACTTGTGAGTTGTCCCATCATTAACGATAAGCGTACCTCAAGTTTCAATTTAACCTGATGTAATTCAATACTGCTGGCAACTTGGCACTTAAAACAACAACACTACCGATAAGGCAGAGGAGATAAAAGACAAACTTGTAAAATTCTTCATCATCCTTCAATACAATTTTTACTGTATATGTACGATTTGAAATAGGTAAATACTAATTTTAATTTATCAAAATTAATGTAAACGATAAGGCTGAGTGCGAGGAAGTCTCGCGCACGGTGAGTTCCGTATAAAGCGGCAGGTACAAACTACAAGGATACAATACAGTACAGACAGAGTGAAATCTTAGTAGTTATAAGTACACAATAGGGTCACGATTTCACCCTTAGAGCATGGTACCCTAAAAACACTAATGAATCTGGCAATAACTACTTTTAATATAAGTACTTATTAAAAATGTTAACTTTAGATTCTGTAGTACAAAGCATACGATTCCGAATCAATAATTAATAATGCTGAATTACGTAAACAATGGCTAGGTAATTAGATGTTCAAAAATCTAGTTTTAGATGCTGATTCTTAGAAATATACTTCCCTATCAAGAAAAATGCTGAACTAGCGACACTATCGACGAAAATCGATATAATATTTTGTTGTGTCAAATGTTAATTCACTACATAGATATCGCCCAAAAATCGACGCACGGCTTTGAGTCGCGAGTGGTATAGTGACGAGTCTACGACGCATATTCGGTGATGCCGCTGAGAATTCCGAGTTGTTTATACCCCAGCACCACGTGGTGAAGTATACAACGTTATCACGTGGGCCAAATTTACACCTGTATCGTAAAATAAACGCGCAATTCTAGAATGCATACGACACTGTGAACCAGATTAGTAAATAATCTGATTGAATGTTACCTGAGCTCGGCGCCTGTCGTGGGGTTACGTAGGTAGCCGCTATAATCACTCGTGTTCACCACGATCAGTTATGATCTCTCTCGCACTGTCACAGACACAGATCACTAACGTATTGTTTATTTATTTGATCACAACACTATAGTATAAACACTACGCGAGGAGACGACACAGTGTACACATGAGCTATCACGGCGAACGCGCGCGAACGACTGGCGCGGGGACAACGCAGGGGGCGCGGCGCGCGGGGCTCCATGCCGATCAGTGTGGTGCCGTCGACCCAGTTGAGGAATGCGGCTCGCCCGTTCTCGAAACTTTTTTTTTATCCGGCAGGCCACAAGGGATCTTGCGAACTCTCATCCGAACCTCAAGGTGGAAACTGAGATTTGTGACCACGATTAAAGATAATAAATAAATAATATTAATTTTTAGGCGACAAGAAGGTACCTACTCACCGAAGGGTAAACTATTTTTTTGGACTGACAGACTCCTCGTTAATACATAATTTGTTGACATACGATATTGAATATAAAATACTTTTCATCCAGTAAACAGCTCGGTGAAGGTCCTTCTATGAAGGGATCCTAGGCTATTATTTTGTGTTTTTTGCACTAATTAAGTACCTACAATATCAAAATGATGATTGATGATAAATTATTTTAAGATTATTATAAAAGTTTTCAATTTGTACTACCTAAATTGTTGCCATATTTTTAATTATTCGTCTTAGTTAAGTGGAACATTTTATGTTGGTAGCACTTCCACGGTGCGTTTTTTATTTTATAATAAAATAAAAATGGAATCGTGAACTATGAAAAGAAAGAGGGGAGGCCTATGCTTAGCAGTGGGGCACCGTAGGCTGCTAATAATAATAACCACAAGCCCGTAGCTTCAGTAGAACCCTGTAAAGGAGAATGGAAATCCCAAAAAAAAGCAATACTTAATAATAATTACTTACTTAGTGAAACATTTCATTCAAAGAATGTCAGTCAAGCAGTCATCTGTTTTAGGACTTTAATTTTCAGGATATTCTCTACGCCCTACGCACATATTAGATTAGCTCAAGAATACTCAAGATTGACAATGTTTGGAGTTGTATATGTAATTAAATATTATATTCAGGTAAAATAGTAAATAACCCAAAATTGTGATGTAATTAAATCCTGAGTATTATTTTTAACCGACTTCCAAAAAGGAGGAGGTTATATCGCTCATTTGGTACAAGTTACAACAATGGCGTAATTACACTTTAACAAATTTTACAGGAGACACAATCAAAGATTTGAATCCAATATATGGCTTTTTGAGAAGACTTATTATATACCGACTCAATTTAAAAGTAAGGTTTATTTGTGTTGTTTCTATTAGAGTTCAAGACTTTTCGATACATCATACATTACCTAAATTATAGGCATTCTTATAAGGATGTGTATGTAAATACGTCATAGTTTCTTCAGAATTAAATTTAAGAAATAATACATACGATAGGGGATTTTGCATTTGTGACAAAATAAAACTAAGTAGATTAATAAATCAGCTTCACCATTTAATTATGTAAGTTTTAAATCTGTTCAAAACCAGGTTATTTCTATTTTACCAGTTAAGTACTTAATTAAATATTAAAAAAAAAACATTTTAGTAACAGAAACTAAATTCTAAATAACTAGACGTTCAGCGGGGCTTCGCCCGCGTAATTTCGATATTTTACAGATAAATTAGTTCACAAAAAATAGCCTATAATCCTTCACGTGATCTACTTCTTATCAGTGCCAAATAACAGAAAAATTGATCCAGTAGTTCGTGAGATAAGCTTATGATAGTTTTACTTTCAAAAATCATATCTACGAAAAGCTCATAACTTAAAGAAGAATAATTTGTGGTTACATTTTGCATTTTGGTTTAATTATCAAAGAAAAAAGGTTTTTTTCTCCTATTTCGCCCTATCAAGTACGCGGCGAGCGTCGTAACCGCCACTGTACAAGGCGCGCTGATATGAATGTTATTTTAATGTCCTTTACGTCGATATTCGTACTGACAGACATCTACCTGCTAATTTTCGGGTCTATAGTGCCTTAATGACTGGCCTATTTCGTGTTGATCGAAAAGCCATACAAAACGCGTAAGACGGTTGGAGAGTAGTGTTTTGTGTCGAACTCGAACTCGAACTCAATTTGAAACTTGATCGAAACTTTATCGAAACTTGATCGAAACTTGATCGAAACTTGATCGAAACTTGATCGAAACTTGATCGAAACTTGATCGAAACTTGATCGAAACCTTGATCGAAACTTGATCGAAACTTGATCGAAACCTTGATCGAAACCTTGATCGAAACCTTGATCGAAACTTGATGGAAACTTAATTGAAATTTGATCGAAACTTGATCGAAACTTGATCGAAACTTGATCGAAACCTTGATCGAAACCTGATCGAAACTTGATCGAAACCTTGATCGAAACCTTGATCGAAATTTGATCGAAACTTGATCGAAACTTGATCGAAACTTGATCGAAATTTGATCGAAACTTGATCGAAACCTTGATCGAAACCTTGATCGAAACCTTGATCGAAACCTTGATCGAAACTTGATCGAAACTTGATCGAAACTTGATCGAAACTTGATCGAAACCTTGATCGAAACCTTGATCGAAACCTTGATCGAAACCTTGATCGAAACTTGATCGAAACAACTTGATTGACGATTTTTTAAAAATCGATTTTCATAAAAATGGGTTAAAAAAAATGCACAACGTTAATAATCAAGTTTTCACTTCTGCCGGCACTCCCGGAGTGCAACCAGTTTTTTTTTTGTATGTTCAACCATAACTTCGCCGTTTATGGACCGATTTTCATGATTCTTTTGTTATTGTACAGGGTTAAATCCGAGGTTGGTACCATGTTCACAAAAGTAGTGATCTGCTGATGGGATCCATGAGCAGTGTAGCCAAACCCTCAGTTTTAGCTGTAGATCTACAGTTTTTCGGAAATCCTCTCAGTTTTCAGTTGAGGCCTCGAAATCTACAGTTTTTATGAGCTAGCTAACGTCATCTATTTTATGTTATTAAACTTAATATAAAGTGCGACAAGGCTTTAAATTAACGTGGGCTAAGGCGCTGCTGGTAAGGAGAATTGTCAAAAATGGCGTTTTTGTATGAACACTGCGTTAGTTCTTTTTTCGCCACGTTCATTTAAAGCCTTGTCGAGCAATCGAAACAGAGGTAATGGTCATCAATCGAATTAATAGATGGTGTTAGTTGCAGACAAGTTAGGATCCTAATTAGCGTACTAAATCGAAGAATAGGGGCTTCTGATTGGTGCAATTGTTACGTAATTTATATTTTCTTTGGGTGCAATCAATCAGAAGTCTAAATTTAGTAAGGTAGAATAAGCCCCTTACCGACATTGATCGTTCGGTCGATCGCTGAAAACAAACATACTTCATGATATTTCCTGGTTTTTAATTTCCGGCTTCCTAAAATATATTCTATTTATTACCATAATTAAATAATAAAGTATCATAAAGGATAAAATTGTAGATTTACTGTTTTCCAACTTGAGATTTACAGTTTTCTACAGTTTTGACGTGATAACGTCTTATAATTCGATATGGGGTGCGCGCCCGAAAAACATGACAGTTCATCTGGCGTTACCTCGCTGACAGCTCTGAGGCGTTCCATTTACACTCTCAAGTCTCTCAACAACCGTAAGGCCCACCTGGGCCGCGCTCTTTGTTTCGATTATATTACGTATTTCGATGACTTATAGAATACTTTTATATGAAGAAGTTTGGTTAGTTATGACCTTTGATACATTGACCACACTCTGAATAAAAAATAAATAAACAATCTGTGAGCTATTAGTATTGTTTCGGCTATTCAAAATTGTGCTCTATTTCCTACGCAAAAGCCAATGAGTCCTACATTATTTGTGCTGAACATAGGCTAAATTTTATTTTGGAAAAAAATAGGGTTTCGTAAGATATTTGGGTTTTTCGGACGCCAGGTGAAAAAATCAACCAGAAAAGTTACCTACTTATTTTGCGTACGCTGCCGAAACTATAAAAGATAGAACCATAAGATGTTCTAAGTAATTGTAGATCTTATCTACGAAAAAGTCCGCGACACACTATACTTATCTATGTCGAATGAGGCACAAGAACCAAAATAAAAGGCAAAAATAAAATTTTATTCAAAAATCTTGAATTTTTTTGGACTACATTTAAATGCGTTTATTTTACTCATGCTATTAATCCTTATCAAAATAAATTATTTCATCACTAAGTACAGTTTATATAGATAAAATTTGGTCTTTGAATGATTAAAATTGGACGTTTGGTTTTGAAGTTATGGCGAAATTATAATATTACGATAGTGGGCGTCACCAAGCGGGATGCGCGTGCGGGAGGACTGCTTTGCTGACCGAGTCTTTCCTGGGTAGGCTTTTTGCAGCCGTAACCGACATCCACGCGGGCGGAGCCGCGGGCGACCGCTAGTAATAATATGTACAACTCTAAGGGCCACTTGCACCATGATGTTTAACTCAGAGTTAAAATTAACTCTGAGTTAAACATCATCATCACCATCATCATCAACATCATCATGTCATATCTGTCACTCACCAAGTGAGTGATAGAGATGACATGATGTTTAACTCAGAGTTAATTTTAACTCTGAGTTAAACATCATGGTGCAAGTGGCCCTAAGACAACAAGCTATAATATAGCCTCGTCGTCTCATATGTAACTAAAAAGGGTAAAATTATTAATTTTTTTTTACAAAAAATAATACCGACTTCCAAGGTAAAAACAAAAGTAATACTTATTCATAATCTAAAAAGAATCAAATAATTTTTATTCCTTATTATAGTGGCGTCTTCAGACTTTGCCTAAACCTCAACTATTTCTGTACTCAATCTTCATGCTTTTGAAGTCGGTACCAGCTTACCTTAGCGTAATTCCTATGTCAAGGATCTCAGAACTTTTCCGGGCTGGTACCGACTTCAAAAGTACGAAGATTGAGTACAGAAATAGTTGAGGTTTAGGCGAAGTCTGAAGACACCACTATAATAAGGGTCTAACTAAAACAATAGGTACATAATTTAAGCAACATTTTCTAAGTGGCAAAGCAATAAATTGGCAATATATTACCAACATTAGCATAAATATGCGGAGAGTGGCTTCATTATACACACTATGTTCTCGGATTCGCGATATGCCAATCAGAATCGCTTATGTAAATAGATATTCTAATAATTACTAATATCTCAACTAATAATGCGCGTTTAGTAAACTATATGCCCCTGCTATAATAGTAGAGATTTTCCTGTAGTCTCTACAAGAATGGGATAGGAGAGGTTATAAAGGAAATACATATAATTATAGATTATTGACGTGACAACGTCTTATAATTCGATATGGGCACGAAAAAACATGACGCAATATGCGGTGTTACCTCGCTCTGAGGCGTTCCATTTGAGTTGTTTAGCAGAAATGTACAGTCGGGGAAAATTGTGCTAAGCAGAAATGTACAGTCGGGGAAATGAGTTGTTTAGCAGAAATGTACAGCCGGGGAAATGAGTTGTTTAGCAGAAATGTATAGTCGGGGAAAATTGTGCTAAGCAGAAATGTACAGTCGGGGAAATGAGTTGTTTAGCAGAAATGTACAGTTGGGGAAAATTGTGCTAGGCAGAAATGTACAGTCGGGGAAATGAGTTGTTTAGCAGAAATGTACAGTCGGGGAAAATTGTGCTAAGCAGAAATGTACAGTCGGGGAAATGAGTTGTTTAGCAGAAATGTACAGTCGGGGAAAATTTGCTAAGCAGAAATGTACAGTCGGGGAAATGAGTTGTTTAGCAGAAATGTACAGTCGGGGAAAATTGTGCTAAGCAGAAATGTACAGTCGGGGAAATGAGTTGTTTAGCAGAAATGTACAGTCGGGGAAAATTGTGCTAGGCAGAAATGTACAGTCGGGGAAATGAGTTGTTTAGCAGAAATGTACAGTCGGGGAAAATTGTGCTAAGCAAAAATGTACAGTTGGGGAAGTGAGTTGTTTAGCAGAAATGTACAGTCGGGGAAAATTGTGCTAGGCAGAAATGTACAGTTGGGGAAATGAGTTGTTTAGCAGAAATGTACAGTCGGGGAAATGAGTTGCTTAGCAGAAATGTACAGTCGGGGAAAATTGTGCTAAGCAGAAATGTACAGTCGGGGAAATGAGTTATTTAGCAGAAATGTACAGTCGGGGAAAATTGTGCTAAGCAGAAATGTACAGTCGGGGAAATGAGTTGCTTAGCAGAAATGTACAGTCGGGGAAATTAGTTATTTAGCAGAAATGTACAGTCGGGGAAAATTGTGCTAAGCAGAAATGTACAGTCGGGGAAATGAGTTGTTTAGCAGAAATGTACAGTCGGGGAAATGAGTTGTTTAGCAGAAATGTACAGTCGTGGAAAATTGTGCTAAGCAGAAATGTACAGTCGGGGAAATGAGTTGTTTAGCAGAAATGTACAGTCGGGGAAATGAGTTATTTAGCAGAAATGTACAGTCGGGGAAAATTGTGCTAAGCAGAAATGTACAGTCGGGGAAATGAGTTTTACGTGACAACGTCTTATAATTCGATGGAGCCGGCTGCACGCACGAAAAAACATGACTCATGCGGCGTTACCTCGCTCTGAGGCGTTCCTTTTAAGGCTTGAAGTGCAAGCGAGAGCGCGGAACGAGCGACAAAGAGGCACGTTGTCACGTTCAACTATCGTCAGTAAACCGACTTTACAGACAACCGTTTTTTTATAGATATAGCGATAGGTCGTGAATCGTCATACCTTATCCCCACAAGAATAAAAGAAGTGGAACTCACTAGGATATGACCGAATTAGTTTTGAGTACCTACTAACAGTAGGTCTGTAAACTATTGGGGAGCAAGGAACATTATCTTATATCATCATTTGTAATCAACTTGTTGACAGCGACAGGTAATGGCAGCTTTTAATTACAATAGATAGTAAAGGTGATACCATCAGTAGTTATATAAACGACGCTTTATGATATGTTATGACTTATGAGTTTATAACTGATGAGTTATGACGCTACGAGCTGTATATAACGCTACGAGCTATATGTTTCGACGCTACGAGCTATATTATGACGCTACGAGCTGTATTATAACGCTACGAGCTATATTTCGACGCTACGAGCTATATTATGACGATACGAGCTGTATTATAACGCTACGAGCTATATTCCAACGCTACGAGCTGTATTATAACGCTACGAGCTATATTCCGACGCTACGAGCTATATTATGACGCTACCAGCTGTATTATAACGCTACGAGCTATATTCCGACGCTACGAGCTATATTATTATGACGCTACGAGCCATATTGCGGCGCTACGCGCTATATTATGACGCTACGAGCTATATTATAACGCTACGAGCTGTATTATAACGCTACGAGCCATATTGCGACGCTACGAGCTATATTATGAAGCTACGAGCTATATTATGACGCTACGAGCTGTATTATAACGCTACGAGCTATATTCCGACGCTACGAGCTATATTATGACGCTACGAGCTATATTATAACGCTACGAGCTGTATTATAACGCTACGAGCCATATTGCGACGCTACGAGCTATATTATGAAGCTACGAGCTGTATTATAACGCTACGAGCTATATTCCGACGCTACGAGCTATATTATGACGCTACGAGCTGTATTATGATGCTACGAGCTGTATTATAACGCTACGAGCTATACCCAAGTAACAAAATTGTCCTATAGTGCACAGTTTAAAGGCTTGCAGCACTAGTAACTCTCGCTTAGTGGTTCCAGGTGCTACTACCAAGCTTATAACAGGTTACATGGAGTTTGTTTGGGTTTGTAGTAAAAATGTTCTTATAAGTTGACTTATAGTCGTGTATAGAACGAGATTATAGGCGCAGTAAAGGCTAAGATGGCCTATACGAGTGTTTCAAAGGTGTAAATACACTTGAGAAAACTTGCTCCAAAAAGTTACATTTGTAATAGACTACAAGAAGTAATTATAAATCCACTATAAGGTCACACGCCAGTAATAGTAATTTATAGAGCCAATTTAAATTGCATAAGAAAAATAGTTTCATGTTTTTTTTTTTTTTTTTTTTTTTTTTTTTTTTTTTTTTTTTATTCTATTTTATTTATAGGACCTTTATCCTAAGACATGTCGGTCCTGTTAGTTAAACAATACATTAAAAAGTAAACAAAACAAACTTAGTTTCTACTAATTATGTGATGACTCACAGCTATGTACAGTTGTTTTGCAGCGTCGGACGAGGGATTAGCCAATAAACTATTAAATAACCCAACATCATGCTGATTTAAATTAAATGACAGCATAATTGCATGTCTCTCTTGTTGAAAACGCGTACATTCTGTAAGAAGATGATGTACATCCTCCACTACTCCACAAGTGTCACAATTGGGCGAGTCCTTCTTCCTCATTAGAAAGGCAAATTTATTTAAAGGCATATGGCCCGTTCTCAACCTGAGAGCGGTTACAATAGTCGCTCTTGAAAGCTTGGTACGCAAAAACCAGGGTACATGAGGGGGCTCACTTTGAATACATCTATACCAGATTCCTTTTTCCATAGAACGTCGATTAAAATATTCCTTCCAAAAACTATAACATGTTAATCTATACTTTGGCAGCACTTCTGAATAGTTTGGAAAAACATTATATTCTAAACCGTACACTGAAGCTATTTTCGCTAGAGAGTCAGCCCTCTCATTGCCCTTTAAACCTACGTGCGATGGAACCCATTGCAATTTTATATCTATGCCACGATCCAATAAATAATTTAATTGCGACAAAATGTCATATGCTATCGATACGCCCCTCCTGCCAGAAGCGCATCGAGAGATATGCTGAAAAGAACTTTTACTATCACTACATATAACAAATTTATTATGCCTAACATAATTTATATAATTGAGAGCCTTCGAAATTCCAATAAGTTCCACCGACATGATTGAAATATTAGAATTTATTTTAAAACAATTATTAAATAAGTACAATCCATCTACACTAGAATTTGGATCGTAAAATGCTGCCCCCCGATCTGTACCACTCTTCGAACCATCGGTAAAAATAAAATAATAATTGTAATATTTTTCATTTAATTCTTTTAACAATTCATATTTTAATGCATTAATTTCATAATCTTTTTTAGCCGTGTTTATACATTCTAAATTAATTTTAATTATGTTTTCCGTGTCAAAATTAGTAACCCACGTTTTTAGGTTAAACATATCTAAGACTGAAGACGAATCAATAACCTCATTTACCATCTTTTCATAGCACGTGACTAATAGTGGTATTTTTTTCCTAACCCAAAAGCTATTAGACTGGCAAGCTGCAAGTAAATTATTGATACACTCGTTAGATTTGTTATCAATCCACGCTCGTATCTTAGCACAGTACTTATAAGCTAGGTACATTCTCCTAACGTGTAGCGGAGGTATGGACAACTCCGCCTCCATCGCGTGAATCGGTGTGCTTCAAATAGTTTCATGTTGTTTTCACTAGATGTCGCTGAGGTGCTTCTACATCGCGCTATTGCTTGCACGAATGCCATTTATATAGTTGTAACAGATTTTTGTTATTGTCAGAACAGAAATTTAGCGAGTGTTAACCCTCCAAGTTGACCTCCGCGAGTGAGTAGATTAACTTACCTTTTCTTAGTACTTTATTTTTTTCATCCACCTCACAACACAATTCACAAAATTAATGTTTGAAGTAGCTAGTAATAGAAGCGCGGAGTACGTAACAGGCCTGCCTGGGGTTCTATAAGATGCTCATAGTTGGCTTCGTGGGAGCAGATAATTCTGCGTAGTCCAACAATAAGTGTATTATTTTTCTAAGTAGTGCTAGGCAAGTCTACTATGAGTGCTTTATTAGCAAAAGTACGCGTATAAAATGGGCCCTTTTCCGTGGTTATAAACGTTTACTAGCCTGTTATAGTCCTGGCCCCGGGACCACTACAAGACCAGATTTTGTTACTTGGGTATTATGACGCTACGAGCTGTATTATAACGCTATGAGCCATATTGCGACGCTACGAGCTTTATTATGACGCTACAAGCTATATTACGACGCTACGAGCTATATTATGACGCTACGAGCTGTATTATAACGCTACGAGCCATATTGCGACGCTACGAGCTTTATTATGACGCTACAAGCTATATTACGACGCTACGAGCTATATTATGACGCTACGAGCTGTATTATAACGCTACGAGCCATATTGCGACGCTACGAGCTTTATTATGACGCTACAAGCTATATTACGACGCTACGAGCTATATTATGACGCTACGAGCTGTATTATAACGCTACGAGCCATATTGCGACGCTACGAGCTATATTATGATGCTACGAGCTATATTATGACGCTACGAGCTGTATTATAACGCTACGAGCCATATTGTGACGCTACGAGCTATATTATGACGCTACGAGCTATATTATGACGCTACGAGCTATATTATGACGCTACGAGCTGTATTATAACGCTACGAGCCATATTGCGACGCTACGAGCTATATTATGACGATACGAGCTGTATTATAACGCTACGAGCTGTATTATAACGCTACGAGCCATATTGCGACGCTACGAGCTTTATTATGACGCTACAAGCTATATTACGACGCTACGAGCTATATTATGACGCTACGAGCTGTATTATAACGCTACGAGCCATATTGCGACGCTACGAGCTTTATTATGACGCTACAAGCTATATTACGACGCGACGAGCTATATTATGACGCTACGAGCTGTATTATAACGCTACGAGCCATATTGCGACGCTACGAGCTATATTATGACGATACGAGCTGTATTATAACGCTACGAGCTGTATTATAACGCTACGAGCCATATTGCGACGCTACGAGCTTTATTATGACGCTACAAGCTATATTACGACGCTACGAGCTATATTATGACGCTACGAGCTGTATTATAACGCTACGAGCCATATTGCGACGCTACGAGCTTTATTATGACGCTACAAGCTATATTACGACGCTACGAGCTATATTATGACGCTACGAGCTGTATTATAACGCTACGAGCCATATTGTGACGCTACGAGCTATATTATGACGCTACGAGCTATATTATGACGCTACGAGCTGTATTATAACGCTACGAGCCATATTGCGACGCTACCGAGCTATATTATGACGATACGAGCTGTATTATAACGCTACGAGCTGTATTATAACGCTACGAGCCATATTGCGACGCTACGAGCTTTATTATGACGCTACAAGCTATATTACGACGCTACGAGCTATATTATGACGCTACGAGCTGTATTATAACGCTACGAGCCATATTGTGACGCTACGAGCTATATTATGACGCTACGAGCTACATTATGACGCTACGAGCTATATTATGACGCTACGAGCTGTATTATAACGCTACGAGCCATATTGTGACGCTACGAGCTATATTATGACGCTACGAGCTACATTATGACGCTACGAGCTATATTATGACGCTACGAGCTGTATTATAACGCTACGTTCTATTTAAAAAGAACAATTTTTCTCGCACTTTTTTGGTAAAAAGTGGGACCCGTGCGAGTTTCTTACGCCGGTTCTTCTCGCCGGGGTAGTTCCCGAACCGGTGGTAGGCATCAGGTAGACATTCTGAAAAAAATTTGATTCATATTTACTCAGAAATAAAACATATTTTTTACGAGCCATATTGCGACGCTATATTATGACGCTACGAGCTATATTTTCTGGCTACGAGACCGATCTTGTTCTAAATATTAAGCTCTCCAATAAGGTAAGGCGTTTCAGTCGGCATCTACCTACAAATTATACTTATTTTTTCATGTGGTCGGTGTTCGCCACTTCTTTCTTCCCACGCGGCAATAACAATAATAATTCGGCCCATTAGCGGTTTTGATTACATTGAATTGATATCCTCCGCGACCGCGTGATGTAACTCCGGTGATGAGCCGCGGCCGCGCCACTTCGAAGTACAGTTGACCCCAATCGCCCCCAATCGAAGGACTAAATTGTCCTCATCAATGATATTATCGTCGAAAATAATGCACTCGGTATGAATTGTTTATGTGTGTATGTACCAGCGATGCGTTTACGCACACAGTTGTAGTGTTTGTATCAGCCAATGGTATTAGTTATCGTTAGAATGCACCATTAGGTAATATTTTCATAGTATCCGACTCTGCCAGAAGGTTTATGTGTTTCAAATGTATGATGTTGTTGGTTGGTAGGTAGATATTTTTCTTTGGCACACTCCCTCTAGAGTCTAGATCAGTTGTTCTTAACCTTTTAGTCATGAGGGACCATATTTTTACCAAATGTTTGTGATGCCGGGGACCACCAAGTTGGTTTACCTCAATTGAGTATTTCAACCAAAAAATTTTTTTTGATAAATGGAAAGATCATAAGTAACTATATAAGTTTGATAACAAACAAATTTTGTTTTTTTTTTGTTTTTCGCAATAATTCAAAAGTTATTTCAAAATAAAAAAAAAATCGGTTGTCTGTAAAGTCGGTTTACTGACGATAGTTTAACGTGACAACGTCATAACCTTAACCCCTCAGTTCCGGGAAAAATCTATGCAAAAAAGTTGGCAGGTCAATGTGCAAAAAAAATGGCGCCCGGCCTACCCTCTTTGTAAAATTAATGTAATATCCTTACATACAATCCATATTTTATGTTTGTGTGAACTACATTATTATATATGTTAAATTTTCTATCTATCAAGCCATCATAATATAGTATTTAGTCCGATGTGATATTAGTTTCTCAATTATAAACTTTCGAAACTATAATTAGTGACTTGTTCAGAAGAAATAAACGAATACTTTATTCTTCATATATTAAGTCATACCTTGACACGTAGGAAATAGAGCACAATTTTGAATAGCCGAAATAATACTAATAGCTCACAGATTGTTTATTTATTTTTCATTCAGAGTGTGGTCAATGTATCAAAGGTCATAATTAACCAAACTTCTTCATACAAAAGTATTCTCTAAGTCATCGAAATACGTAATATAATCGAAACAAAGAGCGCGGCCCAGGTGGGCCTTACGGTTGTTGAGAGACTTGAAAGTGTAAATGGAACGCCTCAGAGCTGTCAGCGAGGTAACGCCGCATGAACTGTCATGTTTTTCGGGCGCGCACCCCATATCGAATTATAAGACGTTATCACGTCAATAGTAAATACCGAAGACACGCCGACACTCCGGCACGAGCGCGTGTGACGTCACAATGTTAAAAAAAGTTTAGCTACGTACATGGCTTAATAGTTATCGCAAACACTATGTTTATCATAGTTAGTGCAAACAATGTTGACCTTAATTATTAACAAAATAAGGGTAATATTGCCGTATACTACTGAAATGTATTTAACATTTTAACGTCACATCTCAATCATGGCGCGTTTCTATGTCACGTGACTTTATTTAAATTTCATGAATTTTTAATTGCATATAATTAATTGAAAAAGCATTTTTTTATGGTTTTTGCATTAAATATCAATATTATTAATAATGAGGTTTTAAAATAAGTGCATTAAAAAATCACTATTTTTTTTAAATACTCAATTAAGAGTTGTTTGATAAAGAAACAAGCACAACTTTATAATAATTATTATTAGTAGGTACTAAGTATTTTTTTATTTGACAAAAATCTAAAAGTTACAGATTTTAATTCAATGTGATTTGTGACTACATAATATACTCTTTGCAGGTCCATGTTGGATGCGAGTAGCAGGAGATCGGTCATCTTGGCGTTCATTGAGAGAGGCCTATATCCAACAGTGGACGAATATAGGCTGATATAATGATGATGAATATACTCTTTACTAACTTCTGAATTCTCAGATATTATTAGGTTGGCTTCGCGGACCACTTGGAATGCCTTTAGGGACCACCAGTGATCCGCGGACCACCGGTTAAGAACCACTGGTCTAGATAGAGTCAGGCCGGTATAAATAGTCAGTACTCAATATGCATCTCGGTCTCAAGACACGGTTCAGGCTCTGTGATTGGTTGGCTGTCAAAATTTGGACCAATCATAGAGCCGAACTGCGTCTTGAGACCGAGATGCATCTTGAGTACTGACTATTTATACCGGCCTTAAAGTCTTGTCAGACTAGAGCTTGAGAGGTATTATTTAAAACTTTGTATGATTTGCGACACACTGGGCAGGTGGCATATTTTTAATTAAAAAATTGGTTTGGTTTTCAAGTTAGCGTAATCCAAAAACTTTCTTAATATCGACGACGACTATCTAGCAAAAAGCTGCTAAATGCTGACAGCTATACTACATACGATATTAAAAGTTTTATTTATTTTCATACTAGCGACCCGCCCCGGCGTCGCACGGATATAAAATATATCGTCACTGAAAAATTTATTAAAATCGATAGCCTATGATCCTTCACGTGGTCTACTTCTTATCTGTGCCAAATAACATATTATGAGTTGCTCCAGTAGTTCGCGAGATAAGCCCTTTCAAATAATTTCCTCCGTTTTTTCCACATTCTCTTATTAGTCTTAGCGTGATAAAATATAGCCTATAGCCTTCCTCAATAAATGGGCTATCTAACATTGAAAGAATTTTTCAAATCGGACCAGTAGTTCCTGAGATTAGCGTGTTCAAGTTAGCCCTTTCAAATAATTTTCCCCGTTTTTTCCACATTTTCCTCTATTTCTTCGCTCCTATTAGTCTTAGCATGATAAAATATAGCCTATAGCCTTCCTCGATAAATGGGCTGTCTAACACTGGAGGAATCATCAAAATCCGTTGCGTAGTTTTAAAGATTAAAGGGAACAAAGGGACATGAGGGAAAAAAAAGCGACTTTGTTTTATAATAATATTTTCATATGGTGCAATAATTTGCGATTCTTCGTATGTACGTAGGTAATAACTATTAAAACCAAACGTAATCAAAATAAATTGTTTTGAAACTATGGTCATCAAAATTATTACCTACCTCTTCCACCGACGTAAGTAAAAACCATTAAATCTATGTTATTTATGTTTACGACATACAAACGAATTCTGAACACGAGTTTAATAATTGAACGTAGACGGGAAACGGTAGGTAACTGACCTGAAAGCAACATTCATTAGTATTCACTCTCTAGTCCTTATATTATAATCGCTACAAGCTATATTACTTTAATGTTTATTGCATAATTTTATTATAACTGAGTTATGCCGATTACGTGGATAGGCCTTTGAGAATCTCTGTTACTCAACGTTTAATAAATGAAACAATAGCTGTTATAGTTTAATACTTTTGAGACTGCTCACTATTATACCTATGTACACTTTTGGCTCTAAGCCTGGTTGTTCCAGTTAGGTATAACTAACGTGACCATTTATTTTTTTTGTCAGAGTATGACAAATACAGAAACCTTGAAAATTGAAAAATTCTTTAGGCTGTACTTTATCAAGCCAAGACTAATAGGAGCGAAGAAACAGAGGAAAATGTGAAAAAAACGGGGAAAATTATTTTAAAGGGCTTTTCTCACGAACTACTGGAGCAATATCTATGTTATTTGGCACAATTTGGCACAATAATCACGTTTGTTGTATGTATGCGTTACTTCCAGGCATTGCACAGGCATTTCAAACATAAAAATACTTTTAAATTATTGTCGGTTGGTCTGTTTGCAAAAGCGGGACAATTTCGGCCTCGCGGGGGACAGCGGGACAGACTGCCTGAAAGCGGGACGTATGGTCACGTTAGGTATAACTAAAGGTGGCTCTAACTGAGAAGTGAGAATTGCGAGTTGCGACCGGCATTCTAAGCAAACACTTCCAAAAAGCAACTTCCTAAACTCTAGCTTTTTTCTAGGAATTTCTAGTACTCTACGTAGAGTTCTAGAAATTCTTGAAAGCATAAAGACTACGCTGTGATCTTTTGAGTACCTCTTCGCGCCCAAGCCGATGATTTTGCTGTTTGATATGGATATAGGTACTTTGGGTCCCGGAAAAATTTACGGTTCCCGCGCGATAAACGAATCTAGTCATCTAGTCGTAAATAAGGTCATTAAGCACGTAGCACGTTATTGCGAAATGAATCACCTGAGGCGGTGTTATTGCGGAGTCTGTTGATTTGCTCCTCATTACTAATTGACCTGAGTTGGCCGACCTGACACTACCACCATCGTTGCGACAATGTGAAAATCATTGAGGTAATTATGGCTGTACTGCTTGTTAGCGTGCTATTAGCGACCTCTTGTACAATAACAACTTGCTGTCTGCGCCATTCGGTGATATATCGTGTTCTTTTCGTGTACTTGGATAATAATTTGTCGTAGTATTAATATCTATAATATCAGAGAAATTGATAAATCCTTCGATCGAGGATTCTCGGAAATGCTATTGTATTCCATTGTTGTCGCGATTACCGGTGCTCGTACGGGGCTGCTGATGTCGGACGATATATACGTGATTTGGATGGGTTCTGTCAAACCCTTTCGACACAGTGTGACTAAAATTTACCAAACATAATCCGACCAAATTACGTAATTACGTACTACGTAGGTCCGCGATCTGTCTATGAATCAATTTTTGGATGGCACTGGGTACAAGATGGCGATAGGGTATGGTCAAAAATCTGAATATGCTTGAGTGACCCAAATACATAGATGCTAACAATATTTGGCACTATTAGTAAAGCAATTTAAAATTCACATCTTAATAGGAGTCGGATGCGACTGCCTCAAAACTCCGTAATGCAGGATTTAAGAAAAATACATGGGTTTTCGTAGACAACCATATATCGTACGAATGTTTGTTAAGGGTCATTATAAAGAATTATGGTAGTGCATTTGGCAGTGGAATTGACTGTATTCCGCCTTACAGACGCCGTTTCATGGGATTAAAATGCTCTTTGAGAACATGTAATAGTTTATCACCGAGTTTGTTACGCATAATTGACTTACTTTGTTTGGGTGGTTTATAATAAAAACAACAGTGTGTAAAAACAATTTATTGATTGTAATTCGATTTCGAAAGTATTTAGTTTGTACTACCTAAAAATAGATGACTATTGAGGTAGGAAAATCTATTCCAAGCCTGTATTTTGACATATTTTAACATGATTAACAAAAGTTTAAATGCTCTAGCGCAGTTTAGGTACATTTTACATTATCCACCTTTCTCTCAAGAAAGTCTAGACTCTAGATAAATTTAAGTCCTTGGTAGAGTTAGTCCTTTTATTTCACTGAATCCAAAGGATTTGATAGTCTATGTTTAATTTAAAATTAATCTGTGTTCATACTTAAGTAATGTAATATCGGTTCTTCGCTGTCGTAGATGTCTTTGAGAGTTTCCAAAACTAGAGACTGTATGAGATCAACCTGCAACAATTAAACACAACGATTAGATCATGTTTTAAAACTTAAAAACATATTTTTTACTTGTGATGAAGGTGGTGATGATGATGATGACGACTGATTGTCTGTTTTTAAAACCACTCGAACATTTACACCTAATATTAAAGTATAGACATTTTATAGTATTATCGGACATACAAATAAATGATAACCAATTTTATATGAGGAAGGAAAAAGTTGTAATATCAAGCATGCATCAAGGAAAACTAGATTAAGGATGCGTGACATTTTTGACGAGGAGGAAAATTAAGTAACGCAAACATCGCTCACGCCTGCCAACGAGTTACAATGTTGATGAATGATGTCATTATATTTAGAAGAAAAAGAGGAGTTTTTTTGACATCTTCTTAGTTTTTCGTGATTACAGCAAGGGACCAGCCACCTCACGTGGTTGCTACTACTTTACTAAAGTTTAATTTTATAGAGAACTAGACGTTCCGCACGGCTTCGCCAGTGCCAGCCAGTGCTCCTTCACGTGGTCTACTTCTTATCTGTGCCAAATAACAGAAAAATTGCTCCAGTAGATCGTGATATTTGCCCTTTCAAATAATTTCCCTCCTCTATTTCTCTATTTCTTCGCTCCTTTTAGCGTAATAAAATATAGCCTTTATCCTTCCTGCATAAATGGGCTATCTAACACTGAAATAATTTTTCAAATCGGACCAGTAGTTCTTGAGATAAGCGCGTTCAAATAAGCCCTTTCAACTAAATTCCGTTTTTTCCACATTTTCCTCTATTTCTTCGCTTTAGCGTGATGAAATATAGCCTATAGCCTTCCTCGATAAATGGGCTATCTACCATTAAAATAATTTTTTAAATCGGACCAGTAGTGACTAGTGCCTGAGATTAGCGCGTTCAAATTAGCCCTTTCAAATAATTTCTCCCCGTTTTTTCCGCATTTTCCTCTATTTCTTCGCTCCTATTAGTCTTAGCGTGATAAAATATAGCCTATAGCCTTCCTCAATAAATGAGCTATCTAACACCGAAAGAATTTTTCAAATCGGACCAGTAGTTCCTGAAATTAGCGCGTTCAAAATATATGCCCTTTCAAATAATTTCCCCCGTTTTTTCCACACTTTCCTCTATTTCTTCGCTCCTATTAGTCTTAGCGTGATAAAATATAGCCTTTATCGATAAATGGGCTATCTAACACTGAAAGAATTTTTCAAATCGGACCAGTAGTTCCTGAGATTAGCGCGTTCAAACAAACAAACAAACTCTTCCGCTTTATAATATTAAGTAAGTATAGATTTGGCTCGTCATGAAATCTTATTAAAATCATTAAACTCCTCTGAGTGCGGCTGGTTGTCGGAGCTTAAATTTAAGAATAAATGAAGGTAAGAGGAAAAATCTTGTGCTGTTTTCTGACCCAAGTATTACAGAATTAAACAATGTTGGGTGACCTCCATCATAAATTCACAACTATTATCATTATCATCATGGTTATCAACATCAGCTTTTCGCCGTCAACTGCTGAACACCTAGACCTCCTCCTCAAATGACCACCAACTGGCCCGATTTTAGAGGTATAGGTAGCCTACATCCATCCGTTTCTAGCAGTACGACGATTTTTATTAAGACAATAGTCTCACTCCATCGTAACAGCCCATGTCAGGTGAATTATGATAGTGAACCAGTTCCGGTTTAGCTACACTAATTCGCAGCACTTGTTGCGTTTCAACGAATGCAACTTACCTGGTCAGGAGGACAGTATCCATCGTCTGTTGAGCGCGAGATTGTGATGATGGTGGGTTGGGGAAGGTGCAACAGCAGGCTCTTCAGCGTCCGTGTCACAGCGACGTGGATCTCGGAGTCGGAGCTGATGTGGTGCGGCAGCCCGCCCTGGTCCCGCGTGCAACCAGCCGCGTATATCGCCCACCAGTCTGGCCTCTCGTTCATACGTTCTGATTCCTTCCACACCAGTCTAGCTAGCCTGTACACCTTAAAGCATACAATAATTGGATAACTTAAAGTTGGATATGAGAATTTTGGTTGCAATCGAACTTTATAGTCGACAGTGTGTGGACGTTATTGCAGATTGCTTCTTCAAAAGTACATTGGTATGGTAGTAGCTGAGGCTCTGTATTAACAGCTTATTAGGCAACTTTATCGTAAAGAAAGTGTTCCCGCGGAGGCTGTAGAGGAAAAGATAATTAGTTGATAAAATTACCTTTTCGTAGAGTTCCGATTTCGCGCCTCCGTACTCATCCAACTCATTATTTTTCTCTAAATAATCGAATAAGCTCTCAAGTTCCACGAGTTGTTTTTCTCTCGATTCGACGCACCTCTGGATGCTCTCCTCGCTGTCATCGATCGGCAGTTGGAAGCCGAAAATTTCTTCGAGGCGGTCGTACAATTTGATAGACTCGTACAGCTTGAGAAACGGATTGCCCGTGCTGAAGAAATCTAAGTCTATATCGAGGATGTAGGGTTTGCCGACGGCAAGGACGTTCGCGAGCTCCCTGGCGTCGTTTGTATCGCTGAGCTCCGCGACAGTCAGCTGGAATATTCTCTCGTTGACGAGGCGGGTTGAGTAGAGGGCGTCGGAGAGGTAGTAGGGCTCCGCGCTGTCGAGACGCAGCAGGCCGGTGTCGGGCTGGTCACCGACGCGCACGCTGCGGGTGCCGTCCGCGAGCTGGTGCGACCAGGGCGGCCGCAGCCACACCACGCGCCCGATGTGACCCGCCGCCGCCGCCGGCACGATCCAGTTCTCTATCTGCAGCAGCGGAAGAACGCTCTTACCCGCGCGCGCCTCCTCCCCCTTCAGCTTCCGATCTACCAGCATGTCCGGATGTGCGTCCAGATGGAGTAGCGTATTGTTCTCCAGCGGCAGCCTCATCGCGCCGATGGCGGAGTAGATGTGCTGCAGCGCATCGTTGTGCTCCTCGACCACGTGTATCGGAATGCGTTTGAATGCCTTCAGCGGCGTCGGCTCGCAGTGATTACCCATTAGAGTTTTTTATGTCCCCTAGTTCTGAAAGTAAATTAAGCGTGCTAACATTTTTCCGACGAAACACAAATTTAATTATACAGAAAGGCTCCGCGTCGGGAAAAGCTTCCGTCCAAACAACTGCGCACTTTTTTGTGTGTTAACCCAAAACAAAATATATTAGGGATTTGACAATGACGGAACGGTAGGAACACAACTCCGACTGCGGTGCGTCAGCGTGGGTGATGAAATATTACACCCAATATATTATTACTGTCAATAAGGGTACAATATACTGGATGCTATTAATAGGTATCTAGTATCTACGTTTTAAACCCATTCAGAATCAGTTTTCAATACGAAATAGTCGTCATTTATGTAATTTCGCATATTTTGTAAATGTCTTGTTCCCCAGCTGCCCCAAGGCATTTCTTGAATGGATGTTGTTATCAGATATCATGATTTTCAGATTTCAGAGATTCAAAATAAAGTCACCTACTTATGTAGGTACTACTCATTTTTTTCAAATGATCAAGTCAAGAGTCAATTGCGGGTAAAAATAAGATAGCCCCTTCAAAATTATACCTCTCGTTTATCTAATCTTTTTAACATTAGCATTACATTTCAGTCAGGGGTAAAATACCTCACGCGGACTGTAAGGTCCACGTATAATATATCTAGTGGACAGGCCACTTGACGTAAACAGACCAGCGGCGCGATACGTAGATGCGCGGAGCAGGAAGCGGGCTTGGGGTGTTGTGACGGGCGGCGCGGTCGATACCGCCGTGTGACGTCACTATACGCTACTACGCCCGCCCAAACAACCCCCGCACCGCCCCCGCCCTCCTGACCTATTGCGACGCCCACCTGGGTCAAGGCGCAAAATCGCTGGATATTCCTGAATATTCGATTACAGTAGGAAATTACCTTCAATAGGTCACGTCTATTATTACTCGTCCCAGGTATATTGAAAAATAAACAACACGTTTAAGTATTTGTTTTATTGTATAACGAAAATAATTACTTATGATATTTTTAGAATACATAAAAATACGACGTTATTTTTATGATGGAAGAAATTTTGTATGTAGAATCAAGATTCAAGGGTGCAAATTGCAAAACCCCTTTTGCTCTTCTACCTTGAGAGCATTGGTCCGTACCGATTATTCAAGCAAAAAGGCACTGCACTATCGAGTTGGAAAAACAAACAGGCGCGCTCAGATACATTTATTGATTACTTAACTTTGATTTAATCCTTCGATCGCGGATTCTTGGAAATCTATTGTTATTCTATTGTTGTCGCGACTCGCGATCACCGGTGAATGGTGATCTTATGGGGCTTGATTGGTTAATAAGGAGTTTGTCAGAATGTATGAAATTTATGTCAAAATTAAAGTTCTACTTCAATTTAATATTTTGACATATTAGTAAATCATATCTATCTGAGTGTGGCCGTTATGCTAAGTACTGACATACGGTTTTGCTCGATAGTTTTACTCCAAATCGAGCAATAACCACCGTGTGGACCGCAAAACTGGCAGCTCGAAGGCTCGCTTCGAGCCTGCTCGATGGAATTAAATATGTCAAATATGTCAAATATGTAATTTCCTTCGATTCGGAGTAAAACTATCGAGCAAAACCGTATGTGAGTACTTAGCATTAAACTGGCCATGAGCAAGCTGTTCATTTGAAAATAGCTTCGTTCCACACACTACAAATAAAATAGATTTTCATATCATCAAATAGATAGTGTTATAAGCAGCCAACTAACAATCTATACTAATATATTATAATAATTGAGAAGAGTTTGTTTATTTGTTTGTTTGTTTGTACGCGCTAATCTCAGGAACTACTGGTCCGATTTAAAAAATTATTTCAGTGTTAGATAGTCCATTTATCGAGGAAGGCTATACGCTATATTTTATCACGCTAATACTAATAGGAACGAAGAATTAGAGGAAAGTGGAAAAAACGGGGCGAAATTATTTGAAAGGGCTAATTTGAACGCGCTAATCTCAGGAACTACTGGTCCGATTCGAAAAGTTCTTTCAGTGTTAGATAGCCTTTTTATCGAGGAAGGCTATAAGTTATATTTTATTACGCTAAGATTAATAGGAACGAAGAAATAGAGGAAAGTGTGGAAAAAACGGGAGAAATTATTTGAAATGGCTTATTTGAACGCGCTAATCTCAGGAACTACTGGTCCGATTTGAAAAATTCTTTCAGTGTTAGATAGCCCATTTATCGAGAAAGGCTATAGGCTATATTTTATCATGCTAAAACAAATAAGAGCGAAGAAATAGAGGAAAGTGTGAAAAAAACGGGGGAAATTATTTGAAAGGGCTTCTTTGAACACGCTAATCTTAGGAACTACTGGTCCGATTCGAAAAGTTCTTTCAGTGTTAGATAGCCTATTTATCGAGGAAGGCTATAGGCTATATTTTATTGCGCTAAGACTAATAGGAGCGAAGAAATAGAGGAAAGTGTGGAAAAAATGGGGGAAATTATTTGAAACGGCTTATTTGAACGTACTGGAGCAATTTTTATGTTATTTGGCACACATGAAGAATAGACCACGTGAAAGGACATAGGTTTCTTTTTTTTTCGGAAAAATGTACGGTTTCCGTGACATTCATAAATTAGGCGGCCGAAGCCGCGCGGAACATCTATCATACCATACAAGTATATTGTCCCACACAATATACTTTTATGATTTGCGCGTTAACTATTCAATCGATGTACAGGGACAACTATAAACTAAAGTGCACGCGGACGAAGTCGCGGGCAACAGCTAGTGCATAATATTTGGCTTTAGAGTGTAAACAAGTCATTTGGATTAATGAATTAGCTTTCAAATTTCAATACAAAACGCTACTGATTTATTATTTAAATATTTTATGAAATTAAGGTAGACTTTAACAATTTAGCTCTCTAAATAACTTTTTAACTTTGCCTACAGATCAGTAGAATCAAAGTTAAGACCGTTTGTCATTACTCATTACTAGACATCGGATTATATGCACGATCAAAGTGCCGAAATATGCATGCAAGTATGCACGAAAAAATGGCCGAAATATGCACAGAATATGCACGATCAAAAGTCACTTATTATTAAAATTTATAATTTTTTGAAGAGTTTTCCTGTGGTGCCGTTAATATAAGCGTCAATTTTATAATTTCATCAAATCTAGGATTTTTAATTTTTTATACAGCAACAATAATAATTTTCTACCAACATTTTCCAATTGCAATCATAATGCCCATGGAAGTTTAAGAAATCGGTAACTACTTTATTCCAATTTTTACTAATGTTGCCAACTACAAAGAAAAATTTTGTTTCTAGAAAGGTCGTACGGTCTATCGGGTGTATTGCATTCATTTTAATGGGGATGGAGTCATATACCTATTTGAAGTGTTTTTAATCTATCCTACTACGAATAATAAAACCAGGAAACGTAACTCCCATACTAATACAGTTTTAAATTTGGTTCCCTTCGAACTGTCATGTAACGTCAGCCTTTATACCGCTCAAGGTCATCTAATGTATGAAAAGTGAACCTAAGGTACACTTTTTTGACAAGTATTTTGGAGCATGTTTTTTGACGGAGTTACTCTTCCTTAGTTTTTTATTATTCGTAGCTATCCTACATCTGATTTGTGGCCTTGATGTGTGCCATGATAGCTATCATGGCACAAACAGCAACTAGCTAGTCTGGAGATTACGAGGACATAAAACTACCGAAATATGCACTATCAACGAAAAATTGCCAAAATATGCACTAACGCCTAAAAAGTGCCATTATATGCATTTGCATATTATGCAAGTATGCAAATGCATATAATCCGATGTCTACTCATTACTTAATGATAAAGAAGAGAAATTAAATTTTCAATTACAAATCAGAGGAAGCTCTTTGTAAGAAAATAAAATGTATAAGGTTTAAAAATAAACTAAAAATATCTTATCATTTCCCAGGACTCAAAAGTATTTCCATACAAAAGTTCATCTAAAAACAGTAGTTCTTAACCGGTGGTCCACGGACCACTGGTGGTCCCTGGAGGCATTCCAAGTGGTCCGTGTAGCCATTCAAATAATATTGTGTGAATTCAGAAGTTAATAAGGGGCTGTCCATTAATCATGTGAGGCTCGAAAGGGGGGGGGAGGGGTCCATAAAAAATCACGAAATATCATAAGGGGGGAGGGGGGGGTAAAGTAATATATCACGTGTACTTATTTTTTCGGCAAGCGCGCGATACTTTTTGCGCGCGATTGTACTTCTGTACAAAGAAAAAAGCTAAGGAACATGTGAATTTTTGTCATAAGCAATATAATACTCCAGAAATGCACAGTGTTCGTCCTTCCCGCATCCTCACGCGACGATCGAACGGTAGATCGAGAGAGATTCTGTGCGTAGTGCGCGAAAATGATGACGCCGAGTGGCTTGATGAAACCGATGTTGATCTTCAACAAAGCACTGTGCCAACAACTGACTTGCAAGATGCTTATCCAGTTATTGGTGGTGAAGAAAGTCTTGCAAATCCGTGGTCCGAAAATATTGTACATTAAATAATGTTCATGTACTAGTACAAAAAACTTTTTCGCATTTCTTTCATTATTTTTATGTCAGTCAAAAACAAACTGCAACCTTTCTGTCTACCTCTGAACGTTTATTATTATAGTAGTCTTTAATTTTCTACAATAAAATTAGATGATACTTATACCAGTATTTTTTTATAAATAAAAAATAGATTCTTTGCAGGTACGAAAAAATACACGTGATATAGGGGGGAGGGGGGAGGGGTAGTCTTAAACCTCACCACGTATCACCAAGGGGGAGGGGGGGTCAAAAAATGCCAAAAAAAAACATCACGTGATTAATGGATGGCCTCTAAAGAGTATGCAGATACAAAAATCACATGAAATTAAAATCTGTACACTGCAACTTTTAGATGTTTGCCAAATAAAAAAAAGAGTGATAAAATGATAATTATAAAGTTGTGCTTGTTTTCTTTATCAAACAACCCTTAGTTTAGGTATAGTCCAATAAAATTACGGCTCAAAATGGGTTAAATAAACATGAACGAACACAGTTTGGGGATCTTAAGGATCGATAGGGGGGTGTATACTGAGCATAAATTCCAATTTGAGGGGTTCTACTGAGGTCAGCTCAAGGTCATTTCGATGGAAACGCGTTTAATTCGATATCTCGAGAATGATCAGTGTTAGGCAAAAAATTGTAGAGAGCTTTTCTCTTTCAAATTAAATTACTAACTTTTTTATTTGAAACTTTTTTTAACATTAATATTTTTCAAGTTATTACTCTCGCAAGGCAAAAATTTTACTTTTTTTTCTATTTTTCGTCGTTTTCTCCCCAACCATTCAATTTTATTAAATTTTACTGATCATCAAAGTCTAAATATTTTAATTCTGAACAATTTTTTCTTAAACTTTTTTCTGTAATGCCAATACCTTCGGAGTTATATATTACTTTACCTAATATAAACTGCATATAGCCCATACTGCCTCAAACCGATATATGGGCCGAATGCCGCAAAAAACCTATTATTTTTGCACGCGATTAGTGGTTGCGACACAACTTCGGCTCCTTTCAACCTAGGCAAGATCAAAACAATGAGGGCATTGAAAAAATCTCCGGATTTAGTTTCTTTATCTTTTTTCTACAAGACAAAGCAAAAAAAAACAACGCTCGCTTCAAACGGTGAACAATTCATTTTGAATTTGTATCGCAAGGTAGGTGACACGAATTGCACGAATCTCAACCAGCTCCGATATAAGGGATATAAAAAAATGGCCGGCAGTGGGAGGGTTAAATTAGAATCCCTTCCTCCTACCTCTGATGCGGCATTTTTTCACTCGTTGAGGTGTTTCTACCAAGTTCGATACTGGCTGGAAAATTATCTGGAACCCGAGGAGTGGGGCTAGCGTCGCACCCCCCGTGGATTGGAGCCGATAACAATGTCATTGAAACCAGCTCCGGTTAATTAACTGAGATCGATTTCGTGCAAATGCAAAACCAACTGCGGCAAAGCGTGCGGATGCAGAAAAGCTGGCCTCTTTTGCTCAGTGATTTGCACTTATTGCCAAGAGAACTATTGTTCTAATATCGCCGATGTTGACGATGATTTTTTTGATGCAATGGACCAGGACGACGTATGCCCCGATACCGTCAGGGCCTTTAATATTGAGGAATCACTTCCATCGACCTCGGGTGCTTAACTTGAAGAATTTTATAACCTATTTTTTTATCAATAAACGTGTGAAACAGTTATAATTATTCATTTACTTCTTTTTGTAATCCTCATTCACATTATGATCCCATTGAATAGAAAAAAATATCCAAATTAAAGAAGTACAACATTTGAATGATATTTGAATGATTGCAATATTTAATATCCCACCAAAAACATAAATGTAATTATTTTTTAACAAAAAAATAAAACCGACTTCCAAGGTAAAAACAAATGTAATACTTATTCTTAATCTAAAAAGAATCAAATAATTATTCTTATTCCTTATTATAGTGGCGTCTTCAGATTTCGCCTAAACCTCAACTATTTCTGTACTCAATCTTCGTACTTTTGAAGTCGGTACCAGCCCGGAAAAGTTCTGAGATCCTTGACATAGCAATTACGCTAACTAAGGTAAGGTAAGGTATGGTACCGACTTCAAAAGCATGAAGATTGAGTACAGAAATAGTTGAGGTTTAGGCGAAGTCTGAAGACGCCACTATAATAAGGAATAAGAATAATTATTTGATTCTTTTTAGATTAAGAATAAGTATTACTTTTGTTGTTACCTTGGAAGTCGGTTTTAATTTTTTGTTAAAAAAATAATAATTTTACCCTTTTTAGTTACATAATATGAGACGACAAGGCTATAATATGTATTATAGCTTGTTGTCTTAGAGTTGTACATATTACTAGCGGTCGCCCGCGGCTCCGCCCGCGTGGATGTCGGTTACGGCTGCAAAAAGCCTACCCAGGAAAGACTCGGTCAGCAAAATGATTCCCAGGTCAATTCACAGACTCCGACACTGACATCGACGACGCGGACGCAGTCACTATCCGAAGAGTGTACAGTGCACACTGCACAGATTGTCTTCCTCCCGCAAGCAAGCGCATCCCGCTTGGTGACGCCCACTATCGTAATATTTTAATTTCGCCATAATTTCAAAACCAAACGTCCAATTTTAATCATTCACAGACCAAATTTTATCTACATAAACTCAACTTAGTGATGAAATAATTTATTTTGATAAGGATTAATGGCATGAGTAAAATAAACGCGTTTGAATGTTGTCCAAAAAAATTCAAGATTTTTAAATAAAAAAATGGTTATTGTGCCTCACTCGACATAGATAAGTATAGTGTGTCGCGGACTTTTTTGTAGATATTTATAAGATCTACAATAATTAGAACATTTTATGGTTCTATCTTTTATAGTTTCGGCAGCGTACGCAAAATAAGTAACTTTTCTGGTTGATTTTTTCACCTGGCGTCCGAAAAACCCAAATATCTTACGAAACCCTATTTTTTCCAAAATAAAATTTAGCCTTTGTTCAGCAGAAATAATGTAGGATTTGCTTGGAGTAGTTTAAATAAAGCCAAAATCCTCAAACTTGTATCTATAAGGATTCAAAAGTTCTGTTGGGTACCTTCAGAACCAGGGTATATCCTGGTGTAAAATCTTACTTTTTGGTAGTATATGCCTGAAATACTTCAGAAAAAATCGAAATCACCATATGTTCCCATATAAATTTCAAGGAGTCCCCTCGATTCCTCATGGATCCCATCATCAGATCACCACTTTTGTGAACATGGTACCAACCTCGGATTCAACCCTGTACAACAACAAAAGAATCATGAAAATCGGTCCATAAACGGCAAAGTTATGGTTGAACATACAAAAAAAATATATATAAACAGACGAACATATAACCTCCTCCTTTTTGGAAGTCAGTTAAAATGCTGAGCCAAGTTCCATACAAACATTATATTTCTTGTCTATGGACTTCGCCGTAAAAAGGATGGTGATCTAAATGAGTGCCAAGTTCCATGGAAAATCGAAATAAGTACGTATAGGAACCAAATAACATTATGAACAAATAATAGAGTCTATTTCTTTGTTTTATTGAATATCTATAACAATTGATATTATTTAAATAATGTGAGATCTTAAACTAGATTAGATCTAACTTGGCCAGTTTTCATTACGTCAGTCATTTTTCATAAAGTTATTGAACATTTTAATTCTGGTGAAATGTTATTTGGTTCCTATACGTACTTATTTCGATTTTCCATGGAACTTGGCACTCATTTAGATCTCCATCCTTTTTACGGCGAAGTCCATAGACAAGAAATATAATGTTTGTATGGAACTTGGCTCAGCATTTTTACATTTATGTTTTTGGTGGGATATCACTACTTTTTGTAAAGAAAACTTTCCGAGCAAGGGTAGACATCTTCATCTTCCCAGTTCAAACATCCATAATATTCGACTATATTCAATGGCAATTCGCAACCTTAAGGTGTCGTTTCACCACTTCCCGACAAGTGTCGGCTATGCTACCCGCAACTTATCTGGCAGATACTTTATCTATCAGATAAGTTGTGGATAGCCTATCTGAAACTTGTCAACAGTGTAGGGAAACAGCCCCTAAGTCTTGTTGAGACTTGAGTATCAGACGAATAAAACAAAGAAAAACCAAGCGAATGGAAAATGCAGCTACCATCAGAAGGCATTGGAATAATGCGGTATAACACAAGTGTATTTCCAACCATTAACTATATAGTGTACAACTTACTATGCGGAAGTTAAGTAGCTATTATTATAGCTGTCTAACAGACAGACGTACAAACGGACGGACGGACAGACAAACGGACAGACATATTGAAATAATTCTATGTCTATTCTCGGGACTCAAACTATATCTCCATACCAAAGAACAATCGGTACAAGCAGTTTGGGAGTGAAGACGTAACAGACAGTCAGACACACTTCATAAAGTCACCTTCTATTTATTTCAAGTTTTTTCAATTCACAAATAAATGTTTACGGGGAGCTCCCATACAATAAACGTGATTTTTTTGCCTTTTTTGCTCTAAAACAATAATGGCAGCCGAAAGGTACTTGAAATGTTCACAAAATCCTTAATTATATTTCTTCTTTCATAACAAATAATAAAAGTAAAATAAATTAAATACTTAAGGGTCTCCATACAAAAAACACAATTTTCGCTCTGTGTGACTCGCACTTGACCAATTTTTTTTTGTTTTCGGATTTTTTCCTACGGTTACACACAATTACCGAGCTGGATTCCAAATTTCAGCCTTCTAGGTCATCTGGAAGTGGGTTAGAATTTTGATCTATAGGTCAGTCAGTCAGTGATAAAATTTTAGATTTTCGGACGTTAATATCTCAACAACCGTTTAAGCTGTGCTTATGAAATTTAAAGCATGTATTTATCTCGTAAGTCTCATTATATGAGCTAAATTTGAAACGTTTATGTGAAATAGTTTCTGAATTATGAGGGGGTCAAAAGTAGCTGCAAATGGTTCGTGTAATATTACACACGGTGCATGCTCGCCATTCTGTTATGCTGGAACTTGGCTTGACACTCTACCGCGTGTCTAGATATTTTGAATGAAGTACAATTATTTTTAAATAGTTTGATTGACCTTTTTATATTGCGACAATGGCGCGGATTTCGGTCTGTAAAGTAATGTATAACTCCGAAGGTATTGGGCATTACAGAAAAAAATTTAAGAAAAAAATTGTTCATAATTAAAATATCTACACTTTGATGATCGGTAAAATTTAATAAAATTGAATGGTTGGGGAGAAAACGACGAAAAATAGAAAAAAAAGTAAATTTTTGCCTTGCGGGAGTAATAAGTTGAAAAATATTAATGTCCAAAAAAAGTTTTGGATAAAAAAGTTAGTAAATTTTATTTGGAAGAGAAAAGGTCTCTATATTTTTTTGCCTAACACTGATCATTCTCGAGATATCAAATTAAACGCGTTTCCATCGAAATGACCTTGAGCTGACCTCAGTAGAACCCCTCAAATTGGAATTTATGCTCAGAATACACCCCCCTATCGATTCTTAAAATCCCCAAACTGTGTTCGTTCATGTTTATTTATTTCGTAATTTGATTGGACTAGTAAACCAACTGGGTAGTCGGTGGTCCCTGGCTAGACAAACATTTGGTAAAATGGTCCCTCATGACTAAAAAGTTAAGAACCACTGATCTAAAAATTGTTAAGCAGAAAGAGGTAACTGGCAGACACACTTTTCTATTAAAACATAATGGACATTTATGTAGGTACATACTTGAAAATTTCAAAATATTGAAATGCACAAAGTTACAAGCAAACATTAGTTTTTATTGTTGTACATGAATTATTATTATTACCATAATTCATAACCTATAAGTAATATAATACACAGAGTAGGGTTCCCTACCCTCCCCGATTGCCCGGAAGACTCCGGTTAAACCTCCCGACCTCCGGGAGATTAATAAATTCTCTGGTTTTTCAAAAAAATTAATAATGCATATTATATTGACTTAGCAACAAATTGTGAAATGAGGTTGAACTTTTGAGTGAGTTGCAACCTCATCTTGTGGAAAAAATCGCATTGATCTACGCTGGGTTGATCAAAGACTTCTATACGAAATCAAAAGACAGAAATGGTCCTGAATTGAAAAAAAATGTTGCGTTTGTATTCTTTCCATACCTGTCACTAATACCGTTTTTGGAATCTATAACTACCCCGGGGCAGGGCAGGCCGAATGGATACGGAAATAGCCGAACAAAACCGGTGATCCATGAATATTTCTGTTAATAGTGTTATGACTTATGAGACATCAAAAATTTTATATTCCCTAACAGTGGCGGGGCAAGACCAAAGTTTTACGTGGGCGAGATACATTTTGCGAGGCCCCCTGGGCCCAAATGGATTATTTCCAAAAAAAAATCCTCAGGGTCCAAGAGGCGCGAGGCCCCTTGGACCGCGAGGCCGTGGGCGGTCGCCCACTTCGCCCACGCCTTGCGCCGCCTCTGTTCCCTAAATTTAATGCTTTTTGTATTCGGGATAATAAATAAATAACAACACCAAAATACAAGTTTTTGTATGTGACAAAGATTTTGGAGGTATAATTTTTAAAGGCGTATACAAGGTTCAATGATAAATGAGAATCAGAAAAAGACACTAGCTAAGGAGGCTCTCAGGAGTGGTTAATGTGGCTTAATTAATGTTTTAATTAATAAATGCTTCGCAACAAAAAGTTCAAAACTTACACATCATTAACCTATAACTGTTTAGTCACAACTTACAACCATTACTGCATACGTTATGAGAATAATTTACAGTTATTCTTATTTATAAAGGTAATACGTTTTCTATATAATTAATAATATTCATTTTATAAGTAAAAAAATAAAATATACATACACGAATTGTTTTGACTTTTTTCCACTCTTCTTCTTCTTCACTGATCCAAATGCCATAGTCATTTTTTTTTTTTTGGTTTGATTCGTCCCATTCAGGACAGGCAAAGGGAACAAAGCCCATACAGCCATGTCTTTTGTAGATGCCATAGTCATTGTCATCATGACACTAGCTTTTTTATATGGCTCAAACCAATGATATTATATTTAAAAAAAACAATAGTGAAACCAATCAATGTTGAGTAAAACGCGGAAAACACAATTTTCCTAAAAAGTTTTCCGCGTCGTTTTTCCGTATCGTCAAACCGAAAGTCTGGTTAAAGGTGAAAAGTCTAGAGAAAGTAGAACCGTTAGCCGTTAGTGCAGACAGTGAATCAAGTTTGTTGTTTTCAGTTTTAGTGGTAGACGCTTTAAAAAACCTTTTTGATTTTTGCAGGGAACTTGGAGGGAACACAAAAATGCACTTGTAAGTTATAATAACTTATAACACTTGTCCACATTTCCTCAAGATCCAAAATTACACATTAAAACAGAAATAACACGAATTTAAGAAAAACACGACGTCACTCTTAAAGGCCCCATTCACTATCCTGCATTGCAGTCCTGCTGCAGTCCGGCGTGCAGGCCTGCAACCAGGGCATCAAATAACGTTATTTTTTCATAACGTTACTGCTTCAAGGGCATAGATAACGTTATGAAAATTTACCCGATATTAAAGATAACGTTAAAAATTAATATTAATAACGGTTAATGTTATACCGTTATATAGGATTTATAACGGTAAATATATGTTCTTTGATAACGTTATAGTCCGTCAAGAAAGTCATGACGGGCGGGAAAATTTTCTAAACGTAATCACGCTTTTAAGGTGTATTTTTTTCTTTGTACTTTTTCTTACGTCATTGGTATTTTCACAGAGAACGCTTATTACATTTTAAATATTGTCACCTTGCACATTTTTATCTTGAATTAATAAAGTTCTCATATTTTTTATTTCATTTAAAAATTTTCCCGCCTGTCATGACTTTCTTGACAGACTTTACTTTTTGTAAATTAAGTACTTAATTTAATCAGTCAGTTCAGTATGCAGTATGCACAAAATTAAACTAGAGTCTAGACGTGTCTGGTGACCAGTAGGTGTATATTATAGGAAAAATGACGTCTAATGAGAATGACACGGTCAGTAGTTCAGTACTCAGTATCTTTGTTCAAATATTACTAATTTATGTTTTGTAGAGTAAATTATTGTATTGCCAGCACGTGCGCCGTGCGCTGGCTGCCGGGCGGACTCTGTTGTTTTGCAGACGACGGGGCGGGGCGGGCTTTTTGTCCACGAAGGAATAAAGATCGCGTCTGCCCGTCGATGTCTGCAGCTGCCCTCGCCGCGTAGGTAAACTAAGCACACGACGGATGGAGGTAGTCACTTCAGGACGTTCGTTCTAGTGGAGATAGAGAGAATAGAGCTAGCTGCCGCCCCGCGCCGCCGTGCCGTCTGCGTTACTGCATTTTTTTATGAAATAAGGGGGCAAACGAGCAAACGGATCACCTGATGGAAAGCAACTTCCGTTGCCCATGGACACTCGCAGCATCAGAAGAGCTGCAAGTGCGTTGCCACCCTTTTAAGAGGGAATAGGTTAACAAGGGAGGGTAGGGAAGGGAATGGAATAGGGGAGGGTAGGGAAGGGAATAGGGTAGGGGATTGGGCATCCGGTAAACTCACTCACTCGGCGAAACACAGCGCAAGCGCTGTTTCACGCCGGTTTTCTTTGAGAACGTGGTATTTCTCCGGTCGAGCCGGCCCATTTCGTGCCGAAGCATGGCTCTCCCACGTATACTATACGCATTTATTTATTTATTTATTTTTATTTTCTTAGGAAAACATACAGTGATTTAATTAACAATCTAAAATACTACATAAACTCTTAACACTATTAACACGTTTTCACAGTTAGTCGCATGTAAACTGGTTTGTGTGTGTGATCCACGGTGGGCAGCCGCGGACATGCCGCGCCGCCAGAGCCCGCCGGGGACCTGCGGCGCGGTCTTTTTGCCCTTGGTGTGCGTTGGTAATACTAAGGCGCGCCGCAGACGTCACACTTTTTGTGTGATCGAGTCTGCGGCTTACATACAGTCCACATGGCGCGCGCCATGCAGACTATGTAAGCCGCAGACTCGATCACACAAAAAGTGTGACGTCTGTGGCACGCCATATTATAAGATTCACTTTGTGCTATCGTTTAAAATTGAACCACATACATTAGGGTTTCTGTGTGTTCTGTCGTAGTGTATCGTCATTCGTCGCATACGACCTTTCGACAGCGTGCGTAGGCCGTAGCTAACAGCTGATTGTACGAACGTAGTACGAACACGAGATCGTTGACCGCGCGCGGCACGCTTCTTATTGCTTATTTGGAGTAAAAATAATAAAATTTTAAAAAATATTTTAAATTATTTTTCTATGTGGTTTATTATTATGTTTAAAAGGTATTAATTATGAAAAAATTAAAAATAAAAATTTAAAAAAATTAATAAAAAATACATTTTCGTAATCAGAAAATGTAGTATAATCATACCCCAAAGTTATCTGAAGTGGTCTTATTACACCCTGTATACAGTGTTTTGCTTTTTACGGCCCATTTTTAGTCCAAAACAATAACTATTATTTTTATTATTTCTCTATGTATTAAACTCCTAAAAGTAGGTAAGCACAAATCTCGCAAAAAAGTGGGCTGCGGCCTGCGAGTGAGATTTAGTGCACCGTGCACGGTCGCATACCTGATACCAGAAAATAACGTTATATTTACCGTTATTATTATAACGATATTTGTTCGTTTAAACATAACGAAAAAATATCGTTATAATAATAACGGTAAATATAACGTTATTTTACTAGATATTGTTAAAAAAAATAACGTTATCTGGCTACCATTATGAAAATAACGGTACCTAACGAAATTTTTTCTGTTATTCGATAACGTTATGAAGCCCTGCCTGCAACACCATTCACTATCCTGCATAAGCCGGCGGACTGCACGCAGGATAGTGAATGGTGTTGCAGGCCTGCACGGCGGACTGCAATGCAGGATAGTGAATGGGCCGTTTTACACATGTCCGCCAAAAGCTAGTTTAATATAGCATTATTATGGTCGTCAGTCTTCATCCTTCGATCGCGGATTCTTGGAAATCTATTGTTATTGTATTGTTGTCGCTATCGCCGGTGATTTTATGGGGCTTGATAGGTTATCTTTAGTGAGATTACTCACTTTATAGTTTATATACATAAGTAAGTGGTTCCTACTCCTGTCTGCTCACGCCATTGACCAAAGAAACAAGGCTCACGCTGTACCTGATCGTTTCGTACCGGAAGCCGGGTATATTTGTGTGTGTGAGCAGCACTGTAGCTGTACAACACGTGACTGTCGCTGGTGTGCGCGGCGATCATGTTCGTATCGCCTGTACTCAGAATTCAGATCTATGGAAGTTGGAACTATTTACTATAGTCGTGTTCGTTTGCTTTTTCAACTGCGCATGCGCGGCTTTTTTGTGTGTCAGTGTGAGTGTCATATTCTAAAATACCTTGTCATGTTCTAAAATACCTGTCAGATTTTCTAATGGCTTCTACAGACGGGCGAACCCGGTACGAAGTGAAGATAGGCGTAGGCGAGTTTGACAGCTGTCAAACTCGTATGCAGCTACTTCACTTCGTACGAATTTGACAGTTTTGACGGTTCGTAGCGGACCGTCAAATTTGACACGTGGGCTTAGTGTTGCCAATTTAACAAATATCTGCCTATTTATAAGGAAACATATTAATTGTAGTTATATAAATTTAACGCAAAACTTAACATTACTTACGGCTCCTGTCTTTACTTTTAAAATAATTGGGGTTTTAGAATAGAATAGATTTCTTTATTTGTACTTGTACTAAGCTACAGAAGAAAAACGATAAAAGAATCCGTACAAAATAAAGGCGGTCTTACCGCTAAAGTGGTTTCTTCTAGAAGTATAAAGGTAACGGTTTCTTCAAGTCTGATAGAAAAAAAAATTCTATTTGGCTGTATAAGCTATATATTTATGCTATATATTCAAGTTTAAAAAGAATATCTGTCACTGGCTGTCCGAAACCAAGGTAAAGTGTTTCTTCAAGTCTGATAGAAAAAAATATTTTTGAAGTGAAAACTTCTTTAGCGGCGTTGAGCACTTTTGTGGGATGGGTAAAAACCGTAAGACGGTTGGAGAGTAGTGTTTTGTGTCTAACTCGAACTCAAAAACTCGAAAACTCGAAAACTCGAACTCGAACTCGAAAACTCGAAAACTCGAACTCAAACTCGAATTGTAAGGGTTTCGATTAATTAAAAAAAAAACAAATCGGTTGTCTGTAAAGTCAGTTTACTGACGATAGTTGAACGTGACAACGTATGACGTTGTCACGTTCAACTATCCTTAACCCCTTAACCCTCGCTTCCGAATCTCTATAAATAGAAACAAACTTTTTCGAGTGTAACCTAAAGTTATTTCAATGTATTTCTTTCAAGTGATTGTCTAAAAATATTTAAAATGAGTAAAATAAACTATCCGCAATACAAAACGCTACATACATTCGAACAAAGACGAAATCCTGTAAAATCTTCGAACAAAGCACAAATCATACTTTGATACGTAGGAAATAGAGCACAATTTTAAATGGCCGAAATAATACTAATAGCTCACAGATTGCCTATTTATTTTTCATTCAGAGTGTGGTCAATGTATCAAAGGTCATAACTAACCAAACTTCTTCATACAAAAGTATTCTCTAAGTCATCGAAATACGTAATATAATCGAAACAAAGAGCGCGGCCCAGGTGGGTTGAGTACGGTTGCTGAGAGGATAAATGGAACGCCTCAGAGCAGCTGTCAGCGAGGCAACGCTGCATGAACTGTCATGTTTTTCGGGCGCGCACCGCATATCGAATTATAAGACATTATCACGTCAAAAAAAAAACGATTTTTTAAAAATCGATTTTCATAAAAAGTGGGTAAAAAATTTAATCGATTGTAAGGGTTTCGATTAATTAAAAAAAACGATTTTTTTAATAATCGATTTTCATAAAAAATGGGTTAAAAAATGCACAACGTTAATAATCAAGTTTTCACTTCTGCCGGCACTCCCGGAGTGCAACCCGTCTTTTTTCTATTTGGCTGTATAATTATGCTATATGATAATAATTATTATTTCAAACGAAATTGTATCAATACATAAAATCAATCAATGTAGCATATTATATTTTGTGTTATCGTTTGATAGTCATAATAGCTGACTCTGTAGGAAGGTCTCCTTGATTGAAAAAATCTTTAAGCACAGAATTAGCCAAAAAATGTTTGTTGTTGTACCTACCTTCCAACAAAGCCCAGTAGTGGTCGTATTTATAACTAGTTAAAGATATATAGACGATGAGCTGCGCAGCTTCTCCGGTGAGGTGGGCCTTGGGTTACTGGAGCTTTAGAACAATGAACATTGTCCAGTGCTGTCATTATTTGGTGTTAACCAATGATAAAAACAACTCACCAACTGAGCCATTCAGTATATATGCACCTGAATACGTGGGAATACTGATTTCCGGTTACTTAACACATGAGCTGGCTGGTTTAAATGTTTCGGTGCACTGATTCCAGATGATACTGTTAACAGCTGTAGCTGCGACTTAAATTCCAAAAAGAATTCCTCAATCTCTGTATATAAGTATCTTTTGTAAAATATGCTAATTTCTGATCCTTGCCACCTGCTGTTACAATTTGCAAATGATTTTCATTGAATTTCTTCTATTTTATCGCTATGCTTGCGCTCTTGTCTCCACAAAGCTGGTACGACTATGTGATTTTTTCTTTTGGACATTTTTCGAAATTTGTTTTTAGTTTTAAAGCTGTGCTTTTAATTCCATTTCATTATAGAATAGTTCATTGATATTTTCGATTCGGCTCTAATGCGACCAAAATTTTAATTGCAAACTAAGGATATTTTCCACGAAATAATTAAAAAACCACTTTTAAATACAAGTTGCGACCATGCGACCGATATAATTTATTCATAAAAATATTAATTGACAACATCAAAATCCTTTCTACTTCTCACAAAAAAAAGGTCCATCTGTGATTTTTGTATCACGTGGGGAAAATATTTCTTTCAGAATTGGTAACATTTTACGAAATGGAAGCTTTTGGGCATTTGGAACTCTATTGCAATCCCATAGAGTTTAATATCCGAAAACAATATTACAAATGTCATTCCGGTTTGACGGACGAGGTTCGTATAGTGTGTAGTGGACGACGAACCGTCAAAACTGTCAAATTTGTCTCTCACGGACGGAACGCGTCCCTCACGGACGCGGTCTGCAGACCGGGTTCGCGCAATCTGTAGAAGCCATAAAATTTGACAGAAATTGATCAGTATTTTAGAATATGACACTCACACAGATGACACTGACACACAAAAAAGCCGCTCATGCGCAGTTGCAAAAGCAAACGAACTGTACTCGGCTAAACATGGCGGTAGCGGTCATTGACTCCCTGTCAAAAACTTGTCATTTTTTCTAGACATTGACAACATCTGACTTCACTGTCAATCGCGGTTTATAACTTATGGTTTATAAAGGCGAGAGCACTGACATATAAGTACTATGGCCTATAATGGGCGAGAGCCACAGATCTCCTATCTAATTAGATAGGTACCGCATGTGTATGTACTTCGCGTGCCATCGCGTTCCCAAACGATCACACATTTCAATCTTTCGAAAGTCTGTTCTTTAGTCTGCGCTCCACCGTTATCGGAATCGGACGTCAATCGGAATTCTAAAAATGCCTAATTGTGCCGTATTGGGCTATGGAAATTCGAATAGAAACGTTGGTATAAATAGTGGACACGTTTCTTATCATCGGTAAGTAATTTTATTATTAAATCATGCGTCCTTTATTTTAAAATCAATTTTTTAATGTAAATCGTGTGTGGCTGTAGTTTTTACCATGAAATCTACGTAACTGCGTGTGTACCGCATGATTCATAATACATTGCCGCTTTAGTCAGAAAATTATAGAGCCCGTTCTGTTTGTCCGCTATTGAGCGCGCAATGGAAATAAAACAATCGATACTTTCACTCATCGCTTAGTTTCGAGGTACAGTCAATATTCTCATTTTTCTGTCAAATGAAGCAAATAGTGTTGTACATATTCTCGATTCTAATTAATCGATTTTCGAAACAGACATGAAACAGAGGAATGATAATGTTCGCTTTGGGCTATTTTGTGACTCGGTAATTATATTTCTATACATTTTCTATACATATAATAAAACTGTAGAAATAAAAATTCTGTACACTAAAGGTATTAAAAAAATAATAAGCGGCGGGTGTCACTACATCGCTATAGAAGCCAAAACTGTCGTTAGTTTTTTGTCTACTGTCTGTCTGTCTGTCTGTATGTTTGTTCCACTATCACACGAAAACTACTGATCCGATTTGAATGCGGTTTTCGCAGATATATTTGTCTTCTTCCAACTTAACATCTGGTGTATAAAATTTTTCCCCCCACCCCTCTTAGGGGACAAAAGAGGGGGTAAGAGTTTGTATCAACTGATGAAGTACAAATACTTCAAATGGCAAAACAACGTTTGCCGGGACAGCTAGTTATGTAATATGTATTTATGTTCCTGTTTAGTGATTTAATTTAGAATAATATAATATACTAGCTGTCCCGGCAAACGTTGCTTTGCCATATTATTATTTTATTGAAGTGACTAAATATGTATGTTGGCATGGCAACGTCGATCGCTATCCCGTCGCACAAACAATGGTCGCCGTCAGTCTCAGGTTGTAATAATTTACTATTATTTATTCAACAAATGCACCTATCAATATATAAAGTACCCGGTAGCCGTTACTTACTCAATCCATTCGAAAAGTATCGACATCTGTTGGAATCTTTTGGAGTTAACAGATAATTGTGACTGTCAATGAATTATAGACAAATAATTTGCAATAAAATAAAATTGCGACTATAATTAAAGATCTAAGCTATCCTATCTCTCAAGTTGGAAAAAAGCACACATTTAAAAAAAACATTAAAATCGGTTAAGTAGTTTAGGAATCCATCTCGGACAAACATCGTGAAAGGAGATTTATATATATTAGATTACTAGCTGTCCTGGCAAGCACGTATCTTAAGATTTATCATTCCTCTGTCTATGAACTTGAATAATAATCGATTAAAAAATCGATATACCTATTAAAATGGCAAAAGAGGCGGGGCGCGGCGATTCCTTTGAATCGATTCCGCGCGTACGGGTATTCCCATCACTAAAGCGCTCTTGTGACGTCACAGTAGGTATGAAGAAAGTGACACGCTCGTGTTCATACAAATGGAGCGACACAGCGCTTCTAAGTTCTAACTAGATCTTATTTCTGTGGCGAGAGCCTTAAGTTTTAGGCGATACTCAACCTAAAGCGCTTATTCCATTTCACTAAATTTAGACGTCTAAATGATTTAGTGACTAAATTTAGTCAAGTGGAATACCATTTAGAAAGTTACTAAATGCTATTCCGCCTATTCCACTTGACTAAATTTAGTCACTAAATCATTTAGACGTCTAAATTTAGTGAAATGGAATAAGCGCTTAAGGGCTGCGGCATGCCGCCGCCCGCGCCGGGACTTTATCAGTGGCCCGCGGGAATCGCTAATTTTTAAGAATGTTTTTTTATACCACTTACGCCTCTAGAACACCAACGACGCTGCGAACTGCGAAACAGCGGCGAACCGATTTACTGTCTCACCCGCCACACGGACACGACAATGGCTATATTGCATCTCGCTCTATTCCTGTTTTGCAGATTTTTCGCGTTCGGTTCGCCACTGTTTCGCAATTTTTTTTTATAATATCTATGGACGCATCACTTCGACTCATTATTAATTCCATGCTTCGACTTGTGTTCTTGTGTTACAACTTACAGGTACCAGACCACGGAAATATTATATTTTATACTTTTATGCTATACTTACATATTATATTTAAGTTTTTTTTTTATATCATACACATATTTATTACACATTTAGACCCGGGAACATTCGTCAGTGTGGCGTCGGTGGACAAGAGGCGTTTTAATCCTTCGACCTTTGATCGCGGATTCTTGGAAACTCTATTGTATTCTATTGTTGTCGCGATCACCGGTGCTCTTATGGGGCTTGAAGGATTAAATAACTTTCGTTACCGCCCGCGGCACCAAGACTATAAGGACCAACGCTAAAAATTGCCCGGGCGCACGCTCGCGTGTATATATGTCGCAGTCATCTGGTTTAATCTGCGATTAGATCGAATGACTAGCGCATTCATTGAATGACTAAAGGACAACTCGTCAAGACGTTGACTGTAACGTTAAACGTCTTGACTAAAAGTCATATAGCGAAGTCGATAAATGGGATGCTATATTTTTTTTCAAGTAGCCGTTGACGGGCTAGTTATAGGTAAATCGACGCGTTCATATTATTTTATTAGTTATTACAAATAAAGCACTTTAATGTAAATGTAATCGATAAAATATCAACACAGTGCTATCAGCTGTGCGAGCTGTTTGACGCCATATTTGTTTTAGTGACTAGTAGCGCCGCAGTAGGAAGAAAATGAAATACAGTAGGACCTCGGTAATCCAGACTCCCGCTTGTTCGGTGATCGCTGTAATCCGGCCGGCCGGAGCTTTAAACATTGCTTTAAAATGGGCTGAAGATAACGAATTTGATAGCCACGAAGTTAAGTTTCTCCGTCAACTTAGAGAAAAGAGACCGAGCTTTCGAAATGAAGTGCGAAAATCATAAACAGAAGAGTATTACAGACTTTTTCAAAAGGAATTAAGTTAAACTAATGTTTTATTTTAACTTACTGATTTCTTGCATGATTGTAATTATGAACATGTAGGTACCTACATTTTGTCTTTATGATATATAACCTCCTCCTTTTTGGAAGTCAGTTAAAAATTTCAAAAATTGATTAATGAAACTGAGGTTTATAAACATGTGTTTTATTAACATTAAAACATATTGCATACTATAATCCGGACGCCTCGATAATTCGAAAAGGGTCGTCTTTTTGCCTCTCCGGATTAACGAGGCCCTACTGTACGTTCAATTACCTGACTGATTTCATGTCCGCTATCTTCAAAACGCTATGCTACAAATCGCTAACTAGTTGAACGTTGAGGGACGATCGTTCAATCGACGTTCGGCCGAGTCATTCAATTGAATGGTGTCATTCAATGAATGCGCTAGTCATACAATCAAATCACAGATTGAACCAGATGACTGCGACATATATAAATGAAAAATAGTGGGCAGCGCAGGCGCGTGCGACGGAGCGCGGACGCGGGCGACGACGCTGCCCACGTACTATTTTTCATTTAGGGCCAACACACACGTACCACAACCACATCACGTGGTCGGGCGTATATTTCGTATTGTAGGTAAATGAACTGGCGTGTTGGAACAATTAGAGATCATAAAAGAAAAGAAAAATAACAGATTTGCATTGTTGAATGACCAAACTTGCTTGACTACGTCACCGCTTATTAATATGTTCGGGGGTACTGGTGAGGGTAGTGGGGGTAGTAGAGGGGCTCGATAGGGTATAAAAGGCGGTGTTTTGGCCGGTAGCGGCACTTGACGGACGTTGTTCGTAGAGTCCACATCCTGAGGATGCTCCGGTGTTGGAGCGAAACGCGCGTCGAGGTTTTCAACCTGCATGGTGGTGAGGGGCCTTGCACGGATTTGCCAACATTATTGCTTGTGTGGTGGTGGTGTTTGCAAGTTCTTGCATGCGAGTGTACGCATAGGCAGTGTGGGAGGAGGGAGGTGCTGTACGCATGCCTATGCGTACACTCACTCATTTACTTAAAGGTGGAAGTTTATTTCGCGGAATATTGCTAAAAATAATAACAAACTAAATTTTAAATGAACTGGACCAGTGGTCCCCAACCTTTTTTTCATGCGGGCCACAAATATGTTTTGGTCTTGGTGTCGCGACTCGCGGGCCGCAACAAAAAATTTTTAGGGTTAAAAAAATAACTTTCTTCAAAATTAAAGATTTAATATTATATTTAATAATATTATTAATGATATTTAGACTTTACTTTATTTTGCCGGTGGGCATGAATTTCAAAATTGTTTAACATCACGCGGGCCACAAATAAAGTCCCGGCGGGCCGCGGGTTGGGGATAGCGGAACTGGACCATTCACACGTACCACATTTTGCCGTCGTTGTCGACCACTTGTGTGATACCGACCACATCGCAACTACGGCCGCCCACATCGCAACTACGGCCGCCCACATCGCAACTACGGCCGCCCACATCGCAACCACAACGTTGCGTCGATGCAACGACAGTGCGCGCACACCACCCGCACTCTTTCCCCCTTCCGTTTTATTGACGTTCGTACGTAACCACATCGCAACCACGTCGGAATTTTGTCGGTGCCACAACGCAACTACAAGCTTTTTGTGGCCAGCGACACCATTCACACGTAACCACTGCTCGACATTTTGTCGTTGCGATGTCGTGTGGTTATTCTACGTGTGGGTTGGCTCATACACACGCGAGCGTGCGCCATGTTTGTGGCCCGTCGATTACGGATTACCGCTGGTTTAAGGCAAGGATAGGTAGTCGATAACATATTGGAAACGACACATGAAAAACAAAGTGGATCTTGAAAAGGTTAACGCTGCGAAAATTAGGCATTACAAGGATCAATAAATAAAAGAACACGAATAAAACCTAAATATATTTTTATTATAAGTTGTTTCACATGGATGATAAACAAGGTCCAAATCAAAAGTCTCATGATTAACTTATACAGTAAGAAACAATGCCAAAACAATTCAGATTCCATCCTCTTTGTGATTTAAAAGAAACCATGTGAAAATATTATTTATTCTTAAATATAAACTTATGATAATTTAATTATTAAGAAATACGAATACAATAAAGATATGATAAACCATTTTCAATTCTTACATATCCTTCATTCACAAGATTGACTTTAAAGCACATACAAAAGTGTTACATTAATGACTTATGTATCAATAAGTCTTGCTATAAGTGTACATGGTACACAGTTTAGCGAGGCTTCCAAATGCGTTAGCTAGTACTATCTAAAACATTCGTGTGAATGAAAGATTACATTACTAAATGCCTTCTAGTGCATTGATTTCTACATTGATTTATTAAAAAGCTGACAGTTTGAGACTTGCACCTGTAATGTTATAAAAATAGCATTTATCAATTATTTAGTCACTTTGACAGAAATTCGAAACAAACTTTACCTTATGTGCTAGTGTGTACAACTAATTCATAGCTACTAAGACGAATGGGTTAAGTAGATTTCATCTACGAATGATGTATTTTTTGTAGTTACGTCTTAAATGAAGGGTTACGGGTGGGGTTCTTTTATAAAGATAATATTTTATTAACATACTTACCATTAAAGTGAACCTATCATTTTGTACTGTGTTCACTTATTATTAAGAAAACGAATTAGAGAAATCCTGAGACTTAGTTCTTTGCATTAAACACTACTGTCTGTCAATACTATTCCGATATCTAAATTTCAACTGTTGTGACTTGTGATACTGGTTTGGCCTCATAGGCAGTTTAAATTTATCTTCAAAGCGTTGATGTAGAGATAAACTACGTAACATGGTGCGCCCCTCCAAATTACTGTTTCAATGTGTGTAGTCACATCCTTATGAAAGAGTTTGTATGTAGTAAGTATTCAACCAATCAACCAGTACTCGTAATATTTCACTTAATGTCACTTATTACCAAGATTTGTTGGTCAACTAATCATAACTAGCCGACCGCGCAAGACAACGCACTTCAAACGTTTTGAATTTTGGAGGGGCGCGCCATGTTATCGTAGTTTATCTCTATAAAAAAATTATTGAAATTTATTTTTAAATCAATGGTCCAATGCACGAGAATGCAAAAATAAATAAATATTGCAAGTCGCACAATATTTATTAACTTTTGCAACGATATCGTAGTTTGAACCACAGTGCTGGTGATAGCAACATAGATGCTAAAGGAAAATGTGAAAGTGTTTATTTAAAGTCAATATATAAGCACTTTAACATTTTCCTTGAAAACCATGATTTGAGAAAACATAAGGACGACTTGTATAAGGTTTAAAATTCTAAATTAGAGAATAAAATTAAAATATATTACTATAAACCAAAGAATCTTTCTATACTAGTCTGTTTCATACTTACCTAGAGATGTTTGAAGGCTATTTATGGACTCATTATTTACTAATAACTTTTTATCATTTCACATTAGCACTTCTTTACAAAATCATGACTTCAATGACACAGTGTTACCACATACCAGGCACCAGCTACATTATTGTGTGGTTGACTCTTCTTATGTCAATGGGTTGACTTGAAAGCAATTCCATAAAAAAGTCATGGAAACAGACCAGTCTAAAAAATTCCAAGGCAACATAAATTTTCAATGTCTATTCAGTCAGACCAGTTTAATGTCAACACTCTTAATAATAATAAAAAAATCTTTGTTAAAAGGAAGAGGCACTGCGTCCTTAACGTGTCGTACTCGCCGCGGGGCTCCACATTAAAGTGTTACATTATGTGGCAATTCTCTTCGCCTTCACGGATCTCTCCAAGCTAGAAAAACAAAATACGACATTGTAATTATTTATATTTACGACGCTATAATGATATTAGGCTGCGTTTCCACTGAAGCGGAGCGGAGCCTAGCGGTGCCCGAATTGACCAATCGTGCTATTCCAGCGGAATGACAGCGAAGATTTCGAGGATGGTGATTGGTCAATTCGGCACCGCTAAGCTCCGCTCCGCTTCAGAGGAAACGCAGCCTTAAGCGCCTACGCTTAATATCATTATAGTATATCACCTTAAACACCCTAGTGTTTAAGATGTTTCTTTATTATTTCCATATACAGGCCAATTAGATCCGACGGGATTGGATTGGCTATCGAAATATCAAAACTGGTTGCACTGGACCTCAGAGTAGCATAAATAACTGCTAAAACGCTGCCATATCTTCAGGGATACTGACTTAAAGTCTAATTTAACTTATTAACCCATCAATCTACATTCCCCAAGGGGCAGCCAGCTGCCGCATAAAAATTGAAAATCTATTGTATCTGCGATACCCACGATGGCGGTGTTAACAAAAACTTTTAAATTGTTAGCAATAAGTAATAAGTAATTTTAGACCCCTTAGCCGGGACAACCTCAGAAAAAAGCGAAGTGGCAAAACTTTCACGAAACATCAACCATAAGAGTGAACTCTTATGGTTGATGTTTTGTGAAACAAATAAGACGGTTTAGTTTTTATGTCTTCCATGTTTTTATTCTACTCCCGTGCACTGTATATTGGGTAGAAAGTCTGAGCCCCTAGACGAGAAATTGTATTGCGGAATATCACGTATTGCGTAATATTGACCGTTTAGGGTTGATATTGAACATCGCGCGCCTTCAATCTAATTGTCAAATAAACTGTTCAATAAAATTGAAGCGTGATATTGCACAATATAATCGATCATCTAGGGGCGGGCTAAAATATCTGAAAATAATACCTGTTCGCGGCGCGGGTACTTGTGCGCTAGCTCGCGGTGTCGCTGCGCGCTCGTGCTGATCTGTCGTCGTTGACGCTCAGACGCCGCCACCTCCTGGCAAGTGTCAAGTCATTCGTGTTTAGTGTTTAATCAATATACAGAATCAAACAAAACAAACTTTAAACTCATAATTTACAACGGGAGGGGGGGAGGTCCAATTTCTACGGGAAAAAAAAAATTTTTAGGCTGATCGCACATTTGTCAGCACCGTTCGCGTCGTACACACCGCATAGTGCACGAAATGCGGCGCGTACGGTGCAGATGAATGTGCGAGGTTTCACATCATTTCATACAACGAATTCTAAAATGCGGCGCGTTACGGCGCGTGCCCGCTGATGCATGTGCGACCACCTTTAGTCTACCTCTGTAGCTATGTGAAAGCAGTGAATAATATAAAGTTATGATAATAGGATATCAAATATGATATAAAGTTATATACTTGACTGAAGTCATACCTCTTGATCGGTGTTCAGCAGGGTAGTTGTGAAGCTGTCGGCAACGAACCACTTCTGTCCCTTCATGACGATGTCGTGCGGGGGCTCGTGGTTGGCGCCGACGTCGGCCGACCACACGGTGGCCACCGCGCCCGGCTCGAGCTTGACCGTGCGATGGAACTTGAACACCGTCTCCTGGTCGCCCGCCTTACGGATTATCTGGTAGCCGCCCAGGCTTTGCTCCTGTGGACGTGGGATGTATTAATTATTATAAGCCTAAACTGTCCCACAGCTGGGCAAAGGCCTCCCCCAAAGACTTCCATCTTCGTGGTATGTTAATATACTGTGTAAATTGAAAGAGCAATAGTCCTAAGTTATTAGGTAGCACAGGCTCAGCAGCTGTTCTGGGATCGTGTGGATATACTGCATTTACAAGTAATACACACCAGGGGTTCCCAATCTTTTTTCGCCCACGGCGCATTTACAAATTTAGTATTTTGTCACGACACCCTACTTATATGAAAAATATACTGTCAAAATAAATAGGCACCACTAATGATAATATTTGTGGTTTCCGATAATGATGGAGGATCGACTAAAAGGCCACGGCGCGGCGCTCCAGGGTGCCGCGGCGCACAATTTTGGAACCGCTGCACTACACCATAGAAAGATGTATCCGTAATTATCATACGTATAATATAGACTGCTTAAATCACCTCTCTTTTTTTTAGTTTTTCTGTAGTCTACTAATTAAAGAACTATAGTCTATGGACTTGACAGAATTTTATTCTTGCTCTTATTGCGCATCTTTAACAAGAGAACTATAACAACACACTAGATTCTAGAATATTACCTTCTTGCCCTTATTGCGGATCTTGACGAAGGTGCCGTCGGGGCAGGCCTCGGCGACCTCCAAGTCACCCTTGGCGCTGTTGGTGACGAGGTGGTCCTGCATGCTGCGCTCCTCGGTCTCGTCTAGGAGCGTGCGCTTGCGTGCGGCGCGGAGCGGCGTCGCGCGCCGCCCGGGCGTACCGCGAGCGCTCACTGACGCGCGCGACTCGCGACCCGATTGGGACGGCGACTGCGATGTCAGGTTCAATCTGCGGATACATTCAATATTTTCATTGATTTAATAATCTCTATACGTAATCTGTCAAACTCGCCATTAAATTGAACTTTAATCATCATTAAATGTCTTTGACCCGCCGTTTTCTTTGTTAGTTAACAATAAGCTTAAACTTGACTGTGTTAAAGTGGTTTCTGTTTTAAAACAAAATAAAAACAAAGTTTTCTATGTTACGTCTTCTTCTTTTTTTTTTTTGCAGCCAATAAACTATTTAATTTCATCATAGTGAGCCATTACAATTTATAATAATTCTCACCTGTCCTCCTCGCCTTCAAGCAGCGTGCGGTACGTGGCAATCTCGTGGTCTAGCGAGATCTTGATGTCCATGAGCGTGGCGTACTCTCGCAGTTGCGCCGCCATCTCGTCTCTGAGACGAGCCAGCTCCAACTCCAGTGACGCGAGGTCTTCCGCGTGACGAGCGCGCTCCGATTCCAGTTGGCGCTCGAGCTCGCGGCAACGGTTCTGTGACAATAAAGCAGATATTTATATAAACAAAAATCTTGAGAGGTGTCAAGGGACACCCGGATGGAACGAAGTTATAAAAAAAACCCCATTTTTCATCTAGCCCCCTTTCGCAACACGCGATAAGGAACTTCGTTACAAAAAAATATGCAAATATTTTGATAGTTCGTGAAAGAGGAATTTGACGATGACTATGTTAATAAGAAGTGTTAATATTACTTGCTTAGCAGATTTTAGCAATTATATCTATACAAAACCTACAAAACAAAGTCTTCTGAATTCATTTTAAAGTTCTTTAAGGAAAATAAAAATTCTAGATAATCAACTCACGCTGAGCGCGGCGTTTTTGTTCTCGAGGTCGTTGAGCGTGGCGTTGAGGCTGTCGATGCGCGTGCGCATGGTGCGCAGCTCCTCCACCGCCACCGTTGCCGCGCTGCTGTTGCGGTTCGCCGCTGACTGCAAGTTCTTCATCTGGAAGATACCATCGATGTTATTGTTTGTCAGTCCTTTTGGCTATTGTAATATGTACTCTCACGCTAAGCTTAAAAAGATTTGATATACTTATCAGATCTCTGAATCAGATATAAGAAATATCACTGGGGCAAATTTGAATTTGTACCCGACTATGCCGAAGCTAAATAGACGATGATTTCGGAAATATATGTCTATATATTGTTTCGTAACATCATAGCTCCTAAATTGCTATTAAGGACTCAACTACTGAGGTGTCTTTAATTCGTTACATATTTTGAAGTGAAAACTTCTTTAGCGGCGTTGAGCACTTTTGTGGGATGGGTAAAAACTGTGAAACTCGCGTCAGATTCTCGTGCTGATCGAAAAACCGTAAGACGGTTGGAGAGTAGTGTTGTAACATCGAAATCGATTAATCGAACAATCGATTGTTTTTTTTTCGATTGTTGATATTTTTTAATCGATTGTAAGGGTTTCGATTAATTAAAAAAATCGATTTTTTAAAAATCGATTTTCATAAAAAATGGGTTAAAAAAAATAATGCACAACGTTAATAATCAAGTTTTCACTTCTGCCGGCACTCCCGGAGTGCAACCCGTCTTTTTAGGGCTCCGTACCCAAAGGGTAAAAACGGGACCCTATTACTAAGACTCCGTTGTCTGTCCGTCTGTCTGTCTCCAGGCTGTATCTCAAGAACCGCTATAGCTAGACTTCTGAAATTTTCACATATTGTGTATATCTGTTGCCACTATAACAACAAATACTGAAAACAAAATAAAATTATTATTTAAGGGGGGCTCCCATACAACAAACGTGATTTTTTCGGCCTTTTTCGCTCTATACTAATAATGGCAAGAGGTAGGCACTTGAATTTTTCACACATTCTTCTGTTGTATGTGTACTTTATTATTTTATAATAATGTTATAATAAAATAAAAATGTAAGGGGGGCTGCCATACAAAAAATACAATTTTTAGCCTATTTTAGCCCTGTATTGGTACGGAACCCTTCGTGCGCGAGTCCGACTCGCACTTGGCCGATTATTTTTTTATTCGTTACAAAGTAAAGTCAGGTTATAGTTTTCAACATAATATATTACATATTTATTTAGAAAATCTATCAAATTTCCCATTGGCCCAACAAGGTACCTTCTGTCTCAGAATATCTAAAATTGTTTAGAGTATAACATACCTTATTTTCATATAACGCCTCAATCTCATCTCTGTTGGCCTTGATATTGGCCTCCTGTTGTTCGCGGAGCTCCTGCAGACTCTGTTGCAGCTTGGCCTCATACTGCTGAGCGAGACGTCCATCTGTAGGAATATAATTTATAAATTATATTAAAATGATTCAGAGACGCTTTAAACTACAGACTTACATAAACTGAACTTATACACTTACTATTGTTCAAATACTCACCTACTACCTACTCTGCGTATATTTAGAGCGTAATTGATGGTGGTCAAGTAAAGCGCAAGTCATTTAAATAAACAACAATTACTTAATGTCAGGAGACGGATATATTAAATCTGTAAAATAAAGATACTCACCGATCTCGGAGATCTCCACCTGGCGCCTGGTGCGCGTCTCCTGCAGCTCCTGCTGGAACACCTGGTCCTTGAAGCTGAGCTCCTCGCGCAGGCTCTGCACGGTGTTCTCCATGTCGATGCGGCACAGCATCTCCTCCTCCAGCGTCTTGCGGGTGTCCGCATACACCTTGCGGAGCTTGTCCAGCTCTTTGGCCAGGTCCTGGACGGAAATTATTGTCAGAGGTTGCCAACCTTTGGGCGTTATAATGGCAACGTTTTACATAGAGTATGTATGTGATTACTGCAGAGTTTGCAAATGTATAGGTCGTAATTGCAATTTTTTTTTAATAATAATTATGTGTAGAATAATATTCAAGTACTTATCACAGAGATTGCCAACGTTAGTGTTCGAATTTAAATTTTGAATAATATTTGCGTGTTTTAGTAGCAACAATGTGTGGGAGGCATTTCCCATTGGCAAATAATAACACCTTGTCAACTACCATTAGAGATCCATAAGTTTTATAAAGAATAAAGACTGTAGAGAAGTCATAAGAAGTATGTACAAGAATATTTGTAGTTTTTCAAAATGCTTAAGTTCCACATTTTATTAACAAGATAACACTGGTTAAAACCAGTTTAATATCTTTGTTCGAGTTTTTCATCCATTCAATTGTTTTTGTATGTCCATTAGCACAATTACTTAGTGCTTGTTTAAGGTGTATATAGGACAGAAAATATTAAGAACATCTAAGTAATGCAAAAGAGCATTTTGCAGTTTAACCTGTATTAAACTGTAATATGCTATCTCTTTCGTTCTTCATAATATATTTTATGAATGAAAAAGCTACATAATATATTAACAATTAATTATTAGCAATGACTTATATGAGCGGGTACAAAAGGTCCCGGAAACATTACTCACTCTAGCTTCATCTTGAGCTTTTTTCTTGTCAGCCAAAGCAGCGTTGTACTTGTTGCTCTCCTCCGACAGTCTGGTCTCAAAGTGACGACACAGATTCTCCGCTTGCGTACAATCCTTGGTCTTCTTGTCCAACCTGAAGAGAAGACATTTTATTGAGGACATGAACAAAACACTGCTACTCATACTACCAACTTCAGACACATGAATTTACTGACTGAATAGCTCATGAACATTTGATATCCCGGTATTCTTGGTAATAAAATTACAGCTGATTATATAATTTTATATGGTGGTTCATATTACACATTTTTACAGCTATTTAGCATATAGTTTACAAATGTTTGGAATGTAACATAATAAAACTACAACATAAACACATTTATTACAATTACATAAGCAATATAAAGTATTTCCTGGTTAATTAAAATTGATAAAACATAGTTTATAAAGTCAATCTGTTACTTTAGATAAAATCTATATACCTACTTAGTTTTGATAGAGCAATTTTTAGGTTGTATGACAGTATAGCATGCAAATATATTATTGCTATGTTGGTATCAAGTTTATAATAATAGCTCCCACACCGGTTTCGGTGACGGTGGCCGGTTTCATTGAAACCAGGCCAGCTATGCAGAAGTAATTTTATAGTGCCCAAGTGTGTGCGCAGTACACAAGAGCACTCTCTATTCCTTTACTCTCATAACCATGTGGGACTGACGACCGACACGACTAGCGAGAGATCAGGCGCAGGACCGACTTTTTACATGTCCATCCGACGCATGGATCATCTTTAACTTGTCAGACAATCAGGTGATCAGCCTGCATTGTCCTAATCTTTGGAAATAACATGTTTCCAACGCGGGAATCGAACCCACGACCTCCGAGTCGAGAGCCGCGCTCTATACCACTAGACCACGGAGGCTTTCAATCAAGTTTAGATAGACCCATGATAGGAGTGTGATAGCAATATAGAGACTCTGGTACAGAGACCAGTAGCTAAATATCAATGGTTGAAATCCTACATGGTCAGCAACTATTATTTTATTTCCTGACATAATTTACAATCAAAACTTTCATTGTAAAAAAGAATCCAAAATATTCGAACCCGCGCCACAGAATACATATCAATTGCCCGCGCTCGTAAAATATGCATTACTTTAACCAGTGTAAGTTGGTCTCTGTCTATGTGTACATCCTATGTAGTGAGAGTTCCTTTACACTGGATGTAGTAAAGATCCCGTAATGTAAACTCGTTCTTGCGCAACATTGGGCGAACCTCCGTCGGTTTCCCAAATCCAGAGGTCGCTAGGAGATTACGACACGAATATAAACAAACATCGCACTGATGTCATAAGACGAATGGGTATTCTAGTTGAAGGTTTTCGTAGAATGTTGTATTTCTTGGTATTTTCTAAGCATGTGATCCCTGATCATACAGTATTGTATGTCATTGGAGTCGATATAAGGTGTGCTCCTACTTTTATAGCGGGTTCTCTGCGCTTACGAATTCCAATTTAATATAGATAATATTTAGAATTAATTTTTTGGAAAGCCGCAAGAACACTATGTAAGGAATCTTATAATAATAAGGCTTTATTTGATTCCATACAAGTTAATACATTTTTTAAGATTACAATAAGTATAAAGGATTCAAATTTAGGCTTGTACGGACCCCCTTCGGGTAAAAGCCTCCGCCAAAGAATGCCACTCATCCCTGTCCATGGCGGTTGTTAACCATCTTGGTCCAGCTGTCGCGACTATCTCATCTGCCCATCTAGCACATGGGCGGCCTCTGGCTCTTTTACCTTGCGGTCCAGTCCACTCTATTACACTGTTGGTCCACCTGTCATCCGTGTATCTAGCTCTATCAATGTGGCCGGCCCAAGTAAATTTTTGTCTCAGAGAAAATAGTAGAGCGTCATTAATTTTTGTTCTATTGTAACGCATATCGCTATTTTTCACCTTGTCTTTTATTTTTATTCCTAAAAGGCTCCTCTCCATATGGAACCTTACTACCTAAGTGGTAGTATCTATAAAGGAAAATTCAAAGGAAAAACGTACGACGAGCGTAAAGCGTATTCATATCGATACGAATTCTGAGTATTTATGTGTAGAGGTAGTAACATTGTTTTGGTAGCCCCTGTTTTGCTTCGTTAACTTCAAGGTTAGTAATGGAGACCTATAGTTATGGAGACCTATAGTATAGTATAACCAAACCCATAAATTATATCGCGTGGCTAGACACGATAACGTCAGTTACGGAATTGCAGTTTATTAAAGCAGTCTTCTGAAAAGGACGACCGTGGATCGATATTGCTAGGATATTTTTAGTTTATTCGATCGTGGATATCCAAACTAGTTTGTTACTTTCTGGCTACTTTTTAACGCTTAAACGTCGGAACCAAAACTTTGCCATGCTTCAAACCTCGAGACAAACATAGAATAATTTTATGCTGGCGAGTGGGGAATTTTACGTTTCAATCGCGAATAAAATATTTAGGTCGTTGCGACTTTTGTTGCAAACACGTCATGTAGACGTACATGATAGTAAACAATCTTTTTATCATAAAGATATCCTAAATTGTAAATATACCTATGTAATAACTAATAACTAATAGATAACACATAATATCCTGTTTGATACTAAAATGCAATAAATATTACATCCAACTGTTGTTTACAATTACTGAGTTACTTGATTTTCCGAGTTGAAACTGACTCATTATGCCTGTTCCATTTGAGAAATATACATGACCTTCGCAGAAATGTGATAGAAATGTTAAAACTGGGATAGGACCTGACGTCACGTCTGCATGTGAGAATACGCGAAAGAAATATTTTCGTGTGTAAGGTCGCACCGGAAAAATGTGATTAACCTTCCCTTGGCGATATAAAAGGCGATTCACATACGACGCCGATACTCGAACAAGGTTGCTCATCGGCAATTTTAAACATACAGTTTAGTTTGCAGGAAGTAGGAAGTAAAGTAGTTTTTAACTGAGGCAAGGAAATTTTGGCACTAACTGCTCTATTGGAAAAAATACTGTGGCGGACTGATAAGCGCTACAGCATTTGGGAGTTCGAAACTTATGCATGGGTGCCGGCAGGGGGGTGCCAGGTGGTGCACTTGCACCCCTTGGGAATCTCGGGATCAACAGGAATTATTGAAATAAAAAGCTGTCTATTGGAAGCCGTACAAAGCTAGCTCGTAATGTTTCGGCACTAAATGTATTCTGTTGACGTAGGTAAGTAAATAAACAGTCACTGTTGTTCGTAAAAAAAAAGAAAGAAAACTAAAATCTGCACCCCTTGGAAATTATTTCTGCCGGCACCCATGAACTTATGTACCTCAGATTTATACCACTACGACTCACTGGTCTTTGGCCTGACTTACATGTGGATTGTAGATGGATGTAGCATACCTAGCTGAGTCAGAACTCAGAGATCTCTCTTTCACACCTATTATTCCCACAAATACTATACTCTTCTGAAAATCGGTGTTAAATACTGTCAATTGGGTTGGGACTTGGGAGTATGGGGGCGTCCACCAATTCGGGATTTGAACTATTTTAAAAAGTTGTCAACTCCCCTATTACGTGAGGTGTTTTTTTTAATTTTTTGACATCCCTCCCCCCTGGTGAGATTTTATTCAACTTTTTTAGGGGTCGAGTCAAAACAAGATTTGAGTTTTGACTCGACCCCCTCCCCCCCCCCCCCCCCCCAAAACGCATTTATATAAACGCACATTGTTGAGAATGCGTGGGCGGCGACTAAACATAAACTTTAATAATATTGGCTACATAGCTATGACTATCAGCTAAACATTTTATTAAGTGTCAATAATATATTATAATCCAAGCGTTAAGATTACGTGCTATCCAGGCGTTTGTCATCGTCATTTTCGAACAATTATTTACAACAAAATCAAGGTCGCATACCTGTAGTATAACTAAGCGAGGTGACGTCATGATTTAATTTAACTCAATATCAACAATTTTTCATTATAATTTTATGGTTGTAGCACAGTACGAATGAAGTAAGGTCTATTTTTGGCGAGAAGCCAATTACAAAAAATAAACATTGCTTATTAGTTTTTCTTTATTAAATTACCAGTTTGTGAATTAAATATTGAATGTGATAACTTTTGTAATGACTAATTTAAATTTAATAAATGCTTTATTATTAATATTGTTTTGAGGGTTTATTTTTGGGAGATAATCATCCTTTTGACCTACTTAAACCATAATTAGGTCAATAAATAATCGAGACTTAATCATAATAAAAAATACTGGGCACATTTGCAAAAAATATAATAATATGTCAAAAAAATATATATTATGTTTTTTACATACTAATTTTTGTGTCTAAATAACTGTCAATATTACGGAAACTTAAGTGCCCAAGATCTATTTTATATTGTTTATTTTAAATTGATATTATAAATAGGTTAAAACTAGATAAACTATAGTCTTAGAAATTGAGAAGAATTTTATTGTAATAGTTGCCATTTGATTTTTGTACTGAAGAAAAGATTTCATAGTTTATAGTTTGAAGAAAAAGTCAAGTTTTTGTATTGTTGCTTATAAAATGTATTTTATTATGTAAAATTGTATTTATTTTACCTAAACCAATTCATTATTAGATATTTATATATATTACTTATTAATTTACAATCATTAGGAAAAAAATTTCGGATTTAACTGCCTTTTATTGTTGGGGTATGTCACACCCCACCTAGTACAGCATGGTGAGATTAGTCACCTAGTACACGGAGGGTTAAAAGAACTGCCATATAATTTATACCTGAAAATAAACATAACATTTAACCTACACCAAATGACACAGAAAAGTCAGTACCTAGATATTTTGTATGCTTATAGAATGTTGATGCTCATGACTTTCAGTGGGACTAAAATAATAGTGAAATAAAATTCACACTACAATATTTAGCCTTGAAATAGATTGGGAATTGGGTCGGTGTGTGAAGAAACATAAATATAATAAAAACGGGAGTGCCTCCGCTGCCGGCGCCGGTTCCCGTAATGGCTGCCGGCGCCGGTTGCTGAAATGGCTGCCGGCGCTGTTTTCCGAACTCCGAAGTTTGCCGAAGTCACGCGATGTTTGCCGAATAGGCTGCCGGCGCCTATTCGGCAAACATCGCTTGTCAAATGACAGAATAATGATCAAAAACATCAGTCTTGAGCTAAAGGACTATGAAAAGTACAACTAATAAGGTCATAAATAGTCATATTGTAAGGATGCATATTATTTGAATTCTTCGATCGGGGATTCTTGGAAATGCTATTGTATTCTATTGTTGACGCGATCACCGGTGCTCGTATGGGGCTTGAACCTTGATGGGTTAATGGTGGTATTGATGATGCTGATAAATGTGATCTGCGTGGTGCAAAATCTTACTTTTTTGAAAAAAGGTAGCTAAGGTAAAGCTAAGCTAAGAAAATGCATCACAAAAAACTAAAATATCCACAGCCAAACAAATAGGTACCTACTTAACTAACTTTCACCTTTGGAAGTCGGTAAAGTCGAATATATTAATTGAGATTATAATTATTTCTTTTTAAAATTTGTGTATCGAGACTGGAACCTAGCGCTTTACGCATTATCACCGGCTCCCATTTTGAGTGCCAGCGCCGGCAGCCGTTGTTTTATATCTCGGCTGCCGGCAGTGTACTTACCGCCCGCTCCCATTACTGATATTTTGATAGCCGGCGCCGGCAGCGGAGGCACTCCCTAATAAAAACTGATTGAGAATAGTTTTTCCCTCATAATAGAATGAAGCTCTAAATGCTATGCATGTAATGAGTGTGATAAAAGTGGGCAAATCAAGTGATTGGGTGTTTGTTTACAAACAAAAACCATAGGTCCTCATTTTGCAAGCAATTAAACAAAATATAATGATGCGGAAGCTTCAATTTTGTTAATTACACAATAACTGAGGGTCACATTAAGGTACATTAAGCAGAAATGCCCGTAGTCTTAAGTTAAATTGGGGTATGACATCACGATGTCGTCAAGGCGAGGCCGCGCGCTTACTTGAAATCGCCGTCGATGACGTAAACTACGCTATATAAGCGCTAAGGTTAGCCGGAAGAATATCGCACCGTATGCTATCATCGTATCTAATTATCGACCAAAACAATGTTCCATTTCGACATTATTGAACTTTTTCACTTATAATACGGCAAATATTACGATAAAACTCACCTTTTCTTCAAGTCGTCGTTCTCTTCATATAACCTTTTCAGGTCGATTTCTAACTTGGCCTTTTCGCGCGATGTATCATCTAACAATTTCCTTGCATCTTGAAGTTCATGCTCGTACATTCCCTTTATATTAGAAACCTCGCGGGTGACCACCTCCTGTGTAGTTTGAATTTCTCGGCGCAAGCCAGAGTTCTCACTCTCGAGTTGGCGAACTTTGTCGATGTACGCAGCGAGTCGGTCGTTAAGGTTTTGTAGGGCATCTTTTTCCTGAAGACGGGTATGTCTTGTTGGGCTTAGAGGGCTATTAGGCCTTCCCGCGGAACTAGAAGGGCGGCTTCCGACAGGAGTACTGGATTGAGGTGGGCTTTGAACCGATGACACAACACTGATATTAGAAGATGTCACAGTCTTTTTTGATTTAGTAGACATTTTGGATCACTTGTTAAGTCACAACAACGGATAAATAAATAATTATATTGAAAACAACCAACAGTTATATGCAAAAGCAAAACTCTGACTCGTTCGGCCCGTGAACCCAAGCTAAAATGGTCACGTGACTATTTGAGCTTTGGCATTGAGTCATAGATTTTTTTTATATTCATAATGGCGTAGGATTTAAGAACGAGTCTACAGTGATATGTAAAATGTATAAAATCACTAATCAAAATTAAATTAAATAGATGTAAGTACGAAATTACTTTGTAGTACTTAGAAGTTAGAACTCGATATTGAGATTTCAAGGTAAATTTTTAAGCACGTGTTTCCAAATTCCAGTTTCCACTTTTCAATATTTTCCAAAGCATTGGAATATGATTGGAATCTATGTTAGTTTAAAACTTATAGAAAGAAGGTGGAGCTAATGACACATCCTTCATTTTTGATACATTACTGTCAAAATAAACAAATGTCAAAAAAATTACTTATCACGGGCCACTGCTAGATTTTTTAAAATTAATTTATTTATCTAATTTCTTCGATTTTAATGGATAAACAATAATGAAATGACGAACATAGATTTACGTGTTACTATTTAAAAGACTCGTATACTCTGCTGAGTGTTTTATTATTTAATAAAAAATCATATTTCTAATACAGGATATTTTACCTTCCGAATGTTTGTTCAAAATATATATCGTTTTTGAAAGATTTAGGAAAAGAAATGTATTCTTTTGAGGGCGATTTTAGACGAAAACCACAGCAAAATTTTGGTGGTGCGAGTGCTCAACGTAAGACTGATAGGGATGCTCTTATTTTGCAGTCCCAACAACAAAGACAAAAAAGAGAAGTAAGCTTTTGAGCTTAAAACAATAATATTTTTATTTGTTCTGTGTTTAACCCGATTTCTTTATTTTTAAGGAACACAGAAAAAGGTTGCATAGCACTGTAAAAATACAGGCATATGTTCGGAGCTATCTTATTAGAAAACATTGTAAACAAATTCAAAGAGACCAATTTGATTCAATTTTTACGAAGATAACTAGCGATAGCCAGAGTTTAGGACCTCTTCTTGCGAAACTTTTGTTTTTTTATGACAGTGTAAAGGATTCATCAAGATTGGCAAGTATTTTGTTTGTGACTGCAAAAATTTAATTTCTTTTATGTGTTTTGGTAATTAAACATTTTATGCTAATTCATTAAGCAATGCAAAAGTGTTATGCATTTAGAGTTCAGGCCTTGATGTCATTATATAAATGTGTACTGTAATACACATCCAAAAAATGAAAACAAGAGCTCATTTTTCTTTACTGAATATTGAGTAAAATTGTTATTTTTTATATTAGGTGGCAATATCTCAACTACTACTTAAGCAATGGAAAAATATAGTAGAAAATAATGGCTATTTAATACAAATAAGAAGATTGCTTCCTCTACATTTACAACTATTACGAGATGATACAGAGGTAAGAGTTATTTTTTAACAAGCCTAAATCTAGGCTTAAAACCTATGTATTTTTAGTTTAACACCTTCATCGTGAGTATCGCAGACACAATCGGTTTTCAATTATTGTTGCATTAAAGCAGCATAATCTTGGTACTTATTACTGGAGTTTTGATCAATTACAAATTGTATCACATCAACACTATCATTTGTAGTTTTCATGTATCAAGACATCAAACTCATTGAAAATGTATTTATAGAATCAACCTTAGAGTACATTTGATTAAGCTCTAAGCCTGGTACAGGACTACAGGATATACTATTGTTGTCTGTAGCACCTCCATCATGGGTATCGCAGACATAATTGATTTTTAATTGTTATGCGGCAGCCGGCTGCCGCTTCGGGATTTATGGATTAACTTGCTTTAATCCTTCAGGCCCCGCGCGAGCAACGGTGATCGCGAGAACAAAAGAATACAATGGGAATTCCTAGAACCTCCAATCCTTCAATCGATTAAACAATACAATTTTGAGTATGTAGTAATTTTTTAAACAATTTGCTTTAGATACCACTTGCTGTACCACTTAGAATGTTTGAAGTGTTCACATCGATGCAGAGTGTGGAATCATTTACAAATCACAATGAAGCTCTTAAGAAATTGGGTTCAACATTTTTGTATCTTATTAAGAAAGGTAAAATATTTAAGATTTAAGTCAGAAATAATAATTTCATACTTATATATTAATTGTTTTATAGTCAACATGAACTGATAATAATTGTTTTAATCTGATAACTATAATATTACAAGGAATTTCTAATGAATATTTTTTCAGGTTACTTTAAGAGCTTAAAAGATTTGTTGTGCCAAAAAGCCCCACCTCTGCTTGGGGCATCTCCTAATCCACCAACTCCAATGTGTGGAGCTATTCTGGACCTCGTACAGAGGCCCTTAGAGTTAGCCACTCGTGTCAATGATCTAAAAGAGTATGAGTAAGTATTACTCAATTTTGCTAATGGCTTATACCACAATATACCTGAATGAGCAAAGTTTTTTTAAAGATTACCCTTTTGAATATTTAATACTACATTATTTTGTATAATATGTCTTAGCTTTTTTCTATTTCTAAATAATAATTTATCATTATTACTACTTTATAGATCTATAACCTATACCTTTATAGACCGGCTATGCGAACAATAAAATTTCTTACTTTAATTTTATTTAATTCTTGACACGAATGAAATTTTAAAAAAATAATCTTTTTTGCAGAGATGTAATGATGACAGAATTTGCTGAAGCATTCCTATGTAATCCATATCCTGAACCCGTTGAGATGTATGTGTTGCCAGCTTTGGCACAGGACACCGTTAGACGGTTTCCTTTCGTGTCGCTAATCCGATGTTTAGTTGACGACAATAAGTTTAAATGTGGGAAAATTGTCAGTGACTCTTGGTTACTACATTCTGTTTTAACATTGGAACCACCGGGATTTGGTAAGAAAAAACACATAAATAGCTTTTTATGTTGCTGAATATTTTACTCAAATCTTGTTATATAATTATATATTTTACAGCTGATGATATGGTCAAAACATATAAGACAAGACTGCCAAACAATCCAATAGTAATAGAATATATTAAAGTGATAGCTAAATTAACTGTAAATGTTTGCAATAAGCAAATAACATATGACTACGAAGATTCGCTTTATAGCCAAGAAACGGCCGCTGACAATGATGATGACAGTGATAGTGATGATGAACCGAATCCGACGTCAGTGAGGGAGCAGACCCTCCTCACCAAGTGTATAGAACTCCTCAATGACCCTGACAGATGTGTGATGATGGCATGCTCGCAGATACTCGAAGATGACTTGACCACGGACTTCCTTGATTCAGTTACGAAAATATGTCACAATCTGTTATTGAGTCATAGGATGGCGTTACATAAGTACAGGTATGTATTCGTATATTGTGATATGTAATTGTATTTAAGAAAGAGTAAAATGTATAACCTCAAGTCATACTTCAGTCAGAGGTCAGAATTAATGTTAGCTGAAAATAGCATATTATAGTTTTATAACGTTTTGCGCACTATACCTTTTTTTCGTATTTATTACTAACCAATTTTTTAAAACTGATGTTTAATGTGTTATATTTGCATACATTTCATAATTAAAAATACATTATAGGTTGTTATACACGCTGGCGTTTAAGCCGAATTTCGTCCGCGGGGTGTGGGAGTGGCTATGCGGTATGACGCACGAGTCGTCATTCGGCGGCGCGGCCACGCCCCTTTTGGCGGCGCTGTCACGTGGTATCGGCGCTGACACCGCCGCTGTTGGCGTCACGCGCCTGCTCGCGCCGCTGGCGGTGTTCTGCGCGTTATTCTCGCTGCTTATCGGGACGTTGCATGATACGGAATTTTTTAGAGCTGATGGTGTGGAGGATATGAGTGGTGAGTGCGATTACTTTGTATTGAGTACCCAAATCAAAATGAACCATAATCGTAATTGGGACATGTAACAAGTACTGGTAATTCATTTTAAACTAGACGCGATTAAACTTTAGAGGCCATTTTTGTAATGATTTAATAAGTGTATCATTTAACTTTTTTGGCTTTTTCGAAGGTTATTTACTTTTTTTTTTTATTATTACCTTGTGTGATAGAGGCATGAGAGTTAAAAAATTTTTCGCCTTTCAGGGCTCACAAATAATATTTTTTTCGCCTTTTAGGGCTCACACACACGATGCGAATGCGTGCAATGTAATTTTTATTATGAGTTTTGTCGCAGATTTTTGCGATGCGATGCGAATTCGCAGTTTTGTGTGCGTTGGTGTTGCTGCCCTTGGTGAAAAGTTGTTATATTTTCCAGTGGACGACACCCCTTCTTCGACCGCCGGAGGCCGAGTCCACGCGTTCGACTTCTCTGAGCTTGGCGGCATCTGCAGCGTGCTGAAGCAGGTGTGCCTCGGCCTCGTGGAGCTGGCGTACCCGGAGTCCAGGCCGACCATAGTGGGACAATACAAGGACGCGGTCGGCGCTGCGCACGGACCTGACAAGAACCATACGCCGACTTGGGCTCATCTGTTTAAGGTGAGGTTTTACGCTTTAGTACATGCTGATCTCTAATTAAGGCAAATAGTGGCGTGTGTACGGTAAATTATACGGCTATTGCTGAACCAAAGATTTCCTTTGGTAGGATTGGTCCTTATGGCCCAATGATGGATTTAAGATGTGGAGCCACCGCGATTTTTGATGTTAATTTTTTAAAATTTTAGCAGCTTCTGCTCTGGAGAAAAATAGAGTCTCAATCTGTATAGAGGCATTAATTATGGTACTATTCCAAGTTCGGTACCATATTCGGATCATTTAAGAATGCTTAATTCATTTTAGGACTCATATTTGCACGATAAAGATGTTAAACAACGTAAAAAGAAGAAGAAGAAGAAGCATTATTTAAATGCGCTTATATTAGTATGAGTCAGTAATTACTGGTCCGATTTGAAAAATTCTTTCAGTGTTAGATAGCCCATTTATCAAGGAAGGCTATATTTCATTACGCTAAGACTAATATAAGTGAAGAAATAGAGGAAAATGTGGAAAAAACGGGGGAAATTATTTGAAAGGGCTTATTTCACGAACTTTTCTGTTATTTGGCACAGATAAATAGTAGGAACGTGAAGGATCATAGACTATTTATTGTGGACTAATTTGTCTGTGAAATATTTAATTTACGCGGGCGAAGCAGCGCGGAATGTCTAGTAATATTATAAAGCTGAAGAGTTTGTTTGAACGCGCTAATCTCAGGAGCTACTCATCCGATTTGAAAGAATCTTTCAGTGTTTTGATAGCCTATTTATCGAGGAATGCTATAGCCTATATTTTATCACGATAAGACCAATAGGAGCAAAGATACAGAGGAAAATGTGAAAATAAAGCTGAAGAGTTTGTTGGTTAGTTTGTTAGTTTGAACGCGCTAATCTCAAGAACTACTGGCCCGATTTGAAAAATCTTTCAGTGTTTGATAGCCTTTTTATAGAGAAAGGCTATAAGCTATATTTTATCACGCTAAGACCAATAAGAGCAAAGATACAGAGGAAAATGTAAAAAAAACGGGGAAAATTATTTGAAAGGGCTAATATCCCACAGACTACTGGAGCAATTTTTAATTTTTATGTTATTTGACACGAATATATTGTAGACTACGTGAGACATGGGTTATTAATTTGTGAAAAATATACGGTTTCCGTGAAATTTCAGATTTACGCGGACGAAGCCGCGCGGAACGTCTAGTATTAATTAATATGTTTATTGCTCCATTCATCACCATGTCTTTGGCATGCAGAAAAATGCGGCTATCAGCCTCCTTATATTAATTAAGCCCTGTCAACAGCGTTTTCGTTGGTTGAAAATCATAATATTCAAATTTTTTTATTTTATTTTATTTTTACTATCTAAATATTATTCCAAAATTGGCATTTAAACATTCGATTCGACTATATACTTAAATCCCACGCAGTTATTGACCTCATACATTGTTAAAGCTAAAAAACCCCCCCTCCCCCACCTGCATGAAATATTCAGGTGGCTCCATATCGTAAACCCATCTTAGGGATATAAAGATCAATCCTACCAAAGGAAATCTTTGGTTCAGCAAAAGCCGTATTCCTCGTTTTTAGGGTTCCGTACCCCAAGGGTAAAAACGGGACCCTATTACTGAGACTTCGTTGTCTGTCCGTCTGTCCGTCTGTCCGTCTGTCCGTCTGTCCGTCTGTCCGTCTGTCCGTCTGTCCGTCTGTCCGTCTGTCTGTCCGTCTGTCTCCAGGCTGTAACTCAAGAACGGTAATAGCTAGAGATTTGAAATTTTCACAGATTATGTATTTCTGTTGCCGCTATAACAACAAATACTAAAAACAAAATAAATTAAATATTTAAGGGGGGCTCCTATACAACAAACGTAATTTTTCAAACATTTTTTGCTCGGTATCAACGATGACAACAAGTAGGCACTTGAAATTTTCACAAAAGCCTTAATTATATGTGTACATTAATAATTAAAAATAATATTTAAATAAAATAATAATTTAAGGGGGGCTCCCATACAAAAAACGCAATTTTTGGCCTATTTTTGCTCTATAACGGTACGGAACCCTTCGTGCGCGAGTCCGACTCGCACTTGGCCGATTATTTTGTCTTGTACGCACACGAGTCACGACTAATATTACAGTAATTTGGTAGTTTTGCCTGGAAAGTTTTCCGGGAGTTTTGAAAATTGGTGATTTTATAGATTTCGACGTGCTCTTTTCGAATTTTCACTTTGCCACCTCGTATCTTTGCCGCTCGCGCCGCCATATTGGAAAAATGGCGCTCAAATACAGTTTTTTGAGAATAACTCCGTTCCAACTCATTTTACTTTGAAAATAGTTATGTAATACATTAAACTAGAGAAACTTTCCTACACTTTATGTAGTAACCGTTTTTTTTTTGTAAAAAAAGTTTCAGCGTACGAGAGCCGCAAAGTTCACTCCAACACGCGTTTTGGCCAAATAACTCACTTCCACACCACCATGAGGTAGAGTAAGTGGCGCGGTTTTTAGGGTTCCGTACCCAAAGGGTAAAAACGGGACCCTATTACTGAGACTTTGATGTCTGTCCGTCTGTCCGTCTGTCCGTCACGTCTGTCCGTCTGTCCGTCTGTCTCCAGGCTGTAACTCAAGAACGGTAATAGCTAGAGATTTGAAATTTTCACAGATTATGTAAATTTAAACTCTCTAGCTATTACCGTTCTTGAGTTACAGCCTGGAGACAGACGGACAGACGGACAGACATCAAAGTCTCAGTAATAGGGTCCCGTTTTTACCCTTTGGGTACGGAACCCTAAAAACCGCGCCACTTACTTACGCGTGTTGGAGTGAACTTTGCGGCTCTCGTACGCTGAAACTATTGATTTTACAAAAAACGGTTACTACATAAAGTGTAGGAAATTTTCTCTAGTTTAAAGGCTGTCACAGACAGAGCAGGTAATGTAAAGATGTATATTATAGCACGATACATCTCGATACATCTCGGTACATCTTTCTATAGAAATCGTCAGGAGACCACACACAACAGCTATAATGTATAATTTTACATTATAGCTGTTGTGTACGATTTCTATAGAAAGATGTATCGTGCTATAATATACATCTTTACATTACCTGCTCTGTCTGTGACAGCCTTAATGTATTACATAACTATTTTCATCGTAAAATGAGTTAGAACGGAGTTATTCTCAAAAAACTGTATTTGAGCACCATTTTTCCAATATGGCGGCGCGAGCGGCAAAGATACGAGGTGGCAAAGTGAAAATTCGAAAAGAGCACGTCGAAATCTATAAAATCACCAATTTTCAAAACTCCCGGAAAACTTTCCAGGCAAAACTACCAAATTACTGTAGTATTAGTCGTGACTCGTGTGCGTACAAGACAAAATAATCGGCCAAGTGCGAGTCGGACTCGCGCACGAAGGGTTCCGTACCGTTATAGAGCAAAGATAGGCCAAAAATTGCGTTTTTTGTATGGGAGCCCCCCTTAAATTATTATTTTATTTAAATATTATTTTTAATTATTAATGTACACATATAATTAAGGCTTTTGTGAAAATTTCAAGTGCCTACTTGTTGTCATCGTTGATACCGAGCAAAAAATGTTTGAAAAATTACGTTTGTTGTATAGGAGCCCCCCTTGAATATTTAATTTATTTTGTTTTTAGTATTTGTTGTTATAGCGGCAACAGAAATACATAATCTGTGAAAATTTCAAATCTCTAGCTATTACCGTTCTTGAGTTACAGCCTGGAGACAGACGGACAGACAGACGGACAGACGGACAGACATCGAAGTCTCAGTAATAGGGTCCCGTTTTTACCCTTGGGGTACGATACCCTAAAAACGAGGAATACGGCTTTTGCTGAACCAAAGATTTCCTTTGGTAGGATTGATCTTTATATCCCTAAGATGGGTTTACGATGTGGAGCCACCTGAATATATCAAAATATATTATTAATTAATACTAATATATTAATTACTAATATATTAACTAATATACTAATATTATTAATTAGAATATTTGAAAAGAGCAAATCTATAAAATCACCAATTTTCAAAACTCCCGGAAAACAAACTTAAAAGCAACCTATATGTGACAAATAGTGTGCATTTTACAATTAATTGAACTCTTAAATTTGACCGTTTGAATATATTTACCTTATTGTGATATTGTTGATTTAAAGCAATAAACAATAACAAGAAAAAAAATGCGCAGTGCTATGAAACCTCGAAAGAGACAATTTTGATTTGATGCATACTACTTAAACATACTTAAGTACTCATAAGTCATAACCCATAAGTCACAAACGAATATATTCGGTGACTATTCGAGGAAACCCCACAATCTAAGAGACACTGCTGGGGGTCAATCAAATTGATGCCAAGGCCAGTTGAATTGTATATGTAATCATCAATTTGTAATGACCTAATAACTGGGTTGTTTGCCTCATACGGAAAAACTTGCGACAGCGTTTAGTTGTTACAATTATTGTATGGCGGCAGGTTTGCACGCAACTGTTGCGTGCGTTATACGGGCGGGACGCACGGCTACACTTCTGTACGTCGGAGTGGGCGGCGGGCGCGTCGCTGGCTGCGGACCTGCCCGCGGCGCTCGCCCGCGCCCCCCGCGCGCCGCGCCGCTTCGCCCGCTCGCCCGCGCCGCACCCCGCCCCGCCCCTCGCCGCGCTCGACCCCAGAGCGCCCGCTGGTATGTAGTAGTACTTAAATGAAAATGAAATAGTACTATCAGAGAAGTTGATTCCTATGCAGATCGGGGACCTACGTAGTTTGGTTGCTTTACATCAAACCCAGCCGAGGCCGACAGATCACAATTAACATTGAATTGACATATTCGACCAAATAACGTTGGTCTATCAACTGCATAGGAATCAATTTCCTCGATGGTACATTACGCACCTAGGGCAGGAAAGTAAGAAATGTCTCAGATCACATTATGTGATTACTTACATGTAATTGTTGGCCGAGGCGAGGCTTTCTTATTTAGTGCCCATGGTGCGTATACTATTTTTCTCATCGACGGAGGCGGAAAACGGCAACTTCGGTAAGCGCAGCGGGAAGAAAGTTGACGTTTTCCGCCCGGAGGTGAGAAAAATATTTTATTTCTAAATCGGTTAAAAATTACCACTTTTAGAAGGTCTACATGAGGCCCTATTACCGGTTTGGGAACTAACCCCGCGAGATAAACTGGCGTAAGTAACTCGCACGTGTAGCCCGTGTTACAAAAAAAAAAGGGTAAATTCTTCTTAAAGTGATTCATATGAACTTACAGGGCATTTTGCTGCATGGACGTATACTTCATACTTCAAGCACAAAATAATACTACTGCATTAACAAAGATTTCGTTTTGTACTAATTACCATTAAATTCTTGAACACGTATTATCTTTTATATAAATAATAACATAATAATATATTGTTATAGATGAAGGACCTCCGCTCACTATAAAAGAGCTCAGAACGGTGACAATATTAAGGGAAATACCGTTCGTCGTTCCATTTGCCACTCGGGTGCTCATATTCCAAGATCTACTACTCAAGTAAGTGTTTTTAAATTTGAAACAGAAATCTGATAGATGTTTAATTCATGAAGCCCCAAGCGGCCACATCCGGCCGCGATAACAATGAAAAAGCTATTTTGTCTCGTTTTGCCACGACTGATGGGTTAATATTTAATTCTTATGACTGATTGACAGATTCGACACTAGCTTACGAATGTTATGCAAGGTTGGCGTGTGTGTTCGTTTGTTAAGCGAGTAAGGTAGCTGCACTATCTGCTGCATTAATATTTTATAAGTTAGAGAAAACATTTTGTAACACATAAACCAAATAATGTGTAATGAAATAATGTCTAATTCTGGCTTCTCACGACGCGTAATATCACAAGCCGCGCCGCGCCAGGCCAACTTGTACGAGCGAGCACGAGCCAACAGGCGAGTCCGCGCTACCTGTTCTCACGTCGCGCAATATCACGAGCCGCTCGAGCCGCGCCAAATCGCGCCTTTGAAGTTACCGATTTTAATCAGATCGGACGCGCCTCATCGATCCAGCCCGTGCCACTTCGAGCTACCCCCTTCACACGGCGCGTGGTTCGAGCTAGCGCGGCGCGGCTTATGCGCCGTGAGAAGCCAGCATAAAATGTGTGGAACATTTTTGACACGCAAACATTGCTGCCACCTACACACATTAATAATTAAGTTTCGATTCACAACTCTGGTAAATTAAAGCTCTAACGTTACAGAGAAAAACACGACCACCTGTACGAGATGGCGAACTTCAACGAGGGCCCGCTCATCACCATCAGCGTCCGCCGCACGCATCTATACGAGGACGCCTTCGACAAACTCAGCCCTGAAAATGGTACATAATTAAAAAACTAAGAGTCCAACAAACAAAATAACTTGATAGTTTAGACAACGTAACTATGATTTTAATTTCTAAGAAGTGCCATGGAATACCACTAGACTTAAGCTAGAAATAAATTATCGGATGCATCCATAAGTCGCGGCTGATAGAGGCGGCTTAACAATGTGCACAGTTCATCCGCGGATGCAAAAAATGAAGATGAGTCTTCGGATGTCTGGCCAGTCATTTCAGAACCTAAAACGTCCGCGGACGCGTCCCCGCGCCCCGTTCATAATGTCCGCGGATGCAAAAACATCCCGCTACTCGCTAGCCAGATTCTTTTCGGACGTCCGAACGATCAAGGTCGCGTCCGCGACTTATGTCAGACAATGTGCACAGCTTAGTGTATTTTGTATTAATCAGATAGGAACAAGCCGCATCCGATAAAAACGCCAGATGAAAACGTCCGATAATTTGTTCCCAGCTTAAGAACCCAGAATCAAGAAGTTTGACATTTGGTCAACACGATTGTTCAATTCTGTAGGCCTACTACGAAACAATTTTCAGACTCAAACAATCGAACGAGGATTCCGCGTTCTACTCTAACAACGTTATTTCACGTTTGTTAGAGTAGGATGCGGCATTCTCGTTCGATTGTTTGAGTCTCAAAACGGTTTCGTGGTACAAGCCCAGATTTGTGTTTACTCGAGAATCGAGATCATGATTGAAGTCGAAAAATCGACATCAATATCGGATCATTCGTTTATTAAAAGCGTATCAGATTCTGGAATAAGTCACCTGGGTTTTATTGTATTCCAGAGCCGGACTTGAAGTTGAAGCTACGTGTTCAGCTGATCAACCAGGCGGGCGCGGAGGAGCCCGGTGTCGACGGCGGTGGACTCTCGCGCGAGTTCCTCTCAGAGCTCGTCAAGTCAGTATAAAAACATCGAAATATACAGTACTAGATGACGCCCGCAACTCCGCAAGGACCGTAAATTTTTCCGTGATAAAATATATCCTATGTCCTTTCCCGGGACTCAAAATATCTCCATACCAAATTTCAGCAAAATTGGTTCAGTGATTTAGGCGTGAAGAGGTAACAGGCAGACAGACAGATAGACAGACGGACAGACAGACACACTTTCGCATTTATAATATCTTTTTTTAATTTATTCATTAGTTTTCATTTATTTATTTTTTCCATTAGCATGGAAGTATGGATAGGAAGATAATTTTCATACATTTGAGATGTTTGAGCAAAATATGGTTCCATCTGTCAAAAATTCGTAGCTAGCGCAACGATAATTGTATGACACACGAGTATGACAACCAACTAAAAGTACGTCTTATATTTAAACATCAATTAAACAAATTGCGAAATGAAAACACGACATTTTATACAAGTCGTTTGTGGCATTTCCATAGCATGGCTCATCAGTATTTTGACAAGGCGCGCTGCGTCGTCGCAACGCGCACATGACGGATAGCAGCCCCCGAAACGAAGCGGGAGGGGGTGTCGATGTTAGGACTACTTCGTAATAACGCTGTGATGACGTATTGGCCGGCTATTCGTCAAACAGCGTCGATGCAACGCTGACGCAACGCGCCGTGTGGACTGGCTCTAATTCTATTACAAAAAACTAGTAGACTTTCTCTTTGTTTAAAAAAAAACATGTGTCAACAAGTTCAATGCCTTGTTCCAAATTTAAAAAATCAAATGCTCCTCTAGATCGGCGTTCGATCCGAACCGCGGTCTGTTCCGTTTGACGAACGACAACATGCTGTACCCCAACCCCGGCGTGCAGCTGCTGTATAACGACTTCCCCAGACACTACTACTTCGTCGGCAGGATCGTTGGCAAGGTAAATACACAAACATCATATTACTTAGGTCAGCGGTTCTCAATTTTATTCAGCCTGCGGCACCGTTACACGTCGCATTATTTTGTCATGGCGCTCAACTCTACCTAGCTATTAAAAAAAGATACGTAAATAAACACCTTTAATGATTACAGTTAGAGAACCCCTGACTTTGGTTGATTGTTGTCTTACGCCGAACGCATGCGCACTTTCGGCGCTGATGGGCCGAGATGTATGAAATTCTAGGAAGCGTTTTCGAATAATGCGTAGCGGTCTACGCTGATATTTCACACACTTCGTCAGCGCCGACGGTCAACGAGCGGTCAGAGTGGCACCAAAATCATCCTCATAGTACTCAGCCATAGTCACAGTACTTACACAGTTATTTTAGTGACTTAGGTTTAGGGTAGATAAAAGATGAAAATGGCCAGCCACACAATATTGGGTCACGCAAAAGCCTAGGCTTCAGGCTTTTTCTCACACATATCGCATTTGATATTACGAGCGACGTCTCTGCAATCTGCTGTGACGTAAGATGATCGCAATTTATCATTATATTTTTATTATACTATAGTATTTCTTCTCTATTCCCAGGTGCTCTACGAGAATCTACTAGTAGATCTTCCTTTAGCGGAGTTCTTCCTGTCGAAGTTATGTTCTGGTCGGGAGGCGGACGTGCACGCACTCGCGTCGCTCGACCCCGCCCTGTACCGCGGGCTGCTGCAGCTGCGCGCGCACCGCGGCGAGGTCAACGACCTCAACCTGGACTTCACCATCGTGGTGGATGAGCTGGGCGAACAGCGGGTGAGTGTTGTCTGTGGTCTGTCTGTAGTCTGTGGTCTGTCAGTCTCTATCTGTCAGTCTCTATCTAGTCTATGGCTGTGTCTATGGCGTCGCCCGACACCGCATTCTGCCACGCCCTACACAGCGGTCTCAAACTGGATTTTACCATAGTAGTCGACAAGTTGGGCGAACACAGGCTGGGATTATGTTGTCTATGTTTGTGTCTACAATATCTTTTCTGTGGTTTGCACACTGCGCACATAATACTATGTTACATATTACATTAAAGAGGATCTAAGGAAGAGCTATTCCACGATCTGACTTGAGCATATAACTCAGTTAATAGTTTTTCTTAAGACCTACTAAATGCTAACGTAACATTTCAGATAGAAGAATTGAAACCAGGCGGGGCCAACATTCCCGTAACAGCCGAGAACAGAATAGAATATTTCCATTTAGTAGCAGATTATAAATTAAATAGGTAAGTTACCAGGTATTAATAATAAGGTGTAGTTACAAATTTATTATAGCTTTAAAATTGTACTCATAAAAAAATAGTTATTGAATACATAAGTTATACAATGTTTTATTCTTGTCTAATGTCTAGGACGTTGGAAAAGACACTTGATAGAGGACAAAACATATCATAAACACTGGCTTTCTATTTTTAATAGTAAGGGGAATAGTCTATTGTCATATTTGTGTGTCATATTTTAAAGTGCTTTAAAAGCGTTCTACAATTGATAGTTTAGAGCTCCTACACAAAACTGCGAATTCACAAATCACATCGCATTGTTATTTAATTTTTACTAAGAATTTTGTCGCAGATATTTGCGATGCGATGCGAATTCGCAGTTACATAATACGAGTATATGTGGGGCTCTTAAAAGCATATTATATATCCTTTAATTTACAGACAAATCCGGGCACAGTGCAACGCGTTCAAGAGTGGTCTAACGTCGGTGGTGAACGCGGAGTGGCTGCGCATGTTTTCGACGCGGGAGCTACAGCTGCTTATATCGGGCGCTGAAGTGCCCATAGACCTAGACGATTTACGGCGGAACACGCAGTATGGAGGTGAGGAATCCTTCGAGCAAAAATATTACGACATCTTGAGAATAAGTTGGGATAAAATTAACAAGCGAGCGTAGTTCGGAATATCGATTAGAAAATCAATACGCTAAAAAGCGACAGTATTGCTAGGCAACGAAACGAGAGTAATGGAGGGAATATAGTGAGACAGGAGGGATAGAGAGAGAGAGGGGGAGATAGAGAGAGTGGGTTGAGAGAGAGAGAGAGAGAGAGAAAAGGGGGTGAGATAGAGAGAAAGCTGTGATTAAGATAGAGAAGCGAAGAAAAGCTAATTTCTTTTATTGGCTTCATAACTGATGATTGAAGACGTATTGTGCCCTTCGGGAGTCGATCGCAAGGCCTTGGTCTTGGTAGGTTTGTTTACTACATCGTTATACTGTAATTGTCAGGTGGTTTCTCGGAGGAGCATCCAACGGTGCAGTGTTTCTGGAAGGTGGTGGAGACGTTCGACGACGACCAGAGGCGGCAACTGCTCAAGTTCGTCACCAGCTGCTCGCGACCGCCGCTACTAGGGTTTAAGGTGTGTTATCCAGTGGTTTAGACTTTAGAGCGTGGTTATTGACACGGAGGTCGTGGGTTCGATTCTCGTGTTGGAAAAATATTCTTCTTCAGATATAATCGAGAATCGAATCAGCTCGATCTCAACAGCTTTTGCTACTTCCGGCATATATACTAGCGCACAATCGTGCTGCGGCTTGATTTGGAACTGAGTCGATCTCAACGGTTTTTCCTACTCCTGACAGATATACTAGCGCACGCTCGTGCTGCGTCTTGATTTGGAACTAATCAGACTTATAAATTAAAACCAGTTTCGGGGGTAAGGCTGCTGGCTGATTATATATTATTATTTGACGATAAGGATAATCTATGCGTCGGATGGGAATTTTAAAAGTTGCTCCTGTCCTTGAGCGCTGAGAGAGTGTTTCTTTGTACTGCACACACCCTTGGGCAATATAAAATCATTGCTGCGTAGCTAGCATGATTTGAACCGGCCACCGTCACCCACTTAGGTGTGCGAAACATTATTAATTATAATATACTAGCTGTCCCGGCAAACGTTTCTTTGCCATATTTTATAAAGTATATCGCCCGTATTATTGAATTAGTGACTAAATAAGTATGTCACCATGGCAACGTCCATCGCTATCCCGTGACCCGCGTCGCATAAACAATGGTCGCTCTTTATAGACAAATAATTTGCAATAAAATAAAATTGCGACAATAATTAAAGATCTAAGCTATCCTATCAGTGTGGGAGGAGGGAGGTGCTGTACGCATGCCTATGCGTACACTCACTCATTTACTTAAAGGTGGAAGTTTATTTCGCGGAATATTGCTAAAAATAATAACAAACTAAATTTTAAGCTATGGATTTCCGCAAAGTAACGCCTGATTCCATTAGCTATCCTATCTCTCAAGTTGGATAAAGCACACATTTAAAAAAAAACATTAAAATCGGTTAAGTAGTTTAGGAATCCATCGCGGACAAACATCGTGACAGGAGATTTATATATATTAGATTATATGTTTGTATAACTGTTTGGCATAATAATAAATAGCACATAGGACATACATGCGAAAAAATGTACGATTACCGCGGAATACTGTTTGAAGCCGCGCGCAATTTCTAATTTTAAATAACTTTTGTTTATTCAGGACCTGCAGCCGCCATTTTGCATCCAATCCGCGGGCGGTGCGGAGCGGCTGCCGTCGGCGTCGACGTGCATGAACCTGCTCAAGCTGCCCGAGTTCCGCTCCGAGCGGCAGCTTGCCGATAAGCTGCTGTACGCCATACAAGCCGGCGCCGGCTTCGAGCTCAGCTAAGTCAGTCACAAGTAATAATATAAATATAAGAAAAACCGCTCTTAATTCAAAATTTTAATAGGTATCAGGAATCAGAATGCAAAATATTGAACCGATCAAATTACTGCAATTTGCTTACAACCTTCCGTGAAATAATCTTCACTCATAAGTCATAACTCATAAGTCATAAGTTAGAAATGACACTTGACAGACTAGAACAAAACATAACATCCCCGCATTCCACAAAGTTAAAAACGATCAAAACGCTCAAAATACCTCCTAGTGGAGGCAATGAAGGTTTTCACCTCTGATTTCGTTGAACCTCCATCGATTTTCATGAAAATTGGTGAGTAGGAGGGGGATACCCTAAGAAACAAAAGTGACATAGTGTCAACTTGCGTTTTTGCCCTGGGGGTTGATGCCAAACCTTCTCGGGGTGTGAATTTTTTAAATAAAAATAACCCCAGGAATCAATAAACACATAAATTCTAAGCAAAATTTGTTATATAAAGTTTTTTGAATAAATCAATACTTTCGGAGTTATTAAAGATCAAAGATCATGTTTTTGCATGAGAAAAATACATGTCTTAAAGCGGTTTTTCATAATTAAATAAGAAACTATAGGTTTTTACGAAAAATGTGTACTTAATTGCCAAAATTAAAGCCAATTAAAATAAAAATAATTTGTACCCTGAAATACCTTCCTATAATTATTCAAAGTGAGCTATAGGTGATTGTATATATTATATTTTCTTTCGGCGAGTACCTAAGTCTAAGCATTCAAACTTAAATAACGTTAAACCGATGCATTTTATGACATGTACTTTCTTAAGACCTTTTAAAGTGCTTAAAAGTACCTTTCTAATAAGCATTTTAAAAAGTTAATAGCATCAAAATCGAACAAGTTATGATAAAAATAAGATGACCCTTACAATTTTTTTTGGAAAAATCGAAAAATAAAACGTTGACCATTTCTACAATAATTCAAATTTATGGTTATCCCCAAAGGCTTTTCTTTACTTTAGCATAAGTAATAATCTCAAAAATTTTTCTTGGTTTAGAATGCTTAGTTTTGAAAAAAAGAATGATTTAGTAAAATCGAAATTATTAAAAATTTCGTAAATATCATTTTGTTTTGAACATAACTTCAAAAATATTGAACCTTCGTAAAAATTATTAAGATTGAAATTTGTGTCCATTTTTTAAGAAATCTTTTGATTTTCTTTTGATTTTTATAGGATGAAAAATAATGAAGATAGAGACGTTTTAAGCCTTTTACCGCGAGAACCATGAAACCGGGACCTTTTAACCCTATTTTTTTTTAAACCAAGGGCTTTAAAAGTATTTTTCAAGTCGATCTTAAAGCTCTTTAAATTACCTCTAAAATGGTCCATAAATGAATCCGATAACTTAAAAAATAACAGAGCTATTGTGATATTAACGAAAACATTTTTTTTAAAACAATTTTGAAGCAGAGATTTGGGATGCAAATATTGTAGGAAACCCTGTCAATAGGTATATCTATACTAATATTATAAATGCTAAAGTGTTTTTGTCTACCTGTTACCTCTTAACACCCAAACGGTTCAACCGATTTTGCTGAAATTTAGTATGAAAATACTTTCAGAGGGTAGTTTGAAATCGTTGTTTGAATATTTTGGACTAAAATATTTAAATATCAATGTTTGAAATATATTAATAAAATTTTTCTTAACTATGAAAAAATATTCGAACTCAGTAAAGCTGATAAAAAACTTAAAATAAAAACTTAAAGCTTATTATTCAGACATTGGGTAGTTTACAGGGGTGAAAAAATTTCGCAAAAAAAATTAATACTAAGCAAATAAACTGAAAAAATTGGGTTCAAAAACCTAATAAGTTTTGAACCCAATTTTTACCGTTATTCCGCAATAAAGGGGTACTTTTAGGGGTTTATATTTAAGTCTTATCTAAAAATTATATCATAAAATACTAAAGAAACTCTTTATGTAATGTAAATATACGATTTTAAAGCAAATAAATACAAAAATGTTTTCTTCACGATTAAAGAGATGGTTGCTAAAAGATTGAAAAATTAATTTATAATCATAAATCATGAATAAAACATTAAAAACATTTATTTTATCAAATTAAACACAATTACTTTAGCCAGAATGGTTTAATCGGCATTTTTTCTATTTTCAACAAAATGGGTGGATTTCACCCCTAAAATAAAAAAAGCGCGATACGAGCGTATGTCACTTTTAAAGTAGAGGGCTTAACGTACTTATACTCGGCGCGGCGAACCTTGGTCCCTATGACACTGACAGTTAATAACATTGTAGTGGCGTCACCATTAAATTAGGATCATATTGGAAGTGTCTAAAAATGCCATTTATAAATTTTACGCAGCTTTATGCCATTACAATGATATTCCGTTGAAAATTTCAACAATTCTTAACATTTACAAGAAATTATCTTAATCTGAATTTACGCTTACGTCCTGCAAAACTTACATTCTCGTTAAATGTCACACGACGTAAGTTTTGCAGGACGTAAACGTAAATTCAGATTAAGATAATTTCTTGTAAATATTAAGAATTGTTAAAAATTCCAACGGAATATCATTGTAACGGCATAAAGCTGCGTAAAATTTATAAATGGCATTTTCAGACGCCTCCAATATGATCCTAATTTAATTGTGACGCCACTACAATGTTATTAACTGTCAGTGTCATAGGGACCAAGGTTCGTCGCGCCGAGTATAATCCCAAATTTTCCTCCAAATCGATGGATGTTCAACGAAATCGGAGGTTGCACCTGATTTTTGCCTTCATTAACTGTACTATCCTATTTTGAGCGTTTTGATCGTTCTTAACGCTAAGTGGAACGCGGGGGACATAGAATTTATTATTATGTATTAGTCTAGTCGGGACTACAATTTATGAACACATCCATACTTAAAATAATATTTTTTAAAATACGAAAGTGTGTCTGTCTGTGTGTTACCTCTTCACGCCCAAACCGCTGAACCGATTTTCCTGAAATTTGGTATGGTAATACTTTGAGTCTCGGGAAAGGACATAGGATACTTTTTATCCCGGAAAAAAATTTACGGTTTCCGCGCGGTAAACGAATTTTGGCGCAACGGAGTTGCGGGCGTCATCTAGTTCAATATTTAAAGTCATGATCTGTCGGCTGGGTTTGACATAACTCGACCAAACTTCGTAGGTCGCCAATCGCCATCTGCCTATGAATCAACTTCTCTGATAGTATCAATGGTCATGGTCATAAAATGGTCATAAAATTGATATTTTCAAAGTTTTTACTTATATATCAAAGTTAATAACCAAAATTTTGGTTTCAGTTCCAATCGTGTAAAGGAAAATCTCAATCAGGATTTCCGGGGAGATAGAAGTAAATATTTTTAACGGATTTATTTATATATTAATGTTAATGAATGATATCATTAAGTCGGTAGTGTAGTGTTTGTGTAAATAAATGTTACCTTCATATTTATTGTAGTTTCCGATTTTCTTTACAAGCTGTTCCAGTGAACTTGTCCCTTAGATTCTTCTTTGTTGACATACTGACAGCGCCATCTACCGGGACGAAAAGTATTATGTTATACTTCCGTCCTTTTGTAAAACATAGTAATATTACACTTCCTTATTAAGAATGCACCTGACCCTAAGGCTTCTTACAGACGAACGGCACGTGTCGGCGGCACGTGTCGGCGGCAGTCGACGGCAGTCGGCGGCACGTGTCGGCGGCAGTCGGCGGCAGTTGACGGCAGCCGACGGCAGCCTTTGACAGCTTATGACGCTTGCAGGGGGCCTACCACGACCTTTCCTAGAACTATCATGTTTCCAGAACACTTTGGTGTAAGATTACAACAACATTACCGTGCTCACTTTTTGGAGTTTACTCCTTAAGAATCGATTTTCATATATAAGGCGCCCGGTATGAGAAAAATCCGAGGGGTAAAACCTACTAACAAGTAACGAAAATGTGTCACGTTTTTGGTGCGCATCTTTAGTGCGCAACTTTCTAATTTGGCTGTGAGTGTATTAAGACCATAAAGGTAATATACCTATCGGAATATAATATTATATAAAATAATATAATTATATTATATTATTATATAATTATATTATTATATTATTTTATATAATATTATATTCCGATAAGTATATTAACTTTATGATTAAGACGTACATATGGTATGCTGTATAGGCGACTATACCTATATACTATATGTTATTGGGCTTGTTTGTTTCTATCAGTGTCGATGTATTTATATTGCTATTTTTGTTATAAATATCAATAATTAATATTGTTATTGTGAAGTTATAATTTTTATCATTATACTGGCTAAAGTGAACTAAAAGTATTTTGAAATAACTATGGCAGAAACGGGTGTAGATAATATTGCCGGAACATCTGATTTCATATGATATTAATCTTTTTTCAGTTGAATAAACTCTTTTTGCGTATGGTTAGATACTCGTACTTAAGGAGTAAACTCCAGTCCTGAGTCGGAGCTGACACACTTTTTTTATTAAATATAATTTTACTAAAAAACAGTAAAAAATGCAAAACAATGTTAAATCCGCTGTGAAATATCAACTTTTTTAAGATCGCTAGCTTGACGTTAAAGTAATAAATTCTTATCTGTCAAACGATGTCGGTTAGTAGAGGTGGTGGTAGGCCCCCAGTTGTGACGTACGCTGCCGATACAGTGAGACGTACTGTAAAAAAATATCCGTCTGATGCGAAACGTCCGTTGCGTACTATACCGACCTGTGGACGCTTACCTTTACGCGTTACGTCACAACTGCAAGCGGTATAAACTGTCGATGGCTGCCGTTAACTGCCGCCGACTGCCGCCGATATGTGCCGTCGTCTGCCGTCGACTGCCGCCGACGCGTGCCGCCGACACGTGCCGTTCGTCTGTAAGCGCTCTTACTTGACTTCATACTTAAACCTAGATCTCAAAATCTGTAAGGTCTAGAAAGCTGATTTTTTACACAAGTAACTTCAGTGCATGAAAATTAAATTCTCAAGACTGAAAAAATGCTCGATAGTTTCTTTTTTACAAAAAACCTTGTTTTAGACACACTGTCTTTTCTTTAATATTTTTTAATATCTAAAAAGGCATTGATAAAACCTGCTCAAAATACTTTTTTCATAATCATTATAGTTCGTCTTTTGTTCAAGTAAAACTAACTTGGCGATGATTTCGCGTCGTCCTTTTTCACCTGGCATATGAAAGACGGGCGTGAGTGTGAAGAGAGAAGGACTATGTTTTATTTTTAGGGTCAGTAGACCTTTTAATATAAATACAGGGTGTAACAAAACTAAGTGATAATACTTAAGGGTGTGTAGAGTTCACTGTGAAAATAGCAGCAGTGGAAGAGATTTTTTTTTGTATGGGCTTTATAACGCTAGGGCGTTTGTCCATACAAATCACAAAAAAATACTGTTTCGGCGCTGGTACTTTCACAGTCAACCCTTTGTAAGGGTAAAGGGACACATACACATCCTAAAGTATTATTACATAGTACATACTTAGTTTTGTTACACCTTGTAGAGTGCACTGAGAAAGAAGCAGTGCGGCGCTGAAAGAGGAATTTACTTTTGTCCATACAAAATGAATTTGCCTATGCAAAAATCACAAAAAAATCTCCATCAGCGCTACTTTCACAGTGATCTCTATATTAGGGATGCTGTGTGTTGTCTAATATAGAGTTCACTGTGAAAGAAGTGCTGATACAGACCCATAAAGTTATATATTTTTTATTTTTATTTATTTATTTATTTATTTATTTAACTCAGGCATTTTGGCCCATATTATAAATACCTTATAGACTAACATACATACAATTATACTAAAAACTAACACTAACACTAAAACACTAAACACGTATTGTCTGCGACGTGGGGCGCGACGTATTCGGAAGTCGTCCTCGGAACCTCCTGTAGACGACTCCAATCGGCCAGAATATTATATCACTTAGTTTTGTTACACCCTATATTCATATTATACAAATGTTATTCTACGCCTTATTACAATACAATATCCCAGCGCGGTGATGAAAGTCCAGGAAACACGATCGCGTGTTATCTGTTCTGTAATCTGAATACGAAATGAACGCTTTTGTTTGTGAGTCTGTGTCCAACGTGCCAGGGAACTAGGCGGCCGTAAATTATTGGATGACCAAAACTAGTTGTTTATATTACATAACAGCGTTTGTATAATATGCGTCGCAAAATTATACCGCTAAACCCGCTTACTCATAAAACATTTATGCAAAAGACAACTATTCAAGGTTTGCTGTTTCTGTATGTCATGTGAGGTTTCCAATATGCCAGAGAAAGACAAGCAAACCTTAAACAGTTATTCTCTGTGTAAATATTTTTTACTGCTAAAATATATGATTGAGCACTAAATCCCCCTTGGATTTACAACTCAATCGTGTCATAGATAAAATTAAATTAAGAAATTAAAAAAAACCCCCGCCAAACAACTTTAAAAAGTAATGAAATAATATTTACTGCCTATAAGTTCAAATAATTCCTAACTTGTGTAAAGTAATATTTTAGTCCATAATTGTTGTCACGGTGTGTCGGGGGACCGCCAAGTAGACTACAACATACAACCGCCAAGTCGCTGACTATCTCGATTGTTCGCTATGAATTGATTGTGAAATTAAATCAAACATCTACATTAGCGGTCCCCCGACACACCTTGACAACAATTATGGACTAAAATATTACTTTACACAAGTTAGGAATTATTTGAACTTAAAGGCAGTAAATATTATTTCATTACTTTTTAAGTTGTTTGACGGGGGTTTTTTTTAATTTCTTAATTTAATTTTATTTCATACTTTTTGAACTTGTGTTGGTTATAGTGCAGAATAATTCTTATCAACAGAATCATAAGTATTCTCATGATTACCATCTATCAATGTCCCTTTTGATGAGGCTGTTAATATGAGCCCAAACATGAAACCTCCACTTTGGGTTCATACGAAGCTCGGTTCCTATAGAATCCAGGTGATGCTGCAGCAGCAGCGTGTAAATATTTACTGTTTGTCAACTTCTTACTGGTTGTTGCAATTAAAATGAGCCCAAACACAAAACCTCTACCTACTCTAAGTTGGCGAGGAGTTGGATATCCTATTGATTACCAGGTGATGGTGCAGCACCAGGACAACTTTCGATTATTATGTATATATACTTATACAAGACGTTAGTGTAAACACCGTTGTCCTTGAAACCATCAAATGAGCCCGTCATAATGAACAACTTTTTCTATGAGAACAATGCTGGGAATAAAAAAAAATATGTCTTCATACCCATACAAATTGCCGATCCGGGCATCCGTATGGGTATGAAAACGGCATTTTTTTTTGAGTTCCCAGCATTGTTCTCATAGAAAAAGTTGTTCATTTTGACGGGCTCATTTGATGGTTTCAAGGATAACGGTGTTGACACAAACACACTGTATTGTATATTCACAAATGTCACGAACTAGAATGAAATATAAAACCCATCAAATGACTACAAGTTGCTAACGGCCTTTCATGAACCAGATAAACTCTGATTGTCCAGCACTGAGCAGGCTGATGATGATAAACTTTAGCTAAGAACACTCCCGAACATGTCAGCTTTCAAACAAAAAAAACTAGATCAAAATCGGTCCACCTGTTTGGACGCTGCGATGCCACGGACATGAACCAGATAAACCCTGATTGTCCAGCACTGAGCAGGCTGATGATGATGAACTATAGCTATGAACACTCTCGATCATGTCAGCTTTCAAACAAAAAAAACTAGATCAAAATCGGTCCATCCGTTTGGATGCTACGATGCCACGGACAGATACACACACAGACAAACAGACAGACAGACACGTCGAACTTATAACACCCCTCTTTTTGTCGGGGGTTAAAAACACTTCACAGACAGGCAGGATTAAGATGCGTATTTAATTCATACTAAAATAAGTAACCATGAACTTAGCATCATCAATAATTACACGCAATAATTTGGCCCGTAGTCGGTGCATTCATGAGTTCAAATATGGCCGCCACTCGGCGCCATTAGCGTTTTGACAGTTGCAATCAATCACGCCTGATGAATGAGGTTCGCGAGCGTACGTGCCCGCCACGGCGTCGCGACGCCAAGTCGCGCGCCGCACGGTAGCTATGCGCCCGCAGGGAATATGCACCTTTGTTTCAATGTTTATGATTATGATAGTTGGGGAGGCGAAGAGGGGATTTCGGGAGTAGCTCGAGCGTGTTAGATTAAGTTTGCATAGGCTTCCGACATGACGTGTCTAGTTATCATGGTATAGAAATCAGATTTCTCACGTGGTGGGTAAAAAAAAATTTTTTTTTGAATATTGAAATGTCGTCGGATCTGTCAGATTAAGATAGGGGATGTTTAGTATACCCCAAAGAAGCTTCCATATAAAGCACTGGCGATTCAAAGGCTAGGTAAGCCTGTAGGGACATTTTAAAATATAAAAAAATAAAGCTTCATATTTTCATAACTAAGCTTCGCAGATATTTTATTTTGCTCTAAACTAAATGATTTAGTCCTTGTTGTCTAAAATATATTTATAATTTACCTAAATAAGCAATTTTCTGAATATATTTTCTTTTTCAAAACTTTAAAATGGCTGCAGTTTCTGAACCCACCGCTAAAATAAAAAAAAACGCTCTTATTATTTTTTTATCAGCTTTACCTAATGTACAAAACCTACTAGGTCTCCATGACGCTCGAGTGACTATATAAATAGCACCCTCCCTCCTCTACTATGACTTATGTCTATTAACAAGATAGGTATGTAAGGTACGATTTAACAGTTAAATTTTAAAAGTAAAAAGTCAAAATAAAATTGTATATTATAAGAACCAATTTAAAAGGTCTCGAATTCCACTACAGCTTCAAAGTAAATGTAAAAGTCACATTTAAATTGGTAGCAGTATGTTTTCCTAGTATGTATATAATTATGTTTATTATGTTGGATCATTGCAGTGTTGAGTTACTGACTATATTACAGACATCGTTGTCTTGTTGTAAATATACAATTCTGTTTGGTATAGTCCGCGCGGAACTAGTTGGCCGCGCCTGAGGTATGTGAGCGGTGGGACGGAGAGGCAGGGGCGCTTCGCACAAGAGATTGCAATAGCAAGATGAGTCCGCCGATAAAAACACAATCTAAGGAAATGATAATTAAAGTGCATACGTTTTTTAAAAAACGGAAAGCCGATGTCAATAGTTTAGAACAGTGGTCCCCAACCTTTTTTTCATGCGGGCCACAAACATGTTTTGGTCTTGGCGTCGCGACTCGCGGGCCGCAACAAAAATTTTTTAGGGTTAAAAAATAACTTTCTTCAAAATTAAAGATTTAATATTATATTTAATAATATTATTAATGATATTTAGACTTTACGTTATTTTGCCGGTGGGCGTGAATTTCAAAATTGTTTAATATCACGCGGGCCACAAATAAAGTCCCGAAAAGAGCGAGCTGAAAGAAATTAGAAATTATCTAGTAGATGCCGCCTGTCTTAACGTGGATAGCATCCACGTTAAGATAGAGGATGAGAATGCGAAGGTGATCGATAAAGTATCGGATCAGATAGAGAAACAGATAGGTACCTTGACTGATGCGATTGGGGAGGGGGGGGTCGCCGTACAGAATGAACCGGAGTCAGTGACACCTCCAACTTATGCGAGTGTCACCCGGGGAAGAGGAAAATACGGGACCCTGCACTCCTTAGTCGTATCGGACAAGGAAAACTTCATGCCCACGATTGGAATAGTAGAGACCGTAGGAAGGATTGTGGAAGCAAAGAGAGAAGGGATACAGGTAGACCGAATTAGGAGGGGAAAAGATAGAAAAGTGATCATAGGGTTCAGGGATAAGAAAGATAGAGAAAGAGTCAGAGACAAAATAGAAAAAGCGGGGGTGAATATAGATACACAGATAATAGAAAATAAGGATCCCCAGGTTGTGCTGTACGGAGTGCTGAAAAGCTACACTGATGACGATATTTTAGAAGCCATCAGGAGGCAAAATAAGCACCTCATGGAGGACATCCTGGGAGGGACAGAGGACAGAATGAGTGTGAAGTATAAGAAGAAAGGGAAGGATGATCACACTCAGCACGTGGTACTCAATGTGTCACCGGGGCTGTGGGTGCGTTTCACCGAGGCAGGATATCTTTATATAGATATCCAGCGCGTCAGAGTCGCCGACCAGTCCCCCCTAATCCAGTGCTCGCGCTGCTTAGGGTACGGACATGGGCGGCGATTCTGTAGCGCTGCCGAAGAGAAATGCGCCCACTGCTCCGGAGCACATCACCAGTCTGAGTGTGATGATCTGAAGGAGGGCGTTAAGCCGTGTTGCACGAATTGCAAAAAAGATAACCAAAAGCAACTAGACCATCACGCATTCAGCGCGGACTGTCCGGTGCGACAGAAGTGGGACGCTATAGCACGTGCAGCAGTCGCATACGACCCCGAAGACAAGTAGGACATCGGTGACTGGGACCTGGGTACAGAATAGTAGGGTTAATGCTATTGTTGGTATATAATTATGTAATTAAATGCAACAATAAATAATTAATCAATTCCTTGTAAATGTGTTATGCCAAAAAAAAAAAAAAAAAAAAACTTACACTTTGCACCTACATGATATTATTTTGATAAATAAGACAAGCATGTAAGGCAAACGATAGAAAAAAAAAAAAAAAAAAAAAAAAAAAAAAAAAAAAAAAAAAAAAAAAAAAAAAAAAAAAAAAAAAAAAACTAAAATGTAAGGCATAACACATTTAAAACAACAGCACCTTGTATCTAACTATATACTTACCATTACCAGTTGCACGAGCTATAGATTCCCAACATGACTGTTGCAATTATTTTATATCAAATAATAATGGCAGCAACCACTTCCGCCGGATATTCCGGGCTGAATGTAAAGTATGTAGAAGCATTCAGGCACACTACATCTTGTAATAACTGTGCATTAAACAAATGGGCCAAATACCAAGCTTAAATTTAAATATAAACTACAAGTATGAAAAATATCTGGATTGTAAAGGAAATAAAATTGTGTAATTGTAAATTAAGACGACACTAGATTTTTTATATTTATAATGGAACACTAATGCTTTTAATAAGAACATAGAATAGGAGACAATTGTAATTACCTAATTAAAATAATGAAAATGTAAATTTATATATCAATTAATGTAAATGTTGAACATGAAAGATAAGATAATGTAAAAAGAAATAGATATAAATTATGGAAACAAGTAGATTTTAAACAAATGGGCCAAATACCAAGCTTAAATTTAAATATAAACTACAAGTATGAAAAATATCTGGATTGTAAAGGAAATAAAATTGTGTAATTGTAAATTAAGACGACACTAGATTTTTTATATTTATAATGGAACACTAATGCTTTTAATAAGAACATAGAATAGGAGACAATTGTAATTACCTAATTAAAATAATGAAAATGTAAATTTATATATCAATTAATGTAAATGTTGAACATGAAAGATAAGATAATGTAAAAAGAAATAGATATAAATTATGGAAACAAGTAGATTTTTAACTAAAATAATCAAAGTATGGAATTAACTAAATGTAAATTATATGTATTAAATGTAAATGAAAAATAATGTCAATTATATGTATTGTAATAGCCAGAGGAAGGAAAATAAAAAGATAATGTAATAATTAGAGTACTAAAAATATATGTTATAAATTAAAAATAAAACAGGGAATGTAAACAAATAAAGTTGAGACAAATAGTTAAGTGGAAATTATATGTAAATAAATTTAAAACAAATGTTAAGTGTAAAAATGTAATAAAGAGTAAACAATTGTCCCTTCTTATTGAAGGGGGAACAAGAGGTCCCATATAAGGGGCCATTAAAAAAAAAAAAAAAAAAAAAAAAAAAAAAAAAAAAAAAAAAAAAAAAAAAAAAGTCCCGGCGGGCCGCGGGTTGGGGATAGCGGGTTTAGAATATAAAACTGATCAATTGTCTAATGTCTTTAATTTATTATTTCCAATAATTAAATAATACAGTGCAACCTTAATACAACGAACTTCAATATAACGACTTCCTTCAATATAACAAATTTTTCGCAATCCCCTTGAATTGTCCATAAGAGTCAATATAAAATATACCTTTACATTGCGAACATTTATGCGAACATCCTCTATATAACGAATTTTCAACCATCATGAAAAAGTATAAATACCTCTAATTAACGAATTTTGTCAACCCACAACCTTTATATAAAGTTTCCACCAATGCAAATATATGACATAGTATGTGATTCATGTCGCGACATGTTTCTATACGCATTTGTTCGTAAAACAATCATTGTTGTTTGATGAAAAGTAATTGGTGAGTTTCGTTGTGCGTTATCTTTAAAATAACATTAAATTACCTACATAATATTATAATGAAATTAACATTAACGTACCCACCAAGATATGTAGGTACCTACTTTTACGGATTTCACTGCATTTAATTTTCATGTAAGAAAAAAAATTTGTTACCTACTTAAGTAATTGTTTTTAAATAGAAAAATTATTACAAAAAATAATTTGATAAAAATGTGTTATCATTTATTAGTAAAAGTTATTCGCTTTATCAAAATGAGTACCTACGTAATGTTGACGTAAATTAAACTATTTTTTTTTACCTCTTTATAACGAATTTTGGACCATCCTAACCTCAGTATAACAAACCTCAGTTTAGCGAATTACTTGATATAACGAATATTTTCTTATTCCCCTCAGATTTGCTATATCGAGGTTGCACTGTATTACGAATATTGTTCACGATATCGCGAAATTGGTCGTCACTGTCTAATCTCATAAGCATTGCGAGCAGCAAGCAACCCGCCCCCTCACCCCCGTCCCTACCTAAGGCGCGGCCAACTAGTTCCGCGCGGACTATAGATAAGAAGGTCTATCACTAAGCAAGCCACGAAAAAAAATTCAAACATGACTTTTAACTGCAGCCTCGTGAAACTTATTAAAACACCTATCCATCTACCAGTTACATACCAAATAAAACAATATACTAATTAGAATGTAATAAAAACATGAGTCATTACATGAGAAATCGTTTCCGCTCGCATTTACAGTATCAAAAGCAATTAAACATCGTAATAGGCTGTCATAACACCTCAATTCAGCCGCGCGATGCCGCGGAAAGAGCGATTCGTATAATAGTGTCTATCAATTGAAATATTTGAAGCGATAAATATTCGACCAAGTAATTCGATCGTTTCACCTCTTATTGTTGATGAATATTATTATTTACGGTAGATTTAATATCCTCAGGTAGGGTTGCCAGGCGTCCGGATAAAGCCGGACTTATTTTTTTTGATTGCGTATCCGGTCAAAATTTAGGTCCGACTTTTGTAGAGCTATGCATCTTTTATTTTACTAGCTGTCCCGGCAAACGTTGTTTCGCCATTTAAAGTATTTCTACTTCATCAGTTGATACAAAATCTTACCCTCTCTTTTGTGGTGGGAAAAATTTTATACACCTGATGTTAAGTTGGAAAACACAGTTAATAATATGAAGTAAGTCCAAAGAAAAAAAAAATTGATACAAAATCTGACCCCCTCTTTGGCCCCCTTAGGGAGGTGGGAAAAATTTTATACACCCTGTAGCCGTAGCACGGCGACCAGTGGAAATGCGAAAGTATAGACAAACTGCAGAGATAAACTTAGGGTTGGACCTCATCTGGCAGCACGGAATCGCCTTTTTCCGTCGCCCTTTCTCTTTCTGTCGCTTAGAACTGCCATTTGCTAGACCGAGACAGAAAGCATAATGCGATAGCACGCGGCGGAATTCTCGAGGCTATCGCATTATTCTTTCTGTTTATGGAAAAAGGCGATTCCGTGCTGCCAGATGAGGTCCAACCCTTAAGGCGCGGTTCCAATCTTTTTTCGTTCCGAAAAATTCAATTAAAATGTCACTTTATGACAGACTATAGTCACAAACTGTGGAGATAAACTTAAGGTGCCGTTCCGATCTTTTTTCGTTCCGAAAAATTCAATTAAAATGCCACTTTATGACAGACTATAGTCCTAAAAATTCAAATAATATCCTACTTTATGACATATACTATAGTCTGTCATAAAGTGGCATTTTAATTGAATTTTTCAGAACGAAAAAAGATCGGAACCGCACCTTAAGTTTATCTCCGCAGTTTGTCTATACTTTCGCATTTCCACTGGTCGCCGTGCTACGGCTACAGATGTTAAGTTGGAAGAAGACAAATATATCTGCGAAAACCGCATTCAAATCGAATCAGTAGTTTTCGTGTGATAGTGGAACAAACATACAGACAGACAGACAGACAGACAGACAGACAAAAAATTTAACCACATTTTGGGCTTCTATAGCGATGTAGTGATACCCCCCGCTTATTAATTTTTGAATATCTTTAATGTACAGAATTTTCATTTCTACAGTTTTATTAAATGTATGGATATGGAAATCTTAACGACAGATGACGTCGCGTCCTAAACAGAAAATCGGTACGCGCGATATCAAACTAACTAAAAATATAATGTTATGTTAAAATGCTAACTCCTTAATATCGACATGTCGGCCTTATTATACATAATATTATGCCCGGCTAAGTTACCTAGTTCGTCCGGCTAATTTTGGCGAGTTGGCAGCCCTATCCTCAGGTGATATGAGTCACCGACTGGGCCACCGACATCGCACTCTTTCTGTACCAATGAAAGGATTAAATGATTGCCTGTCAGCCGTAATGTGAATCAAATGACTGCACCGTTTTTATGTTGAACAGTAGAAAGAGTTAGGTTAGCTTGACTCACTGCTCTCAGTCAGCTTAATAGGTTTTCCTCAAACACATTGTATGTTTGTTAACTTCTCACTGCAGTCATGCAAAAAAAAGGTTTTGTCTGAAAGGTTAAAGAATTGGCTTGTGTCAGTGATATAGGGCATAAATGAGTGTACATGTCGCTTGATATAATAAAATAATCGGCCAAGTGCGAGTCGGACTCGCGCACGAAGGGTTCCGTACCGTTATAGAGCAAAAATAGGCCAAAAATTGTGTTTTTTGTATGGGAGCCCCCCTTAAATTTTTATTTTATTTAAATATTATTACTATAGTTTGTGCATTCTAAGATGATATGGCTGACAGTTCCCATATTCCTTGCTACGGATTTTTTTTACAAGAAAACAAAAAAAAAAAAAAATGTAGAGATCAACTACGATAACATGGCGCGCCCCTCCAAATGACTGTTTCAATGTGTGTAGTCACATCCTTATGAAAGAGTTTGTATGTAGTAAGTATTCAACCAATCACAGTACACGTAATATTTCAGTTAATGTCACTTATTACCAAGATTTGTTGGTCAACTAATCATAACTAGCCTACCGCGCAAGACAACGCACTTCAAACGTTTTGACAACGCACTTCAAACGTTTTGAATTTTGGAGGGGCGCGCCATGTTATCGTAGTTGATCTCTAATAAATTATATTCCATCTACAAAAACAAATGTTTCCTATAATTGTAAATGAATAAAAATGAAAAGTTGTTAAATGCTAACTTATTAATATTAAATTATAAATATTAACTGTGAAATAGGACTATAAAATTATTGTTTTTTTTTTTTCTTCTTTTTTGGCAACTTGACACAAAGGATGTGTTTGTTGTGCCACAGACAAGGTAAAAAGGTAAGGAATATGGCGGGAAAACCATATTCCTCCTATTATAATTTTAATCATCGTTTTCATGTATCGTCAGGTCTAAAGTCTAGTCAAAGTCTAAGTAAAAGTCAATACAGTCACAGGAGTCAAGTCGGTCGATTCAGTAAAGTGGTAGACGCTTTACTGAAACTTTCGATGGAGTTTTGGAGGGAAGACAAAATAGCACGTTTCTGGATATTACATCACTTTCCTACACTTGTGCATGAACACGAATATCTAATGGTTAATATTCTACCAATATTACACATTAAAAACCCAGCTAACACAATTTTAGGAAAATAATACAAAAACACAACAGCACTCTTTCACATGCCCGCCAAAACTCAAAATTATTGTTTCGAAAATATTTGAAAAATGTCAGATGCATGAAACGAAATTTATGCCAATAGAGATTGACACTGTTGAATCGAAATCAAATCGATAAAAAAGGCGGCCATCTTAAATCGCCGGCGCCACTGAAACTTCAGTACAAAATCGATAATTTCGATTGCAATTCCTTTACGAAGTGATTCGATATTTTTAAATTATCGATTTTTTTTTTTAGGTAACTTCCCTACAATTGTCAATTATTATCAAAGAGGATGTAAACTGTATACTACGTAACAAGAGGTCGGACTTAAAAGAAAAAAAATAACAATCCGTTATTTTTTAAATTTGAAACTGAAGTTAAAATTTTTAAGTGCAACCTTTCACTCTAAACAGACCAAAAATTAAAAAAAATAATAAAAAAGAAATGAGCTCAAATAAATGTTTTATTTCAATAAAAAATATTGTGCATAGCTAAATAAATAGGCTAATAAGGTAAATTAAACAATAAAACAGATTTAATCCACAAGCTTTTGTTGATTTCTATTATTCAATATTATAATATTACAGTACAGTTTTATGTATTTTATTTATAAATATAATAGAATAGCTATCTATGCTACTCTACTAACTACTTGATTGGCTTATACAGTAAACTCTATATAGGGAGGGGATTAAAGCTGCGCGTTCACCAGGTCGGAATCGGGACGTACGGTGCGGACGGCGCGTCGTGTCGTCATATAAGTATTTGTCAGGCGCAGAATGACGTTCCAGTACTTCTAGTGCAGTTCACAGTAGTCAATACCATACATACAAAGCAACAAATCCGTCCGCTGCGTACCTACGCTCCGATTCCGATCCAGTGGACGCACACCTTTATACATACACACGTCTTAAGTATCATTACTTTGTTTTGTTACATCCTGTATACGACAGCTGAAATCTATCGCGTGGGCTTAGGCCAGCTGCATACCACCTCACGTCTTGATCAGAGGATTTTTCCTTGGTGGCCGTACCACTCATAATCCCATACCTTCCTTCTCCTCCTAAAATCTCCTTAAGAGCTATTGCTTGCAGACTAAAATGTTGCAAACTAGTATAGGGACCTAAAAATCTGAAATTAATGAAACATTTTTCATTTACTACATTTCCATACAGTTTACATAAATTATTAAGTATAGTTAACAACCAGTATTATTACAATAAAACAATATACACATTTCAACATTTTCCAAATTAATTGTATACTGATATACATTATAAAATTTTCTATGAAATAATAATCTGTCTTTTTCATAATATTAGTATAGTATAAGTTGTAAATTATTGTACAAATATGCAAATAATACTACGACATACTTTGTATTAGAACATGGTATGACATAGTTATGCTTTGCTTAAATTTATCAATTTACGGTTATATTTCCATTTTACAATGGCTTACCTTTCGTTTTTCAATAATTAATCCACTTATTTTACAATTTTTGTATGAATTGCTACAAAATAATTTTCACATAATGAAAATCGAACTTTGAATTTAAACTTCTTCTTCGTCTTTTTACTCATGTAGTTTATATCCTCTATGGTCTTTTTTATCAGCCAATCACAGTCGACCTTGCACAGATTATGTGTGAAAACTATACTTATCATAATATTTTGTCCTGCCCAAAGATCAAAGTATGTATATCTCTATATGTATTACACGTAATTTCATTCAATTTGGTATAGCGGTTTAAAAGTTAAGTTACCTCTAGGAAGACTAATTATTGACAAACTTCAACACTTAGAAAATTATATAATATGGTGCTCTTTACCTGACCTCAAAGTCCTTCAACGGTCAACCTATGGGAGTATAAAAGGTCGATATTAGTGATGCGGCACGCGTTTCGCGACACTTTGACGTTCGCGCGACGGTTTTGGCCGACTCATTATTGCAACAATGTATTGTACGGAGCCCCCACAGAATTCGATATGACATTGAAGGTTTTTGGTGATGTAATGCTGAAACAGCTAAACCTGATGAGACCACTGAAAGAGTTTGCTACTCAATACAGATGCATGCACAAAAAGCGATTTAAATTAGTAAGTATGTATCTATATTTTTATTGGTACTTACTTCAAACAAAAGTCTGAAAGGTGGTAGAGCTGGAGGATGTACTGTACTCTACTATGTAACTAACGTCTTTAACGACTAACGTCTTTAACGACTAACGTCTTTACTCAATTTCACAAAGGTGCCATCTCTACTTTTTCCTCAATAATAAGATTGATATTTTTAATGCACTACTCTACAGTACATTGATAGCTTGTTCCGTCCCATACCATAAAATACGAGGCTTTAATACCCACCATTCTGTGCAATATGAGGTCTTATAACTCTTAACACGTTAATAAAGAACAACAAGTAACAACACTTCAGCAAACTGAAAACAAAAGATTTCCCAAAACATGACTCAAATGTGCATTCATGTTTGCATTGTCGAACTAAACGCTCTTCCTCGAAGTCACCTTTAGGAATATCTTAATTCCTATTGTTGTGGCGAAATAAAGGCGTCAAGTGTCTTCTACAAATGAGTCGACACCTTAACAATCGTCGTCGCGGGTGGCCCGGGCGCATTGTCCACCGAACTTCTCAGAAGGTCATCGGCGGCTAGCCCACGGGAAGGCCTATAATTATAGATAACTCACTTGTCAGTCAAGCGAGCCAATCTACTGGACCTAATGACATAGTCATCCCGCTTTCGCCGAATAGCTAGGTCAGATTTATCATTTAATAGAGCCGTCGTAAAAGTTCTAACCACAGGTTTTTAGGATCCTCCCGCCGTGGAGGAAAATTCGCCTTAATTTCACCGAGTTTCTGAACTTTTTTAACAAGAGTTAATCTAGAATTTATTATAAGTAATAAGTATTTTTATTTAACCACAACAACTGGTAAGTAAGAGATCTACTCAACAGTTGATGAGCCGATCAAAAGTGCTTTTGAATAGATAGATAGGCTTCTGTCAAAAACCTTCAGAAACCGGGAAAAGAAATTAGCTTATGACTCAGCTCGCTCCTGGCAAATCGTACTGTCGTGCAGTACTATTTAAAATGTAGAGTTAAATAAACGCGTGGCAGCAAATTAGTATCGAAAGGATCAGACACGTAAGGCTGTTGTGGGCGAAACTGTCAACTTGCAGCGTTCTACACATTGTACGTACATTTAATGGTACCACGCTCTTATAATTCTTGCCTACGCTTCGGCGATTTGAAATGTTTTGGATTGCGAGAATATTTTATGCGTTGTAAATGTAGGTGTTTAATACGAATTGAATATCCTTATGAAGTTTATACTAGTGTTTTGAAATGAGATACCAAACTTATATTCTTCGGACTTTGATAAATAATTTAATAAATGGATGACTGACCGAGTAGGTAATCCCAGTAAAGTGTAAACCTACAGTTAAGTAAACCCACAGGATTTACAGTTTATAGGGATGACTGTTGTTATAGGTACCTTCAAAATCCAAATTAATTCCAAAAGGTGCCTCTACATGTTGAACTAAATGGACAGTCATAGGATACGTCACACGATTGTCACCATGGTTGGATCTACGCTCTTAGGTAAAACGCCAATTGTGCGCGATCCTAAATGACTATGAGACGTTCCCATTTGCCTGTCCATCAACGTCGCATATAGGCTGTATTACAGAGGCGAAGTCGGAGCTCACAACTAGTACAGTAATTATAATAGGAGGCAATTATCAGATGGAGTGTACGGAGTGGAAACAGCGCGAGGTGACGGCCGCGGCCCGCGCCGCGATCCGATGTGACGCGGCTACACACTGTTCACGACTATTTTACCTCTAGAAAGACCCTTAATGTAAGCTATACGTAAGTATCACTCTCGTAATAAGACAGGTGATATAACTCCGAACGCACTATATCTAGCCGATATGGATCTTACAGACGCCAACTGACACGGCCGAGGCGGACCACCCAGCCCGCTAGTACAATGTCTATGATAACAATATGCCAACGCTAAATGTATAAAATATCGCCCAGTCCGTATTTAAATGTAAATCATCCGGACGAAAATGAGTATCGTATTATTTTATGTTGCGTCGCTTAGTGCGGCCTCTTTTACTTCCAATCAAGGGAAAGCAGACGTCAAAACTTCAGTATTGATGGCCGTAGCAGTCAGACAATAGTTTGGTTACTAAAGGGTGGTGAAGTGTGTCTGTAAAACAAAATACACTGACAAATCGGCGAAAACATTACGTACAGTAGTAGTACACGACGCGACGTTCAATCAGTTTTTACTTCTTACATAAAAAAATATACTTATATAACATTATATTAGGTGGGTATAAGCCAAACTTCCCTTAATTTATTATTATGTGTAAACCGCTTAAATCGCTTAATTATTTAGGCCAGGTTTTTAACAGTCCAATAAAAATTAAAGCTGTAAGTTAAGATTTAGTTGCATTTAATATGGAGTGGGGTCGATAATTTTGCGTTAATGTTTTTATTTGGTCCGTATATTTATGTCCTCGACCCTCATATTTCACCGTGTCTGTTCGAAATTCGAATTGCCCCTTTTTCGGATATCATGCCTAAGTTGCATTTCGATGCCTAAATAAAAAAAAAAAGAAAAATCTTTGTCGAAATTTAGCAAACCGCCTTACTGTCGCATTTGCCGCACTTAAAGAGGATTCTATTAATTATTTAATTGTAATTAAATGAAGATTTTACAGATTAATGTATGGGGTTTAATAATTGTCAAAATCTTTATTTACTTACCTGTGAGAGTAAAGTTTATAGAAAGCATACATACTATTTAGTAGAACCCAATCTAACCATGTGTTAGGTCCTAACAACTTGATATGTTTTATGCATAGAGAATAAAATTCTACCGATATTCTATCTGCTATGTTATTAATCAGGCCACCATGACCCAATGGGTTATGGTCATACTGATATAGCAAACCAAAATAAACTGCAAGATTTTAACGTCTGCATTTAGCAGCAGCTTAAAGATTGATTGAGTAGGTATCCCATGCCACATCGATCAGAGTTGACGTCAAAATATCATGTTTAGTAGAGGCAGTATGTTAAATGTATCTCAGTACCTAACATAGAACACATTAAAAGATTATTAATATGGGTTCCTTATAAAAATAAGAATTTGTGTAAATTCATCTCCCAGGAAGGGATGGAAGAAAGTTTGTTGATTGAAAACAATCAGATAATATTGTGCTGTTTGGCAACTGCAGATATGTGGTTATTAAAACGCAGATATTTCATTAACGAATAGGTAAAACATAGCCTTTCACACATGAGAGTATAGTAGGGTCTAGATTCTACTCTACTAACTACTGATTGTTCAAAATCTGGAGTTTGTATGGCGAAAAATGAACCACTGGACGATTGACGACTGTCTTGTTGTAATTGCAGGCTGTAGCGTTATCACTGTAATGAATTAATTATTACAAAATATGCTGGTAATATAATAATTTGCTTACTGTCAAATGAACGTATTTGGAAGTAACTTTTTTAAGAATATTCGGCTCAAACTGTTATTTTAACCCTCCGTTTGCTCTGAAGTTCAAATAAATATTTTGGAGTTTCTTTGCCAGTAAATCGAACAATACGCGCGTTGTGCCCGCGAACGACGTGGGTGGCATTTTGGGTCCCACGCGAGAAAAAAATATATATCTCCAAAGAAAATTAGTCCCTCTAAAACACGACGCAGACATGTGTTAATTTTTTCGCTTTAGATCTGCCACGGGAAGATTTGTGAGGCTCACGGATATGAGCTTGCTTGTAAACAGTGTTTAATTTAAATAATTCAGGCGAACAGTGTTATCAGCTTAAGTACTCTGCCAGTTAATGGAGGCAAAGAAGTTGAAATATAATATTAAGTATTTTAATATTAAGAAAAAATATTTGTGTGTGCGTAATTTGTTTAAAGTTGTGGCACTAAAAATCTAAAGGAGTTCCTATTAGCTTTTTTACCATAAAAAAATAATTTAAGTCTACTCTACATAATAATTTTCTGTCATGCATACTTAGAAGATACTAAATATAATAACTATTACCTATGCTGTAAAATAAGTTATTTAAGTAGTTAATGGAATCAGGCGTTACTTTGCGGAAATCCATAGCTTAAAATTTAGTTTGTTATTATTTTTAGCAATATTCCGCGAAATAAACTTCCACCTTTAAGTAAATGAGTGAGTGTACGCATAGGCATGCGTACAGCACCTCCCTCCTCCCACACTGCCTATGCGTACACTCGCATGCAAGAACTTGCAAACACCACCACCACACAAGCAATAATGTTGGCAAATCCGTGCAAGGCCCCTCACCACCATGCAGGTTGAAAACCTCGACGCGCGTTTCGCTCCAACACCGGAGCATCCTCAGGATGTGGACTCTACGAACAACGTCCGTCAAGTGCCGCCACCGGCCAAAACACCGCCTTTTATACCCTATCGAGCCCCGCTACTACCCCCACTACCCTCACCAGTACCCCCGAACATATTAATAAGCGGTGACGTAGTCAAGCAAGTTTGGTTATTCAACAATGCAAATCTGTTATTTTTCTTTTCTTTTATGATCTCTAATTGTTCCAACACGCTCAGCCGAAAACCTTTATCGCATTTATGTAAAACTTTATAGGAATGGCCATCGGGCACGGTATGATTACTATCTAAAAGATGTTTAGCAAAATGTGACTTATCAGGATGACCATTCCTATAAGCCGCGATATGTTCTTTATACCGAGTCTCAAATCTTTGGCAAGCCGTACAATAATGGTGCGCGAGGATTCATTGGGATGAGTTTTTTCTTTGATGATTCAGTTTGAAAGAAATATTGATTATTATTAATTGCTAATTTAAGCTTAGCTAAAAACTTGTTTGTTGGGTCAGAAGGAACCCTTAGAAATTGTTCACCCTGAATCACGTCATTAACTCTGTCCAAATAATCGTCGCGCTCCATCACTACTACTGTGTTACCCTTATCCGCTTTCGATATTACTAAGTTATTATTATCTATTGTTTGTTTTAATGACCTCAAAGCCAGTCTTTCGGGGTTAAAAGAGAATATAAAACATATTAAAATTAAATTCAAATTAGAATGTGAAGATAATAACACCCTAAATTTTCTCGATATATCTATTACTAGAGTTAATAATAAACACAGTTTTGGAATCTTTCGCAAGCCGACATATACTAATACTACTATTCATGCATCGTCATGTCATCCTTGGCAACACAAACTCGCGGCCTTTCATAGTTACATTCATAGATTATTATCGATCCCTCTTAGTAAAGATAATTATCAAAATGAGCTTAATATCATTTTCCAAATTGCGATATCCAACGGATATAGTCCAAAAATTATTAATAATATTTTGAAAAATAAAAACAAGAAAGAACTGGTTAAGTTTTTGTACGCAGGTCCTATTGATAAGGAGGTAGTTAGATATAAGTCCAGTTTGACCTACATGGGAGAGGTATCTGCACGCTTATCCAAAATAATGAAAAACAACGATATGCATGTCGCATTCAGGACAAATAATACTTTAAAACATCATTTATGTCATAACAAAGACCGGATTGATAAAAATATCAGTCCGGTGTCTATAAGATCGATTGTCCTGAATGCTATAGTGTATATGTGGGTCAAACTGGACGCAGCTTTGAGACTCGGTATAAAGAACATATCGCGGCTTATAGGAATGGTCATCCTGATAAGTCACATTTTGCTAAACATCTTTTAGATAGTAATCATACCGTGCCCGATGGCCATTCCTATAAAGTTTTACATAAATGCGATAAAGGCTTTCGGCTGAGCGTGTTGGAACAATTAGAGATCATAAAAGAAAAGAAAAATAACAGATTTGCATTGTTGAATAACCAAACTTGCTTGACTACGTCACCGCTTATTAATATGTTCGGGGGTACTGGTGAGGGTAGTGGGGGTAGTAGCGGGGCTCGATAGGGTATAAAAGGCGGTGTTTTGGCCGGTGGCGGCACTTGACGGACGTTGTTCGTAGAGTCCACATCCTGAGGATGCTCCGGTGTTGGAGCGAAACGCGCGTCGAGGTTTTCAACCTGCATGGTGGTGAGGGGACTTGCACGGATTTGCCAACATTATTGCTTGTGTGGTGGTGGTGTTTGCAAGTTCTTGCATGCGAGTGTACGCATAGGCAGTGTGGGAGGAGGGAGGCGCTGTACGCATGCCTATGCGTACACTCACTCATTTACTTAAAGGTGGAAGTTTATTTCGCGGAATATTGCTAAAAATAACAACAAACTAAATTTTAAGTTATTTAAGGACACAGATTAAAATTTGATGAGAAAACGTAACTCGGGTGTTTTTGGTAATCCATCCTGTAGGATGGCAACACTGCTGACGAATTCAAATCCCTATCTCATTTTTATTGGCCGTTAAGTTCGGATTTGAGATGTTCGTTACCTGGATGAATATTTTTATGAGAGGCTCAGCCCCAAAGTTGTGTATATTGTTTAATGTATTTTACGACGCACTTTATTTATAGAGGCCATAAATAAAACGTGCTATTAAATATTTAATCTCATTTAGAAACAAACGACTTATCGCCTCGATTGCGTAATCGACCGAAAACTCCGAACGCAACTTTGGATTATTTGCAGATCGCTTGGAGACAATTTTTTTCTCTGAGTTTGCTGCACCTCGGAGTTTCTATGAAACCTTATGTCAACAGCATAGAGGTTGTTACAGAGGTAAATTATACCTGAATGGCGTGTACGGGTAAGTAAGGAGACTGTTACTATTTGTATAGGTATGGAGATAAGCTTTGTTTGCGGTGGCAGGTAGCGCGTAGCACGGGTAGTGGCTACCGTCGAGCATACACCCCCGCACCCCGCGACTGTAGCGACCTAAAACAACTTAAAAGAGTTTTCACACGACGATCTGAACAGTCCTTTCAGTCAAAATTCGTCTAACATATTCAAGCCGTGTTTTCACTAGGGGACATGGCGTGGAGACAAGTCGTCCGACATTTACGTAGTTTGTCCCTGCAACACGTAGTTTGTCCCCTGCAACTTTGTCCCTCGACATAATATGACTTGTTCACACTAGTCACTAGTCAGTGGTGAACAGTATGTTGCCAGCGACAAGTCCGGCAACCCGTAAATGTCGCAGCGGCGTCGGGCGACATGTCGCAGGACATACATTTCGTCACGTACATTTCGTGTCGCGCGACTAGGTCGCGACTCGCGAGACAAATGCCCACTAGTGAAAATGCGGCTACAATCAGCAAAAGTTTTGATGTATCTCTATTTTAAATATTTTTGAATAGAAGTTTACGGGGTACGTAATGCATCTATAGCCCGGTCTAATTAAACGCGCAAAAAATCGTAACCTCGGAATAATTCGCATAGAGCTGAAAATTGGTAGAGACGTTAAATACACCATTATTTCTTCAGTCTGAAATGAATGGTTATGGTTACAGTTTTGTACCTAAGCAGTTCACGTTCGAGCCTAAGCTATGGTATGGTATACCACAGTGGCGAAGCCTCCATAGAACACGATTCCTACCGGCTTACCTTGGCCAATTTTAATATATACATTTTTTATTATTAATAATTATAGCTTACCCCGCTTCCTACAATTTCATAAAAATAATTCGCCATGTATTTAAAATCACGCAAACGCACACATACCCGTTTTTACGATCGCACTCAGAACGCGTACGTACTGCTCCTCCTGGGGAACTCGCTCAAAACATCGGGAATCCAAACATTTGAAATGTATGAAATTCACGCACACATACACATTACTACTACATGCAAACGACTCGTCGATAATGTCGAACAACAAGCCGATCCCACATAGCCTACCTAGTCTTTATTTGTCATGTGTTAAGGTTTAGTTTCGCATGTTTCGCTTTAAAAGATTTCGTCCAATCACAACAGAGCTAATTGCAGCGCGCGACGCGACCGGCGCGTGCTGTCATTTCAATTCACATAAACAATTATATTACGCGCTAATTTGCACTCATTTTGTACTGTTATTATTGTAATATGCAAAATTTTGTTTATTAAGTTAGTGGGCTAGCTTGATTGTAATATTATATAGTTTAAAAGAATCGAAAGTAGTGAAATTTTACTTGCCAAGTGTTGTGTTGTGTTTTTGTTTGTTACATCGTAAAGGTTGGTTTGTTTTACTTACTTTGTAATTTGTCGTGACACGGTTAGGTGAGAAATGGCAGCATTAGTACAAATTGACTGTTGTCTTACGGATTACCTATTATATTTTATAATAATATTAAATAACGACGACAGACGACAAATAACAAAATTAAACATTTAGGTACGTATTTCTGCTGATATTTCTTTGCTACTAGCTTTTGCCCGCGATTTCGTCTGCGTGGACTTCAGACAGGTAGCCTATGTTCCTTTCCATGTTTGACATGGGATGCATGCAAAATTTCATCTAAATCCAGTTTTTGCATGATTGAGTAACAAACATCTACACTGGCAAGTCAGGATTCAATTATTTTTGGTGTGTGAGTGTGAGTGACGTGTGCTTAAAACGGCTTTTTTTAAAGCCACTTTTATCATACTCGACATGCACTGTTCATATAATACCAGTGATGTCATGTATGGTGAAGGTGGTGAATACTAACAACACTAACACTGCATGCAACGCACACAATGCAAGCAAAGCACCCTAGTAGTTATGGAAAAGGTAAACTAACACACTTAATACAGGTATGTAATTTATTGCACATTTTTTTTACAAGAATTGAAATTTTGCTTATTCACGAGTTAGCCGTTTTTTGGTCCGGCTTTACCTTTATTTTTTTTCACCCCACGCCACTGGTATACCACTTTGAACTTTTTTTGCTAGAAACGAGGTCGATTTTATGCTATTAAAGGTAAGTTTAAAATGTGACAAATGTGTAAACTATGCGAAACCCGCCTGAGCTTTTCCACAAACTGTTTGTCTGTGGCACTCGAGTTATTACATCCCGCAGGACCTTTATCCCAGATACGTAAGAATCATTATCGCCCAAATAAAAGGTAAAATAATATCGAATGTATAACAAGAGCGTGATAAATGCTTGAGCAAACATGGCCGACAACCCTGTGCTAACATTTTTTACACCTTCTTCCAACTGTCGCCACTGCCAAGGTACTCAATGCAAATCCAGACGCTACCTCGTTTACGCATTTTTTGTGCACCAAAGTATTTCTTGGTAACTCCTTGAGTGGTTTGTCTGTAAGCTGATTAGCTAAAAGACAAATGTACAAGCCAAACCCCTGAAGATAGAAACTTTTGATTCTGTTATGATATAGGCAATAGGCATCCATCTAAAAAGTTTTTTAGAAGTAGGTACTCTGTAGGTAGGTAGGTAGGTAGGTAGGTAGGGATTAAGGTGACGCAGCGTGAAAGTAAGAAACCGTGTTGGATATGTTTTAGATTGCTTGTTTTCTATGAGAGGCCGGCCCGGCCTCTCATAGAAAACAAGCAATGGAACAGCAAAAAATGGAAAGGGCGTAAGCGACGTTTCTGTAGAATCGATTATCACGACGGAAGAGGAGCGGTCAGAGAGGACACTTTTTTACTGTTATCTATTGGTTAAGTTAATAAGCGTCAGTGAAGAAAAACTTAAAATCAAACAGCGTTCCGGTGGCCAGTTCTCACGAGGAGCGGCACTGATTAGAGAGTAGAGACAGACTTTCAGACCTCTTAATTTTTATATTCAACCTTATGTTATAGGCACGAAGGTCCTGGAAGAGGTGAAATAAGTGTGAATGGTGTAAACCTGCGGAGATCAGCTCAAGCCAGGAAGTACGGCCGGACCCGTGACCGAAGCTCCACCGTTTCCATTACACCTTCAACTGCTAACAAAAAGGCTTATAATATTTTCGAATATAATAACCGAATGTTGGTGATTGAAGTTTTTATGCTGAAAGGCTGGCATTATTATCAGTAAGTATGTGCTACAGAAGAAAATTCAGTATAATATTTCAAAAACTCTACAATGGCTTTTCAGTTTTCAGTTGTGTCGGCTCTGACTTTGAGTCCATCTAAGAAAGAATAAATGAAAACGTCAACTGTATATTGTTAATCGTAACATATACAGTTACGATAATAAATTGTTCATTATGATTAATTTTTGTTCAACCCCTAGATTTTCAACCCCCATTCTCTACTCGTCTATTTACGCTACTTGAGAAAGGAAGTTTAACATTTTGGAGTGGATCACGAAATAAAGGCACGTCACGTCAACGACGTAGGAAATGACAATGGAGACGTTGTGGAAATTAGATTGAGGATTATTGATGTCGCGCCCGTGAAGCTCGGAGTTTGTTCAGCTGGTTCCCCGGGCCGGGGGCGGGGGACAAAAACTACAAACGTCTGGGAACGGACGACGACACCATGTCCCATTAGTTTATTTGTTCTATTTGTCAAATTATTACGATTTATTAATGTTGCGTGCTCTTATTCTTAATGTTATGTGACAATGTTCATAAGTCATAACGTCGTGTACGTATATTTTGGGAACTTGCTCGTAAGATACCTACTGCAGGTTTCAGAGTTCAGAAATCAGACCTACGAATAATAAATAATATGTATAGTATTTTATTTCGATGGCACAGTATATTTTTTTTAACTTTTAAGTTGGATGATTTTAACATAAGAATTCAAGAGACCGCCATCTGCCTATAATGAATCTATTTCTCTGACAGTAGGTACATTAAATCAGAAAGGAATCTAACAAAAATAAAAGCTCCAAGATGCTAGATAGCTAGATACGGTCGAGCTATTTACGGTGCATTGTGTCGTATCTCGCATCTCCCTAATTGAGACGTCCCACACCGTATTGTTTGCAAAACCCGCGCGCTTCGTGGGTGGCGCGCTAGATGCCTTAGATACCTTAGGCTTAGCACTCACTGAAGACATGACGAACTTTAATGTCTTGTCTTCATCAGAGAAATCTGTCTTTCTTTGGCTACTTGTTCGGAATCACCTTTGCAACTTTTCGCCATTGTTTCACGCGAAAAATATACCAACCTCATCACCTTGAATAGTGGGAGTCTTCCATAGTGCGTTTTTCGCGTAACTTTCTGCCACACACAATAAAACTCTGGAACGAACTGTCGCCAGACGAACATAAAATGAGTAATTACCTATTGCACTGAGTATAGTTACGACTAGTACGGTCTCGAGTCTCGACTAAAGCCAAATTCGTGGCTGGGCAGTTTTGAGTTTTGACAGTATGAGACATTTTCGTTTCGAATGTGCACAGCCTCTTTTTCACAATAGTCCTAGCCGCAGTCTAGTGTTTTGTCGTGGGTGAGCGGCAAGCCTTAAATGACATAAATTATTATGTTCCCTAAGATCTTGAAATATGGAAACTTGATTTCGTTTCTACGTATAAAGTTTCTTGTTCTCTAGACTTTACTGTGCCCTTATCGTCGAGTATCTGTGTTTTCTATGAATTGATATCATATTCGACATGAAACCTTACCTGCGGCTTTGTTTATTCGAAATGGTTTGTGATTGGAGTGATTATAAACGACTATTACCAACACCTTCTGTCAGTAGAAGGTTGGTAGAAGGTTTAGATCCTGTTCCTTGTCTGCGTTGATATTTCAGTGCATGGCGTTTTAAATCTTAATGTTGTTTTTGCCAGTTTTGTTGTATCGCCATATTAACTACCCTACATAATAACCTAAAACCCGTTCAGTGATTGAAGCGTAAAGATGTTAAGAGATACCTATAGACAGACAGACAATTTCGCATTAATTTTATAATTTTTGTAATTAACTGATTTCCAGCTCAGATAGGTTAAGGCTGTGTGGGATTTTGTCGACAGCCATTATATTCCGGTTGCGTAACGAAACATAAATGTCGGCCATCTTGGGGGTTGCGCGGGAAAAGCGGAGCGTTCAAATTGATCATAACGCGATGACAGCCAGACCACCCACCGCGGCCGTGTCATCGCACAGATTATACCTAATGCCCGCGACTTCCACTGATGGTGCACTTGTATTGAATATTATGTTTTTGAAGCTCCATCGTAGGAAATGAAGGTCGACACAGCAAAATATCTAACCCCGATATATTTTATCTACTAAAGTCTAAACTTTTGCTGAAATATTAAAAAGTAGACACCTATTCACTTACCTGCAATCTGCGAATAACTTTTCGAGTTACGGAAAATACGACAGTGTAAACTTTTTCTGGTAAGGAAAAGTTGTAAAGATATATTATGCGTGGCCAAGATTGTTAATACTTATGACGATTTCTACAATCTCAATGTGTAGTTTTATCTGTGACACGCGCCTAGATTTAGTAGGATGTTATCGTAGACTTGGTTCTTTAGAGCCCAGGCAGACAAGAAGCGCGGACGTCACGCGTTTCCACTTTCCACTAAATTCTCGTTTATTATTTAAAATCATTAACTTCAATTCCATGTAAGCATTTTAAACGAAAGCAACTCAAGTCTCAAAAGCCAAAAGCATTTACTATTTATGGAAAAAATGTATCATCATACGCTATATAAGCTGATTTTGAATACATTATCAAAATTCAAAAGCATCGATTCCAAATCAGAGTAAATATTCAAATAAACTACTCTTACCTTCCCGAAAATTCGTAGCGCGTTTTATTCGTATAGTAGCGGTTTAAAATTTACGGGCGAGCGTAGCCTTATAAGTTATAACTTATAACACAACTTAGGTGCTCAGTGCTCACAGATCACGTAGGCTTTCCTGCCATTACCACTTTAATTGCTCTAACGTCGATGATGTTACTCATTTTTATGGTAACGCGGTCAAGCTTAATTGTTTTTATGACCCTCTGTTTTTTGACCGACATTAATTTGGTGGCAGGTGGTCCGCCATTAAAATGTTAATTGCACTTTAATTCTTCTTAATCGCTAATAAGTATTGCGGTTATGTTGCTGATATATTTTAGGCTGGGCCGGTAAACCATTGAGCTTAGTTCTGTAATGTTTCATTGGGATGCCGCGTGAGTCGCGGCTACCAACGAAGAAAATAAAGACGAATAAAATGAATATGAAAAAATGAATTGATATAGAGTAGAGTGCTACCAACGAGGTGAGTGACTCTCTTAGTGAGCTATATAAATGTTGTTGGTAACGGTTACTTACCAGTAACCGCTGTAATATTACCACATCACCAGTAAAAGACAGCGCTTACAACCGCGATACAAGAAAAGACAAATTTTTGCTAGAAGTTTCCGGAAATGACACACACTACGCCCTATTACCAGCGCTAAATGTGCCTAGTATATTTTTTCTTGACAAAATTACCTACCTTTAGTAGTTGCAGTCGGACAAAAATTGCTGTATAAAACGTTAGCGGTAGCAGTGCATTCGTCACCTCCACACAATGGTGCGTTTTGATGACGCTTGGCGAATCAGCGCAGCGACTGTAACCCACGACTTGACCACCACTGGCGCGGGCGCCGTAACATTACACAACCATTGCTATTGTTTCAAATATAATATTTTCGCCTTCATTATTATTTTTCTATTGATTTATCGCGCAATACCATGATGTTTTAAAAGTCTGACAGTCGTACTCAGAGACATTAATGCTGATTAAACTTCAATTTAATGAAGAGTTTACCGGTAATGTAAGGGCATTATATCAAAAAGTGCATTTAATTACAGTTAAGTAATTAAGGTTGAGTCTCTGAGTGCGGTAGTTAAAATACAACTATTGCAATGGTTTAAAATTTAAATCATCGCTGATGGCCACTAATTTAAATCCATATTGCATTGCGAACTAAGTATGGATTTCTTAGGAAGCCCCTGAATAAAATAAGAAACCCTCCTAATAAACTAGTTCATGCCAAGAAAGTTGCGATGGATCGAAACAATCGATCGTAAATGGATGGACGCCTAATAAACTTTATAATTCATCAATGAAGCAATATTATAATTATTATTAAATGGTCATTACTTATTAATAATGCAAATTGTCATAGTAACATCCATACTGATGTAAACTGCCCGAAGATAATAAAGTAATTCAAAAATGACACCACTACATTTTAATTAATATATAATTAATTCTAATAAAGACCCTTCTCATCTTTCCTATAAGACAGCGAACAACTTCATTGGCCATAAACAGTGAATTAGCATTACCACAGGCATTACGTAAGCGCGAGCTTAAAACGAGATTTAATTTGGGTTCTGTAAAAATGTTCTTTGTTCAAAGAATATAAATTTTGGTAACGCAGACAGGTCAGAATTAGGAGCATTTGGTAGGTACTCATTATATTCAGAATATATATTTTTTAATATACAATTAACGAGCAAACGAGTCACATGGTGGTAAGCAACTACGGTTGCCTATGGAGTATGGACACTCACAACATAAGAAGAGTGGCAAGTGCGTTGTCAGTATTTTATGAGGGAATGCGCTCACTTTTTGAAGGTTTACAGGTCGTTATGGTCCGGACTGCTGACGGACAGTTCATTCCAGAGATTTACTGAGAAATAACTTATTTGCTATATATTATTTTTAATTATATGTAATATGTATCAGTATAACAAATTCATTATAAGCATTAAAGATTACTAAATTGTTACTACGTCTATAAGGCCACATAAGATAACCTTTTTAGCGAAGAACTACAGTGTCGTGTAAAATAGTAAAGATCGTGTTATCTGAGTGTTAATTAGATCATTATAATCTCTAGTTTTTATAAATAAAATGTAAAACAGTACGCCTCATTAATACTCTGGTTAACAAGTGCCATTTTCGTCAAAACCTGATCTCATGCACCGAAAATTATGATTTTGGTCTCATTCGATTCGGAATACCATCTAGAACATTCTATCAAAATTCCAAGACGGGCTAAAAAAAAAAATGCAAAAGTTATAAACAATTAAGTAAACATAAAAAGAAGGGTTTGGTTTTTTTTAATATTTCGAAAACTATTTAAGATAATCAAAATTTGAAAATGGATTATTAAAGAGCAGGAAATTTCCTAAAAAAATCCTACATCCTGGAACCTTACCAATAATCCTTGTAGCTGTAATTGAGCGGCGAAAGTAGCGATAAAACCGCGTGGTTCGGGTTTCGCGTGATTTGCCGCAATCTGCTACGTGAACTAAAAAAATATTTTAAGTGATTAAATATTAATATTAAGGAATAAAAAAAATTGGGTACTAAGTAGACATATCAATAAACAATAATCCGTTAACAAAAATCAATTATCACAATTCGTTTAATTAATATGCTTTTCTTAATTTGATAATAGTCACCATTTTAATGTTAACATAAAACGCTGATTATTTCAAAACAAGAAATCCTGATTTTTTTATTATTCTTCTGAGCTAATCTTAAAAGGCCTCATAAGAGATCCCCGTTGAAAAAATTCAAAATTTTTCATTTTTCACTTTTTTATTAACATTCAAAGTCATTCCAAAATTATTCATGTAAATAAAGCAATTACGGTACTTTTATATCCAATTATTGTTACTATTTTGTTTTGTTATTGTTAGAAGCCAGATAACAATGTATATTTTTTTATTTATAACTAATAAAATTTAAATAATCATTTTTATTGATGAAAAAACCCTAATTGCTATATTTACATAAAAATTTCATGAATGCCTTTGATTGTTCATAAAAAATTTAAAAATCAAAATTACTGAATTTTTCCAACGGATATCTCTTCTAAGCCCTTTTAAGATTAGCTCAAAAGAATAATAAAAAATTCTAGATTTCTTGTTTTGAAATAATCAGCGTTTTTATGTTAACATTAAAATGGTGACTATTAACAAATTAACAAAAGCATAACAATTAAACAAATTGTGATAATTTATTTTTGTTGACGGATTATTGTTGATTGATATGTCTACTTAGTACCCATTTTTTTTATTTCTTTATATTAATATTTAATCAGTAAAATATATTTTTTAGTTCACGTGGCAGATTGCGGCGATTCACGCGAAACTCGAACTACTCGTTTTTATCGTTACTTTCGTCGCTCAATCAAAGTTATAAGGATTGTTGATAAGGTTCCAGGATCTAGGATTTTTTTAGGAAATTTCCTGTTCTTTAAGGATCTTTTTTCAAATTTTGGTTATCTCAAATAGTTTTCGAAATATATAAAAAAACTAAACCCTTCTTTTTATGTTTACTTAATTGTTTATAACTTTTGCATTTTTTTTCAGCCCCTCTTGGAATTTTGATAGAATGTTCTAGATGCTATTCCGAATCGAATGAGACCAAAATCATAATTTTCGGTGCGTTAGATCACGTTTTGAGGAAAATGGCACTTGTTACTCAGACTATAATGTGTTTACGATCCTGAGTGTATAGTTGTATACGTACGTTGTATGATTACTTAACTTTAATTAAAATTTAATTTAACTTAGCTCAATCAAGTTGAGGTCACAAGTCACAAGTATTAAAATTAAAAATAGTAATATTTTTTAAAAATTTGTCTTTCCTACACTTAATGACGTCAATGACGCTGATGGCCGGCGTATTGTGATTTGTGACGAGCACCAGCTGCGGCCTGCGGGGAATGGTCCTGCGCAGTTCGATTTACTTATGAGATTGAGCAACATCCTGTATTTCGACAGCAACGACGCATATAACATCGTAACTCGTCTTTTGGGTTAAATTGGTTTTCTGTCATTTTTAACCCCCGACAAAAAAGAGGGGTGTTATAAGTTTGACGTGTCTATCTGTCTGTCTGTGTGTCTGTCTGTGGCATCGTAGCGTCCAAACGGGTCGACCGATTTTGATCTAGTTTTTACTACAAAATATATACCATACAATTAATATTTCAATGGACTTAATGTTAATAATTAAGCAAATATAATATTTTTAAGCCTTATATTATGCACACCAAAATGACCTTCTATGCATAGGTATAATTTTATTTTTGGCCTTACAATATTATGCTGTTGATTTAACATATATTATGTTACCGTTAGAATGCGGAATACGTTAATGTTCACATTAACTAGGTAATCTGCAGATTTCCTGATACCATCCGTTATAGCGTGAAATCAAAAAAGCTTATTTTTGCACATTACCTAGTTAGTTTGCATAGTAATGAATGATACATATTCGATAAATTGCGGAAGACACTGAACGAAACACTTTGGTTTCGCTCCTTCGCTGGGACTGCACCCCTCTGTTCCCAAGTTCGATGATTTGATCTGTTATATATTTTTATCATTGGAGTAACAATATTGTAGTTTAAATAAATCATAATTAAATATATTATATAATATTTTATCTATTGTTTTTTTCTTATTATGGCGCTTCAGCTATATAACCATGGCCACTTAAAATTTAATATTTTATTCTTTTGTTAATGTCCCAAAAATTATTTTAAATAATTCGCTCTAATTAAATAACATGTCTTATTCAACGCCTCCGTGGTCCAGTGGTTTAGAGCGTAGCTCTTGACTCGGGGGTCGTGGGTTCGATTCCCGCATCGGAAACATGTTATTTCCAAGTTTGGTTAGGACAATGCAGGCTGATCACCTGATTGTCTGACAAATAAGATAATCCATGCGTCGGATGGGCATGTAAAAAGTCGGTCCTGCGCCTGATCTCTCGCCAGTCGTGTCGGTCTTCCGTCCCACTGGGATATAAGAGTAAAAGGAATAGAGATTAGAGAGTGCTCTTGTGGACTGCGCACACACTTGGGCACTATAAAATTACTCCTGCGTAACTGGCTTGGTTTCAATGAAACTGGCCACCGTGACCGAAACCGGCGTATTATTATGTATTATTTATGCAATTTGCGGGAGTATTATTATATGTATTATTTATGCAATTTACTGTATGCATGGTCGCTATTCTGCAGATTACCAAGGTATTCTGCATATTATCTAGGTAATGTAAGAATAGAATCAACTTTTTGCCTTTTAACTGATTCACCCAGATAATCTGCAGAATACCTACCTTGTTAATCTGCACTCTAACTGGTACACGCAAATTAACGGTAAAATATATATTCCCCTGAGAGCTGCATTCAGGGAAATTTAATTATTACTTAACTTTAATTTAATGAAGAGTTTAACAGAAAAGTTTCTGCTTTGTGCTCATATTATGTCAATATCTTAATTAAATGAAATTAAGAAATCATAAGAATCCGACTGCGGCAGTAAGTGTTGCATTATAAACTAGTGCATCAAACGTGTCAATGGTGATCCTGCATCCCGATCACTCTATCCGGTGACGGAGTTGATTATTGTGTTTACGTGTGCCTGTGTGTGTGTGCGCCTGTGTGAGTGGGCCACCCAGCGCGCGGCCACACGCGTCGCCCACCCACGTGGCGGCGCGCGTCTTCTGCCAAACGCTACCGTCTGGACATCGATACGCCTGATGCCCGCGATCGCCAGCGCCAAAATCTCTGAGGATACGCACTACCGCAAAATCCATACTAATATTTTATATGCGAAAGTGTGTCTGTCTGTCTGTGATACGCACTACCGCAATATCCATACTTCCATACTAATATTATAAATGCGAAAGTGTGTCTGTCTGTCCGTTACCTCTTTACGCCTCAACCAATGAATCAATTTTGCTGGTGTGGAGATGCTTTGAGACCCGGGACAGGACATAGAATACTTTTTATTGTTTTGAATGTGCGGTTCCTGCGCGATAAACGAATTTTGGCGCAACGGTGTTGCAGGCGTCATCTAGTACATCAATAAGCAGATTGATTAATTTCTGTAGCTGTTCACAGAACGAATTAACAAGATCTACTAAACTGACTAAACATCTAAATTGTGACAAGAGTATGTTTTCAAGTAGGTCTAAATTAGCTATTTATACATTTAAGTTGAATCAACATCAAACAACAAATCTCTACATAATGTTCTTTACATGAGATTTGTTGTTTGATGTTGTTCTAACATTACAATTTACTACTAATCTAAAGTTATAATTGGTCCAACCACGAAAAGTCACAGATCTTCATGCTTAATGTTTACTAGCGACCCGCCCCGGCGTCGCACGGGTATAAAATATATAGCCACTGAATAAATGATTAAAATCGATAGCCAATGATCCTTCACGTGGTCTACTTCTTATATTATGTGCCAAATAATATAAAAATTGCTCCAGTAGTTCGCGAGATAAGCCCTTTCAAATAATTTCCCCCGTTTTTTCCACATTCTTCTATTAGTCAGCGTGATAAAATATAACCTATAGCCTTCCTCAATAAATGGGCTATCTAACACTGAAAGAATTTTTCAAATCGGACCAGTAGTTCCTGAGATTAGCGCGTTCAAGTTAGCCCTATCAAATAATTTTCCGCGATTTTTCCACATTTTCTTCTGTTTCTTCGCTCCTATTATAGTCATGGCGTGATAAAATATAGCCTATAACCTTCCTCGATAAATGGGCTATCTAACACTGAAAGAATCATCAAAATCCGTTGCGTAGTTTTAAAGATTAAAGGAAACAAAGGGACATGAGGGAAAAAAAAGCGACTTTGTTTTATAATATGTATAGATGATAAAATTTTGAAACTAGCCTAGTGTTTCAGACCATAGAATAATCTTACTTCAAACAGCTCTACATTAAAGTTCTAGGTATACGTTTCGCTCAAGCAACACATTTTTTAAATATAATAATGTACGTACCTACACTAGGTAGGTACACTATATTTGCGAAGATCTGTACTAGCGAAAACACGATATTATCTTAAAATTTTCTTGATCATATAAGAAAATCACTAAGATGCATCTAATTTGCCTATTTTTTCAATTTATTTCCACAACGGTTTGTATATTTTGTATTTGTATTTGAAATTCTGTTTCCTAGGGACTGGACTAGCAGATTTTGAAGATTTTGTATAGTTATCGAGTTATTACGAAAAAACTATTTTGGCGCCGATTCCGCTTCGTTCTTATTCACCAGTCATTTGAAAGACGGGCATAAGAGTGAAGAGACAAGGACGATATTTTATTTTTCGCTTTATTGGCCCCCTTAAGATACATTTGAAAATAGAATTTAATTTACTTCGCAATAACACAGACATATATTTCGCTAAACGGAGCTCCGGCGCCCGTCAAGCACTCGTCCATAACTCATGTTTAAACATTAATGAATTTAGCTGTACCGCGTAAACGTCGCAACATTGTATTACTATCTACCATCAACTATCTATAGACAAAGCCCTAACATCGTTATTTCAATTACAACTCGACCATAAACATGCCTATACACATGACGAGTGAGAACAAAATCAATAAAAGATTTTGTTTAACGAATTGCTCGAAAAGCGATTTTCATATACAGTTTTTAGTGTTACAATCTTTTGATTGTCCCACAAATAATAAATTTTCATAAAATTAAGCAAAAGGTTTTTTATTTTGATGACTGCGACGGTCGATTTTGATCTGTATATTGGGTAATGCACGGGAATTGGGAAATACAAAGGCTACATTTTTATTTTGCACATGATATTGTCAAGGTACATAATGTAAACTACTCTAGCATTAAAAGTCTACAATAAAATTTAAGGTCAAGTTTTTTTTTTAAATCTCGAATGCGCGTGCGCTGCCGAATTTGGCGAGCGGGCCTGCGTAGAGCATGGAATTAATATATACTACGTATAATACGAGTACGTTATACGTAGTATATATTAATTCCAGGGCGTAGAGCGAGACGGGTCATGAGCTTGTGAATGAAGCTCATCAATGAAAGCACAATCTACTCTACATTTCACTGACTTTTATCAATCGTCAGATATCTTTTGCTTGAGGAACTTTGACAGTTTTTGCAAAAAACTAATTTTAAAGTTTTTTTTCTCAAAGGTTAGTTATGTGACAATTGAAAATCGGGTCCTTATAATATAATAACGTTTTTAGGTTCTAATATTACTTTTATTATTTTATAATAATTTTTATTGTTTACAGTATTATGTATTTAATTATTAATATGTAGTTTCTGCAATAATTATTGATATTATTTTTTCCTATAAAATAATAATACGAAAACCTCTACAAGTTTCCTCATTTGGGTTGATTAGTACACATTTAGTAGGCCGATCATAAAAAATCAATCATGTTATACGCGGCTACATAAAAAGCAACATAATTGCATAGGTATTCATATTAAAAGCAATAAAAATAAACAATTAATTAAGAATTATGAAGTTTATTATCGTGTTTAATTCCGCATATAATCGTAAAGCTGCCACAATAGTACAATGATAATAATTTACTTCATTTAGGTCGAATTCTCTATAGAAACTGGATATATTATAAGTTATTTAATTGAAATCTTGTAAAATTTTAACTAACTTGTGAAGTAGATAAATACTGATAACGTGATTTTATTTAAAAAAAACCAGGAAGTAGCGAAATTATTAATTTCTTTAAATATTCAGAAGGTTACTAATCTATACATATTATTATAAAACAAAGTCGCTTTTTTTCCCCTCATGTCCCTTTGTTCCCTTTAATCTTTAAAACTACGCAACGGATTTTGATGATCCTTTCAGTGTTAGATAGCCCATTTATCGAGGAAGGCTATAGGCTATATTTTATCACGCTAAGACTTATAGGAGCGAAGAAATAGAGGAAAATGTGGAAAAAACGGGGAAAATTATTTGAAAGGGCTAACTTGAACGCGCTAATCTCAGGATTTCTGGTCCGATTTGGAAAATTCTTTCAGTGTTAGATAGCCCATTTACTGAGGAAGGCTATAGGCTATATTTTATCACGCTAAGACTTATTAGTCTTAGCGTGATAAAATATAGCATAGAATGTGGAAAAAACGGGGGAAATTATTTGAAAGAGCTTATCTCGCGAACTACTGGAGCAATTTTTACGTTATTTGGCACAGATAAGAATTAGACCATGTGAAGGATCATAGGCTATCGATTTTAATAATTTTTTCAGTGGCTATATATTTTATACCCGTGCGACGCCGGGGCGGGTCGCTAGTAAGTAATAAAATATCTACACATCACATATTGTATCACAAATATCTACACATCACATATTGTATCACAAATATCTACACATCACATATTGTATCACAAATATCTACACATCACATATTGTATCACAAATATCTACACATCACACATTGTATCACAAATATCTACACATCACATATTGTATCACAAATATCTACACATCACATATTGTATCACAAATCACAATATCATTTATTATAATACATGTAAGGGATTGTTTGTTGGTGTACTATGAAGTCTGAACGCAACCTCATATTTAAATTAATGTCTTATTTCTTTTATCGTAACTAAAATAATAGTAATACATTGATTAAGTCGAATGTAGGTAATATGTTTTTAATTTTAGCCTAAATTATGAGTGGATACTTTTTGCATTTTAAGAATTCAAAAAGATAAATATTTTTTTTGAATGGCAAGCATGTATTAAGCGGACTACATATTCTGGATATATTCTCCTGACAAATGACTCTGGTATTTATTTTATTTGGGTTCCGTCTATTATTAATTAACATATATCGAGATTACCGCTGGCGCCAGTTAACTCACTGGCATCGTTGCCGTTTCCGACGGCCGGTCAAAGCGAATTCTATCATGTTTCCCAGAAAAATACGAGTAACGCATACTGGTTCCGAGTATGTCATTAACGGACCGTGTATCATCGCCTTAAGTAGGGTTGCCGGGTTGCCACAGTCGGACAGAAATTTTGTTTGGACATACAAGAAAGCCGCATATTATCTGACATTTCGTATTAGTAAAAAGTAAGTACTAGAGTCAAAACGGCGAATCGGTGCGCAAAACTCAAGATAAAAAGTCAATTATTTGTATGAAATTCAGTTACTAGTCCCGTCATTTTCATTATCATAATATAAGTATAGGTCTACCAGAATCTGACGACAAAAAGTAAATTAACCCTAGCAATACCGGGGTAATTGGAATAAAACATTTTAATCCTTTTTTTCCTTATAGCGGCTAATTCTGTGTCTGAACTCTGAAACATGCAAATATGTACATTGTATATAAATTTATCCAATGATCAAGGATATTTTTTGAAAATCTGCTGTCAAAATTTGCCATCAGATTCTAGCAGACCTGTACCAGAATCTGCTGGCAAATTTTAATAATAATTTATGGTTTAAAAAAAATTATAATAATTTGTAACATGAACATAATTTTTTTATCTACACGCTCAACTCTGTTCAGTAGTCACTTTCCACGTGTAAAAGGCTAACTAAATCCGGATCCGGACACGTCGTCAAAAAGCCGGACTGCGTCCGGCTTTTTCAGGCGCCTGGCAACCCTAGCCTTAAGGACAGTCATTTAGCTTTGTTTACATTTCTCTGGAAGAGGTCTCGAATTAGGAGTCATTGATATAGTGATTACGTACGTGGCTCTCTAAACGCTCTAATTATGTTATTAGATATGATACCGAACTGAAATTACATAATAACACAATTATTTTAAAATTAAGGCGTGTGCACATCATTAAACTTATGTTTTATGAAATTTTTATTAATTACAAAATTTAAGGTTATCTTCGGCTGCTATGGTACCATTTCGGGACCACCTATAGTATTAAAACGCTCAAACTCTACTATTTTATCTGTTTACTTGGAATTCAGTTGTTTATATTGTAATGATGTTCTTAAAAGGTAAAGGTGTCGGACATTTATAAATCATAGTTGGAGGCATGAAAACGTTAAAAGGAGACAATCAACCAGTAACAAAGGCATTAACAATGTTGTTTTCTACTACCATAGAGGTAAAAGTCATTGCATTTTTACAAGTACAGTCAGTCAAATAAAAGTTTTCACAGCATCAAAAGCCTTTAACTACAAAATTAAGAAGAAAAATTTTTAGAATGAATAGTTTTATAAATATAATGACAAACTAATTGATTGGAGTAGTTAAGGCTTGAACAAATCTACGCGACCACGCGACTGCGAAGCGGAAGCGTCAATACAAAACACACATTTGACAAGTTGTCAAATGTGTGTTTTGTATTGACGCTCCCGCTTCGCAGTCGCGTGGTCGCGTAGGTTTGGCCTAAGCCTTAGTCTATCTGTCTGTCAGTCTATATTCTCTTTACTCATAAGCCAATTTTTTCCTTGAGTCTTAACGAACTTGCAGGGAATTTGAACAATACAATTGATTTTGAAATTTTTTGCTAGTCTAATGAACTTGCAGGGAATTTGAACTATACAATTGATTTTGCAATTTTTTGCTAATCTTAATGAACTTGCAGGAAATTTTAATGATGCAATTGATTAAGCGTCAAGCATTTATTTTTCCTTACCGATTGTACATGTTATAATATCCTTCTATTACAGTATGTCGCCACATGCCAGGTAACGATACATAATATAGATTGTCTCCGGCGGCCACTGTGATGTTACCTGAACCGAATGTAGATCATCAGTCACTGAGAGACTAATAATTAAGTCATTAATAACTGAATGTGAGTAATACGACCAGGAATATGTATAATTTTCGGAAAAAAGTTACCGGGTCTACGAATAATGAAAGTTACATAGAATTTGATTCTCAGCCTCTAGGATTGAAAAAATAATAATTAAGGAGTGGAAGGATGTAAATTTTTAAGCAAATACATGATAATATCAAGTTTTATACTTTTATTAGGTATTTAGGTACCACTGTCAATATTCAGATTCATTTAATTACCATACCTTTCAAGCTCATAAGATCTACCTTGTTTTCAGTCATTCTCATATACATACATCATCATTCGAGTCTCTACCAAATTACGTGATACGTATATCTACAAACCTGAAATTTTACCTATCTTTAACTCTCTTTACACTACAATCTACATTAGGTAATTCCTTTCAATTATTTGCGCGTAGTGTCATACAATACAAGAATTACTCCTTTCTAAGGACGCACAAAGGAACGAACAGGAGCTTCGCAAATGATCCGTGACGGTGAAGCGGCACCAGGCGGGCCATCTCTACAATTTGCACAATACATACACTCACAGTTATATTACCTTGGAATTTGACCTCTATGTTGTTGTCTTAAGGTTCTATTAAAGGTAATATAAGTCAGGATAGTCGTTGTAAAGCGCGCCGCTTGCATAATTCCGCAGCAGTCAAAGCGAGCCGCTCCGCTGCATCTCAATGCGTTTCCGCCAATTTCGATCCCTCAACCCGCAAAATAGATACCTCAACTTTTTACGTCTATCCTGTCAACGGATATTTGGAAAAAAAAACGAAAAAAAATTGGCGAGTTTAAGGACAATTGTACAAATTACGTTTTTTGCGAGTAAAAGACATCAACGAGTTCAAAATTGTTCGAAAATTTTAAATTTATTTGTTTTCTTTTTTTACATTGCCAAATCACATTTCTTCAAATATTTTCAATTGCAATAAATACAACTAAACTAGTAACACCCTACCCACACAGTACTTAAAAGTACAAAAACAAATATTGCCCAGACAAAATTTTTTAAAATATATTAATGTTATATATTTTAAGACCTATTTTATGTTAAAAAGTCTACGGAATAGACTATAAAGACAACAATTTACTCACAACTCTTACAAGCGGTGTTCAATATTACAGTTTGTCGAAGTGAGCGCCTGTGTGGTTTTCACACTCGATAACATAAGTACAATGTTATTTAATAGACCCTAATTGGCAGTAATACTTATGTTTTATGGCCACTAAAGCAATGTATTTTTACGTGCGTTGAACGAGTTTAAACATTTTATTTGTACCATCAATGTTTATAATTTAATGGAATTTTGATTAGTGTTATTGGTTAATTTATTTGCATGTGGGTTTTGAAATGATCGATCCGCGTAGGATTAGTAGCTTTATTAAAATCAATCTTTCGCCAGTAATAAAGAAGTATTATTACTAAATCCGATTTATTCCTCCATCTTCTAATATCAACATAAATACAATTTTTGTACATTTCAATATGAATCGTGGTGTCCGCTTAAATTCTGACAAAGTTTCCAGAAGCCGTAACAATATCTCAATAAAATACCAGATATATCGCTACTATATTTCATATTATTAATCAGTTTGAGAATTTTAAAATGGTGGTTATTGTAGTTGCATCACGGGCTGACGGCAGCGCCTGCCGATCCGGCTCGGAGGACCACCCAGCTCGCTCGCCGTATTATTTTATTGTACGATAAACAAATTTATTGCTTCATATGGCTATTTATGTTTTTATATTAGGGCTTTTTGTTAGCCGAGACCGTATTAACCTCGAGTTCGCGTATTGAGAGCTTTGTGGTCGAATATTTATGTGTGTCATTCTTTTACGCTCGACCTGCTATGATTGATGTTCAATAAACGCTTTAAAGTAACAATGTAACGTTAATATTTTCAGCGTTTCGGAAACCGTTGATTCAATGATTTACACAATCTCAAAAGTAGCGAAAATATGCAAATAATGATTGAACAATGAACATTTAATTTAAATAATAGATAGCTTTAGTTGCAGCGTAGATCTAATGAAAATAAAGTTTATCTTATGAATGTACTTAAATATGATCATAATATTTTAATATGAACATATTGTTTAAGTTATATTTTGCATAATCCAGAGGTTTTAAATTCTTCAATCTTGAATGCTTCATTCATATTTTTCAAAATACATAATATTATGTCTACAAATCGTCAATTACAGTAATTGGCCCTTACTTTTATACACATATTTATGAACGTACTTAATTTAAACCAAGTATGGTTGCTAATATACTTCTTAAAGGGGCCACGTCTAAAGCCGGCCCATTATGCGTTTTTATCAACGATTGCGGCATTACAAGAGCTAATAGAATGACCGGCAAAGGACAAGTCCCCTGTAAACGCTTCCAGTAAACATAAAGTACTAATTAAGTTTGAGGCAAAAAATAGTCCGTCTTTCATCAATGAAATATACGAGACAATATTATAATGGATGCGTTTTGTGTATGCTCACCATATCGGAGTAAAATTTCGGACACTCTTGGCCGTTTTACCAAACGACAAGCTATCAAGGGTATCTTTGAGATTTCATCAAAACTTGTACATCATCTCAGTGTCTACGTCTAAAGTAAGCTTTGTTAAAAATATGTTTATTAAAAGTTAAACGACCTTAAAGACTGCTAGAAGACACTTTGCGGGCGATTGGTTGGGCGGTTTGCAACAGTGTGTAAATTGGAGTTAATAAAAATCTTTACTGTACTATATTGTACTAAACTGAACAAAATTATACAAATGTGTGTTTCAATCATTACTTAGCGAAATTAACTTTTGTCCCGTTTGTCTCACTCCGTATTGTCACCGTACACTCCTGGGAAGAAGTGGCAGATGTAGTGAATTATAAGGACATGTAGATGCATTTTCATGGCTCGAGTCGGCACTAGCTGTATAGAGACGTTAAGGGGACCACCCAGCACGCCGCTACCAGCTATCATACTGGATAATCGATTTACAATATCAATGCTTCGAGGGAAAAACGTCTTATTATGTTTAGATCGTTCGTGGGAATTTCGTTTTTGGATGCATTGTGATTTATATTTTTTAATGCAAAAAGTATAAAGGCGAAAGTTTGTAATCGTGTATTAGTACAGTTAATGAAGGCAAAAATCAGGTGCAACCTCCGATTTCGTTGGACCTCCATCGATTTGGATGAAACTTTGGGATTAAGTACGTTAAGCCCTCTACGTTAAAAGTGACATTCGCTCGTATCGCGCATTTTTTATTTTAGGGGTGAAATCCACCTCTTTTGTTGAAAATATAAAAAAAGCAGATTTAACCATTCTGGCTTAACTAATTGTGTTTAATTTGATAAAATAAATTTTTTAAATGTTTTATTCGTGATTAATGATTACAATAAAATTAATTTTTCAAGCCTTTTTAGCAACCATTCCTTTAATCGTGAAAAAAACATTTTTTGTATTTCTTTGCTTTAAAATCGTATATTTACATTACATAAAGAGTTTGTTTAGTATTTATGATGTAATTTTAGGATAAGACTGAAATATAAACCCCTAAAAGTACCCCTTTATTACGGAATAACGGTAAAAATTGGGTTCAAAAACTTAATAGGTTTAGGTTAATTTCTTATTGAGTTTTTTTGCGAAAATGTTGCACCCCTGTAAACTATCCAATGTCTGAATAATAAGCTTTAAGTTTTTATTTTAAGTTTTTTATCAGCTTTAATGAGTTCGAATATTTTTCATAGTTAAGATAAATTTTATTAATATAATATTTCAAACATTGATATTATTTACTCCTAAAAATTCAAACAACGATTTCAAACTACCCTCTCTGCAAAAAATTGACGCAAAGGCTGAATCTGCTAGACTGAAATGCTGAAAATAGACGCACATCATTATAAAAAGCCCCTCTCTTATATAATAGACATTTACCGTTTCGTTTACTTTCTAAATATTGAAAGACTTGAAAATATTAAAGTATATTTAGTATGGATTAGATGACACCTGCAATCGCGCTGGAACTGTGCATTTTTTCGGGATAAAAAGTATCCTATGTCCATATCCATTCCCGAGACTCAAAGTATTTTCATACTAAATTTCAGCAAAATCAGTTGAACCGTTTGGGTGTTAAGAGGTAACAGGTAGACAAAAACACTTTAGCATTTATAATATTAGTATAGATGTACCTATTGACAGGGTTTCCTACAATATTTGCATCCCAAATCTCTGCTTCAAAATTGTTTTCAAAAAAATTTTTTCGTTAATATCACAATAGCTCTGTTAATTTTTAAGTTATCGGGTTCATTTATGGACCATCTTAAAGGTAATTTAAAGAGATTTAAGATCAACTTAAAAAATACTTTTTAAGCCTTTGGTTTAAAAAAAAATAGGGTTAAAAGGTCCCGGTTTCATGGTTCTCGCAGTAAAAGTTAGGCTTTAAAAGTCTCTATCCTCGTTATTTTTCATCCTATAAAAATCAAAAGAACATCAAAAGATTTCTTAAAAAAAGGACACGAATTTCGTTCTTAATAATTTTTACGAAGGTTCAATATTTTTGAAGTTATATTCAAAACAAAATGATATTTACGAAAATTTAAATAATTTCGATTTTACTAAATCATTCTTTTTTTCAAAACTAAGCATTCTAAACTAAGAAAAAAATTTGAGGTCATTACTTATGCTAAAATAAAGAAAAGCCTGTGGGGACAACCATAAATTTGAATTATTGTAGAAATGGTCAACGTTTTATTTTTCGTTTTTTCCAAAAAAAATTGAAAGGGTCATCTTATTTTTGTCATAACTTGGTCAATTTCGATGCCATTAACTTTTTAAAATGCTTATTAGGAAGGTACTTTTAAGTACTTTAAAAAGTTTACAGGAAGTATATGTCATAAAATGCATCGGTTTACCGTTATTTAAGTTTGAATGCTTAGACTTAGGTGCCTGCCGAAAGAAAATATATTTACAATCACCTATACCTCACTTTGAATGAATAAAGGAAGGTATTTCAGAGTAGAAATTAGTTTGTTTTTTTATTGGCTTAAATTTTGGTAATTACACATTTTTCGTGAAAATCTATAGTTTCTTATTTAATTATGAAAAACCGCTTTAAGACATGTATTTTTCTCACGCAAAAACATGATCTTTGATCTTTAATAACTCCGAAAGTATTGATTAAATCAAAAAAAATTATATAACAAATTTTGTTTAGAATTTGTGTGTCTATTGATTCCTGGGGTTATTTTTATTAAAAAAATTCACCCCACAAGAAGGGTTGGCATCCACCCCCAGGGCAAAAGCGCAAATTGACACTATGTCACTTTTGTTTCTTAGGGTATCCCCCACCTACTTACCAATTTTCATGAAAATCGATGGAGGTTCAACGAAATCGGAGGTGAAAACCTTCACTGCCTCCACTATATTTTTGACCGACTTCCAAAAAGGAGGAGGTAATATGTTCGGCTGTATGTATCTTTTTTTTTTTTGTATGTTCCACGATTACTCAGCCATTTGTGGTCCGATTTTCAAAATTCTTTTTGTATTGTATAGGGTTTAACTCGAATTTGGTACCATGTTCACAAAAGTGGTGATCTGATGATGGGATCCTTGAGGAATCGAGGGGACTTCTTGAAATTTGTATGGAAACATAAAGTGATTTCGATTTTTTCTGAAGTATTCGAGGTAAATGCTACCAAAAAGTAAGATTTCGCACCAGGTTATACCCTGGATCCGAAGGTACCGAACAGAACTTTTGAATGCTTATAGGTACAGGTTCGGGGATTTCGGCGTTGTTTAAACAACTGAAAGCATAAGCTAATACATCAATTTGATTAATCATCATCATCACAACCATCACTATGCCATGGGTCATCACTCATCACACTATGACCCAATTATTGGTACTTTTCGTGATATTTTGCATCGAAGCAGACGTTTTTGATAATGATTTCGCTGTTTGTGGACCGTTTATTTTATCAAAACACTCATAGTGGTTAAAATGTTGTTTCTAGTAAGTTAAACATAATATTTTACGAATAAGAGAAATTTTATACGAAGGTGTCTCTTGGTCCAAAGGCACTGAACAGAACTCCTGAATCTTTAAAGATAAAAGTATGGAAATTGCAGCATCGCTTAGATAACTGCAAGCATTTACCACAATTTCGCTTACAGTGACATGATGTGAATAGTTAACATTCGTATTGGTTATTTACGCATAAAGCCTAATTTTGTAGATACTTAACTAAAAAGAGTGAAAAAAAATATTTTTAATAAAAAATTAAAACCGACTTCCAAGGTAAAAACAATAGTAATATGAACTAAAAAGTATTAAATAACTCTTACCCTTTAATAGTGCCTTTTTCAGAATTCGTCTAAATCTCAACTATTTCTGTATTGTATACTACAATCTTCATTACTTTGAAGTCGGTACCAGTCCCAAAAGTTTCAGATAATCTGACATTACTGAACTCACGATTAAATTAGCTGGTACCGACTTCAAAATAATGAAGACTGTAGTATACAGTACAGAAATAGTTGAGATTTAGACGAATTCTGAAAAAGGCACTATTAAAGGAAGAGTTATTTAATACTTTTTAGTTCATATTACTATTGTTTTTACCTTGGAAGTCGGTTTTAATTTTTTATTAAAAATAATAATGTTACTCCTTTACACAATTTCTGAAGGGATTTTGATAAAATTTACCATGGTAGTAGTTAATGTTCCCAGTTCCCAGAGCGTAAAAATCGTGCAAGCCTCCGATTTTTGCAATAGTGGATGAAAATTGAAAAGAAAAAAAAGGAATGTGTAGGTGATAACATAAATAATAAAGTTTACCTATTGAAAAGTTGTGCTTTTGATTTTTAAATTATTCTCTTCCACTTCAAGTAAACTCATAAACTGTAAAATTTTGAAGAAAATTTGCATATTTCTTTCTTTTAAATATATAGCAATATAATAAAATATATCATTATTTTTTGATTTGTATCATTGCTTATATTCCAAAGAAAGAAAATAAGTTGAAAAAATATATAATTTATATTTCAAATTAATATTTTTGTATGTAGAACTGGCCACTTACAAGAACAATATTTAAAAAGTAATTACAACATTTGAAAATAGAACTCTTTGGTTGAAGAATACATTTTGTTTCATGTGACTGTCAATTATTTTTCCATTGTGGCGTCATTTTGAAAATTGCGTGTCTTCATTTGCCATGGATTTAACGCGTGAACATTTTCGTGCAATGATTTACTACGATTTTCGGCGTGGGCTAAATCAACAACAGTGCTTTATTCAACTCACCGCAACTTTTGGAGATGAAGCACCATCAAAAACCACTGTTTATCACTGGTACAGTGAGTTTGATCGTGGGCGGTCTATGCTCACGGATGAAAATAAAGAAGGTCGCCCAAAAACAGCTGTTGTCCCACAAAATATAGATGCTGTGCGGGAACTAATAATGCGTGATCGTCATGTTACATATCGCGAGATAGAGGCGTCCTTAGGCATAAGTATGACGAGCATACATAAGATATTACACGAACATTTGGCTGTAAAAAAAATATGTTCGCGTTGGATTCCGCACAACTTGACAATCGATCAAAAACGGGCTCGTGTCGATTGGTGCAAAAAAATGATAAAAAAATACAACCGTGGTACGTCAAAAGCCGTTCATAATATCTACACAGGTGATGAATCTTGGATCTATGCCCCGAAACTAAACAACAGTCAACGGTGTGGGTGTTCCAAGATGAGCCGAAACCAACAAAAGTTACTCGTGCAAAAAGTAATTTGAAGCAAATGGTCGCCTGTTTTTTTGGAATTAATGGACATGTGGCTACAGTGCCATTAGAGAATCGTAAAACGGTTAATTCTGAATGGTATACGACCATTTGTTTACCAGAAGTCTTTGAAGAAATAAGAAAGGACAACCGACAACGCAGAATCATATTACATCACGACAATGCTAGCTGTCACACCTCAGCTGAAACAACTCAGTTTTTGGAGGGTCAAAAGATCGAATTGACTGGTCATCCGCCGTACAGCCCTGATTTGGCATCTAACGATTTTTTTTTATTTCCATACGCGAAGAACAAATTACGTGGTCAACGTTTTTCGAGCCGCGAAGAGGCTGTTGATGCGTTCAAAATGCACGTTTTGGAGACACCTCAATCAGAATGGAAAAAGTGCTATGAAAATTGGTTCCAGCGTATGCAAAAGTGTGTCGATCATCGCGGCGAATATTTTGAAAAGCAATAAAACCATATTAAATGATATATGTTTGTTTCTTTTTTTAATTCCGGATACATAAATAGCAGCCCTCGTAGGAAGTTTGAAATTATTTTTTAGGCTTAACAAAGCCTTCTGTTTCTTAATGTGTATAACTTTTTAGCTCTTACTTTATTAAATTTTCTGAAAATGTAGCACAAACTTTTCACGGATATTTCGAAGAAAATCTGTATTTTATTTGTTTTGGTTTGGTTTTTACAGAATAAAATGTTTTTTTTATTTTTTTTTTCATTAATTATATTTGCTAAAACATACTTAAAGGAAAAAAATACAAATTAGGTTAAGAACTGATATCTTTTGCATTCAGGTAAGCATTTTCCAAACATAGGTCGCAGCATGCGTCTTTAGTATGTACGTGAGATTTGTAGCACCCAATTTTTTTTCTGGCTTTGGGTAGGAAGCTTAAATATATTTCAAAGACTAGAAAAAGTCTTTAATTTGTCGATGCATTTAATATTTTAGCTCTCACTTAAATAAATTCTCAACAAATACAAAAAAATATTTTCGGTCTATTTTACACATTTTTGGAGATATTTAAACGTTATCACGTATCATATCATCACGTAACGTACTTAAAAGTTATCATTTCTCTAAAAATTAAATACGCACAACAAGTAAGTTTAACACACTTTTCGGTACAACCCTTAAATCTACCCAAACCCTTTTATCTTGGTTACGACGAGCGTTAATCTCTAAAAACCTTATAGTTGTATTTAGCTTAGCAAAGCAAACTTTCTTTTTTAAAAATTGTGTATTTGGTTAATTTTCAACGTAAACAATCGGATAAGAGTCATTAAATAACAGGAATAAGAAAAAAAAATTTTTTCTGGACCGGTTTTATATGGTGAAATATTAATTTTTAATTAAATAACTAAAAAATTAAAAGCACAAAAAAATTTTTGGTAAACTTTGCAAGTTATAGTGTAAAAAAGACAACGACACCTCAAAAACAAAAATCCATTCACTATTACAATTTTCGGAGGTCTGGCGACTGCAGTAAACATATAGCTATAGTTATATCGAAAAAATTGTTTTTGTTTCGTTTGTGCCTGTGGGAAAGATTTTTTGTTTCGTTCTAGTTAATGTAGCCCGGAGGTCATGGGTTCGAGTTCCGTTCTACGCTGGCGGTAAACATCAAAAAATATTGTAATGTCAGATCTTGCCATCCATGTCAGTCATCCATCTCGCTGGTGTCTTACTTTTCTAGTGATGTGTAAGGCAGCCATCGCCCATCACACAGGTGGACTTTTTTCAAATTATTATCAATGTAAATTAAAATACGAGTACCTACAGTCCAACATAATAATACATGTATAAGATATACGGCTCCCTTTTTGGAAGTAAATAATATTATAGTAAAATTAGATTCACTATGTGCCGGCAACACAAAATGGCAATATAAACGTTATGAGCACGCTTTTATCACAGCCATTGGCAGCGAAAGTAGTCAATGGTCATATAATGCAATATAAATATGTAAGATTCTTCATTCTATACATTATTGCTATATCTCAATGACCACTATGAGACTATAAGAAGGCTCTTATAAAATATGTTGCTGGCAAAATATTATTATTTATTATCATATTAAGTATATCGTATTAAAATAAGCAAAGCTTTAGCCTATTTTCGAGTTTCCTTTACAAATATGTATACGTATACTTGTTATTCACTAGCTGTCCCGGCAAACGTTGTTTTGCCATTTAAAGTATTTCTAATTCATCGGTTGATACAAAATCTTACCCCCCTTTGTCCTCTAAGACGGGTGGGTGGGGGGGGGGGGGAATTTTATACACCAGATGTTAAGTTAGAAAAAACAGTTAATAATATGAAGTAAGTCCATTCAAGAAAAAAGTTTGATACAAATTTGACCCCCTCTTTGGTCCCCTTAGAGGCGTGGGGGGGGGATGATTTTTATACACCAGATGTTGAGTTGGAAGAAGACAAATATATCTGCGAAAATCGTATGCAAATCAGATCAGCAGTTTTCGTGGTAAAGCAAAAGTCTTATACAAAATCTGATCCCCTCTTTCGTCCCTTTAGAGGGGTGGGGTGAAACTTTTTTATACACCAGATGTTAAGTTGGAAGAAGACAAATATATCTGCGAAAACCGCATTCAAATCGGATCAGTGGTTTTCGTGTGATAGTGGAACAAACATACAGACAGACAGACAGACAGACAAAAAACTAATTACATTTTTGGCTTCTATAGCGATGTAGTGACACTCCCCGCTTATAATTTTTTGAATACCTTTAATGTACAGAATTTTCATTTCTACAGTTTTATTATATTTATTAAGATGATGTCGCATTGTCATTGCAGTAACCATCAGTAACCACATCCTTTAAAACCGCGACTCGCGCGTGTTCTAGAATCGGGACATCGTTCCATAATCGCGGGCCGATGCCACAATTAGTTTGATCCTGTTTATCTAAACCAGCAATTTAGTTAATTAGCCGAGCGCGGACCACCCACGAGCCACTATTAATATAATAGTTGCGTGCATTTCGGTCGGCGTAGCGCGCGACTGGCCCAAATATCAAAACACGCTCACCAAATTACATCGAAATTTTATAGAATTGAGGCTATAAAGTAGATTGACAATTATTTCAATTAAATTACGATTATGGGGCTTTCTAATTATTTCAATTAACTTCCAATTACGGCTTTCTTGAATGTTGTTAAATACCTGCTTTTCTAGAATAGATGAAGTTCAGAGTTGTGGTAGAATAATTTTGTTTTTATTTTTGTTCTTTAATGTTTACCTTGTATAATATGTAACAATTAATAATAGTTAATAATAATCATACTGATTTTTACAATAAACTTATATAAAATTGCAGCTACGAAAAGAGTTTCATAGCTGCAATTTTAGATCAGTTGATATGTAGAGACATTATACATAGAGCAAACATTTCTTTTAAAGAGTTTATTCTAAACGCAACGCAATTTCGTTGTATAATACTTGTTGATAAAAATATATTACATACAAAAGACTCATACATATGTGATTGACGTCAAACATAAATTAAGCGGACACATTATTAGGTAATTTGGCTTCGTGAATATTTAAACAACGATTTAGCGAGGTGCAGCTTATTAGATGCGCAAGTTGAACGAGGTGTGAAATTAAAACGAGCATGTGGGAATTATTATGACGAACATCTATACTTATATTATAAATGATATATGTGTTAATTTATAAAATATTTAAATTATTTATAAAATAAGGGGGCAAACGAGCAAAACGGGTCACCTGATGGAAATCACCACCTCGCAACATTAGAAGAGCTGCAGGTAAATTGCTGGCTTTTTAAGAGGGAACACGCTCTCTTTTTGAAGGTGCAGTGCGCAGCAGAAAGTTACGCGAAAAGCCCACGGCGCGGTGGAAGACTGTCAAGGTGATGAGGATGGGTTTATATTTTTGTGTGTTACCTCTTAACGCTTAAACCGCTAAAATGAGTTTACTCAGGTATGAACAAACTCTATATTTTGCAGGGAGGTCTCCTGCTGTAGGTTTTCCCTCTTCGTCAAATTTGGGCACCCGCTTTACGACCTGCCAATTTAACTGAACAATGCATTGAAGTAGCCCGAGTCCGCGTTTAATATTCAGTTTGTGGCGCGACAACTCGTGGTTTTTACGAGGACAATAAAGCGCAAGGTGACGATTTTATTACGAACGTATTAATTGCTTGGTACACTCACAGGCCACAGCTATATTAGCATACGAGACATAAATTTAACTAGACAGGTCCGTAAAACCATACTCGGAGTCAACCTAAGCATTGCCATAAAAATCTTTTAAATTATAGCTTAATGCAAATCTTTGTGTCCTTACATCCAGACAAAGACACGATACTTAATTTTAACAATAAAATAAAAATGTATTCTATGATTATAATATGTGATTAATATTACTATTAATAGTCACCAGTTGTTGCACGTAAATTTCTTGCGACGAAATTCATAAATAAAATACATTTTTCCACAATAAAAAGAATCCTTCTGAAACTGAAATTATCGACACCTTCAATTCAACTGCTAAAGCGATTTTTATGCAATTGGGTATGCCCAATTGCATAAAAATCGCTTAAGCAGTTGAATCGTAGAGAGGGACAAATAGACATTTTATGATTGCAATATTAGTATGAAAAAAAGTTGTGACTTAAGTCGTAATTTTCTACCTACTTATTTTTCATTTCCTTTCCACATCGTGTTCTAGTTTTGTACCAACGTACACTGTACAGTGGGGTTACATTACTCCGTATATAGGATGCATTACGTCTTCAGTAAATGAAATGTTCATCAATCATGATGTAAAGGATTCTTTGTGAGGACGTTACTGACGCAGAGCAGTGCGCCTATAAATTTGTCAATGTTCTGTACTTTACAAAATAAGCGGTCAGTGACCAGAGTGGCCACCATTTCCAATTCTATTCATAAAACGTCTCAGCACTCAACGCAATTTGGGTACCACACTTGGCTGGAATACATATAAGTGAAAATGTCCAGTTTTAAAAATTCTAGATGCATTCAGCGAATTTTTGTTACCAAGTTTATTGTTTCAAGTTGTATTTTAGCTGAAGTAATAATAATAGAGATCAAGTTCGAGACTTTTCCAAAGTGACATCAATGACTGATACTATTTAGTTCAGTCTTATTAATCTTATACCTGGAATAATTAACGAAACAAAATTTTCAATTTACTTAAAAAAGGAATATTTTAACCGTGAACTACAGTTCATTTCTAACTACAGTTAGTGCAGTCGCCAGAGATTTTAACCTCCGAAAATTGTAATAGTGAATGGATTTTTGTTTTTGAGGTGTCATTTTATTTTTTACACTTTAACTTGCAAAGTTTACCAAAAATTTTTTTGTGCTTTTAATTTTCTAGTTACTTAATTAAAAATTAATATTTCACCATATAAAACCGGACCAGAAAAAAATTTTTTTTCTTGTTCCTGTTATTTAATGACTCTTATCCAATTGTTTACGTTGAAAATTAACCAAATACACAATTTTTAAAAAAGAAAGTTTGCTTTGCTAAGCTAAATACAACTATAAGGTTTTTGCAAAGTTTTTAGAGATTAACCCTCGTCGTAACCAAGATAAAAGGGTTTGGGTGGATTTAAGGGTGGTAACAAAAAGTGTGTTAAACTTACTTGTTGTGCGTATTTAATTTTTAGAGAAATGATAACTTTTAAGTACTTAAAAACGTTTAAATATCTCCAAAAATGTGTAAAATAGACCGAAAATATTTTTCTGTATTTTTTTTGAAAATTTATTTTAGTGAAAGCTAAAACATTAAATGCATCGACAAATGAAAGACTTTTTCTAGTCTTTGAAATATATTTAAACTTCCTACTTAAAGCCAGAAAAAAAAATTGGGTGCTACAAATCTCACGTACATACTAAAGACGCATGCTGCGACCTATGTTTGGAAAATGCTTACCTGAATACAAAAAATATCAGTTCCTAACCTAATTTGTATTTTTTCCCTTTAAGTATGTTTTAACAAATATAATTAATGAAAAAAAAAACAATTTTATTCTGTAAAAACCTAACCAAAGAAATAAAATACAGATTTTCTTCGAAATATCCGTGAAAAGTTTGTGCTACATTTTCAGAAAATTTAATAAAGTAAGAGCTAAAAAGTTATACACATTAAGAAATAAAAGGCTTTGTTAAGCCTAAAAAATAATTTTAAACTTCCTATTTAAAACCAAAGAAAAATAGGAACGCCATTTACCTGGCGAGGGACACAACAAGCACATTTGGAGGTATGCTCATCTACCTACAAAAATATTAATTTTAAATCTAAATTATATATTTTTTCAATTTATTTTCTTTCTTTGGAATATAAGCAACGATACAAATCAAAAAAAAATAATATATTTTATTATTTTGCTATATATTTAAAAGAAAGAAATATGCAAATTTTCTTTAAAATTTTACAGTTTATGAGTTTACTTGAAGTGGAAGAGAATAATTTAAAAATCAAAAGCACAACTTTTCAATAGGTAAACTTTATTATTTATGTTATCAGCTACACATTCCTTTTTTTCTTTTCAATTTTCATCCACTATTGCAAAAATCGGAGGTTTGCACGATTTTTACGCTCTGGGAACTGCACTATTGTGCATGCTGGAAAAAATTCCTTTCCGATGACAAGATTCCATGGGTTTTCACTTTTCATATTTCTACGAAAAGCTTTCAGCGGTGCGACCATCTTAAAAAGCTTTTGTCACGAGCTGCAAATGGATACTTAAATGTCAAAGTAATAATTGAAACGTTCAACATTGTGGGATATATCGTACCTACGAATAACCTATCCCACGCGAAGTTCCTCGAACTATAGACAGGCGCCCCGCTGTTTCTTCGCCCGAAGTGTCAAAATGTCCAAGGTAAACCACCCCGAAGGAGCCGGGATGCGTGCCCAAATGCGTTTCTTTCCAGGAAACACATCCTTACGTATATTAAAATAAGGTTTGAACCTGCGTCTGAAAATTTGTAAAGATTCGCGATTTTTATATCACACAATGGATTATTATGGGGTATTCGGTTCAAAAGGCAAGTTTTAGGGGCTTCCTAGAATGTTTTATCGCTTTTCTTGGTTGCACCTGATTTAATCTACATAGCAAGGTAGATTAAGGGGTGGTGCTTAAGTTTATATTATGGATATTGTTATTATATGCGTATTTTGTTCTGATTAGTGTGAGATATTTTATTTCTAGAGATGTGCTGGTAGTTAAAATTGCAGAATTTGTGATGAAAAATAATTCTTCAAAGGCATTTACTAAAAGAAAAATATGTAGCTCTCTCCAGACCCATGAATTTTGTCTTTGCTTTTTTTTTGCCAAATTTCGTAAGCACATTTTTTCTAAGTGTGTTAATTTTTAAGTTTTAAAGTTAACTTAGTTCATAAATAAACATGATATGTTTGTTAATTTTACACTAATGACTTTATGTACGAAAATCGGGGGAAAGTATTATACGGTTTTGCTGGTTTTTAACGAATGTGAATTTCGAAGAACTTGCATTCATAATTTCACTTTCATGTATTGCGTATTTGCTCATAAGATGATGTTAATGTAATGAGTTCTGTTTACATAATAAAATACTTTTTTAACATCAGTAATAAGTAACTTTCATATCCAATCGAAGAAACACCTGAATAAAAAATCTAAATGAAGTAGAAAAGTATATAAAAAAGTAGGACGAAAAACTCTTTGTTTTTATCTATATTTGACACATTAACCTCAAGATTAGTGTCTATTACGCTATTGAAATATACATTTTTAAGATATTTTTGTTGGATTTTAACGTAACCTAAAAATTAGTAGAGCCTAAAAATCGTTCTGCCCACTACACGCTATTTGCCATCTACCATAAAACAATCAACACGATAATGATGGCCATTGTGTTTAAATATTTGTTGTTTAAACATTTCTCTTCCCATTTTAGTGACAAAGTGGCCACTTTAAAGTTTCGTGTTCGACAAAATGCGAACCAATACTTAGGCCCGATAGAATTACATAAAGTTATTACTTTTTAGTATATTATTTCCAACTGATTTACAAGTTTCGATTGATTTTGATAAAATGACAACAACAAAATAATCTCGACCAATTCAATCTGCTATTTAACTTTATTGCGAGGCGAATACGTCACATTTCAATCAGTAGCAGTATTAGCTGTGTTTCTTTTTAGATCGAAATGTATTTAAACGGAGCAAAGATTAGTTTTCTAGGGAGGAGGTCGATCGACACGGCGGCAATCACGAGCACGCCGCTAAATAAATTCATTAGTTAAATCACCGCCGGCGGCGTTTATGTCGGCGACTTCAAAGGACCGCCCGCACCCCCTTCGCTCCCACCCCGCGCAACCGGCAGGGGCGCTTTACCCACGAAACCCGGTAAACAAAATAATATCGACCGAAGATAACCTCCTCCTTTTTTTGAAGTTAGGTAAACAAAATAATAATATGGTCTAATGTTTAAGTTTATTTGTACGAGTGGATGTTTAGCGAGCAAACGCCCTCTCTTTGTGTTAATAATGAGGAGCAAACGGTAACTATCACGTATGCTTTAAAATTTTAAATAATGCGCTATATTTTTACTATTTAATAAATAGTCTTGACTTGCAAAATATTTTACGAACAGGCAGAGGCAAGCCAGAATAAGGGCAGGCGAAAACCAGAGCTGAAAATTCAGAGGTGATCGTCATGTAATATGTTTTTCTCAACTCTACAAATTATGTAGATTGTAGAGCAACACAACAACTAACTGTAAACACTTAGAAATTGTAGGAGCATACATTATACATTGTTTTACGAACCCCAAATAAAGGAAATGTACATGAATTTATTGATCAGACATTAAATAAATTGTTTAATGGGGGTCAAAGAAAACACAAAATAAATTGAATTGAATAAAAAATATTTTAAAAGCTACTTGTTAAAATCAAGGCATATCTAATAGGGACTACTCAATACAGAAGCGATTGCCATTTGCCGGATCTAGTTAAAAAAAGTGGTAAATTTAAATGTTTTATGATTGCAGACCACAAGCACTCAAACAAGTGCATGTACCGTGTCGCATGTAAGTCGCGTGCGGCGTGCCTAAAATGTGCACACTTGTTTGATAAAATCAACATTTTCAAGAACCTTAATTATTTGACATTTCAGGTAATAGAGTAAGAGCCTGCGATGGACAGTCCTTCCTCCGTTTCGTAAAGCTGAAAGTTTATCTGTTTGTGGCCTTTACAGAGGTAAGAACGACCAGCAACTATGAAGTTTCGGTCGCGATTACTTTAGGAGGTACATATCCAGTTCTGAAGGTCCTGAGGTTCCAGAAAGAGTAAAGCTTAATTTCATAGCTTATATTCTTCGTGGTAAGTGGAGGAATCTCGTCTTCCAGTGCCGGATATTTTTGACAACTGGCAGACACCCTTAAACTTTCTTAAAAAATAGGACTTTAACTTTTAAGGGTGCCTAGCAGTGGGAAACAACTGTCAAAAAATAAAAATGTCCGGTACTGGAAGACGAAATGAAATTCCTCCACTTACCGCGAAGAATATAAGTTGTTATGAAATTGAGCTTTACTCTTTTTGGAAGGTCAGGTTGACTTTCAGAACTGGATACCTCCTAAAATAACCGCGACCGAAACTCCATAGTTACGACCAGAAACTATGGTGTTTCGGTTGCGGGCTGCGGCGGTCCTTACCTCTGTAAAGGTCACAACCAGGTAAACTTTCAGCTTTACGAAACGGAGGAAGGTCTGGCCATCGCAGGCTCTTGGTCCATAATATGTAAGTCAATGGTAGAAATGTAATTATACCTTTAAATAAAATATGTAAGCGACGTGATTTGAATTACATCTTTCCAAAATCTAGAAAATCGCCGTCACTGAGGATTCGACTCTAAAATATATTTAAGAGCGTCACACATTCCCGAAAACTGGGCCACTTTTAATGCCCAGCTACTGGACTATGACGCAAACTTCTTGATATAATTAATGTTTATTTTGGTTTGGAACAATCGCGTCGTTGTGCTGACCATATGAAACCAACAGTTGCCGTTGCATTCAGTGTCATTTAATGCTTTTAAAGTTTTATTTCACTGCATCACTTCCCCTTCTCTTAAAAGGTTAGAGGAAGAGAGGTATAGCACGTGTGTGGTCCTCAGGCTGCGCGCTCGGCTGTTCTCGGAAGACTTCGGGAACCTTCGTGCAGCAGAGCGGCAACATAATCGGTCGAATCATAATGGCGGCTCGACAAACATCCAGTCCCGTCAGTGTATTCGGCCAATATTTGACTCAGTGCTACTCGCGCCGCGCCTGTGAGAGGTCGCCGTGGACGTGCGTCGTGTGTTTGAAATTGTTTAGTTTCGTGTTCCACCGGGCAGTGATAAACAGAAGTGACGAATTCCGGTATACATAAGTGTGTGGTTATGCGGCGGCGAGTGATATGACAGCTTTCGCCACCAGACGGATTCCGGCCGTCTTCATGAGGATACTGGTGACAAGTCTGGCCCCGAGATCATGGTGGCTCCCGATTCCGAGGCAGCTTCGAATCCTCGGATAACGTCTAGTCACGAAATTCCATCCGTCACGGAGGCTCGCCACAACGGCGATCTGTACATACGCACCAGTTGGGTGGATGCGGCTCTAGCTCTCTCCGAACTCGAAAAGGTGCAGTGTTTGGATGTTGGATGATTTCAGTGTCCATTTTCGTTGATCATATTGCACGTGTGATTGTTTTTCTGCGAATGTCACTTGCGCCAGGAACGCGGCAGCGCGAAACCGTGGCGCCAACTAGTGGGAGTCGTGCGTACTATCAAGGCCGCGCGTATTTTAAAGGCCTTTACGCAAGTAAAATGTCATTGATAACGTTCTTATTTTACGCTACGCTTACGACATCTAAGCTTTTCTACTACATTTGCCATAGTGAAGAAATTTTGTGTTTTATAAAGTCCTATAATCTAGAATATAGTTCTTGCGCGTCCATCAATTAAAGGTTCATGATTTTTTTCAATATAACGTTCCGTTTGTGTAAGTGCAAGGAAATAAACGCAAATCAGATTTATTATAGCTATCAACAATATTATATTAAAAATTTTCTAGATCAATGTGTGTATTGATCTAGAAAAATTTTGATTTATTATTGTTGATAGCTATAATAAATCTGATTTGCGTTTGGATTGCGATTTGGATGCGATTTGGATAGTAAATATATAGATAAATATTTTGTTTAAATAGAAAACAATATACTGCTATCCGAAAAATTTGTTAGTATTACTGAAGTTATAAACTCAGTAATAGTCAATAAAGCGCAGTTGTTTAATCTGGCTAGACTGTGATACGTTAACGTACCAAAGTTAATAGCAATAACGAATTTTCAAATTAAAACAATATACAAATAAATAATTAAATTATATTAAATAATATGTATATGCCATAATTAATAAATAAGTACTGCATTGAAAGATGCAAGCTACAAAACATATTTCAAGTACCTGTTAGGAATATAAGCTTACGAAGAAAAGAAACAATAAACTAACAATAATACATTGAAAAAGATGAATTGTAAAACGAATAGTCAGTTGCAAACAATGTCAAAGAAATAAGAGCTTTAACGGTCCCAAAATACAAAACTGAAAATAACAACTGTATCCCAACTAGGAGTCGAATACAAAGAAGGCAAAGGAAGGATAGTTCCGAGAAGGCCACACAATGCGAGGTTGTTCATCCCCGCTGTACATCAACCCCGTTTGTAAAAAAAATCTCGAGATAAAGTCACGACAACATTAACTTAATTATAAAATATAAGTGATCTCAGTAAAAAACTATACAGGGAAACGTCGTGAAAGTTCAAAATTGTCCGACAAAAAATAACAGCTGGCTTAATGATAATGGGCGGTGTGATATAGGTATTTTGTAAGTAGTATGCGAGATGAAGCAATTATGAGCGAGGGCTCGGCGCCGATAGAGACATCAACGCGAGCGGCCTCAAAATACCACACAAAATTATACTGGAAACACTACCTTTATGTGCCCGACATTAATTTCCTCGTTGAATTGTTTTATGTGTTTATTTTAAAAGTTATTTTATTCGTAACGTTAGTAATAAATTATATGTTATGACCGAATAACTTGTGTAAAATAAAGAACAATATTATTTTACATCTCTTTTAGAATCACTTAAGATTTTATTTTTATGCCAATTTTTATTTGGCTTTTAATAACTTTCCTAAAATCATAATCGAATGGGCAATAGTTAAAGCTTCCTTTACGATAACGTCTAATTTACGATAGTCGTAAAAGGTATTATCGAAATAAATAAATCGATCTCGGATCAGAAGATAAATTTAAAATATAAGAATGCTCTTCCAAAAGTTTTTATGTCTGTTACGACCGCACAGCGTTCGCCTCGTGGAATTGAGACATCTTGTGGTTTCCGATCGTTTATCTCTTTCTCGCATGGTTAAAGAATGGTTGCTTTCCTTATCCTAAAGTCGGATTTACTTTCTCCCTCCCGCACGTTTCCACGCGTATTTTTCATCTTCTTCCAAACATTGCGTGTGCCAGCCGCCGGCAGCTGCATTGGATACCTATAAATGAATGTACATTGTACACCCACAATAATTTTCAAAGGTGCATCGGACTTCTGGGTATTTTCAGTAAAACCATCTACTTTTGTTAGAAAAGTTATGTTATAATGTTGTTATTCAAATGATTTGTATTTTGCTCTTTTTGTTTTTAACTAGGTATAGCTGCCTATAATTGTTCTACTGTAGTTATACTCTAGAGTCTAGAAGTTTCTAATGTACCATCGAGGAAATTGATTCCTATGCAGTTGATAGACCAACGTTATTTGGTCGAATATGTCAATTCAATGTTAATTGTGATCTGTCGGCTGGGTTTGACGTAACGCAACCAAACTACGTAGGTCCCCGATCTGCATAGGAATCAACTTCTCTAATAGTACCTTTGCTCGAAACATAATCCATAATAATTTTTCATTTAACCTCAACATTTTCCAGAACGTTACCTTATGGTGTTCTATTACCTATGAGCCATTACCTGTCCAATCTTCAGCTCAGTGAACGCAACACGTGGCATGTCTTACATTATTGCATATTTTTTCCATTCCACTGATCTCCAATCTGATCCTACTGGCTTACACCAACCAGATGTTCTGAGTACTACGTGGACCCAGGATACCATAATATAAAAAACAAAATATTGAGGACTACGAGTACGTTCTGTTGTCGCTTAGGTGCTATACAAAAAATAATCTCAAAAATATTTTATATCGTGACTTAAAAAATCTTATTCCCACTAAAATCTTGTTCTCGAAAGAACGTCAAAACATCTAGAAAATGTTCAAATAACAAACTATCAGCTTCCATTTGCAAACCTGGATTTAAGCAATTTGATTAAAAACAAAAATGTTCTCACTAATATAGCCTGTTTCTATGTTCCTAGTGTGGCTGCTAGAGAATGGTTGTAGTAAAAATCTAAAATGTTTAAGTAACCTAGTTCATGTGTCCACCACATGGTAGTCCCGACCGGTTTGTTACAATACATCCACACACTTTCTCAATGATTACTTTGGAAGGTATAGGAAATCAGAAATGTTCCTCATTTCTTTTTAACAAGTACAGTTTAAGAAAACTATAGTAGTTAGTCTCGCTATAATGTGCTAAATCGATGCCGATTTAGCTAATTTTAAAATAAGTGGAAATTCAGGGAAAGTTTATAAGTTACACGAAATTCACCGGGACATCTAGTCATTCATAAAAACAATAATATATTGTACAGATATAAGTCATTGACTTAAGTCTAAATAACATACATAGCCTACTACCAAATTATAGAATAAACTTTTATCATGGTTGTTATTTTATATTCTGTTGGGTGAAGGTTGCTCTTTATTGGTTTGATAAAATGGCTCAATGTCTGTGATGTAATCCAAATAATATTTTAAACTTTAGTTTCATTCAAATAAATGTTGTTTAATTTATGGATTACATTATGTTTAAGGTCATAGGATCACAGCTACTTCTAAAGTCGTTGCAACTATTTTAGTATCTTTTTGGCTTTGACTAGTCATTTATTTGGTTTTGTTTGCTGGAGATATTGTAACTACTTCAGCTATAATACTTATCAATATTTTTCTTGAAATAAACAAAGATACGTCGTTAAACTATGTGTAGGTTGCATAATAGTGTTATTAAGTAGAAAGAGGCGAGCGCACGATATTCCATGCATGCTGGATAATGTTGGTGCTGTCCACACCCACGGCCCATTATATGCAGATAACCGGAACTCTGCTTATGTTTGGTATTATTGGTCCACTCCTTTCACAGAGTCCTTAAGAATAACAATAAAAATATCCAATTTAAAGTGGCTTGAATTAGTAATATTTCTGGATCTCAATTTCTTACTATTAATAGTAATAGGCCTGGAGATACTGACACAAAATTCTTGGTGATTTGTACCAGTATAGCGGTTTTACAGGGGTATAATTACGTAAAGGCAAAAAGGAAAATGATGGTCATAGCGTTCGCACTGGCAGCCCAAACGCGTGGGCGTTAATCGAACGTGTCGGATAAATAACGAGTGTCGAACGATTTGTTCCACAAAAATGCTTGTATTTTCAGGTAGTCGAAAAAAAATAAGTAGGCGAAAGCGTAATGCCATACGTATTGTCGGGTGCGGCTTACAGCCCGCCATACCGACGCGAATACGTTAATTTTAATAAAAAAATTGAACCATTTGTACCAGGCTAATTTTTGCATAGCTAATCATCGTCGAGTAGCCATTCACGAAAATCACCTTGCCATACTTTTCCGACACGTCCCAATGGCCGCCATACCACTGCAAAGGTGTAATTTTTTTTTTCGCCAAACGATTTGTACCAGTATGGCATTTAAATTTTTGGAAAGTATTTTTCCCATACTTCTAGTAGGGGGAAAAACTGCTGCCATACTTGAAATACTTATTTATTTGACACGTTTTAAAAATACGACTATAAAAAACGTAAAATCATTTTTTACATCATGGCATCATTGTATTCTCGTCATTTGGCAATTGTACCAAAAAAAATTTATTACAGATTGTAACCATGGGGCGGGATGACTATCGGACTTGAGCAAAAAAGTGATAAAAATTGGACGATTTGTACCAGTATGGCATTTGAATTTTTGGAAATTATACGATACAATGTGACCATTATTATATTTACCATACTTGTAGTAGAAGGAAAAAGTGGCGCCATACTTGAAAAACCGTTTGAAATTACGAATAAATCTTAGGATTTTGAAATAATATTGTTCACATTCGCTGTCTCCCACAGGTATGGCATTATCAGACTCCTATTTATGATCATACAGGGAACTGTTAAAAAAAGTTTCAGGGTGGTACAAATCGTTTGGCGAAAAAAAAAATTACACCTTTGCAGTGGTATGGCGGTCATTGGGACGTGTCGGAAAAGTATGGCAAGGTGATTTTCGTGAATGGCTACTCGACGATGATAAGCTATGCAAAAATTAGCCTGGTACAAATGGTTCAATTTTTTTATTAAAATTAACGTATTCGCGTCGGTATGGCGGGCTGTAAGCCGACAAGACGTATGGCATTACGCTTTCGCTTACTTATTTTTTTTCGACTATCTGAAAATACAAGCATGTTTGTGGAACAAATCGTTCGACACTCGTTATGTATCCGACACGTTCGATTAACGCCCACGCGTTTGAGCTGCCAGTGCGAGCGTTATGACCATCATTTTCCTTTTTGCCTTTACGTAATTATACCCCTGTAAAACCGCCATACTGGTACAAATCACCAAGAATTTTGTGTCAGTATCTCCAGGCCTATAATTTTATTTAAACGTATTATACTATACTACTACTACACATTGGAATTGATTCATATGAGAATCCTGGATCTACGTCGTTTGATCGAGTTATATAAATTCAAAGTATGACATAAAGCAACGAAATTATGTAGGTCCACCATTTGTCTATGAATAAAATTCTCCGATAGAACAAGTATGCTAACAAGTCAATTTTGCCATGCATAAATTCTCAATTAAATCTGGAAATAGTATCGTATATTTTGACGAGGCAATCAAATACGATAGTATGAGTTCAAACCGTGATAAGAGAAAGCCGACAGGCGACTCGGTCCACAACTCCACATGTATTCTAAATTTATCTCGCCGTTTCCTTTCATATGATAAAGAGTTGTTTACATAATTTGTGTATTAATAGCGGATGAGTTACTCATAAATAGTACGTTATTTAAGCGATATCAAAAGAAAAAGTCTTTGATAGCGATTTTGTGATCGTCGTTAATTTTTTTAAGGAATAGCGTATTTTCAAGAAAACTCGGACCAGGGAATTTGGATAAACAACATACTCATAAGACAAATGAAAATCTTAGCAATAATAAATCTTGCAATATTATGAATTCTATATCTAATAATATCACAGAGTATTATAACACGTCAGCAAATGTTTATAAATCTGGTGCAAATTCAGTAGCACGTGGAAACGTGCCTGGAGTGACCTGATCCGTTATCCGCAGGAAGTGCGCTCTCAGACGCAGCGCTCGGGGATCCTAAACTAATCCTACTTGCGTCAGCATTCATGTTTTTAAATGATATCGAACGGAACAGTCCGGAGCATTTGATAAGATCCTTTCTATGGAATTGTATTTTAAAAGAGCTTCAAGTTTGTCAAATATTGCTTGGTTCTCATTATGTTCTCATAACTTCAAATGCATTTATTTTATTTATTAATTCCCTGTTTTCTTTCAAGAAATGAGAGGAAAAACAACGTTTGGTCAAAAATAGAGAGTTTTAACATTGAGAATTGCTTCTGTGAATTTCGTGCACGTCAGAACAGGTTATCAAAATAATTGCAGATGAATTACACACCCACAATATACGCACCTGCCATATTAGTTATGTTGCATGAATGGCGAGTCTCCATGGAGGTAGCTATAGTATTGCGTATTCTCCACGTGGGCTGCGGCGTGGGGCGCGGTAAGGGGGGGAGGGCACATTCCGGCTGTGACGTCACGCCCACCCAGCGAGCCTCGACCGTTCCTTTTGCCAGATTACTTGAGCTTATCACGATCGGATACAGATTGTCATTCATTTTCTGAAACACAATTAAAGTTGAAATTGTGAAATCTCAATTCAATGAAATTGCGTTGAGGAGTGAGGTGTTATAAAATCATAACCATCGATATTACATAGGTACTAGGATGGAAACAATTGCACTCAGCATCCAAGTTACTACACGTTGAATGACACATAATATTATGGTGACAAATAGGAAATATTATGGCGTACATTATTGACTTTTACAAGAGATTTGACAGTTCATATTTTGACATTTTGTTATAGTTAAAGTTAAAGTAAGTTGGTGCAACCCACCCTAAGTTAACCAAGTTGAATGCTAGTACAGTTAATATGCTATAACGTTTCATAATTATTTATGAATATTCCAGTATTAGAAAAATGCTTGATTAATTCATGAAGCCCCAAGCGGCCACATCCGGCCGCGATAACAATGAAAAAGCTATTGTGTCTCGTTTTGCCACGACTGATGGGTTAATTCGAGGTCGTAGGTCATAGTAATTGTTGGGTCATTCAATAACTCAGCCAAAAAGCTTAACTCACTGTAGATATTTCTCAATGAATTATGTCCGCGAGTCGCGACTCAATTTATTCCGTAAGCTGGATCAATATCAATTTTGTCATATTTGCCAAATTGGTTTTATATTATGATTGAGCATGAGGTTCGGACACGTTTCATATCCTGTCGCCAGTCACTATATCTCTTCATCTGCAGACTTTTCTACATAAATTCTCACTTAGTTTTTAATTACTGAGATTATAGTGCAAGATCCAACTCAAGAATCTCTCGAGAAAATAAAATATAAATTGTTTTAATTATTTTTGATCAGTATGAGAGATATCGAGTTTGGTTAAAAGTTTATAATTTTAACACAAAAAATATGGTTTGTAAATTGACCAAACAATTTAAGCTAGTCAACTTTTAACGAAAGCTTAGATAATTTATTGCTAGTTATTTATGATGCTAGTTTATTTTCCGTGGTATTTAAATAAAATTATGAGTAGATAGTTATTGATGGCAGGTATGTAATAAGGCAGACGTGTTATTAAAGTTGATGTAAGTTGAGGTTCGTGAATGCTCCCTTTTAGTTTTGAGTTGAATCACCATGGCGCCACGTAGCTCGACCATAGAATAAGTGGGCACAGAAGACAAGATATTCCAAGCTTGAAAAATGTGTATTACTGTATACTGCCGTAAATCTGGATGATGGTATAGAGTTTGTCGGTACAATATGATTTAACTATTACAAGTTGGCAAATGTAGCAAATGTAAATGAACCGTTCAGTGATATTACGCTGTCAAAAGCTTTAAACGATTCACTAATAATAATTCAGCGTGCCATATTAGAGCGCTATCTCTAACGTTCTAATAAAAATATTTTGATTTATATTAAGCTTAAATATTTTACAATTTAAAAACACCTGTGGAAGAAAATACTGTAAAGTTTTGTATGCCGTTATCCAAAATGTACATGTAGTTAATTTTTTCTCTCTTTAAAACATGAACATCTAATTATTGTATTACCTACTTTCTAAGGAAATAAACAATATCTAGCTGCATGAGCAGCATGACATGACAGTATGTACGTCGACGGGTTCTTCAGTATACCGTATCTTACCTTCTGGGTAAACTTATTGTGTGTGCCGGCACTACTCGACAGCGCCCCCAGCGTTCTCCACTCTTTCATTAATCACAATCGCTACACAAATTATTTTAACGTTTAAAATATCCGATACTTTACTTAAATGATGTACCGCTAGTTTTGATCTTAACATGAGATTACGGCTACTGTTTAATGTTCATCCTTGGTCATTTACGTCGGTAATGTTGTGTCTGTACTATTATTTTTAATGTCAACGACAGAATGTTGCTTTACAAAATGCATAATGTATATTTGTGCTAAAAAAATATTAACATGCTTTGCGAATTGCTTATGATCTCAATTTTTGAGTCGTCTTTTTATTTACTTAGATGTTATCATCGTTTTGCATGCGCTAGTTTCGACAGTGAAGTAAGGGTTTATTCAGACCGCAACGCGAAGCGTAGATGCATTTCTAAAGTATGGATTTAGAAATGCATCTACGCGACGTGTTGCGGTCTGAATTGACCCTAGAAGTTAACGCATCGCTTTGTCATGGCGTTTGCGATGCGCAATGTCCAAACTCCAATCTAATCCCATACATTTTCGATATCTTACTTCGTTGTCGATATAAGCTATACAATCTGACAAAATACTTTGCATTATATGCAGAAATGTAAAGCCTGTACTAACATGTCACCTCTATTTTACAGGGTAATATCGAGGGCGGGCGGACGTCACTGTGGATCCGCGCGTGGCTCCAGGAGCAGCTGTTCGTATTGGGCTGTTTCCTACAGGGAGACGCCGGCAAAGTCCTCTTCGTCGCCATCCTAGTTCTATCCACGTTCTGCGTCGGTCTCAAATCCGCACAAATTCACACCAGAGTCGACCAACTTTGGGTTCAAGGTACGTTATCATTTGACGGAGGCTATTCCCAGCAGTGGGACAGCACAGGCTATTAAAATGTACATATTATATCCAAACTAGTTCACTGGGAAAGCAGCAGCACTAAAAGATTTACTTTTGACTTCCACGTTTTACTTAGTATACCACTTAGTTTTATTACACCCTGTATATTATCAAGGAACATCTGATACGTATTGTGGAATTGGCTCCAACGATGAATACAAAAGTGTACGATGTCTGATCCGAGCCGCTTCCGTCTTTCGGTGCGTGCCCAGCATGCAACGAGACAACACACGGCACCGCCCGCTAAACCTCTTTTACGACAATCACGGCAAATCGAAATGCTTCAATCGCTTTTTATAATGCCTCCCTGCGTCCGGTTGGCGAGAGTTATTGTATATCAAATGAGCTATTATAGCACCGAAGTAAATGTATAATTGTCGCCAGGAGCTATTTAATAGCTGGAACGTGTTGTCACAGTCGGGCGTGCCTAAGGATAAATGCAACCATTTGCATTACAAATTAATGCTAATGTACAAATAAATAATAATCGGCGACCGATTCTGTATACTAATCTAATAGTAATAATTATTGCTGCGCGAAGTAATAGCATTTAGGAATTATGGGGTGTAGCATGAAATATATATGTATTAGGTACAGTTGTTTTCTTATGTAAGCCATACACGCTACGGTCTACCGGAGAGGTCACGTGTATGCCTGTGCAGGTGTAATTCCTGCGCTGGTGCACTCGAAAGAATTGATTTTCTATTTTGCGCCGGTCGCCTGCCCAGGCTCAAAAAACTGCACAGGTCTATTCCCACACACATTATGGTCTACCTGCACAGGTTGGCCTCTCCGATAGTCCGCAGCATGTATCGCAGCCATTAGTTTTCATTCGATTCGAAAAAATACCTCATTCACTTTAAATCTCTCTTGTCAATATATTAGATATTTATTATCATCATCATTTTTTATTATAAGTTCCTTCTTCGTATGCTTATTTTTCCGGCTTTGTTCCAATACGTTTCACCTTTCCAACCAGTCCAAACAATTAATAATTATAATCTTCTACAAGTTTTCAATACTTAATTCAAGTTGCTATTCATCTGTTTGAAATCTCGTATTCTTTCATTGATTTAAGAATTATGTTTCGGTTTTCTTGCTCTAACTGTAATGCCAACTGATATCGATAATATATCGCTTTGTCTTATCTCCTGACTTCGTACCACACGTAAATAATATGTCGGACTCCAGAGTAATAGATCTTACGCGGTATTTTGGTGTCGGTCGCGAAATGTCAGTTTTATTGTACCTTTCTAACATTTTATTAGCAATTTATTGCGAGGCCTGCGTTGTTTATTGGGAGCATTGGGTGGTCGGCTGTCAAATCGTAAAGTTCCCCTCCATAAATAGTTTCGATACTTACCCGGCTACGGATTTAGTTACTGTACGGCTCGCTGATATAATGAATATTCAAAAACTTTTCTCGTCAAAAGACTATGTTAGATTAAATATAGGTATTAGGTTTGGTATATGCCTTCTTTGAGGATTTCGAACGTGTCAAGGAAGGAAACAATCAGTCCTTTCTCTTAGTTCCCACAAAAATAGGGAAGGAAGTGCTTCTTATGCGGGTGGTTTGATTTCAATTGAACGTGTCCGGGGAGAATTTCCTCGTAGGTCTGATTTTACTAGCAGCTCTGTCAGCAGATTTCATTAACGTTAACTAGTATGAAATTTGTGTTGTTTTTTGGTGATCGATGATTATAATTATATAAATGCTATTAATATATGTAATCACTAATTATATTTTTTATTCACAAGTAGGTAAAGAATAGCAGGATTAAAAACGTTGTGCCAATTTGCAAAAACCGCAGCTGCTGTAAGAGGAAATGGGCGAATATAATAGCCACCTGTTCTTCTGAGATTATACTTTTTGTTGATTTAAAAAACTTTATTGTTATATGATTGCTACTAACAAAATGTACACAAAAAATTACGATGTGAAAATGAACAAAATTCTTTGTAATAAATCATTAAATAAATAACCAGCTTTATGAAATTGTAGAGAATAGGATTCAGACGATCAGCAAGTGACAACTTAGCAATATTTTTTTTGATTATCACGAGTTATTCGATCCAGTTATTTAAATCACGGCTGCGATGTTATTCCATTTACATATGGTAAATAAACTAGTTATGAGCCTCCAGCTACTGTTCAAATATCTGACGCTCGGCCCCCACAAAAAGTTTCCGTAACAAAGGGGATCGCTAAACAATGCGTACGTCCAAAGTCACCTAACAACTTAATTAGGTGGCCCACGGTGCTCGTAAATATCCCCACGTGAAATTACAGCCAATAAAACAAAAAAACTATAACACATTTATCGGCTCACAAAAAATGGGATATTTGATTGTCCGCCGTCTTTTGTACGACGGCGTCGTGCTGCGCCCGCGCCGCCCGCCGACCTGCCCGGCCGACTTTATTACTTGAGCCCTCACCAAATTGAGATGTCTTCCCGCTTTAAATGCTTTTGAAACGACTCACAGTTTCTCGAACGCTGGCCGACGAACGGCGTATAAAATTTTGTAACTTTATTCAAATCTAAGATTAGTGTTCGGGAATATTTAAATTCATATTAATTGCAAATAAATTATTGGTACACGTCTCGGGTTTTTGCTAATCTTCAGATTAACATGAGAACATAATATTTCTTTTTATGGAGGAGACCGACATGATATATGACATTGTTGTTTATGAAGACGCTATAGCAGGTTAAGGTACAGGTAGTAAAGGAATTGAAATGCTTAATATGCGTGGTACATAAATGTTATTATCACAGACCACCATGTAAAAGACATAAATGTTCATACATAATACTTGAGCTAACTGATAACAGAATAAAGACCGACCGATTCTTCATCCGTGACAACAGTAGGAAACATTTTTGCTTACAGCTCCATTTTTAGCAATACCGCTATCTGGGATTGCTTAATTTAAAACATGGACGTGCAGAATGTAGATCCCTTCGATGAAGTAGGTACTGAACCCCACCCACATTCCGGGAACTGGTGAGATTTATCAGAGCTTACGTTCCGACTTAATTCACCCGGCATTCACAACTTGCCGCAATCCAACCACGTACTTATATCTCAATGAATCCAACACAATATTTTGCAACGAGTTCGTATAAACGGGTATCCTATTTGAATATCAATTTCATATTTATGCAAAGGCTCGACGGGATTAAATCTATAAATTGCGAGTTCTTTCGCTAAGTAACTCGAGTCCTAGATTAATAACGCCGTCGGTCTCGTCTCGTTTGTGCGAGCCGCCAGCTGCTAAGGACACGGATTGTTTATTCCGCCATCCATCTGTTATCTACGCGGGCTAATTTGCATAGAGGGCTCGGGTGGAGGGACGGAGGGCCGGACCACACGGACACAGCGCCGCGCGCGCGGGTGGCCACAACCACATGCGCGCCGCGCACGTAGCCCCCCCCCCCCCTCGCCCCTTCTCCCCGCGCGCCGCACCCCGCACCCCCGCGCGGGCCCGGGACGTCATTCATTGCGATCGTCCGCGCCGATCGCCCGCTACCGCATCGAGTAGAAATGTTGTCATTATCGACGCGTACGCATTTAGAATGCAATAAAAGCCCTGACATTCGTGTGGTTACCGACGTGCAATAAAGATGTAGATTGTATAATACAATGGGAAGAGCAGTTTGAATAACAAAACGTTAAAATGAATTCGACGGTTTTGCTCATTTCTGATTAGTGCACGTTTTACGAGGTTCAAATTGGAAATTATTGTAAACTAGCCACTAGGTGACCCGTGAACTTCATATCACTCTAATCCTAAATTGTTTCTTAGGTAGGTGTAGGTTCACGTAAACCTTCCCAGGACTTCCACGAATATTTATAGACTAAAATTAGACAAATCGGTTCAGCCTTTCTCGAGATGTAGCGAGACTAATTAGAAATTCATTTTTACTTATACACCTCTAGATTACGTTCGAGGTAACAGTAACAGCAACTACCCCAAAACGCCGTATTTAGGACAACCCACAATAACAAAGTGTATTTTATTTACTCCAATAAACAATAATATCGAATCCTGTACTACGGCTTAGGGATACGTTAGAGTCGTAAATCGCACCCACGTCTTTGGTAGGTGTTAAAATAGACGCCTTGTGCGGGCGCAACGTCCTCCACTCGCCTGTAATAATCCTTGATATCCGGAATAACTTAAGTCTCTCTATGGATATACATATTCATATTTTATTACTCCTCAAAAGCATGCACCACAGTCTTAAGTCTTAGAAACTAAAGAATAAAATCAAAATCAAACGTAACATGTTTGCAGGCTATATAAAAAATTGAGTAGAGATACCGAATTACAACAAAAACACATTAATTTATTTCACTCGGTTTAACATGACGAAAAAAATCTTGACAACTCAATCACGTTTTTGTTAAAGACGTTTTTAGCGCGTTTAGCTCATTTGCATACAGAACGTTCCGCGAATCATTAGCGAATCACTCCTTACTCCAGTGTAGTGAACCCACAATTACACTGACAAGAGTTTTTCTAGATGTTTACAATATGTATACATCTATCGGTTAACGATCGGTTATAATGTTATAGAATTTGTAGAAGTATACGAGAATTTAGCAGGAACTGTTAATGAACTAATAATTAAAACACCTTTGGAATCTGATAAGCATCTAGTTGCCCAAACATTTCACGTTGCTCGATTTTTTTGACACCTCCCGAAGCTAATTCTCGCAAAAAATAAAAGGCAGCCGATAAATCTACGGCTCGGTGTTAATTGGAACGAATCTTTGCGACATCCCGTGACGCGCCGGATGCAGGGACGTCGCCACTTTAAAAATCCATTATGGTTATCATTATGGATAACGTAATATTCCCTTTGATGTCTTCTTTAAAGGTTCGATAAACTTGAAAGGGAAAAGTAGAAGGGATCGGACAAGATGAAATACTTTAGAAAGTAAAACATTGTAGGGACTGATGAAATCGCATCAAGTGAGGATTTAGTACTTAAAATACAAAAAATATGATGTTCTATTTCCGTTAATTGGAAATGACACAACACGCGTGGTATTTCACATGCAGACGAACTCGTGTTTAATTACTCTCACGACAAGTTCATTAGAACATGTCAGTGGGCCGATATTTTCTTTCAAAGTGCTCCGAACCCTCCCGCTCCATTCTGCCGCTGACACTTATTAATGCCTCCTCCACAAAAAGTTTCGTGGGTGTCGTTAATATCCACCCCTCTTCACGACAAATATGTTGACACTCTTAATAAGCTGCTGTAGTTTCAGCTAAAATTAGAGAACCCCTTTTTATGCTCAGTAGATTAATTTCCTGGAATTCACTCCGTCGAAAGCATAGGAGATGAAAGACTTCTGGTAATCTTCTAATTATTCAAAAATAATCCTACTACGTAGTATAATTGCCTAAGCCCTAAAGAATATAGTAATTTATAGCAACAAAAATTGCATACTATTGATTTCTTTATTAATTAATAAGTTTTGTTGTTTCTTGTTACAGAGGGTGGTAGACTAGAAGCAGAACTAAAATACACTGCCCAAGCCCTAGGCGAGGCGGATTCCGCAACTCATCAGCTCATCATACAAACTGCCAAAGATCCAGACGTGTCATTGTTACACCCAACAGCTTTGCTAGAGCACCTCAAGGTCAGTAGCGAATCTCTAAATAAATGGTAATCTAAAACAAGAAAATACATTCCTTAGTATTATGTGCAAGTACCTTACTAACTTGTTCCCGAACATCTGCCTCACATTTTTTTGGGGTTCAGTTACAAGTGATCACTTTTTGCTTCTCGATCAAACGACGATCAATCAATGCAAATGTTATATTGTACACAAAATACATTTTAAAATTGTTTTCTTTTGGGAGTTCATTTATTTTCGTTTCTTACGATTCTTTTGTTTCTCTGCAGGTAGTGCACGCTGCCACTCGGGTGACGGTTCATATGTACGAGATCGAGTGGCGGCTGAAGGATCTCTGCTACAGCCCTAGCGTCCCCGATCTAGAAGGCTATCACCATATCGAGTCCATTATCGATAATGTGATACCGTGCGCCATCATCACGCCACTCGATTGCTTCTGGGAAGGCTCTAAATTGCTTGGCCCTGATTACCCTATTTTTGTACCGTAAGTCTACTTTTTGCGAACTTCCTACATTTCTTTATACTTGGATATTTTTATAGCAAAGTGAAAGTTATAGTTTATTTTCTAAGTTCATCAATATCCGATATTATCATTTGTCGATTCAACAACACTTATTTGTAAAATTAATATTCAAAATATTAACAACACAATTAAATTTCCAGTCACCTGCAACACAAGCTACAATGGACGAATTTAAATCCACTAGAAGTGATAGAAGAAGCGAAGAAGTTGAAGTTTCAGTTCCCGTTGGGTACGATGGAGGCGTACATGAAGCGAGCTGGTATCACCTCCGCTTACATGAAGAAGCCGTGCCTCGACCCCACCGACCCCCACTGTCCCGCCACGGCGCCCAACAAGAAGTCTGCTCATGTAAATATCAGTCCAAATTTTTGGAATTCCAATATCCTTCACTGAGCAAAAACTGTCGCTGCTCAGGAATGTCGCTTTTTAACAAACACGTCAAAGCAACGAATAGGGACAAGTGACACCTGCACAATGCATATAGAGTAATAAAGATTGTGACTAATGGTTTAACTGATAAATGAGATAAACGAGAGGAATGTGTACCTAATAAATACGACACGACTTGAAATTGCATTTCCGCTTTTGAGCACGATACTAAACAAGATCATAATTTGAAAGTATTGACATCGTTGTTTGAAACTCGATAACTTAAAATACCGTTTGCACTGTATCATAAACAGAAATACCATAATGAAGATCTCAAATACTTTCCGTGACAATGAAATATTTTTGGTCGCGGCTTGAAAGCGACCGCCGCCAGGCAGATGTTACGGCTACCTGCTCCGGCCCCCAGCGTTTAAAAATAAGAGAAAAAATGTAATATCTTATTTCTATAAATTTTATGGCTCCTCCGTAGAAAGCAAATATTGCTATATTTGCTTTCTAATGCCTATGCCTAAGTTTTTGTAATGATTCTAGTTAAGATTTACAATACTCGATTTGAGAAAATAGTTAAGAATTAGGGTGCGTTTTTGTGCATTTGAGTAAGACGTTACCACCCACACGCGGCCAGCGCGGACCGGCGCATTGTCCCCGCGCCCGCGTAGTCGGACCTCTCTATTATACGGGCGCATTGTGTCCGCTTCAATGGGTCTCGTTTGCCGGTACTATTCGTTACAATGACACTATTGTATCAAAAATGTTCCTCCAAACAAATATTTCTCAGTAATCGAAAAATCCTAATTTCCTTTAAGCACCGAATTCCACTTCGGAGAACTTTTCTAAGACCGAGCCGGTCGACTCGTAAATAAAAATCGTCGCACGGAAATTTGATTCCTATCATGTTAACCCATTAAAATCATAAAATTGATACTCATGAGCATCATCATTATAAAAATTCCTCCGATAAGAATTACAACCAATTAACTCGAGAATGGAAACATCAACATTTTTACTGCCGATGCGTCGAGCGAGGTTTCGTTTACATGGCTAACGCGATGTCTCAATTTGTAGGTCCCAGATGTGGCGGCGGAGCTGTCTCACGGGTGCTACGGTTTCGCGGCGGCGTACATGCACTGGCCCGAGCAGTTGATCGTCGGAGGTGCAACCAGAAATACAACGTCAGCCCTGCGCAGCGCGCGCGCCTTGCAAACGGTTGTACAGCTGATGGGCGAGAGAGAGATGTACGAATACTGGGCCGACCATTATAAAGTACACCAAATAGGATGGAACCAAGAGAAGGCGGCGACGGTTCTGGACGCCTGGCAGAGAAAGTTCGCTGCGGTAAATATTGCACCAATTAAAACTTATTTATTGCATCATTAATTTTGTCCCAATGCAGTTGTAATTATTTCGTTTTCTCTTTGGTAAAAAAACGACCCCATAAAGTCTTATTACGCCTATATCTCGATGAGTTTATTGCTATAGTACCGTAACACGAGACACTGGTATTTCGAATATGTATCACGTAGCTATTGTGTGTGGGAGGTTAGTTCGTAGTATTGAACCCAGAAGGACACGCCAAATAGAACCGGTCTTTCTTCCGTCTCAAGTTTTGTAAAACCTATTTTTCTTAAACTCTGACTAGATAATTGTTATTGATACATTTTGAACTGTAGAACTCACAATGTTAGTAACTTAAAATTAACTAATTCCTTAATTTTTGTTTCTGTTTTTATTTCCTTCATAATATTTTGTTGCAATAGAAATGACTAAAAGATTAATATGACTACTCAAAACAATTAAATAACAGTTAACTTTTATATTTACAGGAAGTTCGAAAACAGACGACATCAGGCTCAGTATCACAAGCCTATAGCTTCTACCCATTCTCAACATCTACCCTCAACGATATTTTGGGAAAGTTCTCAGAAGTATCGCTCAAGAACATTATCCTCGGTTACATGTTAATGGTAGGTTTCTTTAAGTCTTCTACTAGATCAATTTTCAAATGTATTATTTATCAATTTTATTTTTACATCATTTAGTGGTTTCCTGTTCTTTACACCATTTTTATTTTATTTGTCATTTCTTTTCAGTTAATTTATGTTGCTATCACCTTAATTCAATGGAAGGATCCCATTCGTTCACAAGCTGGGGTCGGTATAGCCGGAGTTCTTCTACTCTCAATTACTATTGCAGCTGGATTAGGATTTTGTGCTTTATTAGGTTTGTTTATTTGATTTCATACTTTGTTTTTATCGTTCATACTTCTGTTGAGTTTTCAAAATATTTTGTAGATTTGTGTATTTAAATGTTAATTTTGTTCTTAAGTTATTTTTTAATTATCTACATTGTTTACTACTTTTTGTGACTCATTTTTTTAAATTCCAGGTATACCGTTTAATGCATCAAGTACGCAAATAGTACCATTTCTAGCCCTTGGTTTGGGAGTGCAAGACATGTTCCTATTAACGCATACGTACGTGGAGCAATCGGGGGATGTTCCAAGAGAAGAAAGAACGGGCTTGGTACTGAAGAAAAGTGGACTGAGTGTTCTTTTGGCGTCTTTATGCAATGTAATGGCTTTCCTCTCAGCAGCTCTGTTACCTATTCCAGCATTTCGTGTTTTCTGTCTTCAGGTAAATTTAACTTACTCATATTTTCAATAAATCCAATTTAATCATCTTTGCAATTACTTGATCACGTTATTTAAGTTTTACTAGAAGTTTTATTTATTTTATGTTTTTTAGGCTGCCATTTTGTTACTGTTCAACCTTGGCTCCATGTTGTTGGTGTTTCCGGCTATGATATCTCTGGACCTCCGTCGCAGATCAGCTGCAAGAGCTGATCTATTATGTTGTTTGATGCCCGAAAGCCCACTTCCAAAGAAAAGATTCCCTGAGAGATCACGGGCTAGATCAGGAAAGAATGACAAGGTAACTAGAAATTTTGTTTTCATGTCTTTGGTACTATAGTTTATTATCCTTTCAATGATATAATTACCAGTTTATTGACATGAAGGTGACTAACCACCAATTTATATTTCAGAATCGAGTTGATACGACACGACAACCGCTTGACCCCGATGTGAATGCCGAAGAGCCGAAATCTTGTTGCCTGAGTCTGTCAATTACAAAATGGGCCAATGATCACTATGCACCATTTATAATGAAACCAGCAGTTAAAGTGAGTTGAATTGTTTTTATTTTAGAAATTGTAATCATATTGTAAAAAAATGTCTCTATGTTTTTTCGTACCTAGATTTTAATAATAAACAAATCTTAATTATTTTTAGGTTATGTCCATGTTGGCACTGATCGCAGTTATATTAGCTAGCTTATGGGGCGCAACCAAAGTCAAGGATGGTCTAGATCTAACGGATATCGTACCGGAGAATACTGATGAACACGAATTTCTGTCGCGCCAAGAAAAATACTTCGGATTCTACAATATGTACGCAGTGACTCAGGGTGATTTTGAATATCCGACGAATCAAAAACTTCTTTACGAGTACCACGATCAGTTCGTCAGAATACCGAATATTATTAAGAACGATAACGGCGGATTGACGAAATTTTGGCTCAGCCTTTTCCGTGATTGGTTGCTAGATTTACAAGCAGCGTTCGACAGGGAAGTCGCCAGTGGGTGCATAACACAAGAGTATTGGTGTAAAAACGCAACTGACGAAGGCATACTTGCATACAAGCTTATGGTTCAGACGGGTCACGTAGACAATCCGATCGACAAGTCTTTAATCAATGCTGGGCACAGATTGGTCGATTCTGATGGTATAATAAATCCCAAAGCCTTCTACAACTATTTATCTGCTTGGGCTACTAACGATGCATTAGCGTACGGAGCGTCACAGGGCAATTTGAAGCCGCAGCCTCAGAGATGGATTCATTCGCCTGAGGACGTACATCTAGAAATTAAAAAATCGTCGCCGCTAATTTACACACAGCTTCCATTTTATTTATCTGGCTTGAGTGATACGGATAGCATAAAGACTCTGATAATGTCAGTACGAGAGCTGTGTCTGAAGTACGAAGCTAAAGGCCTACCGAATTTCCCGTCTGGAATCCCATTCCTGTTTTGGGAGCAGTATTTGTACTTGAGGACATCATTGTTGATGGCGCTTGGGTGTGCTCTTGCTGCCATATTTATTGTAAGTATCTGCATCATAATTCCCTTTGCCCGAAATTACCTTATTTTTTATACCAATTGCATTATCGTTACGAAGGTACTTGTCTTTAAAATAAACTAACACAATAATTTTGTTTCTTTACAGGCCGTAATGGTGGTGTTACTAAACGCTTGGGCCGCACTTCTTGTGACGTTAGCACTAGCCACACTGGTGTTGCAGCTGTTAGGAGCCATGGCTCTATTCGGCATAAAGCTCTCGGCAATGCCTGCTGTACTACTAGTATTGGCAGTCGGACGGGGCGTCCATTTCACTCTTCATCTTTGTTTGGTAAGTTTAATTTGAAACTAATTTATTTCAAATCTCAAAAAGAACCCTATCTCCAATTTCAATAATTTTGTACTTTTTGACGTATCTGCTTCCTTACAAAACTTTAATGAATGATTATTATTTTAGGCGTTCGTGACAGCGGTTGGTTGCGCACGACGACGCGCGTGCGTTGCTCTGCGTGCTGTCGCAGCACCGGTGCTACAAGGAGCCATAGCTGGTGCCCTCGCCGCCGCCATGTTGGCTGCTAGCGACTTCGGTTTCGTGGCAAGACTGTTCCGGGAACTGCTGCTGGCGCTGGTGGTGATGGGTCTTATCGACGGGCTACTCTTCTTCCCCATACTCCTCTCCATATTAGGTCCGGCTGCTGAGGTTAGTAAATATTTCTAACTTCGTATTAAAGTTCAGTACAATTCTGGATCACGGACGTATAGATTTTAACTTTCAATCAAATCTAGCTCTGCTAATGTCAAAAAACAGGTTTAATATTAACTCCGTTAACTCAACTCTGTGGATCAATTATATTACAATTTTGACCTTGAAAATGATTTTTTTAACAAAGCATTTCTGTTGTCACCAGGTCCGACCGTTGGAACATCCGGATCGACTTTCGACTCCCTCACCGAGGAGTTCGCCGAAACATCAACGCAAATCGACCTCCAATTCCGGTGGGAACGACAAAAGCAGAACGAGCAAATCTGCTCCAAGACCGTGCGCTCCCTCTCTCACAACTATCACAGAGGAGCCCTCCAGTTGGCATAGTTCAGCCCACTCGGTGCAGTCGTCCATGCAGTCCATCGTGGTTCAACCGGAGGTGGTGGTGGAGACGACCACGTACAACGGAAGTGACTCCGCATCGGGACGATCTACACCTACCTCCAAGACTACGCACTCTGGCCCTATAACTACTACAAAGGTGCGTTTTTGACATCAATTTTTCATTTATGTTATCCATTAAGAAAAAATCCCTGAAAGTACAAAATTGTGTCTGTTATATTTCAAATACAATGTTCATAATTATTGTAATGTCTTGTTTGTTTATAGGTTACTGCCACGGCGAACATAAAAGTGGAAGTAGTGACACCGAGCGACCGTAAGTCCCGACGCTCTTACCACTACTATGACCGACGGAGAGACCGCGACGACGACCGAGACCGAGACCGCGACCGAGATCGAGACCGGGATCGAGACCGAGACCGTGAGCGAGACAGAGATAGATCGCGGGAACGAGATAGAAGAGACCGGTATCGAGACGAGAGGGAACATCGCGCGTCGCCGAGAGAAAATGGCCGTGACTCCGGACATGAAAGTGATTCTTCGCGACATTAGGACAATGGTAGCTAAGTGTTATATTTGTATCTTCCAATTAATCAAAGCAAAGTGAATATTTCACACCTCAAATGATAGAAATTCGCACTCAACCCACGGCAGTATTAAGGGAATGTAATTTTAATTATATTGCTTGTAATAGTGGAGGCTATTAGACACACCGCATTTTTGTTTGCAACTTCAGTGTGAATCTGTTCCAATTCGCAACTAAAAAATAATCAATTTTAATATTTAGAGACCTCGTGACCAACGCCTTGCTTTCATTTTATAACTTTGTGACTTTTTTTAGAGTTTTTAATTGTCAGTTTATTTTATGCACAAGAAAGTCAGTAGGTGGGCTTTAAGGTGAACGCAGATTTGGGCCGCACCGCACGCACCGCAGTCGCCGCATTCGAATTCTTTATATGAAGTTATAGGCAAGCTCGCATACCTACCTACCCGCGCCGCAGTCTTCGCAACTTCATAATAATATGAAGAATTGCGAATGCGGCGACTGCGGTGCGTGCGGTGCGGCCAAATCTGCGTTCACCTTTAATCTTGTGTCCCTCAAATTACAAAAGTGTTCCTACTATAAAGACATTTTCTTTACCATTAAATAATTAATATATTATATTGCGATACGTCTTAAGACTGCGGAGGATTTATTTATTTATTTGTGACTTTTCACCACTGAGAACGCATACTCAGGTTTATTGTACAAATTACTAGTTAGGTTGTATATTCTTTAAGGCATTTATTTATGAGATTACCTAGATTATATTATATATGTGTTGTGATCACGATGCGCGATCACGTTTCGAACAAGACTGCTTTAGTGAACAATGAAGAATCTGCTTAATAAAGCGACACATACTAGAGAAACAGGTACAGCTCGACAAGGCTTTAAAATATAAACGTGGGTGACAGTAACGGGAGCGCTGCTTGTAAATGAGAACTGTCAAACACATGTCAAAAATGACGTTTTTGTATGATATGCCGTTTAGTTCCTTTTCTCGCCACGTTCATATAAAAGCCTTGTCGAACTGTATATGAAGACGATCTGTTAAAAATATTTCAAGAACTTTTAAAGGCACTTAGTAGGGTATTTTAATGTTTGACAGTGTAAAAAAAAGAATTAACTGAAAGACTTTTTGTGGAAGCTTTTTAATATTTTTTAAAGTTTTATATGAATCTCCTCTAGTATGTGTTGCTTCAAAAACTCAGCTAGGAAGTAAATTGACCTCGAAAAGTGTTATCCTCAGTAGAATCCTTAGTATGTGACATGTGCAGAGTACTTATTAGTTTATAATAATTTATAATTGTGTAACTTATCAGTAAAATATAGTTATGGTGTAAATATAGAGGTAGACCACTTTTACGTAGCCAACGCACAAACTTGTAACGCACACATATTTTGGTTGTTTATTATGTACACGTGCGTTGCATGATGATGATTAATTTTGACATATTGTCGATAAACTGTAGGTAGTTCCCATGTATCGTAAATAGTTAGAAACTTAACTTTGTAATTGAAAATGTCAAAACATAGATTCGAATTTTAAATTCAACCACCTTCTTTGTTAAAACATAAATTCGACCACCTTCTTGAGAATTCGCGAAACCTTGCTGCTATTTTATTCAGTTCTTTCAAAGTGTAAATTTCCATGTTTTCTCTTTTTTCTCTCTAGTAAAAGAGTTATCAAGGTTTCGAGGAGGACTTAGAATACAATTTCGAACTTGATCTGCTTTTAGGTCTTTTTAGGGCTTTTCGGAGATTTATATCGATGATCTTTTAACTGTTTACGATGGGTGTTATAGCGTTTGATGAATAACAAATATAGTCATAATTGTATCATGTGTTTGCGTGATTTTTACTCCTTTTCCTATTAAATGTATGCCTTTCACATTTTGATGACGATCAAAGTTTTATTTTGAATGAATTTCGTATTTGCGACGCATGTATTACTTATTTATTTGTAAACATGAATTATTTGTAATTTATAAAGCGCTTGTTAAATGATACGTTAGCTATCTTATAATAATTATGAAAATAAATATTTAATGTACAGACTTCATTGTTTTTAATTTTTTTCGACACTCATTATTTTACGTCGTTTTAATGAGTCACCACATTTTTTAATAATTATTATGGCCCTTGTTTCATTCCAATTTACCCAACAGGTCGTCTGGTGCCTGAAAAAATCAACAAGTTAAAATATGATGACCAAGAATAGTCTTTTAAAATTTCAATCACATTTTATTTACTTAATCTACCTTATTTAATTACATTTTTCTCAAATATAAACAAGGCCCGAATCTCCGCTACACGAAATACCGTAATAGGATTATCTGTAATTGCTCTATTAAAATAACGGAACCCGCGCCGGGCGAGGTGATCCTAAGTCAGAATTATAATGGGGCGGACACAAATTTGGCGGCAACAACGCCTGCGACATTCCTTAGAAACTGGGAGGGCGGGAATCGATAAAGGATTTGCCGGCGGCGGGCGGGGGGCGACGCATGTGCGTGGCGCCGCCACCGCCGCCGCGACCGCAGCACTGCCACTGGAGCTTCTTCCGCTGCCCCAATGCTACTACGCCACTCACGCGTACTACTAATTAGCCGAGTCTATCGGTGCTCTCGACGTTCGGATCGTATGCGTCAGCGACGCGAGCGCCCGGCCCGCCTCACGTAGAGTAATGCCGCCGCTCCCCATGTATGATCAAATAAATCTGTATAATAAGGCTGCGTTATTGGGCGTATGATCGGTGCGCAGCGTCACTGCGGCTGGGGCGCGCGGGGCGGGGGTGGGCGGGGGCCGACACTCCACCGCCGCGGCCGCGACGGGCCGCCTGTGTAGTGTAGTGCAGTGAGTGGTGTGGATACTGTCATGTGGCGGGTGCGATGGCGCTAGACACCATGTACCGCCGCCCCCTGCTGCTGCTGGCCCTGCTGGCGGCCGCGCTCGCCAACCAGCTCGAGGATATACCTCACAATGAGTGAGTACACCGCATGCCCTACGAAATTTCCTTATTATAACTGAGTCTATGCATTGAGTCCAAATTCTCTTCGATTTCAGCTATAAATCGCAGCTTACACAATACGGACTAAATGTAGAGAATTCAGAGAACTTTTATTTTAGTCGTGTAGTTAAATGTTTTAGAGTCGTTATTGTTCGTTTGAGTGAATTTTCGAATGACTATTTGGATGTACAATATCATTATCTATAACACAGATAGCTACCTTAGTTGGATTCAGTGCTGACTTCAGGACAAGAAGCAAAGAAAATCCTATTTAATGTTCTGTAAAAGTATAGAAAATCGTGTAGTGTAGTTAGATGTGATAGTTTGGTGTTGTCGATGCATGTTGGAGCTGTACGCAGCCGGTACTGCGGCGCCGGACAATTTAAAACCGATCCCGTGCCAAACATCCTCGGATGGGAAGATTTCGTAGACTATATAATACACTGATATATAGATGTGACACGAAATTAAAGATCGAAGTCTTATGAAGCGTTGCTCTGAAAAAATATCGAAATGGAATGTTTTAGGTACTTTTAACATCTGCACTAGATATAGACGCGGCATTAAATTAAAGATCGAAGTCTTATGATTAAGCGTTGCTGAGAAAAAATATTAAAAGTAAATGTTTTAGGTACCTTAAACATCTGCACTAGATAAAGATGTGGCATTAAATTAAAGATTGAGGTCTTATGAAGCGTCAAAGGGAGAGTAATGGAATAGAGTTCTTTTAGGTACACAAAGAGATGTCAAATGCAGTTTGGACTACATAATGATGAAATGAATGTCAGAAGATTTATAATCTTATTGATGAATTCTTAAATATCGAACGTTTGATTTATTAGTCAGCTATAAATACAGTTTTTTTTTTCAAAAAATCTCTCACATAACAGGTAAATGAGAACCAGATTCAACATAGTATATAAAAATCAGGCCCTTTAGCCATGACGTTTTCTTTATCGATTCTTTATAGAATCGCCTATCGCCAAATTGACATACCTAGGCGTTCGTTAATATTATGACGTTGACGTTCGGCTTGTCTAATGTCAATTCCATATATTTTGATTGGCGATTCTATAAAGAAACGATATAGAAAACGTCTTGGCTGCAGGTACAGATCTTCTGGGTATTTGGCCGTGGCACTGCAATTCTTGTAGCCACAAAGAAAAAGGTGCGAGCGTATGTGAGAGTGTACAAGAGCACTCCAAACAACTCTAGCGAACTTTCAAGCGCTACTTCTCCATCTTGAACATTTTTGAATCATAGATTTTTTATTTAAAAGTTAGATATTGTATTATTTCGTTCCATTGCTTTTAACGTTTGTCAAAGTTATATTATGATGTAACTAGCGGTCGTCCGATAGCAATTTATAATACCATAGAAATTAAGAGTAAAGATCAGTCATACCGAGACGAAACTAAACGAGACATGACTTAACGATGCGTTAAAACAATATAAAATTAAATAGTAAAGTAGCGTATTCCTTGACATTTCAATTCTTTCAATTACATAATATCAGTATCTATTCTCTGATATATTACCATTGCGTTGTGTGTCAAACAAACTGATCGTCACATACAGTCGAAAATAGATTCACCACAGATCCAATGTACCATTTTTGTAACCTATTTTCAAGAAATAAGTTCCAAAAATGGTACATTAGATCTGTCTTCGCCTGTACGGTCTCTGTATCTTGGTACCTTGGGCTCAATCATATTTTCATAATTCAGTGACACTTTTAAGTTAATTCCTTTTAGTTTTCTTTAGCGCCATGACATCTTGAGTGGGGCATATTATTATTTTTCTTTACTAAATCCATACAGAGTATTGAACAAAATATAAAACAGCTGAGTCCGGATATTCTTTTAATTAATCATTCCCGAATATTGAACAAATAGAAATTACCAATTAGTTTTATTTGATGTTTCATGTCAATTATCTAGGTCACAAACAAAACAAGCTAATTGCAGTATGACGATTATAGAATACATTGAAAATACAAGGTCATTTTGATATAATACAAATTCATATAATGCGATTTAAGTGACCGTAATTTCAATTCCAACTAAACAAAAAATCTTTGTATATCTTTTCATAGTGTCTTTATTTATAACTACTATGTATAAAAAATATTTTTACGTTGTATCGCATGACGTATCCGTAGATTACGTTCCAGTCGTGCGTAGGCTACGTTTACGTGCTACGTTACTAGCAGTCCTACGTCGGCTACGTTTACGTGCTACGTTACTAGCAGTCCTACGTCGGCTACGTTTACGTGCTACGTTACTAGCAGTCCTACGTCGGCTCTACGTGCCGTGTGGGAGCTAAGCTTTTTACAATATGTTCATTGTTTACTTGTGTTTGTTACGTCATATTACTAGGCTCATTGTGTACTTTGATTATATTATATGTACCATCAAAGGAATTGATTCATAGGCAGATTATGTACCTTATTTATAAATTGGATAAGTTATGTCAAAACAATGTTTGTCGTGATCTGTCTCTGTTTGATATAACCCAAAAAATATGTAGGTCTGTTACCAGCTGTCTATGGTCAATTTCTTTGATAGCATTGCATTTTAAAACAACGAAGAATATATAAAATTTGAAATTAATATGAAGTTGTATGTCTAGATTCGCCGTTTAGACTTTAGTTTTATCATAATAATATATAATTATTATTAGTATGTTGATCGATAGAGGTCAAACTCGTCGACCTCAATGACTTTTATACTGTATAAACATTAAACACTATTGATAAGTCTGTCCACAACAGAATATACAATAATTATCTTTTTGTTTGCTTGGAATGTAAAATAAATAATTTTAAAATTGTGTATTGTATATCGACCACTCTGAACTTTCAACCTAAATACCTAATAATAAAATTTTTGTAAACAAAATACATTATTCTATATTTCAAAAGTACTACATGATTAAATATCAATTTAGCGAAAGTAAAAATATTCGGTGAACTTTCTAGACCTATTAGTTCTATTCGTCTACCAATGGTACGAATTCAATTTAATCCATTGCTAAATTGCAGCGAGCATAAATGGTTTTTAGATAAAGCCACATTTGATATGTGGCTTCATACAATGGCTTTATTTTTTCTGTCGATGGGACAAACCGTGGCGGCTTATTTTTGTGTAGTGAAAAGCTATGATTTCATGTAGACGTAAATAATAAAGACAGATCGGGGCCACAGACGTGGTTAAATGAATGGTTCCATTTTGGCGTTGTTTGGGTTGAATAGGGGTCATTTTGATGTTTGAAGTATGACGTAAACACCTACAAGCTACTATTACAAGCTACAAGCTACTATTACAAGCTACAATGTAATGGTAGCTTGTAGCTTGTAATAGTAGCTTGTAGCTTGTAAAAACTCAGGACTAAGAAAGTGTAGGTACACCTCCTTAACCTAAAGATAGTTAGCAGAGCTTTGGGCGTTCTAGAATAGAACTATAGCGTATAGAATGTCAAAACAAGAACATCTATGACCAGGCTTATAATATTATGAACATTGAAAAGACAGTTATCTATGCTACCTGCAAAAAGTCCGAACATTAGATTGAAATCCGGCCTTGGCTAAAAACTAATACCTATTGAGCTTCTGCAGATTAAAAGTTGGACGTAGCTAGGAATAATAGTAACAGTGTAATTAAAGGCGAACTGAAAGTAACAATAGAAGAACCCGAGTGAAGTTCGAGGGAGTCATTATTCACTAATACATTTATCGTGAAACTTCTACTGTCACTTCTGAACTCAGTCTCGGCTTTTAATGGGATTACATTAACATCATCGCTACACTGAGTGTGTCCAGTTAAATAGCTGTTAACAATTAACATGTAGGTAATTTAAAACGTTTTATACATTAGAAAATATTTAAGACGCTTTATTTTTTATTTTATTATATAGTTAAGCACATTTCTTTCACTTTTCGTGGTAACTTAAAGTAACTTTTCCTTGGAACTTAGTTTCAAAATTAATACATTAACTGCAAGTTTCCTGAGCAAGCAAAGTAAGTACAACTGTTAATTATTATTAGAGTTGGTTCGGTTGTCGGTTTCTCTTGTTCAATCACGCACGATTTGATGCCTGTATAAATAAGTCTGCCCAACATGTCATGTTGAACATAGATTCAAAGTACGAGGATTGGGCCCCTGGTCTTGGAATTTTGGTTTTTGAATTTGTTATTGTTATGGTCGTATTTTAGTATTTGAAACTCAAAATTTACTGTTTTTTTAATATAAAAGTGCTGTATTTTTGGATACTGCATTAACGTAGGTGGAGCCGTGGGCTAACAGAGTCAAAGTACTCAGAACTTAAAACAAGGGGTGTCCAAGGACTGATCATTGTATACTCGTGTGGGTTTGCTATGCGTGTTTGGACACACGCGACTGAACATTGCTTAAATGTGTAGGTTTGTGACGTGTGGGGGAGACACTTCTCTCTGTTACCTTTCACCTTTACCCGCGATTGAGCGATTAAATCACCCATAACGCCTACGACAAACCTTCGCGGCTTAAACTTTAATATATGAAACCTTAACTTGAAAACCTTAAACCGCCATTATATGTGTGGGAAGTTAATAATAATTAATATTGCAGTTTTTGCAAACTTTATTGAGTTTATTATAGGTTCAAGTCACATGGCAACGTCACGTGGTGTTACGATGCATTTTTTATAAGCAATTCAAAATTAGAATAGGAAGCCCAACCCTGTGAGCTAGTCTGTCAGTTTAATGTCTATCTTCTTGTGTAGTACATAAAGTTCTGTTTTGAATAGGTCATTTAAAAATCATAGATATTGAATCGATTTCTTCCTTCTTTAAGCTTGAATTTTTTTTATAAAGATGTTGTCTGTGGATTTATCGCTAAAATAAATGCGTGGTAAAATATGTTTATAGCCACTTTTTAAATGATTGCAACAGGATTAATTGCAAGATTTTAAAATGCGTGGGATGGAACTTGGAATTGTGTGGTTTAAAGAAATTTCCAGAATTTCTGAAATTTAATGTGGGCGTTAAGTGCATGGGCGGTCGAAGTTAACTCACAAAATTTTACTCATTTTCGAAATAAACAACTTAAATATACTAACAGAGTCCAAGTAAAACAAAATGTTAGTCGATTAACTAGCTCTTCATCGTGTCGAAATACGCGAAATAAAATCCCGTAAGAACCGTGCGTCACCCCGCGATAAAAATGTGTGTCATATCCCATAGTCTATACCAGGGGTCACCAAATGGCAGACCGCAGTCCGCCGACCCATTGTGTGTGGACCAAGCATTTTCGAAGATAAACTTCGTTAAAAATGACTTACCAATTTCACTCTAAGCTTCTGACACATAATTAGTAACAAAAATTGACACTTTTCTCATTGATATTAAGAAAATAAATACCTTTGTAATTTCCGTAATAGGGTATTACACGAATTTTTGAAATGTATCCAAAAACAATTCTATAGTGATAATATGACGCTTAAAAATATTTTTTTTCTCACGTTTTTTTTAAATCTTTATTTATTTTAAGGGATTTCTGTGCAAAAAGACGATGTCAATCCCATCGTACCTTATACTAAATATAACAATTTAACTTACAATAATTCTAAATTACAGTTAAAATTATATAGCATTTTAGCAGCCTCAGAAGAAGGTTCTGCTAAAATGCTATTAAATATGCCAATATTACATTTAATTAATTTAAAATTAAAAATCAAATTTTCTCTTAAGTTTGCGTTCCGGGAACACTCCATCAAACGGTGGTAGATATTATTTTTATTTTTTACATAATTTCAAATTTCACGCGTATTTCGCAAAAACGCTTCGTGCTCTGTGGTCATGAGTTCATGACGTCATTGCGTAAGTAAACAAACAGGCATCAATTGACATAAGACATTCGACACTGACAGTTGACACAGTTGACATTTTTTTGTCTACTATGCCAATGACGTCATTAGCATGGCGGAAAGATTTCGGAGCGTTCAAAGACAGATTAAAAAATCCTAAAATCTTTAAACTACATTCAAAAATATAATAAGCTATCTTATGAAGTCAAACTAATATTTTCCGATTGCTTTTCCTCTAAACTATCATAACAACCCATCAAGCCCCGTAAGGCCCATATGGGCCGCGATAACAAAAGAGTGATCGACGGAATAATACATTTTTTCATTTTTTCTCATATACACTAAAAATGCCCTATTACCTTTGTTTAATAAATACTTTTTTTATAAAATGTGTGGACCGCGAAAGTTATTTCATTTCTTAAAATGGACCCCCGAGCGAAACTAATTGGTGACCCCTGGTCTATACTATATATCTGCGCCAAACTTGTATTTTTTTAAACCGTTTACATGTGATCATTTGAGGGTCATAGGAATTCATTTTATAAATCCAGATACGAATATTATTTTCTCCGTTTTTCCGGTGCTCCATATATTTTCCGGATTCCTAGAACCAAGGGCTCTGGGGACCGAACCTCTAATAAAATCTGTTCAAGTATTTTTATTACAGTTGCTGATTTCTCTCACAAAGTATCAATAAATATTAGAAGAGCAAAGCTAGCAAATACTATACGCACTATAATATGTAGACTGTGTTTAACTATTTAATATTTATACATATTTTCGAATTATGTCTCCACTCTTATGGATTGTTGAAATGTGTTAGTCACGCTAAAACTTGAAAACGGCTGAACGGATTGGGCTGATTTTAGTCTTAAAATATTCGTAGAAGTCCAGGGAAGGTTTTAAAGTGACACGAAGTTCACCGGGACAGCTAGTCTTATATATAAAAATGGATTTTCTAATGTGTTAGTCGCGCTAAAACTCGAAAACGGGTGAACGGATTGAGCTGATTTTAGTCTTAAAATATTCATAGAAGTCCAGGGAAGGTTTTAAAGTAACAAAGTTCACCGGGACAGCTAGTCTTATATATAAAAATGGATTTTCAAATGTGCTAGTTGCGCTAAAACTCGGAAACGGCTGAACGGATTGGGCTGATTTTAGTCTTAAAATATTCGTAGAAGTCCAGAGAAGGTTTTAAAGTGACACGAAGTTCACCGGGACAGCTAGTATATTTAATAAAACAGTTTAAAAGTACTGCTTATTTTAAAAATATATTCAATTTAAATTAACAAAAAGAACGTTAAAAAAAAATTAAACATTGTTTTATGTAGTTTTTCGTAGCTCCGCGTAGCACCGCTACGCGTTCGTAGCGCGTCGTAGGCCGGCGTAGCACACAGTTTCCGGTTCATTTAGTTCGATGCATGCTCATTGAACTAAACTCCGCCATTATAATTCATTTTCTCGCAACCAACAGAAAATAAGGCTTCGTACAGAATGATAAAAAAAAAACAAAATTTTGATAAAATACTGTTTTTATGTTTTTTAGCGCAAAAAAATAATAAAAGGAAAAAATGTAATAGTCAATTTTTATCCCAGACAGGTAAAACCTAAACAATTTTTGGATTAAAATAAAATTAACCTCTGTAATTGAAATCCAGAAATTGTTAACGAATTTTTATTACTCAAAGCATACCAATGATTTTTAAAATAGTATTAAGCGTAGGGTCACATCTGGGGCAGTGTAATCGGTTCACTATGCGGGGTATAACAGGGCGCGAACGACCTGTACTAGCTCCGCTGCGGTCTCCCTCCACTCCCTAATAGTCGGGCGTAATTTTTAATGGCCCCACTATTCTATTACATACTACATGTTGCTCGCAACTTCGCTTCTAGAATTTCATTTATCTTGCGCAGACTGTACTTTTTCCGGGTTAAAATGAAACAAAGGTTAAAATGAAACCTTGTAAAAATGTATACTCGGGACTCATCAGTTTACAAAATTTGATTTTTATCAAAGGCATGTAGCGCTTCAGTATAAGAGATATTACACAGACAGAACTTTTGTAGTTATCATAACGATAAGTGAGTTCCTCATATACAGAATGTAACAAAACTAAGTGATAAAACTTAAGGGTGTGTACGTGTTCCTTGTAGAGAGCTCAGTGTGCAAATAGCAGCACTGAAAGACCAAATCTTTTTTTTACTTTTGTATGGGCAAGCGTCCCAGTGTCGCGAGTTACCCTATACAGAAGTGAAAAAAAAATTCGGTCTTTCAGCGCTGCTATTTTCACACTGAGAGAGTTCAGTGTGAAAATAGCAGCACTGAAAGACCAAATCTTTTTTTCACTTTTGTATGGATGGGCAAGCGCCCCAGTGTCGCGAGTTACCCTACACAGAAGTGAAAAAAAATTTTGGTCTTTCAGCGCTGCTATTTTCACACTGAACTCTCTACAAGGAACACTTACACATCCTTAAGTATTTTCACTTTGTTACACCTTGTATAGAGTTAACTGTAAAAGTAGCAACGCTGAAAGCGCAATTTTTCGTGATTTGCGTGGGCAAGAGCCCAGGAATTTGCCCATACAAAAGTTTAAAAAAAGTTTCTTTTTCAGCGCTGCTGCTTTCACAGTTAGCTCAATACAGGGGGACTCATACACACTCTAAAACTATTTAGTTTTGTTACACCTTTAATATAATCTAGTATAATGCTGACGTAACTTTGTAGGCGTATATAAAGTTCCGAACAAACTAGCATCTATTTTGTGTGACAGTGTATGATAGATCGACGGGTCTTAGGAAAAGTAAAAAATATAATAGTATAGAAAGGCATGACAAATTTTGGGAAACACTTTCAAAAAGTCTTCTTTAGAAAAACTATCGGTCAATGTAAATTTTCCAAATATCACCTATATGTCTTTATTATGTTTGGAGAAATTGATGTATATGCAGACATCTAAGGTATTTAGTCGGTTCATGTTAAGTCAATGTCGTAATCTATGAGCTAGGCTTTTAACATAAACCGACCAAATCACATTAGATGTCATCAGATTATTAGTTAATGTGTTAAATTTTCCTAAATTTGGACTGTCAGACTGAGGTTTCACGCACTGTAAAAATATAATAATAAAAAAAACAAGTTTGAAAATCGAATCTCAAAAAGAAATCACAAGTCGATCATCTAACCTCCTTTTTTTTAAGTAAGTATGTTTAAATTTTTTTCCTTAATAATGTCATAGATATTATTGATCATCGTGTAATCGTAAAAGTTAATTCCTATATCGCCAAAACTATCGAATGAGGCAAGTGTCATCAAGTGAAGTGATCTCCACTCCACTATCTCAGTTGATACGAGCACTCATTCGTCCTCGAGTGCCGCTTAAAATTAAAATAAACTTCAGTTGAGGAGCTCGTCTCTTGTTTTATTAACGCGCCGTACACAAGATGTATTGTATCGATAGGGTTGGCAGCTGATCGTTTTTTTCTTGAGAATTTTAATTATGTGACCTATGAGTCCTAGGACTATGCAAGATGTAAAGTTTTAGTTATATCTTTTTAAAGATAAATACTTTGAGATTTTTTAAGTAAAGAATATGATTAAAGTGGGGAGTATAAAATGTATTTTATCAAAAGGATCAATTAAATCCGTAAATAAGTATTCACAATAACAAAAATATATCGACTGAAAAATTCGCAAAATTCGCAATGAAGATACAAAACGAAACAAAAAGTTTTCAATAAAAGAGATGAACATTGTTTTATAAACATTCTTTATTTCCCATACGGGCTGCTTACGGCCGAGAGGCATTCAGATTTCACGTCACGTCCGTCGACGGGGCATTAATACAAAAATGATAAACGGTTAAGCGGGAACCGATGACTCGGAGAGGGGAAGCCGATTAAAAAGTCCACCATGAGCAAATGAAACTAGTTATGATCTGTTTCGCTACGTAAATATTTGCGAAGCGGCACGCGGGGCACATGTCAAAGGCGAGTATTGATCTAGAGCGCGCGGGGGGGTGGCGCGAGGGGGGTTAGGGGGCGCGAGGGGGCCGAGCGGGCAGCGCCCCCCCGCGCGGCGGCGTACTACGGAGGCTGGGTTACGTAAGCGTCTGACGGGCCGTCTGCTTCCACGACGCTGATTAATAAAACCAGCGCCTGCGACCAGATGTAATCGTTTACTATCTTTCATGAACTCACACCGACCGAGGAATTAAGAATATTGCGATGATACTTAGCAACGTGGAAAATAGATACGGGGTTTTGAAATGCAATCGAGAAAGCACTGACTAGTTAAGGCGACGCCTTGATAATTTGGCTGTAGCGATATCAATTTTCTCAGTAATGACTAAAGCTAAGAAATTAAAGTTCATTGTCAGTATTCATCATGTCTTTGTCTTTGAATTACCCATAGCATAACACGATTGGTCAACATTTATAACACAGAATAATCAATCAAAAAGACCTCTGTAAAAAAAGGGATTCCTATTTTGCCAACAGAGGAGAGTGATTTAAGGTTCCAAAATTTGTAGATAAATTGGTTCAAGCATACACTTTAATTTGCCCATAGCTTATATTATGAAATGTATTGATGGATTTTAAATTACGCGACAAAAACCATTTTGTCGCTTACGCCCTTTCCATTTTTGCTGATCCATTGCTTGTTTTCTATGAGAGGCCAAGCCGGCCTCTCATAGAAAACAAGCAATCTAAAACATATCCAACACGGTTTTTTACTTTAACGCGGCGTCACCTTAACTTTAGACGCTTGCTGTAAAAATTGCGATTTGCGAAATAGTCAATGTTGCTGTAAATTAAGTCAGGTTTAATAAATAAAATTATCATAGTTAGTCCTACTTTGTAAACAGAAAAATTACAATGAGATAGAATTTTGTGCGGACTAATAGGGGATTGACACGACGACGTAGCCCGCTACGCACGTAGTAGCCTTGAACACGCGTAGTCGCGTAGCAACTGGGCTTCTTTCGTAGCGGTACAGTTATTAAACTCATTCGTAGTAGAATCGTTATGGTAGATGAGCAAGAATTTTTATAAAATAGTTGTATGGCGAAATCTTAACAGTTTATTAAAAACAGGATAAATATATAAATTATTTTGTTATTTTTTTGGTGTTTAATCCTTCGATCGCGGATTCTTGGAAATCTATAGTTATTCTATTGTTGTCGCGGTCACCGGTGTCCTTATGGGGATTGATGGGTTAAAGCTATTTCTATATTTTAAGAACAATATTACTAAGTACGCTGTATTTAAGCTGAATTTCAAACTACCTTAGACAAGTTCTGTTAATTTCATAAAATTAGTTTAAAGTCTTAAATAAATTCAGGTATCTGTAGGTAAAGGTAGTCGGAGCGAAAGGTAAATCGGTTTAGGGTAAGCCGGCTGAGACGGAGCCGGCAGGAGCGATTACCGTAATACAATATACCCGCGCTGCATTAGGGGCCGTCTATACTCACTTTACCCTATGTATTTCCCGAGTATTATAGTGCACTAGATGACGCCCGCAACTCCGTTGCGCCAAAACTCATTTATCGCGCGGGAACCGTACATTTTTCCGGGACAAAAAGTATCCTATGTCCTTTCCCGGGACTCAAAGTATCTCCATGCCAAAATTTCAGCAAAATCGGTTCAGCGGTTTGAGCGTGAAGAGGTAACAGACAGACGGACAGACAGACACACTTTCGCTTTTATAATATTAGTATGGATGTATGGACTCTTCATTTGCAAAAGTAAAGATGAAAAATTGCGGTATTAATAAACATAACAACAAAACTTGTATATTCTTAACTTCACTACTACCACTAGTAGTGTACTGAACTTTATTTTTTTTAATTGAAGACGTAATTTGATGAAGTGGCTAACTTACAATTTGAAAATCAATCCTTAGCATAAATGGAGAAAATCGCTTCAAATAAAAAAATGTGGATTTTTTTGCCAGCTGATGATGAAGCAGGTATTTAAACTAGTTTGTTCAAATTATAAGGGAAAAAAATTGTGATTTCCCTTATGTTATAAAATATTAGTTATCTACTTCACCCACATTACTTATTCAATTGTAACGACGGTGTTAACACGTAACGTAAGTGGTGTCCCTTATAAGTTAAATTATTTTCTTCACCGTTTTTCCGCATCAGAATTTAACGGGTTATTTTTATAAAAATGAGTAGTAGATTGTTTTACATCTGACCTTTTTCACACTCGTATGAGATTTAATTAAGAATGAAAAAGGTTTCATGTTAATTAAAACGGTTGTTATCGCGATCTAGTTTTAATTAGCTGAGCAATATAGCTACAATAGCATTTTAGCAAGCTTGTATATACTTATTTTATTATTTTAGTCTGTTTTGTATACAAAATAGTATTTTTTTCAGAAAAAAAAGAATAATCATATGTGGTTGATTGATTCTCTATATACAGGGTGCAATTAAATTGATATCACGTCATCACAAAGATGTTACATACGACTTTGCGATAGTGAATAGTGATATTGGGATATGTTACCCTCTAAATCACAAATGTAAGAAGCATCTGTTAAACAACATAACCCTCGTTCAGGCATAATCGGGTAAAAACAGTGACACCTAATATATTGTGGTTGGAAGTATTTACGTCCCCCATACTGGGAATACGTATTAGAATACAGGCCCCAGAGTGCAGTTGAGAGGCCTTCGTGAGATCCCACTAAATTTGACACGGGGGACAGAACTTGATCCGGGGTAAAGTGGCTCCCCTACTCCACTCATAACAGGGGACAGATTGAGGTATTTCCTTACTCGATTAAGAGTGTACCATTTATGTACCACAGAACTTGCAGGTCGAAAATGGAATCGAACGTTAGATTATTCCAATCCACTGATAAAATCTAGCGCTGTATTGCTACTGGAATAATGTAAATGGGCACTGGATTGCTCTGGAATGCAATTCAGTACATTCCAGTACCCATTGACATTATTCCAGTTATAGCAATACAGCGCTCGATTGACTTGATTGACAGCGATCACTAATTTTAAAATAATGTAAACCCACAATAATGTAAGTGATAAGCCGAAATTTCTGAAACTTGAGATTCTTTAAGAAAAAGGTTGGATAACTTCATGATACAATATTACAAAGCGTTTTTTTTTTTCATTTTATTTGTTATGGAGGATTTAAAACGTGTGATCTATAAATTGTGAGGTTACTTCGATGAATAAAATTAAACGTTACGTCACCAGTGTCCACCTACTCTCATTAAGGGTCAGTTCACATTGAAACGTGAAGAGGCAATGCATTTTGAATTAAAATGTTTTTTAATTCAAAATGCATTGCCTCTTACTTGAAGGAAACATATATTGAAGGAAACTTGAAGGAAACATATACTTGAAGGAAACATATATTAAATACATACTTAGTTATGATCTAAACTTAATGCCTACTTATACATACGTTGGCATACTTAGACAAATTAAAAAGCATATTTTAAAAGTAATTTAATTACCAAAAAATATTATAAATGATCATATTTATAATTTCCGCTAAGTTACAAGCAGCAATATTGCTCCTAGCTGGGGCACGGTGGGGGGGTTGCCAAGTCATGTCGTTGACGGCGCCGGCAGCGGGCAACTTCGCGAAACAATGGTCACGACTCGGATTGCTAATGAGGACATTGTAGCCCGCACAAACGGAATTCATTTTACACACAAATTGTCCCCCAGCTCCCCGATATCGCGGTGAATAATCGTTGTAAATCCTTGGAAATAAACATCATCATCAGAAAGTTAAGTATTACAGAAAATTTTTTTGCTATATCATCTAAAAGTTAAACGAATGCAAAAGTTCGCAAACGATCCATTCGATTTTATCTGGGACATTCAGTTTTAAATTACTATGCGGTTGCCCAAGCACATCTAGGTAAGTGTTAAGGTGTGTTTACATTACAAGTAACAATAAAATCTATAAATTGTATTCATCCAAAATGAACAACATCGCATCGCCAAGACACATATTTTAAATGTGAACTCACCCTAATGAGAGTAGGTGGACAATTATAGTGACGTCACGTACAGGCTTTTCATTCAAGTCATCCCACAACATATAATGCTAAGTACTCACATAAGGTTTTGCTCGATAGTTTTACTCCAAATCGAGTAATAATTACTGTGTGGACCGCAAAACTGACAGATCGAAGGCTCGCATCGAGCCGCTCGAAGGATTGATGGAACCGGATCGAGCCGGATTGATGGAATGAAATATGTATATCGATTTAGAATAAAACTATCGAGCAATGCTGAATGTGTGGACGAAAGCCCGAGTCACGGGTTTTGCTCGACGTTATTGCTCGATCGAGCAAAACCGTATGTGAGTACTTAGCATTACACGTGTCAATACAACTACGGTTTCGGTCTGAATCTATTTGCAAGCTATTTTGGATCACGGCTAGGTTCGGAAAGCACTTTGTCTATTTCCTGAATAAAGTTTTTTTTTTATGAAATAAGGGGGCAAACGAGCAAACGGGTCACCTGATGGAAAGCAACTTCCGTCGCCCATGGACACTCGCAGCATCAGAAGAGCTGCAGGTGCGTTGCCGGCCTTTTAAGAGGGAATAGGGTAGGGGATTGTGCCTCCGGTAAACTCACTCACTCGGCGAAACACAGCGCAAGCGCCGCGCTGTTTCACGCCGGTTTTCTGTGAGAACGTGGTATTTCTCCGGTCGAGCCGGCCCATTCGTGCCGAAGCATGGCTCTCCCACGTATGACTTTATCTGTAAAACCATCATTCATTCGTGTGAATTGTGATCTACGCTTAACGGTACTACCTATGTAAATATCAATCTATATAATATGTATATAAAAACCGGCGTAATGAAAAATATATAAAAAGTGCGTGTCGGGCCACGCGCGATATAGGGTTCCGTAATACCGCTAGTTTTTTTTTTTTTGTATGGTCAATAAATTTACATTTATAACGTGTTTCACACTACTAACAACATCATCTCAGTTATTTTCAAAGGAATTTGAACGAAAAGTTCCTTTATACTTCGCCGAATACATTTTTTTTAGTTTATATCGACTATTACTCAATAATTTATGAAGTCTTCTTAGGCGTGATAGTTTTCCTTTTAAATAGTGCATATTTCCTACTCCCGTGAATTTTTTCACATTTCCAGAAGCAACCGTTTAGCTGGTAGAAGGGGGGGACACTGGACTCTAACGATTTTCTCCACTTTAAAACTTAATATTTCACAAACGAATCCCTAAATCGGAAAATGATTTATGAATACTCATAATATTTTTAAAAAACCTATTCAACGACAACCCACACGATGGGGTGGACGCGAAAAAATTTTTTCATCCCCGCTTGATGTGTATGGAAGGTACCACCATAAAAAATATTTTTTTAAGTTTTCATGTACCATTTTGTCGCCATCGTTAATATGTGCATTCATGCCAAATTTTTGTAGGTCCTATAGTCTCTGAGCAAAACCGCGGACAGACAGACAGACGGACAGACGGACGGACAGACCGAAACTATAAGGGTTCCTTGTTGACTACGGAACCCTAAAAATGGGTTTTCAAATGTGTTAGTCGCGCTAAAACTCGAAAACGGCTGAACGGATTGGGCTGATTTTGGTCTTAAAATATTCGTAGAAGTGCAGGGAAGGTTTTTAAGGACACGAAGTTCACCGGGACAACTAGTACGTTATAAATGTAGTTTATTATGAGTATTATTACAATAAATTTTATTTAGTACTAGATGACGCTCGCAACTCCATTGCACCAAAATTCGTTTATCGCGCGGGAACCGTAAAATTTTCCGAGATAAAAAGTATCCTATGTTCTTTCCAGGGACTCAAAGTATCTACATATCAAATTTCAGCAAAATCGGTTCAGTGGTTTGGGTGTGAAGAGGTAACAGACAGACATACAGACGGACAGACAGACAGACAGACACACTTTCGCATTTATAATAATAGAATGGATTACTTCAGACTGTGGTTAGTCATTATTACTTTTCTTTTTATAAATTAAATGCAAATGCAAAGCAAATGCTTTAGATCATTTCCACAAAACAAAATTATATAATGTTAGCTAAACCTTAAAGGATTTCCCGGTAAAGCATATTTACATTACATCATCTTCATTTGCAAACATACAGGTGGATTTAAAACAAAAAAATATATTTAAGCAGTGTGATCCATATTTGACTTCATTAAACTTTTATGACCAAATTATATTATCACTTATTATTGTAAAAAATAATAATATAAAGGTGCTTGAAATTTAACGTTCAACCTAATAGTTAATACTTTTGGCGCATGATTTAGTACTATGAGCGTCAGCTTTGAACGCAAAGCCTTAGATTATGAAAGAGGCAGAAAAGAAGATAGCTGTTGTTAGAAAATATCTACCATCTTATGTTTTTTTAGACATTCCGAAAAAAAATACCTTAATTTTATGAATATTAACACCCTGCAAATGTGTAAGAGTTTAAATGCCCGATGTAGGACCGTTTCTGGATGAGCGCCGGAACATATTTTACATTTCTGTACGTTTTTAATATCAGCTCAGTGGAGCGTAGTCAATATTGATACAGGAATATATTTCAAAGAGTTCCTTTCGCTTTGAGCTGTACACTCGCGACTTACCAACCCGGAATAAATTATTTCGAAAATTAAATTAATCTTTATCCTGCGTTTGTGTATTATGCAGTAGGGAAGTAATCAGAAAATGTTTTACAGCGCTTTTAGGTTAACGGTAGTTTTAGGGTTGGACCTCATCTGGCAGAACGGAATCGCATTTGTTCCGCCTGTGCTACCCCGTGCTGCAGTGTGCCGCCGCATGCGAACGCGCGCTGTCGCATTCCGCAGACAAAAAGATAGCAAGTGATCGGCGGTGAAAGGATGCGTTAGCATGCTATCGCGCGCTTCAGCGTTCCGGAGTCTCCCTGCCGACCATTACATTTTGTCCGTGATGCCGAACGCCTCGAGGATTCCGCCGCGTGCTATCGCATTATGCTCTCTGTCTCGGTCTAGCAAATGGCAGTTCTAAGCGACAGAAAGGGAAAGGGCGACGGAAAAAGGCGATTCTGTGCTGCCAGATGAGGTCCAACCCTTAACCCATCAGTCGTGACAAAACCAGACACAATAGCTTTTTCATTGTTATCGCGGCCGGATGTGGCCGCTTGGGGCTTCATGAATTAATCAATATTTTATTTGACATAATATTAATAAGATAAATACGAAAATATGTATGTCTGTTACCGTCTTCACGATTGAAGGGGGAGCTTCTATGTTTGACTGTGGTTTAATTGATAAAATTCAATATGGAGAATGGAGATAGTTGTATCTCTGCCTCTTGGAATAATTTACGATTCCCGCGCGAAATACAAATTTTGGTATTTTAAAAGCATTAAGTTGAGTAATTTGTTCTATCCTAATTGGGAATATTACGCAAAGGTCAGAGCAAAGGGTGCTACTAGCACATATAGTACATCCGACCAAAATCCGTCATGTTGCACACGTCTTCAGAATATTGACAGAAATGTCGAACAAAACTTTTTGTTTACTGTCTATGCTGGTGATGCCTCTAGCGTGATAACATTGCCGTTATACAGGGTGCAATTAAACCTTCCTGCCAAATTTTTTCCAGGGCTTAGGTATCAATAGGAGAGTCCATTTAACCAAAAAAAAAATTGGGTGTTATTTTTTCTTCAATGACATATTTTATCCGATTTAAAATCGTTGCAGAATAGTCACTCGCAGCGCGGGGGAATCAGAGGGGGTGACGCGGGATGAGGCGCGCGCGCGGGGGCACGTCACGCGCGGCCGACGACGCATCGTGTCCATTAATTGTAGTGTTTTTTAGGATAACTTTCTGAAGCTATTTCTCAACATTTTAGTACTGAGTGACTATAAAAGAAAAAATACGTGTATTTTTATTTTTAATAAGGATCAATATATCAAAATTTGGCAGGAAGGTTTAATTGCACCCTGTATATCGTATTATCACAATTCTTTTATATCGCATCTTATTTTACACGAGTAGACAGTATATAAATAAATCCTATAATTGACAAAGTTCCCTTTTAGTCACATCGTAAGCTAGAATTGTTAAAAATATCGGTCGACCCACATCGTCCATTCAGATTGTCGGACTGAAATAGGATTATCTATATCGGAAACCGTCCTACCCCAGAGCGATAAACTGTACATTTTTAATGAATCCCCATTTATGAACGCCATTTTTATACACATTTTATAATTGATCACCCAATTAAATATGTCTAGAGAATATGTCTGTCTTAAATACGTGCATGATTCTTTTCAACTTGCTTTAAAAGATTGTCTGATTTCGTTGAGTAAAATTTTTCTCACATTATTGACACGGAGAATTAAAGTGTAAACCATAAAAAACTTGTATTCGCGCGTAAGCATTCTAACGTTAGTCCAACTTAACGCAACATGTTTAGACCTGGAAAACCGTAACCGTAGTTAAAAACATAAATATACAGTCACAAGATAACAACATGAGTGTGTTCTCATTGCTTTTTATATTATGGTAGAATCGGCCGCACGCACACATAAATGTGATTTTAGACAGTGGCGGGGCAAGACCTAACTTTGATGTGGGCAAGATATTTCTTGCGAGGCCCCCTAAAATATATTTTGCGAGGCCCACTGATAGATGACGCAAAAAGACGGATTTTTGGAGAGAAAGAATTTTTTGAGACACAAACTTTTATTTATAAAACTTTTTTATGAATATCAAAACTTGTAAATCCTTTAAAAAAAACCCTTGTGGTCCAAGGTCGCGAAGCCCCTTAGACCGCGAGGCCGTGGGCGGTCGCCCACACCGCCCACGCCTTGCGCCGTCTCTGATTTTTAACCAACTTCCAAAAAGGAGGAGGTTATATGTTCGTCTGTTTATATTTTGACGTGATAACGTCTTATAATTCGATATGGGCTGCGCGCACGAAAAAACATGCGGCGTTACCTCGCTGATCGCTCTGAGGCGTTCCATTTATCCTCTCAAGTCTCTCAACAACCGTAAGGCCCACCTGGGCCGCGCTCTTTGTTTCAATTATATTACGTATTTCGATGACTTAGAGAATACTTTTGTATGAAGAAGTTTGGTTAGTTATGACCTTTGATACATTGACCACACTCTGAATAAAAAATAAATAAACAATCTGTGAGCTATTAGTATTATTTCGGCTATTCAAAATTGTGCTCTATTTCCTACGTGTCAAAGTATGACTTGTGCTTTGTTCGAAGATTTTACTGGATTTCACGAATATATGTAGCGTTTTGTACTGCAAATAGTTTATTTTACTCATTATAAATATTTTTAGATAATCATTTGAAAGAAATACATCGAAATAACTTTAGGTTACACTCGAAAAAATTTGTTTCTATTTATAGAGATTCGGAAGCGATTTGCTTATTATGTTTGTAAATAAATTACGTTAAAAGCTTGTAGAACTACTAGTCACTATTGTACGAAATGATTTACTGCCCTATTAAGCACACAGACGGGCAGGGAACCGATAAACATTTGACACAATATGTTTAAGGGCTTTCTGCCGGCCGCGGCCACTTTGAAATTTATTTGTGTAGCACTAAGGTCGATGTTTGCTTGCGGACTATTTTTCTTTGCAGAGGAGTGTCCTATTTCAAGTAGTTTGTTTTTATACATCTCAACATCATTCGTCGATTTGTTTACAAAAATAGTTAGTATAGGAGTTTATCATTGAGATAAGAATAAAGTATTCGTTTATTTCTTCTGAACAAGTCCCTAATTATAGTTTCGAAAGTTTATAATTGAGAAACTAATATCACATCGGACTAAATACTATATTATGATGGCTTGATATATAGAAAATTTAACATAATATATTATAATGTAGTTCACACAAACATAAAATATGGATTATATGTAAGGATATTTCATATTACATTAATTTTACAAAGAGGGTAGGCCGGACGCCATTTTTTTTGCACATTGACCTGCCAACTTTTTTGCATAGATTTTTCCCGGAACTGAGGGGTTAAGGCTATGGCGTTGTCACGTTCAACTATCGCCAGTAAACCGACTTTACAGACAACCGATTTTTATTTTTTTTTGTATGTTTAACCATAACTTCGCCATTTATGGACCGATTTTCATGATTCTTTTGTTGTTGTACAGGGTTGAATTCGAGGTTGGTACCATGTTCACAAAAGTGGTGATCTGATGATGGGATCTATGAGGAATCGAGGGGACTCCTTGAAATTTATATGGGAACATATAGTGATTTCGATTTTTTTCTGAAGTATTTCAGGCATAGACTACCAAAAAATAGATTTTAGAGATAAGATTTAGAGATAAGATTTAGAGATAAGATTTTGCATCAGGATGTACCCTGGTTCTGAAGGTACCCAAAAGAACTTTTGAATCCTTATAGATACAAGTTTGAGGATTTTGGCTTTATTTAAAATACTCCAAGCAAAAGCCAATGAATCCTACATTATTTCTGCTGAACATAGGCTAAATTTTATTTTGGAAAAAATAGGGTTTCGTAAGATATTTGGGTTTTTCGGACGCCAGGTGTAAAATCAACCAGATAAGTTACTTATTTTGCGTACGCTGCCGAAACTATAAAAGATAGAACCATAAAATGTTCTAGTAATTGTAAATCTTATAAATATCTACAAAAAAGTCCGCGACACACTATACTTATCTATGTCGAGTGAGGCACAATAACCATTTTTTTATTTAAAAATCTTGAATTTTTTTGGACTACATTTAAACGCGTTTATTTTACTCATGCTATTAATCCTTATCAAAATAAATTATTTCATCACTAAGTACAGTTTATGTAGATAAAATGTGGTCTTTGAATGATTAAAATTGGACGTTTGGTTTTGAAATTATGGCGAAATTAAAATATTACGATAGTGAGCGTCACCAAGCGGGATACGCGTGCGGGAGAAAGACAATCTGTGCAGTGTGCACTGTGCAGTGTGCACCCTTCGGATAAAATATGACTGCGTCCGCGTCGTCGATGTCAGTGTCGGAGTCTGTGAATTGACCTAGGAATCATTTTGCTGACCGAGTCTTTCCTGGGAATCCTGGGTAGGCTTTTTGCAGCCGTAACCGACATCCACTCGGGCGGAGACGCGGGCGACCGCTAGTAATATGTACAACTAAGGGTCTAAACACACTAGACTGTATTACGCCGACGTAAATTCCGCCGCGTTTACGCCGCGTTTCAAATCCATACAAAATATGGGCGGAACGCGACAGACGACACACTATGCCGAAATTCCGTCGTGAGCCGAATTTCCGTCGAGCCGAGTCGAGCGTAAAGTTCGGCAGCGATTCGGCGGTAATGTTTTGTATACGAGTAGCAACACACTATACGCGACGGAATTATCAAAACCGAATATAGCAAATCCAACCTTATCTCCGAAGCGTTAACGCACACATTACATCTGAGAATTTTAAATAATCACTTACGCGTGCGTTCGGCAACCGAAATTACGCCGCGTTTCAGCTCTTCGCGTAATTTATAGTGTGTCGCATCAGACGTAAGCGGCTGAACGTAATTTCGGCCACGTAAATTACGCCGGCGTAATTCAGCCTAGTAATTACCATGCCTTTCATGTTTGAGAAGTACTCAAATTTCATAAAGTTAGATACAGGTCCACCATAAAGAAATGGCATCCTTCTTATAAAACTTGCCCCACCAGTTTTTAATATCTAGAATGTCATTAGTATTAACCATATATTATACTGTGGATTTTTTATGGGCACTGCATATAAATTCACATACCTTCTTAGGCAGATAATACCTATCTCTTCGTTTTAAAACTTTTTTCACAGTACCAAAGGACCGATCATTTGGTAGAAAATAGAAATGAGTGCCCTCGATGCATTTGGGCTCGTATTTTCAGCTTCAGAATCACACATTGTATTAATAAATCAGGCATAAAACCACTTTAAACATAGGTAATCTAACCTAACTTCCAATTATTAATTTGATATTGACATTAACGAGTCAGGTCAGTGCTGCCAATAAAGTAACGAAGAGGAATAAGTCAATGACTTGTTTCCTTTGGTAAATTCACGAAAAATATGGTGCCTACATTATACTGGCAAAATGAACTAACTTATTTCTTTTCTTGACTACAGTGAAAGATCTACCCAAAATTAATCAAACCGCTTCAAAATTGCCATTTCCGAAAAATGCTGACTTATTTCCTTTGGTAAATAACCGATTCAAATGTGTTACCTCAGACAACGGGGGTGTGCAGTCGACTTGAAAAAATGCTCAACACCCCCAATCACATCTACCATTACATCTTATTGGATCACCTTGAATTATGGTATGTTCACGTGGAGCTTTATGGTACTTGTAAATATATTATGTTATATACGTTATAAAGTATTTTATCAAGTACTTTATAACGCATATCTCTAGATATTATATTATAGTATTAAGAGGCAAAATAATTGTACATACAAACAGAAAACGAGCAAACCGAACACCTGATTAAGGCGATTAGCCACCGCATATGCCCCAATTCGTGACCCCTCCCAAAAATTCTTCCGACACGTATATCTAATAAGTAATAAGTAATTACTGTATATCTTTTTCTGCTGTATACATACTGTATGTCTCTCCCTATACCTGCTGTATAACGTATAACTATAATAATAATAATAATAATAACTTTATTGGTGCAAAAATGGGAGATTATAACAAGTAAGTATTACTAATAACTAATTACAGGTTTATTTATAAAATTACAATCTCGTCACATGTGGGTGAAGCACTGTTACCCTTGATAGGTTGAGAAACCTGTAGTAAGGGTTAACAGTCCCTTTCCCTGCAGATGTGACAAATTAAAGATAGTGACGTATATTAATTCTAATTTTACAGGATAAATATATTTTTTTATAATTAAAAAACTAGGGCATGCAAAGGTGCGTGTGTGCGTGTGTGTATGTGTGTGTGTGTGTGTGTGTGTGTGTGTGTGTGTGTGTGTGTGTATGTGTGTTATGACATGAAGCATTCCGTTTCATCGTAACTTTTATTTTGTAAGTATTTCCGGACTAGCTTCTTACAAACATTATATGTGGATTCGTACAGTGGTACTTTTTTATTAATTTTATTATAAAGATGTGGGCCCAAAAAGTAAAAGAACCGTTTTGTAAAAGATAATCGTGGTTGGGGTATTTCTAAGGTGACCATACGTCCCGCTTTGGGCGGGACTGTCCCGCTTTCAGGCAGTCTGTCCCGCTGTCCCCCGCGAGGCCGAAATTGTCCCGCTTTTGCAAACAGACCAAAGGACAATCATTTAAAAGTATTTTTGCGTTTGCATTTTACAACAAACGTGATTATTCTGCTATATTGTGCCAAATAACATAGAAATTGCTCCAGTAATTCGTGAGAAAAGCCCTTTCAAATAAATTTTCCCGATTTTTCCTCATTTTTATCTGTTTTTTTGCTCCTATTAGTCTTGGCTTGATAAAATATAGCCTAAAGCCTTCCTGGATAAATCTAGAACTGACATAATTTTTCAAATCAGACCAGTAGTTCCTGAGATTAACGTGTTCATACAAACAATCAAACTCTTCCGCTTTATAATATTACTAGCAACCCGCCCCGGCGTCGCACGGGTATAAAATATATACCTAGCCACTGAAAAAAACGATTAAAATCGATAGCCTATGATCCTGCACGTGGTCTACTTCTTATCTGTGCCAAATAACATAAAAATTGCTCCAGTAGTTCGCGAGATAAGCCCTTTCAAATAATTTCCCCCGTTTTTTTCCACATTCTCCTATTAGTCTTAGCGTGATAAAATAATATAGCCTATAGCCTTCCTCAATAAATGGGCTATCTAAGACTGAAAGAATTTTTCAAATCAGACCAGTAGTTCCTGAGATTAGCGCGTTCAAGTTAGCCCTTTCAAATATTTTTCCCCGTTTTATCCACATTTTCCTCTATTTCTTCATCAAAATCCGTTGCGTAGTTTTAAAGATTAAAGGAAACAAAGGGACATGAGGGAAAAAAGCGACTTTGTTTTATAATATGTATAGATAGTAAAGTAAATAATAATTTCATGTATTTCAAGGGGGGGGGGGGGGGGTTCTGTATTTGTCCCGCTCTGACAAAAAAAAATAATGGTCACGTTAGGTTTTTCCTACGAATGATAAAACCAGGAAACGTAACTCCCATACTAATACAGTTTTAAATTTGGTTCCATTCGAACTGTCATTTAACGTCAGCCTTTGTACCGCTCAAGGTCACCTAAATATTGCAAATGTATGAAAAGTGAACCTAAGGTACACTTTTTTGACAAGTATTTTGGAGCATGTTTTTTGACGGAGTTACTCTTCCTTAGTTTTTTATTATTCGTAGGGTATTTCACATATTTTGTCCTTACGACGCTTCGTAATCGCGATGAAAGGAGTGTTACGGTGTTGAAGAAGAACTGCATTGAGAATGAATAATTGTCGGATATTCAGTACATCACAGGTTTTGTATAATATAGTGGTCGGGAACAGAATAGGACGGAAAGTTGCAACCTTCAGGATTGCCCTATGAGATACGACGAGCGGCTTCAGTATACTTTTTGTCACTCCGCCCCAGCAAGAGATACAATACGAAATTATGGGTAAGCATAAGGCGTAGTAGACTTTGCGGACTATTTTTTGGTTTGCGATGTGACGAAGATTTTTAGAGAACTCTCTATATATAAGGGAAAAGACCTAATGCTAGACACGGAACTAATAAATGACACTTACAACAAAAATACCATAAAAATAGGAATTACTCTAATTATTTATCAACACTGTACATTTTATAAGCTTCTCAAGCTATCTGTTGATGTGAAAAAATATATTCGGGACGCCTTCGGGAACAAAATTTTAAAATGGGATCAGTTTTCGTAAATAATGTGACCGCGTCAACACGCGCTCGGCAATTTCTTAGCAAATAGGTTAAGGAAGGCGAAATTTTGCACGTAAGTTTTGAATACATTTATTTGATTTTTTGTAAATTCTATTGATTTCATTGGATTAATGGTCATGTTGTATACACTAATTAATGTTTATTTATGATTTTTTATCCGTTTACCATAAAAATATAAAGAGTGTCTACTATTAGTTCTTAAAAAGGTAAAAAACCTAATAGACGAAATGGATCTCATCTTTTAGTTTTGCAATACATATACTAAACTTATTTTGTAGTTTATTCTACTGCAAATATCATCACTATTCTCTGAAAATATAATTATATTAACAAACTAAGAACTTAGAACTACTGTACCTAAAAATGGACATGGTGTCTAATATTAGACCTTGTACTGATCTAAAAATCGAGTGCTTTAGTTTTTTAGCAATAAAAAGAAGAAAAAGGAGAGCTGAGAAAAGAAAAAAAAAAAAGAAGAGGCAAGAAAAGCATGGAGACTAAAGACTGAAAATAAATTTGCTAGGAAAAAAATATGAAAAATAAAAATAAAAGGAAATATAGTTTCAGCATGGAAGAAGAATGGATAGAATCTGGAGACAACGTGGATAATATTTCTGATGCATGTAGTTACTACGATGAAGTAAATGAAATTTTTTGAAAAACGGCAAATAAAGACCTAATAATTAGGAAAAATGTAAAATGTAATGTAATGTTCTATGTCAACTATTAGTGATGTTCGTTTTTTGTGATGTCATCTATTAGCTCTTATGACTAAGTTTACAAAAAGACCAATAATATATTTTTTTTATTGATTTGTCAGAGAATAATTATAATAGTTTTATTTTGTAAGAGTTACTGAAGACATGGAAGAAGTTATCAATCCTCTATTTTCATAAATATATATTTTATAACATTGTGTCTGCCATTAGTGCTTCTCCCTTATATCAATACTTTATTATTATAAAATAAATACGAAAGTTTGTTTATCTGTCTGTCTGTTACCAATTCACGCTTAAACCACTGAATCGATTTTGATGAAATTTGGTACGGAGATACTTTGAGTACGGGGGAAGGACATAAGATATTTTTATCCCGGATAAATGTACTAGTCAGGGAGCCCTAGAACAATTTTTTTTTAATTACTATCACGCAAATTTTTGTGAGTAGCTTCATTTTGATACTCGTAAGACAAACAACATTTTTATTTGCGAAAAATCTTGAAAGTGGTAGCTAACAGAAATTCCAAGACAAGTTTTGGGGTACCGTAGTCAACCAAGTTCTGTTGATTACAGAACCCTAAAACGAAACTCTAACCAGCAAATTTTTTGTATATTGGTAGGTTAATAGTTATATTGTTTAAAAGTAACATAGTCCTACAAATAGAACAATCCATATTTTAGGACCATCAAATCAAATTATGAAATCCTTTCTATCTGTTCGCTACCACTTTCAAGATTTTTCGCAGATAAAAAATGTTGTTCGTCTTATCAAAATGAAGCTACTCACAAAAAATTTGCTTGATAGTAATAAAAAAAATTGTTCTAGGGCTCCCTGACTATACGGTTTCGACCCAATAAACGAATGCTCATCTAGTACGGTATATTTCTTCACCTACTGTGTATCCTCTCTACCTTATGTATAATATCTCTCGGGAACGTATTCAGTTCATCGCAGGCTTCATAAGGCTTTAGCACCAGATTGATGATTTGAATATCGACGGCACGAGCCACCTCAAAGTAACATTATACGGTAAATATGTAAATTGCTGCTCAAATCTTCCGAGAAAAATTTATAGCGGTAAATAATAACGCCGGGAGTACAGGGAAATATACAGAAAACGAAACGAATCACGAATATGCGTTGCATAAAGCAGGCATTCATAAAACAATGCAAAAATGTCAAATAGCATAATACAATTTGGCGTTTCCATGGTTGTGCAACGGTCTTACTATGGTGTATGGTGTATGGTGTATGGTGTATGGTCATTTCAGACCGCAACGCGACGCGTAGATGCATTTCTAAATTTGTATGGATTTGACAGATTTGCAAGACGTCTCATAATCACGAAATCTGTCAAATCAGTACAGAAATGCATCTACGCGTCACGTTGCGGTCTGAATTGACCCGACCTGATTGCTAATTTCTCCGACGACGCAATACCTAATTCAATATACAGACATAATATTAATATTTTTTCACTTTTCTCTATATTAATAAAAATAGTATTTTTAGTATAAAATTACTGAATAAAAGTAATGCTTATTTAATTAGGTACCCCATTGTTGGCATTCATCCTATTATTGGCACCTTATCTTTCGTTTGAAAATACTTTGAATGCCAATAATTACTTTTTGTAGTATAAAACTATAAACTCTTACCTCTTATCTTGCCAATAATTAGTTGTTTTATTTCATTAAAATATAATTACAGGAGCTTGGCACTAAATATAGTTTTTCTCGCCTCAAATCCGCAAGAAGCTAGAGCGATTACTCTATTCACTTTAATTAATTTTTGGATCTCTGCCCACCGCGTGCTATTACACCATATTTTACTTACCTTAAATACTTTACCGGAATACATAATAGGATTTTTTATTTGAAAGATCTATTTTGTTTGATAAAATATCATGAAGGTTTACCAGTATTTAAATATACTGGTGTCCCAACACCAGTATCCGATTCTTTAATGTTATGATGTGTGGCAAATTTTAGTGACAAATTGGCTCTCATTTTTTTATGATATTAAATCATTGATATTAAAAGATCGGACACTGGTGTGGAGAGTGTCGACGAGACACATTATAATATTATATAGAGTGTCGTATGTCAATTTTTTTAGGCACCGTAAAGTCATATATTATTTTAATTACGTTTTTCGCGAAAGATCATTAAAATTATTTTAGCGCTTATATCTCCTAGATACAAGATTTTTTTTCACTTTTTTACTATGATGTGGTATGTTATGTTACTTTAAATATTATGTTAAAATTTATTTTGTTTTTATATTGAATTTCATTGTAATAACTAACATTTCAATAGTCTATTAAATCTCACTAAACAATACAAATAATGACGGTTTTATGTTTTAAACGAGTGAGTTTTTGTTTATTTTTCTACATTAATAATGAATATAATTCTCTACTTATGTAGAGAATTATATTTATTTTATTATTAAATGTATGAAAGTAAAGCTTTCATAGGTGTATTGAGTAACTTTTAGTTTCTATGAGTTTATCCAGCGGGGTATTCGCACATTGTGTCGGGACGCTGTGAAAACTATTTATAAAATAACATATGCTAAAGCATACCTAGTATAGTCAACTAGTAGTTGCATGCACTTTGTGGAAAGTCAGATATTTAAGAGTGAGGGTAAAGCCACAAGAGATAATTTTGTGAGACGCAGAATTTCAGTCGCATCATTAGTTAGGTATAGTTGTACCAGAATCTGATGGCAAAAAGTGAGAAAATAAATTGACTCTAGCAATACCGGGGTAATAGGAATAAAACATTTTCATCCTTTTTTATTCCTTTAGCGGCTTATTTTGTGTGTGAAACATGCAAATATAAAAATTTATCCAATGATCAAGGATATTTTTTGAAAATTTGCTGTCAAAAATTGCCATCAGATTCTGGTAGACCTATAATATATTAATTGTTTAGAGATACACTACGATAAAATGGCGCACCCCTCCAAATTACTGTTTCAATGTGTGTAGTCACATCTTTATGAAAGAGTTTGTATGTAGTAAGTATTCAACCAATCAACCAGTACTCGTAATATTTCACTGAATGTCACTTATTACCAAGATTTGTTGGTCAACTAATCATAACTAGCCGACCGCGCAAGACAACGCACTTATAACGTTTTGACAACGCACTTCAAACGTTTTGAATTTTGGAGGGGCGCGCCATGTTATCGTAGTTTATCTCTACTAATCATGATACAAAATTACATATTATGATATGTAAATGAAGTAGGAATTTCCTATAAAACCGGATGCAGCTGAGTTTCTGCCAACCGAAACTACGCTACCAAAAAGAATCTGATAAAACAGGACTTGTTTTGACTTAGTCAACTTTTTAATGACTAATTAATATGATAAGTGTCATTTGAAGAGAGATTAGGAAAATAAATAACCAAACAAATCTCTTCCACAGAGTCAAGAACTGGGCGTTGAAATTCGGCGTCGATCTCTGGGAGTTCGGCCGACACTTCACCAAGATAAACCAAATACAGAACGTAAGTAAACCACTCTAAGTACACCACAGACACACATATTTTGTGTGGACACCGCAGCCGCAAATGGACGAATCCATCCATTGAATATTGAAAAGAATTCTGGAATATGTGTAATTTTACGATGCTTAAGGCCGTTCCCCGAGCAAACGACCTTGGCCATACATTTGCCGCGTTGCCGAGATCGCACTAAAACCCTATTTTTTTACATAATATCTTAGTTCAAAATCGTCCTTTGAAAATTTCAAAACGGGGAATATGTAGTTTATGATATAGTCGATCTATTGGCGTGTGTTTCAAATAAAAGTAATTTGTAAATCCTAAGGAGATGCTGAATGTATGCTTGAATTTCAATAAATTGGTTTTACTTTGGAAGCTGATATCATGAGTATAATAAACAAAAATAGAAAATTTGAAACGGGGAAAGGAATGTTGATATACTGAAGATTATTGCTGTATTTTTATTATAACTTTGTAGCTTTCAAATTATGAGTTTATAAGGCTTGAAATACGGTAAATTACGGTATCTCCGTAAACGTAATTTATACGAGTAAGTATATTTTACCGCGTTTGACATAAATCTTTCTTATATTATGCTGTCACCGTATTGACCATCACAATAATAAGTTCATAGGCAGATGGTGGATTTACACGTAATTTGATCAGATTAAGTAGTCCTCAAAACACGATTAAAATTGACGTAACACCAAACTGGTGGGTGTGACCATCTTCAAAATCTTCAAAATAATTATGAAGTGATGGCCTCATGCGGCCGCGATATCAATAGATAAGCTATTGTGTCTGGGTTTTTCACGATCGAGGTATTAATGATTATATATCAATTTTATTGAATAAAAATCACGTCACACCCCACGGATTGATTCCGCTTAAATATATCTGTGGCGAACTGTAACCGCAGTTGGAGAGTAAGAGGTAGTAGCGGGGCGCGGCGCGAGGGGAAGGTGGTACAAAAACACAGTGGAAGTTCGCGCCCCCCCTCCACCCGCGTTCCAATACTCCCCGTGACCCACTTCCAGCCTCCCCGCTGGATACAGTATCACTAGTTAAATGCCCTTCAATTATAACACCCTCTGAGCACATGAAGGTTGCTTATTATCTACGGGATTGTGTAGTATTTTATACGTTGTGGAGGAACCACAAAATTGCGTATAATATTACTGCTTATAATATAAACTATGCCCCTATTTGATCCAACGCTAATAGTTGGTTTAACATTGTCAAGTTTGCGTTTATTATTTGGAGACACCACTCACACCATCGAAACCTTATCGAAGTTGTATCAGCGACTAAAATATTATGTTGAATATATTTCTAACAAGAAATTTTGTACTAACCTACTTTATCTGGGATGAAATTGAGAATATGACTTACATAGAAGAAATAATTTAAATTGCATTTCGTGTATATTTTGTACATACTAAAGCATTCACAGAAAACCTTTGTTTAGAATCACGAAATGAGTGAGTCATCAAATTGCGGAAAATACATTGTGTGGTATGAGCCTACCACAGGCCGTGTTTAATCGCTTAGATGTCGTAGAAGAGAGTTCAATATAGCTTTAAATGGCTCCACGAGCACGAGCCCCGGAATTGACGCTCGAATCTTTGCGTCAGTAATGAAAATTGTCCGGAAATTGAACAAGAACGAACTTTGATGGGATTTTGATTTATACCCGACCCGGCATTCTGTGCGGAGATAATAAATTTCTCGTGATATAGCGCGCCCGATGTAGAAATATTCGCGCCGTCGATAATAGTTCTACGACGATAGTTCTACGTCCTGAATCTGGTCATTGCACTCTAATTTTATGACAAATGATGGGTCATACTTTGCATTTGTTTTAATCTAGAAAAAAATGCTATTCTAAATATTACTACGATGGGCCAGCGATCTAAAGTGGATCTTCGTCTCCGACACGAGTTTGCGCTACTTGTCGCGGTCTTGCACAATTTCTTGCCACTCTGTGACTTGAAGATCGAAATATTATCTAATTTAAATTTCGATCATAAAACCATCTTTAATTTCTTTAAAGGAATATTCTCTTTCCCAAGTCTTAGTAATACAAATAGTTGAAAATTCAGAAAATAAGAGACTAAAGCGTTGGCGCTGATCTTAAACTACCCCGAGACGGTTTCAGTTCCATCAGTGAGATCCAAAACTTTAAAGGAATGTGCATATTTGAACGAAACAAACCCACATTATTCTCGCGGGTGGAATATATCAATCGCTATTCAGCGCGAGATCGCAGTTCGGAAAGTAATATAATGTTGCCGGCAAACTTCGCCATCTCAACTTATTCAATAACACACCGTGTACCTCCGAGTGCACATTATATTTTATATATTGTATTGACTTTGTGATTTATGTTACGTTAGTTTGCTTTCGACTTTTGACGGAAATCGGAAATTGAGTTATATATCTATGATGTAATAATTAAATCGAAGCTGATTAACTCATAGACAAGCACAGACTAAAACTAAAGACTTCTTTTAATTAGAAATTTCATTAGAATGATCTTTCTAGAACCGTATAGGGCTCAAATAACAGATGTATATGTCAGTGTTACGCAGTAGTTTCACGCTGGTGAACTAACGCGACAACGCCAAAACGACGAAGTCTTATAATATTTTAACCATTATCGGTCGACCAGTTTGTATAAAACGACCAAAGCGTTATAGTGGCTGGTAACTTTTAGTAAATACATGCTACGGCTACATCTTATATCTTTAAACGAGCAATTCTTATATATATATATATATATATATATATATATATATATATATATATATATATATATATATATATATATATATATATATATATATATATATATATATATATATATATATATATATATATATATATATATATATATATATATATATATATATATATATATATTGAATATGAATTGGAATCTCGGAATCGGCTCAAACGATTTTCATGAAATTTAGTATACAGGGGGTTTTGGGGGTTTTGGGGGCGATGAATCGATCTAGCTAGGAATCATTTTTAGAAAATGTCATTTTATTCGTGTTTTATCGAATACCAAGCAAAGCTCGGTCAAATAGCTAGTTACTATAAAACGTCGTAAGCCAAGCGATACAGTGGAAAAACAAATGACGTAACATTGAAGTGTTTAAGCCAGATATCTTGACAATGGGCGCTCCACTTTTGTGAAAGATGACCTAAACCTGTATAGGCTTCTATGGAGGAACATAGTAAAATTAGGTTAAACTCGGCCCACGTCCGCACATCCGATGGACGGACAAAACACTGCCATTTCAAAAGATTTACTTCAGAAGGGTAGTGGGACTGAAAAATATTCGCCGACATTGATTTCAAATATTTGATACTATTTTTATTTACTTCCGCAAAAGTTAGGAATGAAATAATAATAAGAAACCCTAATTTTAACTTAATTATTTAGTAAGAGATAAACTACGATAACATGGCGCGTCCCTCCAAATTACTGTTTCAATGTATGTAGTCACATCCTTATGAAAGAGTTTGTATGTAGTACGAGTAAGTATTCAACCAATCAACCGTACTCGTAATATTTTACTTTATGTCACTTATTACCAAGATTTGTTGGTCAACTAATCATAACTAGCCGACCGCGCAAGACAACGCACTTCAAACGTTTTGAATTTTGGAGGGGCGTGCCATTTTATCGTAGTTTATCTCTACTAACTTTTAATTAAATCTTGAGTTATCGGCGTATATTGAAATCATTAAAATTAAATAATTGAAAATTATTATTGTGCCAATTTTGTGTATTTTGTGTAAACATATATATTTAATTGAAAATCTTAAATCAATAGATCATTATTTTAATTGCTCATTACATAGGTAAGTATCAAAATTTATGTACACTCAACATAGTCAATACATTGATATTTTAATCAAAGTAACTCCTGACAGTGTGTAACCCACAGCAAAGTATCGGGGTGGGAAAGTTTGTAAAGCGGGAACAGGGAACAGAAACTCACGGAGATCAAACGTACGTTACGAACACCTACTTCCGCGTTTGTGTTCAAACAATAATGATTTTTGTTTCCAAATGGAATAAAGAACACAGTTCTGTAATCGTTATTATTGATAGTGTGTTTATGTTAGACTTATCTCTACTCTAACTTCTAATTAAATGTGCACAAAACTTATTTAAAGTGAAAATTTGTTTAAAATGTTGTGACTTTAGTTTCATTTTCAGCTAAGTATACCTTCGTTTTCATTAAATTTATATCATAAATGAAGCCCATTTTGGCGCATTCTTAAATACCGTCAGTAGTTTTTGCGAGAGCTGCCAAAGGTCGAATTTATTAAGTCACAAATGCTTGTATTTTGTTATAGGTATTATGTAAGAGCTGCGCCACCCTCTCGACCCCTATTCTTATTAGATAACGTGAATGTCACGTTAAAGGCGAGACCAGACTAGGTGATACGCTGCAGCGGAGCGACGCGACACTTCTCGATCCATAGCACTGACGTGTGTGTCGCGTACGGCGTAGTACCGCGTAGGTCGGATTATGGCAATATGGCGGCTTTCCGAACTAGGCTACAGGTTTCATTTTGCTCTACGTCACTACTAGCGGTGGCATCGGTCGCTAGACTTATATCGGTAGAAAATGAAACCTATATTACTATTTACCCCAGTAAAAGACAAAGGTCATAAATAGGTTTTTTTTATTTTTGCTGGTCCTGTCAGGCGTTTCAAAACTCGCGCGCGGATCTGCGGCCATGAAAGTTGCCCGCATAATATCATCTCATAGATTATCTGGACAACTATCCAGATAGATATCCAGATAATCTATGATTATGGATTACAGGAAATCTATCATTCATATATCACCACGCGCACAGCACGTTATTGTCAGCCTCTTGCGGACCATATCAGAAACCTTACAATTTCATACGAAGAGTGTTTGGCCGTGATGTGTCGCATTACGCATTACGATGTATGCATAACTTCGCTGCAGCGTAGTGAGCAGTGGCGCTCAGTGTGGCCTCACCTTTAGAGGTGGGTGCAGCTGACTCGTGTCAATACACACTAACTCTTAACTCGCCTGTCCAACTCCATTTACAAATTAACTTTCAACCGACTTTTTCTAGGTTAGATAAGTGCATTGAAAATGTTATCTTAAATAGGTAATATAAAGTTAAATTGTAGCTCGTCTTTAGACGGTGACGATACCTTTCCGAGTTGATAGGTGTGCTGTGACCTTAAAATTTGAGAACAGTGATTGTACCGATTTGGCTTATCTAGGTCTTGAAAAGGTGTGTAATATTGAGCTAATTGGGAGGAACATATTAACACCATATATTTATAATTAGTGGTTGTAAATTCAACAAACAAAATCAATGGTTGTAAATTTTCTGAAATTTAATACCTTTTGAAACTACCTTGATAAAACATAGACAGGAGATATAGGAAATAATATTAATTCGTAAGAACTTTTGACATACCCAGACCCAGCCTAAGGTCCAATTCCACCAACTTCTGTGAGTGTTAACAGCTTGTTAAAATGTCGTGTCTTCTCTTTCATTCATATGAAATACGAAAGAGGTAACGTGATACTAATTCGAGCATTAACTTTAACAGTTGTTGGTGAAATTGGGCCTAAGTTTATGAGGTAATATTACTAATATTTAACGAGAGAATTAAAGTAATTGCTTTCGAAATAACCTTTAAAGGAAATGTTAAATAATGAAGCTAGGAAGCGCTGTGTCATAACCCCGGCCGGCCGTGCGACAGCGTTTTCCACTCAGCGCCCGGCCTCCCACAAGGGAACTCCATTTGCCCACAAAAAATCTTTTTAAAATTCTCCGTATTTATATTGTGTTAAAGTTTTAGAGATTTTTTTCTGCTTGTTGGTACTATGAGATCTCGTTTCATTGTTTATGCAAATAAAAAAAAATGTGGTCATGTCTCTATGAAAAGGGGTTACCTAAAATTTTGTAACAAATGACTGAAGTAGAGACATGGAAATTGGACTCCTTGATTACAGCAAACCACAATAAAATATATGAAATAAAAAGGAGAGTTACAAATTCATTCCTGAACATTTTCTTAACTAAAAGAAAAATCAAATTACACATTGTGCCTGACGGCATTTCTTTTCCCTAAGAACAAATCAAACATCAAACGCCATTCTGGCTGACGCAATCGTAACATTTTATTGAGTTACATTTAATTTACCTTTTGCCCTTTTCTGAAAATAATTTAAAGCATTCTACTCAGAGTAAGGACGACGTAAGAAAGTAACGAGAGCGCTAAAAGGCTGTTGTATCCACGATATGGACACCGATTGGCCGTTATTTTAAGTTTAATCTCACTTGAAACAGCCTTATAAGTCTTAGGTCTTGTATGTGTAAAGTGTCTTATATACTTATTCGCAACATATTTTATACTATAGACTATAGAGTATAGTGCGACCGATTTTAGCGCGACCTCCGTAGCATACTGAATGTATGCTACGAGTATGCTACGAGAGTCACGCTTTAAGTGGTCAGAGTATAGATGACACCCGCAACTCCGTTGCGCTAAAATTTGTTTATCGCGTGGGAACCGTAAATTTTTCCGGGATAAATAGTATCCTATGTCCTTTCCCAGACTCAAAGTATCTCCATACCAAATTTCAGCAAAATCAGTTCAGCGGTTTGGGGGTGAACAGGTAACAGACAGATAGACAGACACACTTTCGCATTTATAATATTAGTATAGATATAAGTACAGATTTTAACATATTCGAAAACATGTAGATTGTAGCGTTATTGGTCAACACAAAACGTGGCGCGTTTATTGGGTGTCACTCATAAAAGTTGTCGAGTCGGAGTCGCATTGTACATAGTCCCATATAACATCTATTTCACGTTATATAAACAATACAATACATTGGCGAATCCATTTTAATTACGGCAGTATGCGGCGCGAGTGGCGGCGGTGGGCAGGACGATATTGAAGATGCCTGCGGCCGCCGCTGACCACTGACGATTATATTCGGTTGCGGAAACGATATTAATTGTAATGTTGGATTAGAGGGGTTAACATCCAGCTACGTAGTTGTAACGTAATGGAATATCAAATATCATTGTCATTAATTTATGATGTTATTGAAAGACAAGGTTAGTGGGTCCCTATACGATCAATTTTATTGTGCAATGTCATTGAACAATGTTATTGAACAACTTATTTGACAATAAGATTGAAAGGCGGGCGCGTTCAATGTCAACCCTAGACGGTCGATCATATTGCACAATAAAATGGATCGCCTAGGCCCTGGGGGCCCTTTTACTTAAAATAATCTATCAGTAATTGGACTTGAATGACTCAACATAAGCCATAATAGTCATAACTCATAATCCAACCAAATTACCTAGATCCGTTATTTTTCTACAAATCAATTTTCCTGCTAATACACAAAAAGTGACGGCGTCGTGGGCGATGGGGGGGCACATCTTCATTGATTCATTCATTCTCAGTTTTAAAAACATCACCTTTTTAAAACTGAGGCACATTATAGCTTTTAAAATTCACGATAATGTCTCCATCGGCTCCATCTCGTGCGCAGCAGTACTACTTCGTACAAATTCGCCATAAAGTTGAGATTTAGTGGTTCCCCATAGCAATTAGAATTAGACAATATATTGTGAGCGGCCATACGTCCGTACAAAGGAATTAAATCGACTGCCTTAATTGAATTTGGGCTCCTTGTCGACCGGCGCCGTCTCCGGGGCCGCGCTACAACTACCGTTTCTGATATCTAGTTAATTAAAAATTTTACGTCTATGTTCATTATATGTAAGACTGTTTGAATCTATTGGAATATTACATTGATTTTCCAGAAGGTCCTTGGTCAAAATTTCATTTAACTAATGTGTTATAATATCTATACATATAATAAAACTGTAGAAATGAAAATTCTGTACATTAAAGATATTCAAAAAATAATAAGCGGAGTGTGTCATTACATCGCTATAGAAGCCAAAAATGTGGTTAGTTTTTGTCTGTCTGTCTGTCTGTCTGTCTTTCTGTCTGTCTGTATGTTTGTTCCACTATCACACGAAAACTACTGATCCGATTTGAATGCAGTTTTCGCAGATATATTTTTCTTCTTCCAACTTAACATCTGGTGTATAAAAAAATTTCCCCCCACCCCTCTAAGGGGACGAAAGAGGGGGTCAGATTTTATATCAAATTTTTTCTTTAACACGAAAACTACTGATCCGATTTGCATACGGTTTTCGCAGATATATTTCTCTTCCTCCAAATCAACATCTGGTGTATAAAAATAACCCCTCCCCCCACCCCTCTAAAGAGGCGATCAGATTTTGTATCAAACTTTTTTCTTTAATGGACTTACTTCATATTATTAACTGTGTTTTCCAACTTAACATCTGGTGTTTAAAATCTTTCCCCCCACCACTCTTAGGGGACAAAAGAGGGGGTAAGATTTTGTATCAACTGATGAAGTACGTTTGCCGGGACAGCTAGTGTAAGAATATTTCACGTTCAAAGATTTCAGGCGTTCCATCAATTGGTTCATCCCATTTCACTGTAATTTAAAATACAATTTCTATACTACGTAGGTACTTGGTACAACGGAGGCCCTGGTATTAACTACACTCAAGTGGCAATATATCTTTTAGGAGGCCGTTATTCGTACACGATAATATATTCATTAGAATTCCACCTTAGGGACTTAAACCCTACTGGACTATTTAGCACAATAGGGTAAACGAGAATCCATAACATATAGAGCCAAATCCTTGTCAAAATTTAAGACAGAAAACTTTACTACACGATCATTATTTTACTCAATTAAATAGTTTTACAACACTCTTTCAATATAGCTATTATACGACCGAGGTGGGAGTATTGAAAATTCAATAACATTGTACAAGGGAGCGGGCCGGGCCGTCGCTTATGCCGAATAACAATAATTTGGCAGCCAACATCGCCAAATTCCGGACTTGTTCCATTTTTAAATTTGACAGGACACCGCCATGGCAATTTCGCGGGTAGAATAGCAATTGCTTTGAAATGTATTTCCACAATAAATGTAATGCGGTAATAAGTCTCGGTGAGAATTAAACTAATTTCAAATGTTTAGGTTATTTACGTATTCTGTATTCGTTGTGATACTGGTGATAAAATTGTTAGAATTTTTTTTTGGAAATCGAATGAATAAAAATTAATACGTTTTTTCCTTGATCTAGACATCATATAGATTTTGTAGTTAACGGGGAAGGGTTTTTATGTGCAAAAATGCTCAGCCACGCGCCTCGAGAAATAAAAACTTCCTTTTAAAACTTCCATTTTGTTTCAGAAATACCACGAGTACAATGTAGAAGTGGTCCGGAAGGACGGGCTGCTGCTAGTCCGGGAGTTAGCCTCCGAAGTCAAGAACCACATGGATTTCAAGATCAACGCGGTTATGGTGAGTTATGGATTATTAAAGCAAAACCGCACTAGGCTACATCACGCTACAGCTGAGCGGCGCGGCACGTCGAGGCCAAATCGTATGAGCTAAGCTGCAACAGGCGGCAGTGGAACTGGAGCTACGCGACACAACTTTATCGGTGACTTTCCTATCCTCACGGCAAGCGACCGCGACTGACCAAAATTCAATTAAAATGCCCCTTTATGAACTAGGCTATAGGTTTCATTTTGTACCGACAATCGTCTAACGACCCATGCCGCCGCTGCTACGTAATGCCATAGCGTAGAGCAAAATGATACCTATAGGCTATGTTATAAAGGGGTATTATAATTTAATTTTGTCGGTCACGGTCGCTTACCGTGAGGATCGGAAGGTAATCTTAAGTCGCAATAGGCGGCAGTGGAGCTACGCGACAAAACGACACTTCTATAGAATATGAAATGTCGCGTCTCTCTCTGCAGCGTAGGGTTGCCTAGTGCGGCCTCGCCATTAAGATTAAGTTGACGGTCGAAAATCAGTGTTCCGTGGTAATTACTTAACACCCCCTATCCCGTTACCGACCAACTGTAATCCCGCGGTAAACTATACGGGGATCGGAAATCTGTTCCCACCAAACTTTAGCACTGATTACGCATATTGTCGTAATCAAATGTGGACTCAAATACCCATTTTGTAAGGCATAATTTTGTTCGACAAGTTTAATGTTGGTTAGAATAGAATTGAAGAAAAAATAGTACTAAATGCATAATATTTAGTGCTAAGAAGTTCATGCTTTGATTCAGTTTTAATTTCATTTTCAGCTAATATTATTTATAATTTTGTAAGCCGCATTCATTTAATATTTTGTATTCTAAGCAATTGCTCTATAGCACAGGCTGCGCCTAATACTGTAAAATACAGTTTCGTAGTGTGACTTTGCACAATTTTATTTTCTTGACATACTTATCTATAAGTAATGTGTACTCTACACAAGACGTTTTCTAATTGGATTTCTCTAATACCAGTCAAGCAAAGAAGCCTTAAAATAGCAGTGATCTATAAAAAGCAATTGCAATTTCGTTTTAACTGTTAACTTAAAATAGTTGGCTAAAAAAATGATTCTACAAAAGTATTTACTATTTAGTAACGAACAAAAGAAACCAAGAAGATTGTGTAAACAATTAACGAAATGTAATTCATTAGCTAAACGAAAAACAAGATTAAGGTGATGTAATTACGTCAGTAGAGTCGTACGGCTCGGTTACTCACATCTTGGTGTTCATTAACGATAATACATTAACAATATAGTTAATTAAATAACTATACACAACAAATCTTGCGTACGAAAAAATATAAAATGTAAGAAGTTGAGAGCTGGAATGTATGATATGTATTATGTATGTCAAAGCATTTTTAAAAGTTTTAGCAGAAACTAACATAATAACAACCAACTAACAGTACCGTGCGTTATTTTTAACAAAAGATTTTGTTACAAATCATTTGAAAAGAAGCTGCATAATGTTCAAAGTTCAAAACGGGATATAATAATTATTTAGCTTTATCACTGCAATCGAATTTTGGTTGGATTATTTACTGTTTGTGCTAGTATCGCCCTTTGCTCCGACCTTTGTGAAATATTCCTTATTAGAGACCATCCAGACATAATTTAAATCCTCCCCCTCCTTGTCACACCATGTCACACTTCGTCAACCCCCTCCCCCCCTCTTGACGTTGGTGTGACATAGGTACTATGGATGGTCCCAATGAATTACATTTATGGGCGAATTTTGACTACGCAGATTTCAAGTCAAACGTGAGTACGTGCATTCTTCATATTCTGTTCTCGGAAGAGGTTCGCGATCTCTTTGTTTTGTTCACGGAATAAATCGCTCGCTACAAAACTCCGCCAAAGTCTCGTTATCTCTGAAACGAGATTATCCTTTTACATAAAAACATCTTTTTATGAAACTTGGTGTTTCAATGAAAATATTTTCTTCGAGATTGAAATGAGAATTTTAATAATATAATGTTTGAGTTTAAAGATGTCTAAAAAATGTTTAAGATGCGCAAAATTAAGTATGTAATGAGTTTACGATATATGCGATGTGCATTGACAGCACGTCCAAATAGCCGGTCAACACTCCAAAAAGGTAAGAACACTCGTCCGTTTGGATAGAATTCAGCCATGTTTGTTTTTCATTACGTTTGGAAGTCACTCCAAATGGCCATTCCGTCAATTCAAATATATATTTTTTATTGAAATTAGGTAGTATGTACATTAAAATACTCTTTTCATGCGAATAATGCTCATCATAAGAAGTATTATCGCACTCGGTACCTAACCTATCAATATAGCTTCAATATCTAAAATCCTAGGAACTTAGGAATTACCAGAGACAGTTACAACTTACAACCGATACGTGTACTCTCCGCCTACATTAACATATCAGCGACGATGACCTCCCCCCCCTCCCCCTCCACACTGCTAGCCCCCACCTCACCCCCGCACCTGATATTGGAATTCTTCTGAATCTTAAACTAATCCGAGTACGGCTGTTACCGAAGTTCGGATTTAATGCAAATTTGACAATTCTCAAAAAAGTTTCGTGCGGAGTTCAGTGGGTTTGCAATGCTTGATGGTCCTTTTAAACAGTAATACCTTTTAAATTTTAAGTATTGGGCAGCCTATTCCAATTTTGAATGGCTCATTAACCCCTCAGCTCCGGGAAAAATCTATGCAAAAAAGTTGGCAGGTCAATGTGCAAAAAAAATGGCACCCGGCCTACCCTCTTTGTAAAATTAATGTAATATCCTTACATACAATCCATATTTTATGTTTGTGTGAACTACATTATAATATATGTTGAATTTTCTATCTATCAAGCCATCATAATATAGTATTTAGTCCGATGTGATATTAGTTTCTCAATTATAAACTTTCGAAACTATAATTAGTGACTTGTTCAGAAGAAATAAACGAATACTTTATTCTTCATATATTAAGTCATACATTGACACGTAGGAAATAGAGCACAATTTTGAATAGCCGAAATAATACTAATAGCTCACAGATTGTTTATTTATTTTTCATTCTGAGTGTGGTCAATGTATCAAAGGTCATAACTAACCAAACTTCTTCATACAAAAGTATTCTCTAAGTCATCGAAATACGTAATATAATCGAAACAAAAAGCGCGGCCCAGGTGGGCCTTACGGTTGTTGAGAGACTTGAGAGTGTAAATGGAACGCCTCAGAGCTGTCAGCGAGGTAACGCCGCATGAACTGTCATGTTTTTCGGGCGCGCACCCCATATCGAATTATAAGACGTTATCACGTCAAAAACATATTGACATGAAGTATACTTTCTGCTCCCAATTCGTACGTGGCATTGTATTAAACTTTTTCAAATTTTCCTTTGAACTCAGTCTTCGAAGTTGGTAATATCTAATACGTTACTTCACTTACGATAAACATCTATTTTTCATTACTGAAAATTTTAAATGTGGTCCATTTTTTTAGGACAACAACTTTCGTTTTTAGTTTTTATGATTTAGCATAAATAAGTTTAAATACGTACCTGATTAAAAATGATAATGCGGCAAAACAACTTTTGCCGGGTAGGCTTGTGTATACGTGCTAGTTGCTACCAATATTGATGTCCGTTTTTGTGAGTAGTAATGATGGGCGTGATTGGCGCCGGGACTAATTCGGGTCGGAGCGATCGGAATGTTTTGTGATCTGTCCTTCCTCGAGACGCGGGCGTATTCAATCTGTACTCCACATACTAGTACAGATTACTTCATTATTGTACTGAGTATTATTAGCCTGTAACTTTATTCACGTAGGATAAACGATATATTCGTTTATCCTACGGTAATCACTATTTTTCTGTGAAAGAAACTTATTTACTTTTCCTAATGCCAAATTAATCTAAATTAGCTTAGCAATTAAACGGATCTAATTGACAGATATTTTTTTTAGGGGACACAACTTTTCTTTCCCTGTACATGTTTGGCTTTGTTCTCACTCACTCCATGCCAAATGCATTGCATTCATTTCTCGAATGCTACATAAAATATAAATTAGATAATAACGAAATATTTTAAAATAGTTGAACGTAACTTAAAATATTAGTGTAATAATTATAATATTATACTTGCATCAAAGGCTTTTATGGACGCGCTAAAGCGTTGTTCAAATTCCTTAACCTAAATACGGGAATGTGTATAAAATTCAGGTGAAATTCTCGCTCGGCGTACCGATTGAGCAATAAATCATAATATTTTTACACTCACACCTATATAATATATTTTTAAGGTTCGGTGCAAACGGGCCACCGACGACCGCTACCAGTGGCTACGTAAACTTCGTAGTCCGTAGATTTGACGGGTCAACGCAACAGGCAGGAATGCTCGGTGTAGCCAGCTAAAAGCTATTGTGTAGCGGTAGCCAGTCGTCGGTCGCTCGTCTGCACTGTCCCACTCACACCTGCGTAAACAGAAGCGCACCTTAACTTCCTCCCCTTTCCAAACAATGTTTCATTATGGCGACAAAAACACGCCGACAAATTCTAAACATTAATCGATGTTTTATTAATGCAGGGAAAAGGTGTTTATTCTTTATCGTGATTGTGCGCCTCGATTGTGCCCGGGACTGTCGATGGTCGCTTTTATATTTTGCTGTGGACCGACGCGGCACGTTTTTTCCGTCACGGTAACACTACAAAAACTTGAAGCGTCGACGTGTACTATCGTGCCGTGCCGTCCCGTACCGTGCCACGGTAAATTACCTCTATAAAATAATATGCTTTTGTTGTGTTGAATTTATCTATTTTTTAAATTAAAGTTAACAAGTCTACAAGACTTTTATGTCATTGTGTCTTTTATTCAATGTCACATTCAGAAATTATTGTATTGTTACAAATGTGGATATAATAACAAGCAACACAGAAAATACATAAATATAATTCTAATCTCTTTAAACTACACTAGATGATGCCCGCAACTCGCACCAAAATTCGTTTATCGCTCGGCTACCGTAATTTTTCTCGGGATAAAAATTATCCTAAGTCCTTTCCCAGAACTCCAAATATCTCCTTATCAAGTTTTACTGATATTTGGTTCAGCGGTTTGGGCACGAAGAGGTAATAGACAAACATACTTTCGCATTTAAAATATTAATGTATAATTCATTGGATAACCATTTTAATATATTATTATTTCTGCTTTTCCCCAAAAATAATTTTGATCATCAGAACTTTTTATTATAGGTTGAAAGCAAAGACTATAAAATATAACCATCGATATCGTATTCGTCGATGCCAGCGATACTAGACAGATCATAAAAATATATCTAAGTTGAATATAATACGAGATGAATCATTCTTATCTTTGCATGGTAAGCTAATCTCAAATATCACAATCCAAGTTTACCGACGATATGGAGATAAGTTCAAACAGTAATAACTACGAGAATGACTTCGAGAAACTGCAAGTCACATGTAAGCCTCAATAATATTAAGAGTACATAACGGAAGGCGTAATATTACTTCCCGCTAGTGCAATGGTTCCCAACCTGTGGGCCGCAGGAGCCAAAATATGGTCCGCAAAATACAACTAACCCGATCAACAGCATTCGTTCTAAGATAGCTGATCTCGTGATGAAAAAGTAAGATCAGAAATTACATTAATACTGAAATACCAAAGTTTTCTTTTTGTGTGATTTCCTTTAGAGTTTTTATTACAGTTTCAGATAGATTATTACAGCTTATTTTTATTATACCTAATGGGGACCAGTATGAAGTGGTACGAAGTAAAAGTATAAGTGGAAAGTTTGGGAACCCCTGCGCTAGTGGCTGCAAGGCGCACCGCCAAAATCGCAGGGCGGGGCCAGGGCGGGCGGGGAGGCTGCATCTCCCGACCTTAATGTAGCCATCAGCAAATTGCAAACACCAGCTGCTGGTGACAAGAAATCTCTGACACAGTTCTCATCACGAATATAACAGCCATCTTAATATACGATACGGATTGTTAATTTTTAACGGCCTTGGTTTGCTCTTGGTACGGAAGTGGAATTTGTTGAAGAAAAAATGCGTCAATGGTATATTTGGTTTCGCTTCCAAAATTATTGGAATATGAAATTCAAGTTATTAGATTATGAAAAACAGCAAAAATAATTTAAATATTTGAGTAAGTTATTATTAACGTACACCAAACCCAAAGTTAAATCTTAAGCGAAAAAATAAAAAAACCGTTATTCATTGCTTCTCCGCTTTAATATTTTGTATGTTTGTTACATAATAATAGGCATTTTCGTATAATTGATGCAGGAGTTTCGTTGAAATGTGTTCAAAATACGGCGTAGCACGTAGTCCGCGACTGGAATAGAATATGTTTACGTCGCAATAGCTGATTAACCTACTGTGTGCTCGCGCGTGTTTCAAAATCAAATGTTTTCACACGTTTTATAATCAAAAAAGCCGTCCAGTAAGAGAAAGAGACTTTTGCACCTTTGACTAAGCGCACCTAACATTAAGTGTCCAGGTTTTTTAGGGTCATATTAATTCTCTTAAGATAAGAATGTTTTATACGTAAGTCACACATTAGTCCCTAAGCCCTAAGAATTTAGGTGGTGTTAGTAAAAACTTAATATTTAGATTCCTTAAATGACTAGGAAATACTTCAAGGAAAACAGAAATTTGTGACGCAAATGATCAATGCATGATACTTCAAAATGAGATGTAAAGTTTGGTTAAGGAATTTTCTACAAACTTCTTAGATGTTATAGAATAATAACACCTAATCAGTGACAATAAGGCTTAGTGGTGTACAGCATACAGTGCACACTCCACCATGTTTACCCTCGGCAAGCACTCGCCGGCGCCGAACCTCGGGTAATAACTGTCGGCGCGGTGCACCCTGACCCACATCCACTGCACTCACTGGACTTTATTGATTCGCAGTCTTGAGACGTATCTCCGTCTCCCTCCTGCCCGCGCCGTCCACCATCCTCCGTCCCTCTCCCGCAGCAGCTCCGGGCCACTTGCTCAATATTCCGGAGCCGCTCCATGCGTCGTAATCAATGAGCACGACCGAATTAACAAAAGAGTTGAATGAATATTTATGTAATTGAGTTTTTTGTTGTGCTAGGGACAAAGAAGAATAGAAATATTGTTCGGTATTTTTTTTAATACAAATCTTTTATCGCCCCTCAAAGGACCTCGATAAATATTTCATGAGCGGTTGAAATATTTAACAAGTTCTATCATTAATTACGCAACTACGGCGCAATTTAAAATTTGTATTTTTCGTGACCCATTTGTTGGAGGGGTTCAAGTGAAATGTACTCGTGTAACAATTATTACGCAATCCTCGCGAGTCCATAGAGCACTGGATATGAATAATGGGTCCATAATGACGTGGTGTAATTACGCGCGACCTGCACACAGACAGCTAATGCTTCCATTAAGACTCTGTTATTATTTACATTCAATAGATACGTGACCTACTAACCCTACACTAAAAGCTTTCGAGTGCATACAACCATTAAAAATGTGTGTCGAAATTTCGTTATTATCGACTAAAATTTTCCAGAAATATAGACTCATTCAACCTAAATTTTATTCCAAGAAGCGTACGTTTATCGAGATAAAAAACAAAGACTGCAAGATAAATAAAAGCTTGTAAAAACTGACGTGATTTCCGATAAGCGATTGAGATGAAAGCCCTACGTACTGCTACGGCGTAGCGCGTAGGCGGCTACGTGGCTACGGGGGACAACGACCCGCTACGACTTTTTACAACAACAGCTGAGGTCAAAAGACACGTAAAATAGAACTTTGACCTTTGATAATAATATGATGTAATACAATTACCGTGTTGTGTAGTCATTATGGCGATTGTCATAAGGTGTTTTATTATAGTTGCGTGTTGTGTTATGTTATTTTACGAGTTGTGAATCGTTAACGTATTAGCAACATGAACATCATTGGCTTAATGGGCAATGGGCATCTTTGGTTTGGACTAGTTCGCACTCCATGGGGTCAATTTACACCGCAACGCGATGTGTAGATGCATTCCTACATTTGTATGGATTTGACAGACTTTAATTGCGTGAGACGTCATGCAAATCTGTCAATTCAATACAAATTAGAAATGCATCTACGCACTGCGTTGTGGTCTAAATTGACCCGTAGGGTGCAGGTTCGTCACTAAAAAAATATACCATGCACGTATTTGAAGATTTTACTTCGCTCGGCAAATACTCTATGAATTATCTAAAACAGATGCAAAAACATCACATAGTAACAAAGTTAACGGGAATGGACACCTACAAACTACGAATAATAAAAACTATTTATTATTCGTAGCCTACAAATGTACTTTTACACTTCGTTACTACGAACTAAGGTCTTACATTGATTTATAAAGCCTTTAAACAGCTAACAGCGTTGTAACTATTTACAAGACAATATCACAAGAATTCAAAGAACTAACGAGATTACACGGTCGGTGACACGGCACACGTTTATCGAGGCAGACATATTGTGTTACAACCCTGACAACCCCCGCCAACCCCTGTTAACCCCCGCCAACCCCTGCCAAACCCCGCCGACACCCGCAACCCGGCGCGAGTAAACACTCTCAACTACTTCAAACACTCAGCTAATTTTACGTACAACAACTCGTAAGTTTGTCAAGAGACACCTAAAGGCACCGTTCCGAATAACGCGGCAAGCGACCGCGACCGACAAAAATTCAAATAAAATGCCACTTTATGAACTAGGCTATAGGTTTCATTTTGCTTCTTTCACTACAAAGCAGCGGCGACATAGGTCGCTAGACCACAGCTGTCGGTAAAAAATGAAACCTATAACCTATGTCATAAAGTGGAATTTTATTTGAATTTTTGTCGGTCGCGGTCGCTTACCGCCTTGATCTGAAAGGTACCTTGAGGGTTGGACCTCATCTGGCAGCACGGAAAAAGGCGATTTCGTGCTGCCAGATGAGGTCCAACCCTAATAATCGCGAAACACTGTAATATAACGCGAGAATATCACTGACATATATACTTTATATGTCGGCAATATTCTGAAGTATGTAGCGTGTAATGTCAGGTATTTCATAATCTTAACTCGCGCTTCAACATTTGTTAACACATACTTTGTGTTCCTATCTTAGTTTAGATTCCTGAACGACACTATGAAACTTGCTTAAAGCTAAAGGTATAAACTTAATTTATTAGCTTTAGGGAAATCAAAAAAGTAAAGACTAAAGTAAGAATGTTTAACAATTGCATCAAATAATAGATTTTTCATTTAGAGTCGGTTAGCAATAACTGTAAAGTTGCCAAGGTCCAAATTACTCTACATATTTCAATTTTAACGTAATAAAGATTTGATACATAATATTAAGTACCTTAAGTCCCAATGGCACCATTTTAATAACATAAGAGAGATTTAATACATAATAACATTTAAAAAAATCGTTTCTTGCTTTGCGATTTAATCTATTTGGAACGTAACTACAACATTACCGCGAAGTAGGCGGTATCGTAATAAGTTTCGAGCCAAAAGCGGCCAGAACTTAGCTCAACAATACACTTGAAAAATCGAGAGGGTTGCGGGCTGGGGCGGGCCGGAGCGCCGCCGGGAAAAACGACGTCATTTCGCACTTAATGAAACTGTAGCTCAAACAAAATAAAGGACACCAGTGTTGTGCATCCACACTCCAATGGTGGGTTCCGTTATTCCCTTTATTTGATAGTTATCGTTTTTTAGGGTTCCGTACCCAAAGAGTAAAAACGGGACCCTATTACTGAGACTTCGATGTCTACCCGTCTGTCCGTCTGTCTCCAGGCTGTAATTCAAGAATGGTAATAGCTAAAGAGTTGAAATTTTCACATATTGTGTATTTCTGTTGCCGCTATAACAACAAATACTAAAAACAAAACAAATTAAATATTTAAGGGGGGCTCTCATACAACAAACGTTATTTTTCGAATATTTTTTGCTCGGTATCAGTGATGACAATAGGTAATTAGGTAGGCACTTGAAATTTTCACATAAGCCTTAATTATGTGTCCACCTTAATAATTAATAATAATATTTAAATAAAATAAATAATTAAGGGGGGCTCCCATACAAAAAACGCCATTTTTGGCCTATTTTTGCTCTATAACGGTACGGAACCCTTCGTGCGCGAGTCCGGCTCGCACTTAGCCGATTATTTTATACACCTATTTAAGGAATATGGTTCTTTCTGAAACAAAGCTCTTAATGTAAGTTTAAAAATCAATCGTAAAATTAATAAATTATCAAATCTTTATTCTCGGTTAAGCTTTTTTGAAAGGCATCAAGTATGTACATCATTTTCATCACAATAATTACAAGTTTTTTGTAGCTCTATGCCAGATTTGAAAATACTCGCAAGAATTTCAAGAAGATTTCCAATAATCCATTTACTAGAGTCTGAAAGTACAAAAAATAATTATGCTCGATTTACTCACATTTAAACAATGTCTAGTGGACGAGCGGTAAGTGGTATAAGGAGTGTGCAAGTTTTAATTACTTGGAGTCTACTCCGCGCTGTTTTTGTTAGGGAATATTCGTCTCAGAACTAAAAACTCTCGTTTATAAGCCGTTGCCGACCTCCTGCGAAGTTTAATGTATCTAGTCATTACTGCGGCGGATAAAACACTAGAGTCGAGATAAGCGCTCAACAGTGTGTTACTTAAAAGCCATTGTTTGTTTCAGAGATGGTTTTAGACGTTTTAGTATAAAACTTGTTTCTGAATGTGGTTATTATATTTCTGGGAATGTTAAGGTAAATTCAAGCAGAGGATATAATAAAGTTTATGGAGTGTTATTACCGCTATCTCTGTTATTATTGCTATGTTTTAGTATTAAATTATTTTGTCAATAAATCTTGCACTTTCATACTTTTGTGTGTTTGTCTGTATAAGTGTATACCTGTTACTTCATCACGCTTATGCCGCTCAATCGATTAAGATGAAACTTGGTATTAACGGTACTCTGAATCTTGGGAATGGACCGAGAATAATTTATCCGGGAAAATTTTACGGCTATAAACGAATTTCTATGGAACTACGCTGCCAGTAACAATATAAATACTAAAATGTGTGCTAGTGTGCTAGAGGTGATTATTAATTAAAAATATTAGCAGAGTGAGTGCGGGCGCGGCGCGCGGGAAGGAATCAAACAATGCGGGAGCAGACAATCGACGATTAGCGGCGATCGATGCTCGCCACCGTCAAATTTAATGAAATTTTTCAATGAAATCTTTTGGAATAGGTTCCTTTTGGCATTTAGGTGCCTTTTCTTTCAGATATTTGCCAATAAGGTGTTTAAGTCTATGGGGAACTACTCGTTGTTGGTGACGCTTTAACAAACCGCGGTTGAAATTATATTTCGAAGTGTCATTAAGGTTAAGGGGGTTATTGTCAAGACGGAAAATAAGCCCATTAAAAATTAAAAGCTCCACGTCATGTTAGTTATACATTGTTTTGTCATACGTTGAAAAACTTTCTTTACAGACAACAACGAACACTATAGGGGTATACCTATTGTATACTGTAACCGGTAACGTCTTTATACACAGCGTATTTGTAAGGGGATAACCTTTTTAAAATAATACGCAAGAGACATTTTTATCATAAACTAGCTGTCCCGGTGAACTTCGTGTCACTTTAAAACCTTCCCTGGACTTCTACGAATATTTTAAGACTAAAATCAGCCCAATCCGTTCAGCCGTTTTCGAGTTTTAGCGCGACTAACATATTTGAAAATCCATTTTTATATATAAGACTAGATGACACCCGCAACTCAGTTGCGCCAAAATTCGTTTATCGCGCGGGAACCGTACATTTTTCCGGGATAGAAACTATCCTATGTCCTTTCTCGGGACTCAAAGTATCTCCATGCCAAATTTCAGCAAAATCGGTTCAGCGGTTCGAGCGTGAAGAGGTAACAGACAGACAGACGGACGGACAGACAGACAGACACACTTTCGCATTTATAATATTAGTATGGATTACTCACAAAATAGAAATGCGTAAAAAGTTTGCCCGAAAAGATATTTCAAAAAGTAATTTATTTTTCAATAAGCCTAGGTACAGATAAATGGTTTCCAATACGTATTTCGGATACTAATTATTTCTTTACGTGAAATATGTACTCGGTAAATAATAATAAAAATGGTAAATAATTTATGATGCCAGGGATTATATCAGCTTATTTTCTTTTCATAAATTACAATAATTTGTTGAAAAATTGTGATCATATTATTATATTACCTTTTCTTGCTTTATATGTCCTTTAACTAAATTTAAAATTTGTAATCATTCATTTATTAACACACGTATGTTAAACGGGTTAAACAATGAAAGCAAAATCACCTGAATTACTTACCTGATTTTAATGAAAAAATTACAATTATTGCCGAGTTGTTACTCGACCAATATGTTTATTGGCTAGACAATTTCCTTACTTAGGTAATAGTTTTTTTTTGGAATGTACTAATGGCAGATTATTTCCAGCGTATAATGGACTCGGCGGAGGCAGCAGCGCTGTCAGCAGGCAGCAGCAGCACCGATGGGTCCCCGGGCTCGTACTACGACGCTCGCTGGCTCAACGTCCACGCGGACGACGGCACGCTGGCCGCTCGTGCGCGCCGCCTGTTACTGTCACCCAGTAGACACTTCGACCACATCGCCGTCAACACCAGCTATAGTGCCGTCCTCATGCCGCCTTACATCAGCACTGATGGTGAGTAAAAGAATGTATCGTTACAAGAGTGAACGTGGGTTTTTCCACACTTGATCATTTTCGCGTGTCAGATCTCCGTCGCGTAGCATCGAAGCGCATCATTTTTGCTAGTGTGGACGCAAAATGATCGCGATCATGATACACTTCGTATCATGATACATCCCGATCGCTATAAACCGCGTATCTGACGTGTCGTATCGGATACGCGTATCATGATCGGTAGAATGATCTAGTGTGGACGCATTTTGATGTCTGCACTCTGGGAGTTCTTGACCGAATGAATCGCTAGATCGATACGAGGATCGGCGAGACGATATTATGCGATCAAGATACGGTATCCATAAGTGTGGACTTGGTTTTTGGCCGAACTGTGGCTCACGCGATAAAAGGTACGCTATGGTCAAAATAGGCGTTCACACTTAGGATACGCATACTCCATATTATGATACATCTGATATGGATACGACTACTTGATACAAATGTGGACAAAGCCTAGGTGCTGGATTGCAACCCTTAATCCAGTCCTTATTATGTAGACCGGCCGATCGGCAGGTTGTGGGTATATGCTACAGCTACACCAATCCAGTCCTTATTATGTAGACCGGCCGATCGGCAGGTTGTGGGTATATGCTACAGCTACACCAATCCAGTCCTTATTATGTAGACCGGCCGATCGGCAGGTTGTGGGTATATGCTACAGCTACACCAATCCAGTCCTTATTATGTAGACCGGCCGATCGGCAGGTTGTGGGTATATGCTACAGCTACACCAATCCAGTCCTTATTATGTAGACCGGCCGATCGGCAGGTTGTGGGTATATGCTACAGCTACACCAACCCAGTCCTTATTATGTAGACCGGCCGATCGGCAGGTTGTGGGTATATGCTACAGCTACACCAACCCAGTCCTTATGATGTAGACCGGCCGATCGGCAGGTTGTGGGTATATGCTACAGCTACACCAATCCAGTCCTTATTATGTAGACCGGCCGATCGGCAGGTTGTGGGTATATGCTACAGCTACACCAACCCAGTCCTTATTATGTAGACCGGCCGATCGGCAGGTTGTGGGTATATGCTACAGCTACACCAATCCAGTCCTTATTATGTAGACCAGCCGATCGGCAGGTTGTGGGTATATGCTACAGCTACACCAATCTAGTCCTTATTATGTAGACCAGCCGATCGGCAGGTTGTGGGTATATGCTACAGCTACACCAATCCAGGACGCGCTCTTGCACATATTAGCTGATGGCACACCCAAGGTAGAGCTGGGTGCCTGATCTAAAATCTCCAAGTCCTTTGTGTAGTCCAACTATGTAAAATATCCGTAAGGAAGCAGTCGTATCAATAGAATGCACAGCCACGAATTTACTATTATCTGTCAATATTTGAGCTCCAATTAATCTCACACAAAACTGCTGGTAAAATGTGTCGTATTGTCCCAAGTTACTCGTATAACTCAACGTGCTCTCTCACGACAGCGGGGTTAGTGTCGTTACACATGACGTCTAGATACCGCCTCCAAATGAAAACGTAACATTCGACGATTTGGAGGCAACGTGCTTCGATGTTTTCAATTTATACCACCATTTTTCTATGACCATAAGCAGTTAAAACTTGTATAGTGTTTTTAATAAAGGAAGAATAGTATAGACTATAGAACATAGCTACATGCATTAATAGTTAGTTCTGACGTCTTATCCTTTATTCATTATTATCGATACTTAGGGCTGGTTTACACGTATTAAGTAGATAAGTAGTAACTAAATTTTAACTTAATTTGAAGTGCCTGCCCGAAATGTGTCAAGTGACAAGCCCCGCCTGCCAACTTAACAGAAAATAGTCAAAATTTTAATTTCCTTGTTTAGTACTTAACTAAATTTTAACTTGCTACTTGCTACTAAATTGTGTGTTTACATGCAATTAATAACTTAAAATTAAGTTAAAATTTAGTTAACTACTTATCAACTTAATATGTGTAAACCAGCCATTAATGTAGAGTGCTAGAGCTAAACTCCTTGGCATCTTACGCAACAATTTAACTACTATCCACAGTAAATTCTAGTTAAAAGGAAGAATTAAAAACAACAAAAATCAAAGGCAAATTTTACTTAATAACATCGCAAATTTTTGGTTAAAATTTTTACGTAATATCAGAAGTGGGAATTAAGCTGCGGAGTACGAAGTTAGAGCTTCATTACCGGCACTGGTATATTTTTTGAAGCGCTACAACGTAACAAGTAGACCCTAATTCAGCTTTTAGCTGGCTGAAGTCAATTAACCTATATACCCAGGGTGTGATTCTCGAAATTCGAATATCACTTCGAACGCTGGTTACCCCTTTCGAGTTTCATGCGTACGAAATGCAAAACAGCACGTGTACGCACAAGAGAGCCCGTGACATGAGCTATATTCGATGTATGAGAATCAGGCACCGGGGTTTCCCGAGCCGATGAAATCAACTCAATTTGGGTACACGAGCTGCACAGTTTTCACGCAGCGTGCTGAAAACGTCAACAAGTTCTTCGCTTCTATTTGCGAATGCATTTAATTAACTCGTAACCAAAGTGCTCTTCATTTGGAATAATTATGCATTTAATAAATAAGTTCATTTGTAACAGAGGTACTTAGATAATTATTTTGTGCCTTAGAGACTCAGCGTTGCTTGGAGTTTGAAGAGCGGAAAAATATTAATAACGCGAAAATATACCTTTTAAAGACCTTAAGTCAAAAAATATTATTAATGAGGCTCCAACGGCCATTGACCTTACCTGCTAGTCCTGGAGTGATAGTGAGGATAGTATAGGATAGTCTTGTAAAGCCACAGATCTCCAACTTCTTTGAGTTCAAATCGATTTACTGCACAGTCAATTTTAACCGAGTATGGAAACTATGATATTTCCCTGAGAAGTCAGAGTAGTAACATATTTTGCTGTGTGTAATATAATGTGTACACTTTAACTAGATCATTTGTGACGCCAAAAACCACTAAAATTAAATTTCATGGATTTGCTTACAACTTTTTAAGCTTTCGCGTTGCATTATAATTAAAACTTATTAATCGGGACATAACTAAAGGATACGCGATCAATGAGTCGCGTTAAGTCCCGATTAATAAGTTTTAATTTGCTTACAACTGTTACCGAGACAGTAATTATATAAATAAACAAGATTATCTCATCTCAAATATAATATGATTACTCACATTAATACATTGTTGCAGAGGGCGAGGTACAGAACCAGATAGCGTGGTCGGAGCACCTGGACCCGCTGTTCGTGAACAACTACGAGATCGACCCCACACTCTCCTGGCAGTACTACGCCTCCTCCACCGGGTTCATGAGGCGGTATCCAGGTATGTATAATGTAATATTGTTGCAGACGGCGAGGTACAGAACCAGATAGCGTGGTCGGAGCACCTGGACCCGCTGTTCGTGAACAACTACGAGATCGACCCCACACTCTCCTGGCAGTACTACGCCTCCTCCACCGGGTTCATGAGGCGGTATCCAGGTATGTATAATGTAATATTGTTGCAGACGGCGAGGTACAGAACCAGATAGCGTGGTCGGAGCACCTGGACCCGCTGTTCGTGAACAACTACGAGATCGACCCCACACTCTCCTGGCAGTACTACGCCTCCTCCACCGGGTTCATGAGGCGGTATCCAGGTATGTATAATGTAATATTGTTGCAGACGGCGAGGTACAGAACCAGATAGCGTGGTCGGAGCACCTGGACCCGCTGTTCGTGAACAACTACGAGATCGACCCCACACTCTCCTGGCAGTACTACGCCTCCTCCACCGGGTTCATGAGGCGGTATCCAGGTATGTATAATGTAATATTGTTGCAGACGGCGAGGTACAGAACCAGATAGCGTGGTCGGAGCACCTGGACCCGCTGTTCGTGAACAACTACGAGATCGACCCCACACTCTCCTGGCAGTACTACGCCTCCTCCACCGGGTTCATGAGGCGGTATCCAGGTATGTATAATGTAATATTGTTGCAGACGGCGAGGTACAGAACCAGATAGCGTGGTCGGAGCACCTGGACCCGCTGTTCGTGAACAACTACGAGATCGACCCCACACTCTCCTGGCAGTACTACGCCTCCTCCACCGGGTTCATGAGGCGGTATCCAGGTATGTATAATGTAATATTGTTGCAGACGGCGAGGTACAGAACCAGATAGCGTGGTCGGAGCACCTGGACCCGCTGTTCGTGAACAACTACGAGATCGACCCCACACTCTCCTGGCAGTACTACGCCTCCTCCACCGGGTTCATGAGGCGGTATCCAGGTACACCTACGGTTCTAATCATCATAATATCTCGTTGAAAAACAACTGTTTTTTTTTTCTAACATTATCAATTGACAGTATTAATAATAATAATAATATAATAATATCTATGGACGCTTCACACCACGTCAGTCTGGCCCCGTGCTAAGTACCTGAAGGACTTGTGTTACAGGTACCAGACAACGGAAATATATTTAATACTTTTTATACTATACATATATTTAAGATTTTTATTATATGATACACATAATTAATTAAAAGTATTAACCATTGAATTAGCATTATACTTTAATAATCGGCCAAGTGCGAGTCGGACTCGCGCACGATGGGTTCCGTACCATTATAGAGCAAAATTAGGCCAAAAATTGTGTTTTTTTGTATGGGAGCCCCCCTTAATTTTGTATTTTATTTTAATATTATTATTAAATATTAAAGTACACATATAACTAAGGATTTTGTGAAAAAGTTAAGTACCTACCTGTTGCCATTATTGATATAGAGCAAAAAAGGCCAAAAAAATCACGTTTGTTGTATAGGAGCCCCCCTTAAATATATTTTTTTTGTTTTTAGTATTTGTTGTTATAGCGGCAACAGATATACACATTCTGTGAAAATTTCAACTCTCTATCTATTACCGTTCTCGAGTTACAGCCTGGTGACAGACAGACGGACAGACGGACAGACAACGAAGTCTTAGTAATAGGGTCCCGTTTTTACCCTTTGGGTACGGAACCCTAAAAAGCAATCAATTCAATATAATATTGCATTAAGGTGTTTTTATGTCTGTCTAATATCTTTTCCCGTAAAACTGATGGTGATAGCCGATAGGTATATGAAGATACTTCGATTTCCGGGAGAGGTCATAAAATGTAGTTTTTTATTGCGGCAAAATGTACGGTTCCGCGAAATAAATAAATTTTTCTCACCTCCGGGCGGAAAACGTCAACTTTCTTCCCGCTGCGCTTACCGATGTTGCCGTTTTCCGCCTCCGTCGATGAGAAAAATAGTATACGCACCATGGGCAGTAAATAAGAAAGCCTTAGATCACATGTTTGTTGATCTCGGCTTCGCCTCGGCCAACAAATACATGTGATCTGAGACATTTCTTATTTTCCTGCCCTAGGTGCGTAACGTACTATTATCTTCACTTCGAAGCAATAAACTTAGTATGAACTGTTTACATTTAGAAACAGTTTACAAGTACCTCATATTTACTCTCTCGTACAGCAATGTCATGGCCTCCTGAAGATGGGTACTCGCACCACGCGCGGGACTTCTACGACTTCCGCTCGTCGAACTGGTTCGTCGAGGCGGCGACCTCGCCCAAGGACCTCGTGATCCTGCTCGACGACTCCGACGACCTGGGCTCGTCGTACCGACGTCTGGCGAAGGCGACGGTCTCGGCGCTGCTCGACACACTCGGCCCGAATGACTTCGTCAATATATACCGCTACAGCGACACCGTGTCGGAGCTGCATCAGTGTTACACGAAGATTCTGGCTCAGGTATGATCATCATATCAGCCTATATTCGCCCACTGCTGGACATAGGCCTCTCTCAATAGCTTTGTCCACATTGTGCCTTTTTTTTGTTCAACAAGGACATGCGTTATAGCGCAGTCAACAGCGAAGGTGTGGCACGCGTCAAAATCCACCCGCGTTAAAAGAAAAGTGTCATAGCGCGCGCTACGATTTTAACGCGCGTCACGGGCATGCCTCACGTTCGCTGTTGACTGCGCTATAACGCATGCCCTTGATGAACAAAAAAAGGCCCAGTGTGGACAAAGCTAATGAACGCCAAGATGACCTATCTCCATTCTACGACTAGTAGCAACTTATCCTCAATACTTATTACTTTTTTTAAAATTATGACACATTTAAAGGCTCATGTAAAAGGCTTCAAAGAAAAATAAATTACTGGAGACAAGCCCAACGCGAATGATGTGCCACCAAAACTACATAGCTGTTGTCTCCAATATGAACAGTCGGCATTGATCATGGGCAACAAAAGATGTGAAATCGTCTATATTTTTCCATCATGGGATAACGTTGGCCTTTCCACCATATACCCGATATTCAAATTAATATTATTAACTTGACTAAAAAATGAAGACATAAATTAACCCGATAAACAGCAGGCAGCCTCAGACAGCATTCAAATTGTGAATTAATAGAACTGCATTAATGTTATTGTGCTGTCTGCACGAGCCACACGCCCCAGCTAATTGCACTTCGATTGACGTCTCGAAACTGTATCGAGCGAGATATCGATTTTATTAAAATTTCACTCGGTGCCCTTTTAAAATATTCTTAACTTGAAACGATCGGCTTACACGAGTTAAGTGAAATTTTAAACTACTTTTGGTAGTGAATTGTTTATACATAGGTCACGTATAGTGATGAGCAAAATTGGTCTTGGTCTTGCAGTCTTGGTCTTGGTCTTGCAAAAAATGCAAGACCAAGACCAAGACCAAGACTCCGCTAAGACTAGCAAGACCAAGACCAAGACTAGGTGTGCAAGAACAAGACCAAGAGCAAGACTGACTATGCAAGAGTCTTGCTCCATGCAAGACTCTTGCTAAAAAATTTTTACTTTCGCAGTGACTGTAATATGAGATAAAATATTTATGAATTATAACAATATTATATCTACTCAACATGAATTGTTTCAAGTTCTTGTGATACAGCCTGGAAACAGGCAGACGAACAGACAGCGATGTGTAAATAATTGGGTCCCGTTTTTACCCTGTTGATTATGTAACCATGCATTTAAACTATATACGTGGCGGCCGAAAAGGAAGATCTTCCAACCGAGAGAGAATTCGTAAATCCGGCCAAGTGCGAGTTGGACTCACCCATGAAAGGTTCCGCAGCAGTGAAAAGGTTTATTTTATGAAATTAAAAGGTTTTTGATTTTTTTTATTATATTTCAGTTGATTTATTGAAAGTTAAATTAAGGTTTACCATTTATGACGTATAAAACAAAACTACTTGATAGTTCTCGTTCAAACCAATTTTCCTTGGTAGTTTAATAGTTTTTATAGTAATGTACATCATATTATATTTTTTTAGACTTATCATGCCCCTACTTTAGAAGTTGGAGGGGGGGGGGGGGACACGGATTTTACCACTTTGAAAGAGCCTCTCTCGCAAACTATTTAGGTAAGAAAAAAATGTTATTAGAAATCTCAATATGATTTTGAAAGACCTATACATAGATACCCTACACGCATAGGTTAGATATGAAAAAAAAAACTTGAAAGGTGTCAAGGGACACCCGAATGGAACGAAGTTATTTCTTATGTACAAATGACCTCTATACACTAAAAAAAAAAAACAAAAAAGAACGAAAAAAAAAAGAAAAAAACAAAAAAAAATCATAACTGGCTTGTTTTCTATGAGAGAGAGTGATTTTGATAAAATAACAAAATGGGCCCACGATAATGGGATAATACTTAACACCAGTAAAACTAAAGTTATGCATATATGCTCACCCTACAATCGATCGGCAGGAGCACATGTACACATAGTGGGACACACATTTAACTGTTTACATCAAAATAATAACTGTCATTGTAACGAATTGGAAGTAGTAAATAATATAAAATATTTGGGTCTGATTATAGATAATAACTTTACTTGGAAGCCGCACATTGAATTAGTATGTAACAGATTGAGATCAGTGCTCAGTAGATTTTATCTTTTAAAAAGAATATTAGATAAACGTACTCTGCTAATGTTTTACTATGCTCTGTTGGAGTCTGTCATCAATTATGGACTAAATTGCTATGGGTTAGCGTTTAAAATGTACATAGAACAAATTAAAAATATACAAATAAGGTTTTTAAAAATAATGGTAGATAAAAGAACAAAAAATAAATACAAAGACGACTATTGTAAACTATTCCAGGAATGTGAAATTATACCAGTAAGTGAAAAAGTTAAATATTTAATAGCGATAGAAACATAATATAGTGATAAATTTAAAATAAAGATAATGCATAAATATAGTGTTAGAGAGTCAAAAAAAGGAAAATTAGAACAAATAAAAGTAAATAATTATTATGGGGAAAGAACTAGGAAGTATATAGTGCCTAAGTTATGTAATAAGTTTAAGCTATTAAGAGAGGAAAAGAAAATTAAGTGTAAAAAGAAATTAAAACAAAAACTAAAAGAAATGCTTAGATATACTAAAAAATGTAAAAAAAATTTAGTCTCATTATCACACACAAACACACCGACGCACACACACACACAAATATCACAATTTTTAGTTAGTTCGTAATTGTTAGTAAGTACCTATTATTTTTTGTGTAATTGTCATTGTATTGCAATTGCATGAAAGTTTGTGTTTGAGCGGAACGCCTACAAACTGCTAGTTCAGTTTGGCGTACTAATGTATACTGTAAACCAATTGTAATAAAGTGAATAAAGTATTTGAAAAAAAAAAGACAGAGAAAGACGCGCACGCCGCACGGCTTACAGCTATAGCAAAAAGCACAGTTGGCAAAAAGTGTCGGTCAAAAAGTGTCGTTACAACTTTTTCCATCTAGCCCCCTTACGCAACGCGCGATAAAGAACTTCGTTACAAAAATGTTTTTTGTTTCAGTTGTACAACTGAAACAAAAAACATTTTTGTATCAGTTGTACAACTACTATGGGGACCCCTACAAGTTTTAATAATTTTTCTATTTTTGTATTAAAATCTTAATGCAGTTCACTGACTACACCTACTTACCAAGTTTCAATTGTATAACTGATAACTCTTAATGTTTCGGAGAAATGGCGCTATGACATACGGACGGACGGACAGACAGACAGACAGACAGACGTGACGAATCTATAAGGGTTCCGTTTTTTGCCATTTGGCTACGGAACCCTAAAAATACTCCAGAAGAAATCCGAGGAAAAGTTCTTATTTTTTTTAAATTTTCATTTTTCGGACATTATTTCCACTAAAAGATCAGCCTATGCTGAGTTAGCTCTCGACTTTTCATTAATATTTTCAATTCAAGAATCATTCTCAATAAGTTAAGATTATTTAGCTAGTCTAATAATTTAGGTTTGAAAATGTTTTTTCGAGAAAATTAAAACTTACAAAAAGTTTTGAAAAATGTTTGCAAGAGTCTTGCTTTCTGCAAGACCAAGACCAAGACTAGGCGTGCAAGACCAAGACCAAGACCAGACGGATTTGAGCAAGAACAAGACCAAGACTGCACAAGCAAGACCAAGACCAAGACTGGTCGAGTCTTGGTCTTGGTCTTGCTTTGCTCATCACTAGTCACGTATAAATACATACCAATAAATAATAAGGAAGCAACTCAAAGAGAATATACCAAATGGCATTAATATTGGACTAAACAATTTAAAATATTTGAATCAAGATAAGCCGAACTCAAAACTTTCCTATCATCGAAATAACTAGCTACTTTTATTATCCTTAGCCGCGCGGCAATTTAAATATAAATAGCTTTTATAAAACTGTTGCGTGCTCAGTAATAGAAGTTCGGTCTGGGTCAAATAGTAAGTATGATTTTGTTTTAGCAAAACATTTTCATGCATTGTCACGCTATGAAAGTCTATCGGCCTAACTCCCTCGCGTGCCCGGGGGAGTCGAAAGCGCGGGGTTATAAATATTTTGAAGTATTTTATTATTATGTGATATTTAAATTAATGGAGTTACAATTGGAGATAGGAAAAAACCTAGTCAAATGCTCGTATTGCGTGCGATCGGACGCGATACGCATCGGCGCGGTGTGTACTCGCCCTAATGGATTCAATCAAAAGCGGCCTAATGCGGCCATCCATTAAAATCCCGACTGAAACGTGTCGGTACAATGTTATTTACAAAAAGGATTTCTGTGAAATATACCTCCTACCTACCGGTTTACAGCCGCTCGATAATTTATTAGGGAATCGTCCGATTTATTCGATCACCGCCATTATTTTGGACAATATTAGCGAAAAAATTCATCCGCGTTTAGATTTCAAAATGCCATACTGAAAAATAACTATCGGTTCGTAAGTCACAAGTTAATAACAAAAATTAAAGTTTATTACTCGGTAATAAATAGTTATTAGAGAGTGTTCACGTGTCGCCGGCGGCCATTATGTTGTAGCGACTAAACATGAACGAGTTTGGAATAGACTGGCACGCCGCCCTATAATTTAACGTAATTACAGTTAGCAGAACGAGCCGAAGTTAATGGTCTATCATAATTTAGCGAGTTCGCCGATAAGGAGCGAGACTTGCGAGCGCAGACTAGACGGTATTGAAATACATAAGGGTGTCCGCTCATGTCACACTTTATATAGGACCGGCGATCAGTCATAATTAATTTCTGACCGTTTTTTTATATGACGTGTGCATTGCACTATTGTTATCAGTAAGTTCTATTTTTCTCTCACAAAAAAATCCAATTACCGGATGTGAATGGTCACCCAGTCTAGTCGGTCCCTCAGTTAAAGCTTTACGGGCTTTCTAATGAATCATCAGGTTAGTTAGCCCTTTAACCCTTCGGTAGTAAATATTGTAACATGATATTTAATAGTTGAAGTAAAATATGAGGTGCTATGTAGCATGCGTTCTGAAGCTATAATTTTAAAAGTACTTTATAATTTTAATTTATTTTTAAAAGCTTGGAACAGCTTACCAAAGCAACACTGCGCAGTGCGCAATCGCCTTCAGTTACAATCTAATGTGGCGTAATGAATGTCCAGAAAAATTTAATGCAATTCACTATTAAGTATCAAGGCTCTTCTCATGATAAATAATTTGTATCAGAAATTGCACGTAACATAAATATATGTTTATTAATAAAACTTGAGACATCTCATATAAGTTGCGCCATCAAAGTTGGACAACTTTTATAAAGGCGGAGTGTGCTCAAGTTATCACGTGTTACTTAGTAGACTTACGACGGTGACGATAAGATCTTGGTGACAGGTGGGGTGCTCCCCCCGTGCACATGCGGCAGGCGACAACTTTGACAACTCGCGCAATTGAAAATATCGATTACGCTCCCAGGGTGCGCTTACTGTGACTGTGACCGTGATCGTGTATGTTCCGAAATAAAACTCAGTACACTGTCACTGCCCGTGCCCAAAACGTCAAGAATCGACGCATTACTTTTGATTCATTCCAAAAAATTTTGGCAGTGGATTGGAGTTAGAACTCACAATATACACCGTTGAGAAATTGATTCATAGGCGAAGGCAGACCTCTGTTATTCTGTTGGGCTATGTGTCAAATCAATGTTAGTCGTGATCTGTCGGTGGGTTTGACATTATATGACCGAATTTTATAGGTCCGAAATCTGTTAATGAATCGCTGGGCATATTCGTAGTCCGGTCACAGTCATATATAATCTGTACTCACCCTAAGAAGCTAAAAACACGATAAAATTGAACCCTCTGAAGGACACTTAACCACGGTTTGAGTTTTGCTTCCGGATTACTGTGATCGATTTTAAAATACTGCATCAGCCTTGAGCGCGGTATTTCCTCGAAATCTACGTTGACTGTTGACTGTAGACTGTAGTGCAACCTTCGCGATGCAATCAATAAGTTAGGTAACAGAAAACAAAATTCTAACTACAGACAACTAATGGATACATGGTATGCTTTCTTCATATAACAATATAATTAAATCAAAACTAATTTTGATTTAATTATATTATTATATTTAATTATTTACGAGCTTTTATTGTAAGGCTATGTTAAGTTTGGTATATTGTCTAAGTCCACAATAGTTTCACTTACCTAAACAATGTATACAATAGATACGTATTTTATTTAAAAATGTTAATGAGTGTATCTCGCCGATAAACTTTGGTTTGGCGAGGTTTAAATGTATTAGTTTTTAAGTTTTTTGAAATACTTAAATAAATATTTAAAAAAAGTTATTCTGCCCAAAAATTATAACAAGCAGCTTCCTTAAGGGCAAGCTTGATCGTGACGATTTATCGCAAATGGAAGGCTGAAAAACTTGGTAAAGGTTATTTGTGATAGATTTCGATCACAAATTATTTGCCGCCTTTACATACCTATTCGATGCTTCAAACGCTAAAGCAATTACCGATCTAATAAGTCTAACCAGCGAGGCGTGTTCAGGTAAAACGCACCTATCATTTGGCAGTTAGCCATCCAGAAAACAGTTGCTAATAATCGATATTATATTTGCATGATAATACGTGCGGCAGGCGATTTCCCTCGCAGATAAGCGCACCATAAATTGACGGGCGCTGTATGCAATCCTGTTTTGCATACGGCCATATCTCATTAATTACTTTGTAACGCATTATACCGCTTTAAATGAAGTTTGGTATTATCTACGCTGACGCTACTGCATATTTATTTACAGCAAATGATATTCGCAAACTGCCCAATGCCCATTCGTTGTTACGTTAAAAATAATAGGAATGCCAATATATAAAGGAACTGTTAAAGTGAAATAATTGGGTGTTTTACCATTTATTGATATGATAGTTTTAAACTTTGATCTTAACCAATTATAAATACTAGCTAGTAGCTACTAAGATAGCAACGTCTTTTCTTTTTATATATACCACTTTCGTTCACACGATACCATTTCTTTCACCTTGTTAACAAAGACTCTTGGCCTCTTAGACAACAATATATTTTTACCCGATTGTGTAGACTGTAGAAGGTATTGTGTATTAGGCGGTGCCGGAGACAATACGCGAGCTGAAGAGCGCGCTGTGGGCGGCGGAGGCGGCCGGCGGGGCTGCCAACCTCACCGCTGCGCTCACCACCGGCTTCGAGATACTACATCGGGTATACTATGTTTTACTACTAATATTATTCGTTTTAAAAAAATGCTTGTATTGTCTTCTCTGCATTCATGTCTATAGACTGCTAAGTTAATGTGTCGATATGCTGTTGTATGCAGTAATGAAAATTTTCACAACCGCCACACCGCAACTGTTTTTAGAGACATATGTATCACTGTTTTCATCAACACTTATGTATATAAAACTAAGGTCCAGTCTTTAGGTCCTAAAAATTGAGGTGACAAATAAATTAGTAAAATTCTAAGACATGAGTAATTAATGGCCACTAGGGGTTAGGCCCTTAGGGTATCATCATTGGTAAAAAACTACTATAACATAGATTTCTTTTGATGCAAACTAAATTGTATTTACTTAAAAACAAACTTTAAAACTATGGCTTATTTCCTTTAAGTTTCAACTTTCAAATACAACAAGTGTAACAGAGGAAAGTACCAAGTTTAACAACGTAACAACATCCGCAGTACAACCGCACCGGCCAAGGCTGTCAGTGCAACCAGGCGATTGCGGTGATCGGCGCGGGGGGCGGCGCGGGCGGGGTGAAGGGTGTGTTCCGAACTTGGAACTGGCCGCACATGCCCGTGCGCATATTCACGTACCGCGTCGGCGGGGACGCCGCCTCCGGACACAACATGAAGGACATGGCGTGCACTAATAAAGGTAACGGTGTAACATAAATAAAAATATATTGTGACTAAAGTGTAGTAACTTTCACAATTTAAAAGAGATTTGTGACAGTGAAAAAGGTAAATATCGTTTACCAAAGAATGTATTAAAATATGGGAATATGAGTTGTGGCCACATGAGTTGGTCGGCAAATGGCCCACTGTCATCATTTCATGTCTCAGTAATATTATGACAGCACAATTATTTATTATTTAAAATGTGCGCTGGTATGCTACAGAAACATTATAATTTAACATGCAAGACTCTTCCAAGACCCATTCAATTAATTTATACAATATACAGTATCATTCTCCGTATTCCTAAACAACCACGTTCATTCAACTGATCATCACTCATTACCATTTTCCCCGCCAGGTTTCCACGTGACCATCAACGAGCACAGCGAAGTGCGGACGAAGGTGCTGCACTTCGTGGAGGTGCTGGCGCGGCCGCTGGTGATGTACCAGACCCTGCACCCGGTGCACTGGAGCCCCGTCTACGTCGGCGGACGGGTGAGTTAATGAGCTGGGATGTAACCTGATAGGAGGCAATTACCCGGTAGTTGAAAGGAAGGAGTAATTTTTTAAAACTTCGAAATCTGGCTCAAGCCAGACTAGCAGTCATCTACTAGTCATGACATGATGCATAACTACTATACTGTACTCGGCGAAACATGGCGGTAACGGTCATTGACTCCCTGTCAAAAACTTGTCATTTTCTTTACAAAGCCACGAATCACAATTCACAACATCTGACACTTCATTGTCAATCGCGGTTTATATAGAAAATGACAAGTTTTTGACAGGGAGTCAATGACTGCTACCGCCATGTTTCGTCGAGTACAGTATAATAATATATAGTCATGTCAAGTTTCGAAGATTTTGAAAGTTATTAAATTTTCGTTAATTTTCTCCAAAATAATCTCCTGGGAAAAACTGAGCAACTGTTGTTTGATGCCAGTTTTCGGCAAGATCGTGGATGTCAATTTGTATAGTTAATATTTGATCAAAAAGGATATAATTATAAAAAATCGGTTGTCTGTAAAGTCGGTTTACTGACGATAGTTGAACGTGACAACGTCATAGCCTTAACCCCTCAGTTCCGGGAAAAATCTATGCAAAAAAGTTGGCAGGTCAATGTGCAAAAAAAATGGCGCCCGGCATACCCTCTTTGTAAAATTAATGTAATATCCTTAAATACAATCCATATTTTATGTTTGTGTGAACTACATTATAATATATGTTAAATTTTCTATCTATCAAGCCATCATAATATAGTATTTAGTCCGATGTGATATTAGTTTCTCAATTATAAACTTTCGAAACTATAATTAGTGACTTGTTCAGAAGAAATAAACGAATACTTTATTCTTCATATATTAAGTCATACCCTGACACGTAGGAAATAGAGCACAATTTTGAATAGCCGAAATAATACTAATAGCTCACAGATTGTTTATTTATTTTTCATTCAGAGTGTGGTCAATGTATCAAAGGTCATTTGATTTAACCAAACTTCTTCATACAAAGTATTCTCTAAGTCATCGAAATCTATACATATAATAAAACTGTAGAAATGACGATTCTGTACATTAAAGATATTCAAAAAATAATAAGCGGAGGGTGTCACTACATCGCTATACAAGCCAAAAATGTGGTCAGTTTTTTGTCTGTCTGTCTGTCTGTCTGTATGTTTGTTCCACTATCACACGAAAACTACTGATCCGATTTGAATGCGGTTTTCGCAGATATATTTGTCTTCTTCCAACTTAACACCTGGTGTATAAAATTTTTCCTCCCACCCCTCCAAAGGGACAAAAGAGGGGGTCAGATTTTGTATAAGATTTTTGCTTTAACACGAAAACTACTGATCCGATTTGAATGCGGTTTTCGCAGATATATTTGTCTTCCTCCAACTTAACATCTGGTATATAAAAAAAATTCCCCCCACCCCTCTAAAGGGACGAAAGAGGGGGTCAGATTTTGTATAAGACTTTTGCTTTAACACGAAAACTACTCATCCGATTTGCATACGGTTTTCGCAGATATATTTGCCTTCTTCCAACTCAATATCTGGTGTATAAAAATCATCCCTCCCCCCCCCCCACCAAAGAGAGGGTCAGATTTTGTATTAAGTAAACTTTTTTCTTTAATGGACTTACTTTATATTATTAACTGTTTTTCCAACTTAACATCTGGTGTACCATAACATTTTTCCCCCCACCCCTCTAAGGGGACAAAAGAGGGGGTAAGATTTTGTATGCTGATGAAGTGGAAATACTTTAAATGGCAAAACAACATTTGCCGGGACAGCTAGTACGTAATATAATCGAAACAAAGAGCGCGGCCCAGGTGGGCCTTACGGTTGTTGAGAGACTTGAAAGTGTAAATGGAACGCCTCAGAGCTGTCAGCGAGGTAACGCCGCATGAACTGTCATGTTTTTCGGGCGCGCAGCCCATATCGAATTATAAGACGTTATCATGTCAAAATTAACAGAAGATTATTATACGAACAAACAGGAAAATCCTTTTTGAATTCATTTAAAATGAAAATGCAGAAATACATAAAGCTCCGGAAAAACTGATCTCGCACGTAATAAAGAAAGTAGTACAAGGAACGAGATTACTGGAACGATTTTCTTGTAATATTCGAGACCGCCCGTTAAATAGACCGAATATCTCGTGATCTACATACTTTCTTCCGTACTTTCGTATCAATTTTAGTGATGAAATGAAATGAAAATAATCAGCCAAGTGCGAGTCGGACTCGCGCACGAAGGGTTCCGTACCGTTATAGAGCAAAAATTGGCCAAAAATTTTGTTTTTTGTATGGATGCCCCCCTTAAATTATGAATTATTAAATAACACATATATTTAAGGCTTTTGTGATAATTTCAAGTGCCTACCTGTTGCCATTATTGATATCGAGCAAAAAAGGCTAAAAAAATCATGTTTGTTGTATGGGAGCCCCCCTTAAATATTAATATTATTTTGTTTTTAGTATTTGTTGTTATAACGGCAACAGATATACACAATCTGTGAAAATTTCAGAAATCTAGCTATAGCGGTTCTTGAGATACAGCCTGGCGACAGACAGACAGACAGACAGACAGACAGACAGACAGACAGACAGACAGACAGACAGACAGACAGACAGACAGACAGACAGACAGACAGACAGACAGACAGACAGACGGACAGACGGACAGACAACGAAGTCTTAGTAATAAGGTTCCGTTTTTACCCTTTGGGTACGGAACCCTAAAAATTAAATGTGCAATTAATATATTTGTTGTATCTTTATAGTTTACGAGCTGTCCCGGCAAACGTTGCTTTATAATAATAATATAATTATAAAGTATTTTGCCCATATCATTTTATTGAAGTGACTTAATAAGTATGTCGCCATGGCAACGTCGATCGCTATCCCGTCGCACAAACAATGGTTGCCGTCAGTCTCAGGATGTAATAATTTACTATTATTTATTCAACAAATGCACTTATCAATATATAAAGTACCCAGTAGCCGATTCTCAGATCTACTGAATATGCATATAAAATTTAGTAAAAATCTGTAAAGCCGTTTCGTAGGAGTTCGTTGACGAACATTGTGACACGAGAATTTTATATATAAGATTATAGTTTTATCGACTTTTACTTATTAGACCCCCCGCGCATTAGGCGGCCAGGTCGCGCGGCCAGCTGTCACGCGCGAACTAATTCTTCGCGCGTGACAGCTGGCCGCTGGTCGCGTAATGCGCGCACCTACATACTCGTATATCGTAGAAGAACTAGTTGGCCGCAGCGACCTGGCCGCGCGACCTGGCCGCCTAATGCGCGGGGGGTCTTAGTTATTACTTATTACCCGTAGATTGTTTATGATGCTGTTAAAGATGTTAAAGATGACAGTAAATAATAAGTCATTATTTTATGGCTTATTCAGGGCTAAAATACACTTTATACAACATAAGAAATAGTATGATATATTGTATGTTTGAAAACTTATTACTGGCTGTTAAAATTTTGCGTTTGCTACCACGCGTAGCAGCGTAGCGCTTGCTACGCCGCGTAGCTCATAGCGTAGTTGCTACGTCACGACGTAGTGCTCGGCGTAGACTATGCTACGACGCGTAGTACTCGGCGTAGACCATGGTCCATGCGACTAAACGTATTTTTTACTTTTTCATTTTTTTATCATACAGAGTAGCAGCTTGGACGACGACGGTATGGGCCAGCTGATGACGTCGGTGACAGTCCCAATTTTCGACAGGCGCAACCACACGGTACATACTTTACACCCATATTTCTCAAAGTCAAAGTCAATTTTTTAACCGACTTCCAAAAAGGAGGAGGTTATATTGTGTTCGACTGTGTACATTTTTTCTTTTTTTAAAATAAGCATTTTCAGTACACCTTTTTGAATGTTTTTTTCATTCTATCTGCTACTTTACTAGAATAGCAACTATTATTTTTGACAAAAAAATAATTTTAAAATGTGTGTTGTGTATGTTTAAATTAAAAATAGTGAGTTTAACAGCTATGACACCTAATTAAATATAATTAATTATTATGATAGTATAGAATGATATGTAGGCGTTACTTTAATCGTTATGTTTTCAATGTAAATAATTGTTTAAAATAGAATTCAAACATTTTTAAAGTATTTTACGTTCTTACGAAATGTAAACATTACAAATTACAATAGTTTTATATAAATTTATTTTAACTTATTAAGTTTAGTTACCAGATAAGTTAACTCAACTGGTGATCGATTTTCTGAATTCTGAATACTTACATACTTCTACACATACATGATTATTGTGTTTTTGTTCAAAGTGTTTGTAATTTCAGCAGCGAGAGGCGAACTTGCTGGGCGTGGTGGGAACGGACGTGCCGGTCGATCAAATAAAGAAGCTCGTGCCACCATACAAGGTAAGCTCTTACTCCAAAACGTCAGATATTTTAACAGACTTTAAAAGGAAGAGTTTCAATGTTTAACTGTGGATATTGCTTGAAAAACTCATATTGTAGTGTATTACTCGTATCAGTGTTTATGATAATAATACTAGCAATATACTCCTTCATAAGTTTAAATGAATTTGAATGTTTTAATTGTTACAGTTGGGAGTAAACGGATACTCTTTCATGGTGGATAACAACGGGCATGTTTTGTACCATCCTGATTTGAGGCCATTGGTAAGTTATTATTATATTCTTTAAAGAAAAATAATAATCTATACACATAAATAAAATTGGAGTGTCTGTTTGTAATATTGAAAGAACCGTTTTTTACTATATGCATATGAATCTATATACGATGCATACACCAAAACAATATTTTTTACAATTTTTGTCTGTATGTCTGTCTGTCTGTTTGTTCCAGCTTATCTCTGAAACGGCTGGAGTTATTTTAGCGGAACTTTTTTTGGTAGATAGCTGATGTAGTAAGGTGTAACTTAGGCTACTTTTTAACCGACTTAAAAAAAGGAGGAGGTTATATTTTACTTTTTTCATATATTTTGTTTGCAGACTATCCATCTTTGTTATTATGTATATTATTATACTATGTTGACGCGGACAAAGTCGCGGGGAACAGCTAGTATATTATATAATTACTTTGATACGAAACATGAGTAACATATTTTATTGATTTAAATTAGTATTCTGACAACTTTACAACAGTTAACTGACACAAGTTTTCTTTTGTTTCAGCATACTAATGAGGAGGTAACTAAGACTATTCCTATTATAAAAGAAAAATCTAATTTTTTCTGAATTAAGATTACAAAAAATCCAATCCTTTAAGTATTCTTAGATCAAATATTGAATACTTCATTAACAGCTATGAATCATCTTGAGACACTCATAACTTGCTGAAAGTTTTTATCTACTCCTGTTAATAAGTAATGCCATTTTCCAGTACACGGAAACTCTCCGTCCGTTGTACTCGAGCGTGGACGTGACGGACGTGGAACTACTTGTGGACTCGGACGAGAACTCCCGCGTCAACCTCACCTCACTGCTGCTTGACGTGAGTTAACTGTCTCGATATTAATATTACGAATGCGAGAGTGAGTCTGTCTCTGACCTCTTTTCGCAATTCGACGACGCAAACTATGTCAAAACAATGAAGACATGAGTGGAAGAATTGCCGTTTTTTGCATAAATGGAGGCTCTAGGTACCGAAAAGTTATTTTAATATAGAGCCAGATATATTAGCCAGATGATGAAGAAGTTAAGTTACAAGGTTTGTTTAAATTACAGGGAAAAAGTTCCACTCACGTCTTTAATTACGTACAATAATTTTATTCTCTTATTACCCAGATCATCGACCACACACTAACTTATATAAGTCACGTTCTATTTTAGACAAGTGCCGAAAATATTTGTGTTTAAAAGAGGCTATTGCTATTGGTCCTGCTGTGGCATTGTGTAATTTATATGTATGAGCCCAACCACGAGTGGCTTTCCTTGCGATGTTTTCCTTCATGAAATACAAGTTACGTACCCGTTCGATACTTTTTGACTTAATGCCGTGACATAAGATTTAATTCAGACGGTGTATATGTTACTGTAAAAGCTCGAACTTCGGTAAATCTTAAGATTTAAATGTAAATCTTAGGATTTACCGACATGAGTTGGTAAATGTAAGTATTTCTAATAATACGACGATTTTTTTGAACATTTACCGTTAAACTACTTAAAATAAATACTACTTTAATAAGTCATAATAATATTAAAATAAATTAAAGATTTAACGGGGCCTTCCATACCAAAAACACGATTTCTGGCCTGTTTTTGCGCTATAACGACACGGAACCCTTCGTGCGCGAGTCTGTCTCTCACTTTGCCGTTTTTTTTCAACATAATATGCCATGCCACTAACGCAAACCCCAAGTTTAACCAACTATATGGTGGTAAAATTTCGTATCACAAACCTTTTCGGACATCTACCATTAGGAATTGGTAGATCTTAGGTTTTACTAGAAAATCTTAGGATTTACTGCAGTTCGAGCTTTTACAGCAACATATATACTATATATCTTGCCGTTCTCCGAAACTTTGATAGCGCGATGTTGTAGGATTGTGAGGCGAATTGTGGGTACCGCCACAGCTTCGTTGACGTAAACTTTAGCAGTTCAAAAGTGCCATAAAGCTGATCGCATCGTACGCGCCGTACGCACCGCATAGTACACGAACGAAACGAACGAATGTGCGAGGTTTCACATCATTTCATACAACGAATTCCGCGTACGGCGCGTGCTTACTGATGTGGGATCACCTTCACGTAGCCCAAATAAAACTTTACTTCAAGCCAGTAACTTGCATTCCAGTTGCGTCACGACATGATAGAGCAGCGGGAGGGCGAGACTGAAATCGGCGTGAAGGTCCAATACGACATGAGGCGGGTGGCCACGCGGAGACAACGCTACTTCTACTCGCCAGTAGAGGGTACGCCGTACTCTCTCGCCGCTGTCCTACCAGATGGCTACGGCATGTATGAGCTGCAGGCCGAGCAGGAGATTAAGCATAGTCCTATCAATGGTAATTACTGTTTTAATTCTCACTCTCTATTCCTTAAATAATTATTATTTAAGGAATAGAGAGTGCTCTTATGTACTGCGTACACACTTGGGCACTATAAAATTACTCCTGCGTAACTGGTCTGGTTTCAATGAAACCGGTCACTGTTACCGAAACCGGTGTGGGAGTTATTATTAATTGTTATTTTTTGTCAAGAGTTATTAGTGTGGCTACAAGAAGTGCAGAGTGAAAACTCTTCGTTGAAATTGGGTGCACGCGGGGCTATTTTAAGTTTGATTTTCATATTTAACTAAGCCCACATTTAAGTTGGTAATATTCATCAATGGACCATTGTAGTCCTTAATAAAGAAATTTATATTTGTATACGTAATAAGAAAAACGTGTCTTTGCAATGTGAGCAGAGAACAATGTGATATCTCTAAATAGATTTTCGTTTCGAAATAAATCGCTTATAGCGATAAGGCCGCCCTTGACCACATTTATGTTTTTTAAGTTTAATTTTAGTAGTAACATGATTGTATTTTTAATGTGAGCAGTAAACTACGAATAATAAAAAACTAAGGAAGAGTAACTCCGTCAAAAAACATGCTCCAAAATACTTGTCAAAAAAGTGTACCTTAGGTTCACTTTTCATACATTAGATGACCTTGAGCGGTATAAAGGCTGACGTTACATGACAGTTCGAAGGGAACCAAATTTAAAACTGTATTAGTATGGGAGTTACGTTTCCTGGTTTTATTATTCGTAGGCAATAAAGTATATATCTATTTATCTAAATCGGAGCTATACTGATGTGGGCATTTTTCTTGTAAGCCATAGATACGTTACTTTATATTTCGATGGTCCCTAGGTAAGTAATCGAATCTGAAAAATGGCAATTTTTTTTATTACTGTTTTGGGCTCCTTTCAAAGGATATTTTTTAATACTGCTTCAAAAATTTTGAAAACTCTTTAGGTTTCCGATATTTAGAGACGCATATTATCGAAACGTAATAGTCTATCCGTCTTATACCAAAGAAAGTTAAATTTCGCGAGTTTACGATGTATCGATGAGCGTCAAAACTGGACGAAACTACCACTATCGCGACTGTACGTGCCCTCATCAATAAATAACACTTTAATTGATTTTAAACTATAGGTTATGTGAATTTGATTTTACTTTATCTTTATACAGTTTTAGTAGCATTAACCGATTCGTTGCCACCTTCATTTTCACGAAAGAACCACAGGCCAAGTAGTTTGTTCGATGACGCGCCATGAGCGGCATCGGCCCTGCTAAACGATGACGCGCCACGTGCGGCATTGGCCACTGGTTGTGTTTTATGCACATTCAGACTAAGAAATTGTAATTACAGTATAATAAATTAGTTTTAACGTGTTTTTTAACAATCCTTGTATGCCGCGCCTGGCGCGTCATCGGCCTCACTGAATCTTTTTAAATGACGCGCTGGGCGCGGCAGTATCCACGAATCGGTTAAAAATGTTTACCGCGCAAATTATTGAAACGGGCAGATTCCATTGTTTAGGTCGTTTTTTCGTCTCTCAATCGTATCGTACGTACCATTTTCGATTATGTACGTTGTTTTTTCGTACATCATTTTTATCGAAAATGACCATTTCGATTCTATAATATGTCGTATTTCAAATAAAAATCTTTGTCACTTTCGATTTTTTTAACCGAAAGAATACTTATATTTTTGGAAAAATTCGACAGCTCTTCAATAAAAATGAAGTGCCAACTTGTTTTTTTTATTATTTAGTTTCCATCTATACTTAACATAAAAAATGCAAAAGTGTGTCTGTTTGTCTATCTGTCTGTTACCACTTCACGCCCAAACTGCTGAACCGATTTTGCTGAAATTTGGCATGGAGATACTTTTAGTCCCAGGAAAAGACATAGGATACTTTTTCCCGAAAAAATGTACGGTTCCTGCGTGATAAATGAATTTTTAAGCAAAAAAGTAGCGGGCGTCATCTAGTGATTAATAAAACCTGGTTTTTAAATGAAATATAACAACGTACATAATCGAAAATGGTAAGTACACCATTTTCGATTATGTACGTTGTTTTTTCGTACATCATTTTTATCGAAAATGACCATTTCGATTCTATACGTCGTGTTTCAAATAAAAATCTTTGTCACTTTCGATTTTTTTAACCGAAAGAATACTTATATTTTTGGAAAAATTCGACAGCTCTTCAATAAAAATGAAGTGCCAACTTGTTTTTTTTTATTATTTAGTTTCCATCTATACTTAACATAAAAAATGCAAAAGTGTGTCTGTTTGTCTATCTGTCTGTCTGTTACCACTTCACGCCCAAACTGCTGAACCGATTTTGCTGAAATTTGGCATGGAGATACTTTTAGTCCCAGGAAAAGACATAGGATACTTTTTCCCGAAAAAATGTACGGTTCCTGCGTGATAAATGAATTTTTAAGCAAAAAAGTAGCGGGCGTCATCTAGTGATTAATAAACCTGGTTTTTAAATGAAATATAAATTATTTTTTTAATGAAATTTCATATAATTTTAAAGATATATTATCCATGAACTAATATTAGAAATGCGAAAGTTGTTTGTCTATTTGTTTGTCCTTTCTTCACACCCTAACGAAGCAACCAATCGACTTGATTTTTGTCATAGACTTAGTTAAAAGGATGAAGAGTAAAAAAAGGCTGCTTTTGGTCTTGGAAAACATCATTTTCCCAAGAGAAGTGCGATATCGTGATTTTCTTTTTATATCATGAAATATGCGCTTGACTTCCACAGTTTGAAAGCTGGTCAGATTCTTTGTATAGAGAAAAAACCCCAATCGTCAAAAAGTTGTAGATACTGCAATGGTTAAGAGTGTTTTTGATCATGTAGCTTGCTTCCAACCAATATAATCACAGTATACACGTAAAGATATCACAAAATTGTACTCAGATATCAATTTGAATATGAACAGGATGTTTTCTCGACACAAAGAATGGGGCCAGCTTTCTTACTATGGTAAACCCTTCGTCTCTACAGAGATATCAGTAATGCTGGCATAAACACTGGGTTTATTATTCCTAAATAGGATATCTGTGATAAGTATCATAGTTTTTCTGAAAATATTATGTTTTCCGACAGAAGAGCACATACTGGCTCGTAATAAGCAACTAGAGAATGGGACACTAGCTAGGGAGATAAAGAATAGTGTATGTACTACATTATTCTATTACGCCACGAATACTCGTCCACAGATGAAACTCGTGGCACCAACCCCAACCATATCGTTCAATTTATGAGCAGTATTGGGTTGGGGATGATACTCTAGTGCGAAGGAGTCACAATAGATCCTCATGGTTCGCAGTGACGTCAGGGCTACAGCGACCTGCCTTCTATAAAAAAAATAAACTACATTTGACTTTCAAATTTTTTAAAATTATCCACATGGAGACGTTGTTTTATTCTAATAATAATGAAAATGTTCTGTGTTTAACTTTACCGTTTTCAATTTAGCTTTAAAAGAACGCACCTGGCACATGCTACATGTGGAATATGGTCAGACCGGTGAAAGGGGAGCCTAAGAAGTAAGATAGCTGTTTGATGTATTTTGAAAACGTAAAGATATCATTTGAAGATGCCAAGAAATTCTCATTTTGGTCCGATATTTGTGCTGGCCAAAATAGAAATACAGTCGTATGTTTGTTATGTAATATTTACAGATGTTTTATATATATTTTATTGTTGTTGATACTATTACAAAATAATGGCAAGTACAAGCAATGTACGCAAAAATAAATCGAAAGTGACACTTTTAATAAAATATTCCTAATATAATCCAAAGTAGCATATCGAAATAGGCAGAAACGATAATGTTTTGTATTTGTAGTTCCCTGTAAATAATTGAAACTGCCACTTTCGACACATAAAGATAGTTCAATTACGAAGTAGACTATTGTAAGTAAATTTTCTCGAAAACTACTCATTATTTAAAATTTTTGCTTTCATGTAATAATTTGTAAGGCCAACATAACTGTTTATCCTAATTTTTATAAAGATTCAATCACCCGTTACAAAATTATGCAAAAAATAAACTTTAAATCGCTCTCCTGTAAAGTAGCGTTTTTCAGATTCGATTACTTACCTAGGGACCATCGATTTGTCTGACAAACTTTGTTATTCTATACAAGTTATGTGATCAGTACTATCATTGAATATTTTTTCCATCACGCAGTCACGGAATACTTTAAGGGCGAGAACTGGAAAGTCCATCCAGACTGGTAAGATTTTTGATATCTTATAATCATACCATCATCTGTATTGCCGTTAAAAACTGTACCTGATCGATCTTTATCAGCCTCAAACTCAGACTTGGCCTCACGCAGAGGAGCATGAATTTTCAAATGCCAAATGGTTCCTGTAATACTATACAAGAGCGCTGCCTGGTACTGGTAGTATAACTCGAACTTGACTGACCACATTTTTTACATACTGTCTTATGTGCCATCTTGCCTTGAACACATCCTTCATCTTAATTTAAATCAACCTCATCATCTTTTGTAATCGTCGTCTTAACTCGCTCATTCTCCAGGGTGTACTGCGAGTACGCGTCCACCTCTGATGTGACGTTCAACTCGGCGGAGGAGCAGCTAGTCCACTTCCTGAGCCGCGCCGGCCGGCCTGGCTGGAAGTGGATGTCGCTCCGCCCGCGCGCACTGACCCTGCACAACGCGCATAAAAAGCAGGACCGCGACGCGTACTATTGTAAGTGTTGTGTAATGTGTTTTGATGTTAGGGAAGATTCAAAATCTGCTGTATAGGTATAGGAGCAAAATTTTCTGAGGAACTTAAATATTTCAGCTTACAAAATGAACGAAAACGAGACGAGTTTTTGTGAATTTAAGTTTAGATATCACGTTTCCACCTTTTCGGATCACAAAGAATTTTGTTTAGTTGTCTAAACTAAAATCGCAGGAACTCGTCGTATTTCTGTTTATCGTGTAGCATAATATATTATATTTCTCGCAACATAGTTATATCACCGTAGTTACCCGTACACTGCACCGTATAGTTATATCTTCTCGTAATATTATAGTAACAACAAAAGATATCTTGTTGTCTTTTGTTGTTGTTACTAAATAGAAAGGGTTAATCGAAGTTCTTATTTCTTACAGGTGACAAAACTTTGGTACAGTCACTGGTACGCGACGCGATGGTAATCAAAGAATTGGACGCTCACACTGGACACGCTAGCCACCACTCCCAGTAAGTATACTCGCACCTACTAGCATGATACTAGCATACAACACAGTCAAAAACTCAGATTTATACCGAAGCACCACACCTGAATAACGACGAACTTAATAACTGAAAATAAAGTCTTTAATCTAGTCACCAATGTCAAAAATATGGCTGACCGAAGCGTCCCTTCTTCCCAAATATCTTATCAACCGTCGAACCATTGAGGTGCGAGTTCCAGTAAAATGGTTTTAGTCGAAAGGGTTGAAATACACAATATCGAGTTGCATGATGTCGCACATTTAGTTTAAGAGTTATGCACTTTATAATTTTATTTTGTTCACTAATTTTTATGTGTTTGTCACACGAATAGCCCGATAGGAATATTAATGGCACTACTGCAAAGGTAAAGTAACAAGTCTTCATATTACTGTTTCGAGTAGAGAAACTAGAACTTTGGAGTTATTCTACCGTCGATCAGTTGGGAAGTAGATTAGACAGTTTGAGGTTTTGATGACTTAGATGCTATCTTGTGTGGATTTATTTTGAGTTCTCCCCAACACGAGCTTCGAGAGTCGCATGATATAGAATCCATTGTTTTGCAGTTCAGTCTGCGATCATACAATCGAAACACATGATTATCATAAAGTCGAAAGTGAGTCATTGCAAAGATTCCCCGATGGTCCCGATTATTAGATATGTTTTGCTATTTGTAGCGACTTTTTACGTGTATGTCAGAACAAGTGCCACCGAAAAGTCGACAAAAGTACAATAAATTGTTACATAATTGGAAAGTAATAACTTAATCCACTTTTCAAATGATCCACGACTTGTGTTGAATATGTCGAGTTGTTACTTTTCAACACTAAGCACACAAGGAGCAAGGTAACATAGTGGTAAGGATTTTAAATAAGGATTTTTGGCAACTTTTAGCTGGCTTGGACTCAGGAAATTTTTTAGTGGCTAATAATTAGGTGATTAAGGGTTTGGTAAGTATTGGTTGTCGTAGTGAGCGCTAAGAAGATAATTTTTAAGGCAAAAAAGTACGAACAGCAATAAAAAAACAAAATAAAAAGTATATTGGTACCTACTTAATTTCATTATGTCGACTACTTACTTAGCTCACTAATTCTAAGAATACCGACATAACTGACCACTAACGATAGCAACAGAAATAAGTCATCTAGACACAGCGGAATATTTTCTGATTTAGAATTTTGTGGTTAAATCCATAACATCGCGTCAAATGAGTTCTGAACTTTTGAAGGTCGTACAATATGAGCTGTACGTTTAGAATGGTTGCACTCCGCGAACTCTAGATAAAACAGACTCCATACATAACGTTTTAAAAATTGTAAAAAGAAATAAGACTGCAAGCGATACGTTGAGAGCTCATGCCTATAGATAATATGGCCAGCCTTAGGTTTAACTTTTAAGAAGCATAACACTGAAGTTTTACGTTAAATAATATGTTTAAAGTGGATGTTTAAAATGGACTAGGTTTATTAGAGACTAAGTTATAGCGTTACTAAATAATTATTGGTAAAGAAAAGAAAATACTGAGCTTAAGTTATTTTACATACTTATTATTAAGTAGGTACATTCTTTCTCCTACCTGATATTATAATCATGAATAGTGAGTAAAAGTATATGAGCAACTCCAACAATCCTATATAATTAAACAGATTGCCTAAAAACAGAAACATTGCTAGATTGTAATATATCACGTCTTTGCAGGCAAGGACGATTCCACAAATTCGTGGTAACGTTGTCGTTTATCGCAACCCGGAGTGGACTCCTCAAATGGACAGAAAACTTCAACAGCACACGATCCAGCGAATCTTCTGAGCCGTAAGTCAAACTTCTTTATTAGCCAACGTCAAATCATACACCAATCAATTTTGTTTATTTACTAGCTGTCCCGGCAAACGTTGTTTTGCCATATAAAGTATTTCTACTTCATCAGTTGATACAAATTTTACCCCCTCTTTTGTCCCCCAAGAGGGTTGGGGGGAAAAATTTTATACACCAGATATTAAGTTGGAAAACACAGTAAATAATATGAAGTAATCCATTAAAGAAAAAAGTTTGATACAAAATCTGACCCCCTTAGAGGGGTGGGGGGGGAAAAATTTTATACACCAGATGTTAAGTTGGAAGAAGACAAATGTATGTGTGAAAACCGCATTCAAATCGAATCAGTAGTTTTCGTGTGATGCTGGAACAAACATACAGACAGACAGACAGACAGACAGACAGACAAAAAAACTAACTAACTTTTCGGCTTCTATAGCGATGTTGTGACACCCTCCGCTTATTATTTTTTGAATATCTTTAATGTACAGAATTTTCATTTCTACAGATTTATTATATGTATAGATTTATTTATATTATCACCTTTAATCAATAAATCTAATCAATAAATAAACTCCTAACAAAAACGTCAGAAAAACAGCATTAGTATTTGAAATACTTACCACACAACTCCTTTATTGTGTACTTCTTCCAGGCACTTCAGTGAAAAGTACGCCCGCGCATACGATTCGGAGTGGTACCGGAGAGCGGTGGAGCATCACGCCATTGAGCCGGAGAGCTTCGTGTTCTCTGTGCCGTTCCGGGACGGCTCCGACCCGGAGGACTTCTCCGGGAAACCTCCGCTGGTGTTGGCCACTCACGCAGTGTTCGTGGAGTCCAGGGGACACAGGGCTCCAGCCGCAGTCGTCGGCCTGCACTTCCAACTCGATTCCCTGGCGAAGCACTTCCTAAATGTCACGTCAACGGTGAGTGATTGGAGAGTAATTTTATAAGTGGATTACCCTTAGACGATCAATTTTATCGTGCAATATCATTGAACAATATTATTGAACAATTTATTTGACAAAAAGATTGAAAGGCGCGGGCGTATCAACCCTAGACGGTCAATAATATTGCACAATACGTGATATTGCACAGTAAAATTGATCGTCTAGGACTCTAGGGGCCCGCTAAGTTGCCAGGAAATATTTCAAGTTATTTACTAGAATAATTTTGTACGACAATGATACGAGTAGCTACATTTTGCTCTTACCTGGCTCTTACGTTATGTAACTTTTTGGAGTTTACTCCTTAAGAATCGATTTTCATATATAAGGCGCCCGGTATGAGAAAAATCCGAGGGGTAAAACCTACTAACAAGTAACGAAAAATCGTGTCACGTTTTTGGTGCGCACCTTTAGTCCGCAACTTTCTAATTTGGCTGTGAGTGTACTCGTATTAAGACCATAAAGGTAATATACCTATCGGAATATTATAATATTATATATATATATATATATATATATATATATATATATATATATATATATATATATATATATATTTGTTTTTTTTTTATATTATTATATAATATTATATTCCGATAGGTATATTAACTTTATGATTAAGACGTACATATGGTATGCTGTATAGGCGACTATACCTATATACTATATGTTATTGGGCTTGTTTGTTTCTATCAGTGTCGATGTATTTATATTGCTATACTCGTACTTAAGGAGTAAACTCCAGTCGTGCGTCGGAGCTGACACACTTTTTTTTTTCATTTTCTCTTTCAGTGTACGGCCGGTAGCGTCTGTAAGAAGACTTGCGCCGGCGACGAGCTGGACTGCTACATTCTGGACGACAACGGCTTCATCATCCTCTCGGAGGACGTGTCACAGACCGGGCGCTTTTTCGGTCAAGTGGACGGGACAATCATGGACTCGCTCGTTCAAGATAAGATCTACAAGAAGATAGCTGTTCACGACCACCAGGGGAGATGCCCGGACTCCCGCAGTCCGTTCAGCGGGGATGGGAACAAGCTGTCGCCATTAAAACCTTTCTCCTGGCTCGGAGGGTACCTCTCCAACTTGCTGGCGGTGTGGTATCCATTGTGGCAGACCGTCGTGGCCCGAGCCCATCCCTATGCTGAAGAAGATGCGGGTGAGTTTTTATTTCAATTTACCAGCTATTATAAAATCCAACCAAGATATTATCCGTATAGTTACCTATAACTAACTGTTTTCAATAACACGGTTTTGCTGCTATGACGTTATCAAGCAGATCCATACTACATAAATGCGAAAGTTGTCTGTCTGTTACCTCTTTACGCTTAAACCGCTGAACCGATTTTGCTGAAATTTGGCATGGTGCCATGAGTCCCGGGAAAGGACACAGGATAGTTTTTATCCCGAAAAAATGTACGGTTCCGAGTTGCGGGCGTCCTCTAGTTTTCAATAATAATTATATAATTATTATGAGTTTAGGTACTACAGAGAATCATGACTCTATCCTAACCATTTCTCAGACTACGAAGACTACGAGGGCGAAGATTTGGAACACGAGGAGGACGGGACCAGGGAGCACCAGCAGCAGCACTACGAGATCCTGGTGGCGGACTCCGGGGGCACGGAGCGGAGTCACGAAGTGCCCGGGCCAATTACCCCGGGGCCGCCCCGCGAGCCTCCGCGAGAGGCCGCCCGCTCCGCCGCAGTCCGCCCTTGCGACACAAGCGCTGAACTCTTCACGCTCCAGTCCACTCGCCTCAACGCAGCGCAACCGCTCAAAGGGAAACTAACAAATTGCCATAATTCTGGATGCGAAAGGTAATTTTTCAAATTATATTTATGGCTATTTATTCAGGGCCCGATCTAAGGGGGGCGAAGTGGACATTTTCCCAGAGCGGCGAAAATTAATCCTATCTTCCAACGTAGCCATCAGCTATCCACCACCAGAGTTTGAGAATATATATTATAGGATAGTGGCAATATTTAAGTAGTAAATATTCCCCCCATCATGCCCTAACAAAAATTGGTCATAGCTTATTCTGACGTGAAATACCGTTTTTCATCACTTACTCTCGTCACCAGGCCATTCAGCGTGCAGAAGATTCCGCACAGCAACCTCATACTGCTGGTGGTGGACACATTATGCCCATGCGGCGCCAAGCGGCTGGACGTGCGTGCGCGCGAGTCCCCGCCCCGCGCCTGCCGCGCCCGCACCTCGCACGCACGCTCTCGCCGCGCGCGTCCGCACCACTGCGTTTCGTACCACCCGGAGGTTCGACTCATATTTATTATTATGAATTTGCGGAAAACTGTAACACTTTAGGACGTGTGTATTTTTACGGTGAACTCTACACAAGGGACAGCCCTTGTGTAGAGTTCGCCGTAAAAGAACAAGCGCTGAAGAGTGACTTCTATATTTCTATGAAAAATGCCTCAACGTCCTGAATTTGCACATACAACAATTAAACTCTTTCAGCCCTGCTACTTTTACTGTCGACTCTTACTTTGCCTTGAAACACACAAAATTTTCCAGACGTGCTCACTTGGTGAGCCATCGTGTTATCCTAAGAGCATCAGAGTCTGTTTAGTAAAGAAACGACAAGTAATATTTTCGCTTCAGGAGATCGAGATCCAGTCGTGCGGTCGAGGCGGGCGCGCAGCGCTGTCGGTGGCGGCGCTCGCGGGCGCGCTGGCGTTGTGGGCGGCCACGTGACTGCCCCACCCCGCACACTGAAGCTTCTGCCGTATCCGCCATATCGACTCCCATATCACGAGTAATCTCAACCATATCGCATCGGAGAGCTTCGGGGGTCCCGGTCGAGTGTGAGTGCGTTCGGACCGCTCGTAGTGACTATATCGTGAATGTATCGTGGTGCAAACTCTACGCCAATTTTAAAATTCCCTTATATACGGTAACGTCTTTTGATCTGCATTTATATTATTGGGTACGGGCGTCGGAGCCGGTTTAGGGTGAATGAACTTAAAGTTTTGATGATTTTACTGACTGAAGTTTTGGTCCGACCAAGTGAACTTTTGATCTTGTTTTAAGATGGGATAGTAAATTTGTAATAGGATGTAAGATTTCAAAGTTTTCTCTCATCTTTGTCGAGACGGTGGCTGGCGGCTGCTGACGTGCGGCGACAGTCGAGCCCCACCGTGCCACGTTTCGATGCGTTTCAGACTTCTGTTGAAATCCAGCCACACGTTTCGTATAAAAACATCATTAACCTAGAACAGAACGCGATGCGCAGTCCAGTCTTAGATCAAATTTTGTGGTAATTAACGATTTCATTGTATCACGTGCGTTGATTTCTAATAGGTAGGTAAACGAATATCTTGTTAAATTTAATTGAGAATTTTCACAAACTCGAAAGGTCTATAAAATAAATTATAGCTAATGTTAATAAGTATTAAATGATTAATGTAAAGTAATATTGTTTCAAACTGTTTTAGAAAAATTTACCTATGTTGAACCTGATTTATTTCGTACCGGGCGCGGCGAGTGCGTCGTGAAGTTGGCGACATTCTGCGCGAGGTGTCACGTGGACGCGCGATTCGCAAAAACAGTCAACTTCACACGTTAACTTTTTGCCATTTATTTGTTTCCCTTCAACGTTGGTTTTGTCGGCGAAACGGTTTCCTAAAATGTATAACATTATACGAGCGGCGTTGGAGCGCAACACATAGATGAACGAAAATGTTTACTGGCCGATCGCAAATATTGTAAGCACTTATAGGATTATTATTATTGTAAATAAGAGATTAATTTGTAGACAGTTTATTTGCTGAATTTAAGTGTGCCTATTTAAAATTAATGATTGTTACTTAAACTACAGCGTCGCCAAGGAGCCATCGACAACTAACAGTATTAGAACAGTAATTAAGTTACTATCAAAATATACTACACCTATTTTTGAACACTTTAAAGTTTCACGTTGATAGAATATTTTTTGGCCTAGCAGTACAGCGTCTCAGTTTTACGTGTAAGAAACATTTTGGTGTATTTTTGGCGACTTTAGTCACTAGAGTTTTTCTCGCCTAATATTCGATAATGTTAAAATTTGAAACCTATCGACGTCATCTTCATTGTAAATATTACCTTGGAGGGCCTATTTAAAGTATGTGTGTTGCTATGTTAAAGGTGTATGTTCTATTTTATGAGGATTTTTCCTTGTGACTTTGTACCAGAAAAATTGTTCAACATTGCCACTCGGAGAACCTTTCGCACCCCGATCAGTGTGTCTACGTCTCGTCTGTCTTAAAAATTGAAAAAAAATAATGTTGAACACTTCTTCTCCTCGACACATACATTTTCATTCATTAAATATTGGAGTTTATAAAATCTATATTCTACTAGCTCATATAAATCGACTACATGTAAAAGTATGTATCATGTTACCTAGTTAAATACATAACATAGCGAATATGATAAACGGTCGAGCCTGCCATTGTCCATGCAACCCACAACATGAAATAGTACAAAACTACATACTCCTTTCGTCATGTGCCAAAACACAAACTAGGTAATAGATAACTCAGGATTACTCGGGACTTTCCGGGGTGGTTTGGGTACTTTTCGAGGTTACTCGGGACTTCTCGGGACTTCCCGGGGTTACTGGGTACCTTAACATGGGACGAAGGCATGCCCGAACTTAGCTTCAAAACATTTGATCGCAGTAGCCACTTAGTTTTTTTGTTGTTAGAAACATTTTGTTATTTGATAACAATATGTAATTTTTTGATTAAAACGTTGTATGTAATGCAAAATCATTTGCATCGTTGAATTTGAAACTTAAAGTGTAAACATAGACAATAATATTCGAATTTGATTCTAGCAACATTCTAAAATTTTTAGTATTAACAATGAAATTGTTATTTAAAATCATAAAATAATAATCATTAGTATTTATGTATCAACTTTTATAATTTAAGTCAAATTAATTTTTTGCATTGTGCATAGACAAGCGGCCGCTGCGATCAAACCCCACATATTACTGTAATATTTCATAATCACGTGTCGTAATGAACTGTTGGGACGCTTTTGAGATATTGTACATTTTGTATAAATATAACAGTAAGTGTATCGGGCGTATAGCTGACCGGGCGCGGGGTGAAGGGGGAGGGGTTAAAGGGGGAGGGGTTAAAAGGAGGTTGGTTTAAAAAGGGAGGGGTTAAGGGGGAGCGCGGGGCGGCGTGCGACTGTGTTGAATGTGCTTCTTGTAAGCGTCGAGTCTTCCATAGCGGTCGGGCGCGAGCGTGTACTGTAACTTAAGTATTAAACGATAATAATAGAGTATACTTATCATAGCATAGAGCACTCGCGAGTTTAGTTAACTGACTACAGACACAAAACGATTACCTCGTTTGGTTACGCCGTAGTAGGCACGTTTAGTGTTCGTTTCGCGTTTTGTTATTGGACATATCAACTCAGGCACCAATCGAGACTATAGTGTAAGCGGTTTTTAGATTTTTTCTAATTGTTTCTTGATGAGAAAAGCCTGGGAGCGAATTTTTGCGTCGTCGATCGGATTGTCGCAGAGGATACCCATTGGAGGAGCGTTGAGCTATTGTTAAAAAAGAGCACGAAGCAAAAATTCATTCTCGAGTCACATTTTTTTAATTCAAATCTTTTCGAAATAGCGATTTCTTTCTAGACGTTGCTAATGTGACAGTATTAAGTATATGTAACACATTTTTATATATTTTTAAATAAATAATAAAACTGCTATTCCTTTAAGGTTATTCCGATGTGTACATCGTCCGTCTAAATCTATTACTAGTTTCAGGTATAGTTTGTGCGTGTTTTCGAAAGCCTGATGACGAATCGCAATTTGGACCTTTGACAGTTCTCTTTTAAAAATTGCCGTTTCACATGCGTAAGGTACACGATTTTCTAAAATTCTAAATTTAATTTCAACCATCGGTCACTCGTCGTGATGCTTCTAGAAGTTAGGTATCGAAATTCAAAAACGAATTGCGAGGGTAAAATTTTGATGTTGCCGTTTTAAAGTTTGTTTTCTTACACTTTGAAAATTTTAAAGTATAGTTGTTGTATTGTATATTCGGGGCACAGTCAACTGTGGACGCGGTTCCCTAGCGTAATTCTAGTGAATATCTTTTGTTACTTGCCAGTTCATGCTATAGATAAACAGTAATTAAAACAATAAAAGTTCTCTTATAACAGTTCTGGTGTTTTTTATTTGTGCCATCATCCAATCAGATTATTAATGATCTAATTTGATTTTTCGTATTCTGCTCGAATACGTTACGTACAAAAATCCTTCCTCTACAACGCAGTTTGTCAAAAAGATGTACAGGATGTGATTAAGACGCCTCCGAATATTTAGTTTTAAAAACATAGTAGTCATCTTAATAACCTAAGTATAATATTCGACATATACGAATACGCAATATTTAATCGATAGAAATGATTTGCGAAGGCTTAGGGTAAAATTTATAATCATAAGAAGTTATACACGTCTGTAAGATTTTGTAATCATAGTCAGAGCAGTCAACATTACATAATTTAAGTCATCTTTTCTTATCTTTAAGGGAGATCGCAGACGGCACACTTTTTGTGTGATCGAGTCTGCGGCGCACATACATTCTGCATGGCGCGGCCATCGATCGGCGGCGGCGGCGACTCGATCACACAAAAAGTGTGCCGTCTGCGATCTCCCTAAGTAAGGTATTTTAAACACATCCTGTTTGAAAATACTTATTCCATACAATATAAATTATGTACAGTATCTTAGTATATCATCGTTTAAATGATGATATAGCTTTAATTAATAGTCTAGTCGAGTTAAGTGTTTAGTATGTCATAAGCGCGAATATTAGAATTTCTTGATGACGCGACATTTGAGCTTAACACACAAACTTAACGCGTATAGACTATAAGGCTACCGTCTCGAATTAAACGATTAACAGCAGGGTGACACATAAATTCCTGGCAAGCAGTGATGATAGCGTCTACATGCGCGTCACACTGTGTTCTTCGCGCCGTTTGCCGCGAAATTCGAGGTAACCTAGGGATCAATTCACACCGGAACGATGCAAAGTATGTCGAAAACACAATTCGATTTTGAATCACTGTCTAAGCTCGAACATCGATGTGAACTATCCCTCAGTTCCATACGGGAAAGAGACAGATAGCATACTGTCTACATGTAGAGTGAGGCGGCGAACACGATATCGCGTTTGAGCAGCTTGATGGCCTCACTGAACTTGGTCTCGAGGTCGGTGTTGCCGATGTTCTTGGCGGCCTGGCACAGCTGACGGAGCACCTCCTCCAACCGACGCATACAGCGGATTATTGACCCTGGAAATATTATAAAAAGTCATACTGAATTGAAGTTTTGGGTACCATTCGTCGTAAAGATAAATTACCTTTTATATTCAATGTAATCATTTACCATTATATTATGTGTCAAGGAACTTTATGCAGTTTATTATTTCGATGTCAAACAAATGGCAGACTGGCAGTGACTTCTCCACAGCGAGAATCACAGCGCGAATTTAATACTCTGCACGCATTTTCTCACAAACAAATTTTTGGAGGGTATTAAGTGTTACCGTATTGCATTCTTTACGTCTTAATACAAAGCATTACTATTATATACCTTATTTAGTCGCTGTTCATAAAAAATATGTCACAATATGTCTAGAAAGTAACTAAGTACTTTAGCCAGTGGCCTATCCTACAGTTTTGCCAACTTTCGTCAAAATTGAATGAAGAAAAGAGACCCCAAATACAAAATGTCTAATGAGTGAAATGACAATTACCTATTAGTATATGAAAAAAAAACACATACCCTCAAAGACATCAGTCATCTTGCATATCTGCAGGAAGGAGGCGCCGTTGGCCCACGCGAGCACCACGTCCATGAGCGTGGCCTTGAACTTGCCCACGTACTCGTCCTCGTCCAACTCCATCTTGCAGTCTATAGACACCTTGGCGATGCGCCGCGCGTACTCCTGGAGGCAGAGATAGTAAAGTTAGGTAGAGTGACAGAGAGAGAGAAAGAGGGGGCAATAATAGTCAAGATGTTCAAGTAGTATAAAATAATATGAACTTATAATATCGTACTGACCTGCAACTGTCTCAATACACCACGCAGCTCTTCACCCGCTGAGGACGCCTGAGAACAATTTATACAATTACTATGTATGTATGAGTACTCAAATGTGGTAGTCCTAACTAATCGCAGCTTAGCATGTTTTCAATGACATGACTATTTTAGGCTAGCGTACAAAAATCTTTTAAGTGTAGCCAAATATTGTTGTTGTTGACTTCTTCTTGGACGTCTCATGAGGGTATGGTGATGGTGTTACCTGTGAGGAGTTCTCGTCGCAGACGAAGCAGCAGACGAGCGCGGCGCTCTGCTGCGGCGTGAGGGAGTTGAACACGCCGTTGAATATCAACTCCGTCAGTAGCAGCTCGTCCGCACTGCAAACAACACGTATATTATTAACTAGACGATTCGTGCGGCTTCGTCCACGTAAATCAGAAATTTTACAGACAAATTCGCCCACAAAAAATAGCCTATGATTTTCTCCGTTTTTTTTTTTCAAATTTTCCTCTGTTTCTTCGCTCCTGATTCGCCTCCGTCTTAGGGTGATAATATATTTTAGGATATAGCCTTCCTCGATAAATGAGCTATTTAACACTGAAATAATTTTAATTTTTCAAATCCGAGCTGAGTTCCTGAGATTACTGCGTTCAAACAAACAAACTCTTCAGCTTTATAATTATACTAGCGACCCGCCCCGGCGTCGCACGGGTATAAAATATATAGCCACTGAAAAAATGATTAAAATCGATAGCCTATGATCCTTCACGTGGTCTACTTCTTATCTGTGCCAAATAACATAAAAATTGCTCCAGTAGTTCGCGAGATAAGCCCTTTCAAATTATTTCCCTAGTTTTTTCCACATTCTCCTATTAGTCTTAGCGTGATAAAATATAGCCTATAGCCTTCCTCAATAAATGGGCTATCTAACAATGAAAGAATTTTTCAAATCGGACCAAAAGTTCCTGAGATTAGCGCGTTCAAGTTAGTTCTTTCAAATAATTTTCCCCGTTTTTTCAACATTTTTCTTTATTTCTTCGCTCCTATTAGTCTTAGCGTGATAAAATATAGCCTATAGCCTTCTTAGATAAATGGGCTATCTAATACTGAAAGAATCATCAAAATCCGTTGCGTAGTTTTAAAGATTAAAGGGAACAAAGGGACATGTGGGAAAAAAAACGACTTTGTTTTATAATATGTATAGATTAGTATAGATTTATCTATGGCCGATTTAAAAGCCAAAATTTTAGACAGACGAATGTGTCACATGAATTAAGGAGATCGCACATTTATCAGCACGCACGCGCCTTATTTCAGAATTATTTGTATGAAATGATGTGAAACTTCGCACATTTGCACCGCATTTTGTGAACTATGCGGCCCGTACGGCGCGTACAGTCACGGCGTGACAGCGTGACAGTTATTGTGTCACATGGTATTAAGGATAAATTTTTTGAGGCATGTACACAATTACCGGCTAATATTAATGTGTAAAAAGGGACACGCCTATACATTTTGCGATAGCGATTGGCGTTGTTTACGCAGTCAGAATGACAATATTAATTATCCATTGTTACATTAATTTTTTACAATTACAGTAATTTTTTTATTAAGAAGCTTTGCCAAGCATCACTTTAAGTCGCTTCATAGGACTTTTTACTAATTTTAACAATTAAAAGGTCGCATTTCGAGCCATATAATTTACCTGCTCAATTCGCACGCTATCCGCCCCTTAAGTTCTATGACGTCAGCGGGCGTACAGTAACCCAGCCGCCTGAGCACTCGTTTCCGTTTCTTCAGTTCATCCATCTGCAGTATACTCTTGGCCTTGACGAGCTCCGCTCTGGCCTGAGTCAACTCCTCGAATAGTTCTTGTTTACGCTCGTAGGAGGCGGTCAACGCTGTTCGGTTCTTGTCTTTGTGTAGGGGGTGTTCATATAACCTGCATTTTGTTATTAACATGTTATTAAGTGTACAAAGTACAAACCTTGTAGTAAATCTTGTAGTGGGGCCTGACTTGCATATTGTCGCTACAAACACTGAATAACTCGTTTTAAATATTTAAAAATAAATATTTAAAAATATTTAAAAAATAACATATATTCTGTAGCATGTCCCCGTGCGCCGGAGGGTGGCAAATATTTAAATTAATATATTTCCTTCTAGATTAAGAATTTTTTTCTATGTGTCGTTTCTTACCTGAATTAAACGTACTTTATTTTATTTATTCCACTAACTTGTCTCGGGTTAGGGCAAAAAATTATTAAGATCAGTTTTGATCGAAAGAAAAACAAAAAATTGAAATTCAAACACTTAATCACGTTTTTAAATTGTTACATTGTATTTTTTCAGCGCTTCTGTGTAAGCAGAGAGTGATCTCAACATTATACACTTACCTATCTTCTAGAACTTTAATTCTATCCACGCACTCCTTGAAAACAGGGTCGTCTATTTTCATGTCCTTTATCGGGTTGAGGAGGGGCGGACCTTCGGGGAACCGTTTCTTGACCTCGCCTATCGTCTTGAGGACGGACTTGCGGTTGTCTGCCGGCCTCAGGTCTTTGGGGTAATACACGCGGAGCGAGCTGATCTGGTATATGAGTGTGTGGAGCACGGGGACCACTTCTACGTCACCGGACTGAAAAAGTAGTTCACGATATTAGCAGAATACCATAAACTTGAACAGGTTGCATTTTTTTTTCAAGTAATGATTCATTTTTCGGATGGGCGTGTAAATAGTCGGTCCTGCGCTTGATCTCTCGCCAGTCGTGTCAGTCTTCCGTCCCAGAGTTATGAGAGTGAAGGAATAGGGTGACCTTGTGTACTGCGCACACACTTGGGCTTGGCCTGGTTTCAATGAAACCGGCGTCCGTCACCGAAACCGGTGTGGGGGTATTATTACTATAAACTTGAACAGGTTAATTTTTTTAAAGAAAAAGTTGTGCGAAAACTATTAAAGTGAGAGCGCACTATACTTGGCTTAATTACACTGCACTTCTAGATTTCAATAAAAACCTAAACTGCATTAATAGTGTTTCGGAAATGAGTCCCAAGACGAGAATCGAGTCGAGCTCGCAAGTACTTTTAGCATTTTTTGCTAACCCTTTGATGTATTTTGATGTTGATTACGAAAGGATTTGAAAACCCTGCATACTTTTGACCACTAAGGGCCCGTTTCACCACTTCCTGATAAGAGCCGGATAGGCTATCCACAACCTATCTGACAGATTCTCCATACTCTATCTGTCAAGTTAAGTTGTGGATAGTCTATCCGGCACTTATCAGGAAGTAGTGAATCAGGCTCTTATTATTACTTATACTGACCTCTCCCGGTGGACAAGGCACATTGGTCTCGAGCTCATCTGGCTTGGACTTCTTGACGTGCAGCAGGATGTCCACAATGATGACCGGCTCCGCCGTCATTGGGTTCTCCTCTTGTGGCTTCCTGCCTTTACCCATCTTGTGTCTGAAGTTCACGATTATACCCCAGTCGTACTCGTACTTTTCCGTTTTTACCTGTTTAGAGAATTTCATTTTTGCTTTAATAAAAGCATGGCGACAGTTACGAGTAGCTAAAGCTATATTTTATATTTACTAGTAGCTGTTGCCCGCGACTTCGTCCGCGTGGACTTCAGTTTATAGCGCGCGATGTCAACAAAATTGGTGTCAAAAGCTTTTATAAAAAAACCCTGGTACCCCTTAAATCAGAACAGCTGTGCAGTGTGCACATAATATTTCATTTTTTTAAATTAAACTTTATATTTTATACCAAAATTTAAAGCTTATTTAGCCCCCCAATTACACAACTTTACCCATAAACTATTTATCATTGATAGGTTTAAGGTTACGTCACTGCATAGATAAAGTAATGAGTTATTTAATAACGTAAAAACGAAATAACAATCGAAAAAATCGACACTCGAATGTAGGATGATACCACCTCTTATGCTAAGTACTGACATACGGTATTGCTCGATAGTTTTACTCCAAATCGAGCAATAACCACCGTGTGGACCGCAAAACTGACAGCTCGAAGGCTCGCTTCGAGCCGGGCTCGATAGAATTAAATATGTCAAATACGACATTTCCTTCGATTTGGATAATCGAGCAAAACCGTATGTGAGTACTTAGCATTATAGAAAGACGTTTGAGCAAGCGTCAGCGCGATGTAGGAGACGCACGGCGCCATCTATTATGAATTTTTGGAACTAACTTAATTTGAACAAATTTACGCATTTTCACCCCCTAACAACCCTTTTTTTCCAGTAAAAAAGTAGCCTATGTCCTTTCTCAGGCTCTAGACTATCTGTATACAAAATTTCATTACAATCGGTTTGGTAGTTTTGGCGTGAAAGCGAGACAGACAGACAGACAGACAGACAGACAGACAGAGATACTTTCGCATTTATAATATTAGTATAGATGTATGTGATTTTTGAATTGTTACATCTTGGAGAGTTTTTAAGATAATATCAAAATCATTATTTCATCAATGTTTCTATTTTTGTGACTTCTTTTAATTACCAATACTAAAAAAACATAAGCAAATGGCCTATTACAAATCTAACTAACCGATTTCCATCAACAAAGACTAATATTATGTATAACTTAATACCTTAACAAGTCTCCCAGGTTGTAGGAAAGGTTTAAGGTACTCCGGCCTGGTAATAAACCCCCGGAACTGTGCTCCTAGCAGCTCAAGCTGAGCGCGCGCCGCGCAGTATGAAGCCACAGAGGCCTCCTGATTCACGCTCATCGAGTTGTACTCCTTCTGCTTAGCTTTCACCTCTGTTGGCATTAACGATGATTTAAGGACTTTAGTTAAATCGAATTAAGATGCTGTTAGGGCCTTATCACACTGGCGATTTGAGGAGTTGCGTGATAAGATATTAAGACAATTAATCTTTAATAACAGGGATAAAACTAAAGTAATACATTCATCACTTAAAAACTTCTGAAACACTATTTTTTCGTTTGTTTTATTCCGATTGACGTCCGATTCCGATAGCAGACTATAGAACAGACTTTCGAAAGACGAGTATTGCTCATCGGAACGCGATATAGCACGCGAAGTACATACACATGCGGTATCTATCTTGATCTATGTATGTGGTACACAGTGTTATAAGGGTTTGAGCCAAAATAAATGTACCTGAGTAAAAAATATCGTGTCCACCGCCTTCAACCCATAATTGTGGCTATGTTTATTGCATTAAACATGTTTATTTTTATTTTATAATTACACTGGATCATATATATTAAAAATTAGATGTCCTTTTTAAACCAACATTCATAGTTTTTTTTTTACATAGTAATTTATTTTATTTTTAATTTTTGTCTATGTCCATTTCACTACCTCGTTACGATAATAGCTCAAAATTTCCAAAATTTCTTAGGAAGCTTAGAATAAGAATTTTATAAAAGGTTCGTGTAGTACCTGGCCTTCTCTTTTGTTGATATTTTACCGTCTAGCTTATCAAATAATAAAAATAAAATGATAGTTAAAAAAACTAAAAACACGCTTTTTATAGAAAACCAAACTAAAAAATTAAAAAATGCTTTATAGTCCGATCAATTTAGACAACCAAGGTTACAATAATTCCGACTAGGCTGAATATTGGTAGGATTGTTCAAAACACTATTACAAAGGAAATGTGAAAAGTCCTCATCGATCCGGCACGTGCAAAAAAATTTACTCGCTGTCAAAGGTGACAAAAACGGGTTTTACGCGATTTTCAGCAAAACGGTAAGTTTTATCATAAAATTAGCTCAGACAAAAATTGTAGATCAGATAATTATCTATAAAAAATGTCTTAATACTTTTTTTCCTAAGAGCCACCGCTTTTGAGATATAATGATTCAAAAAGCATTTCGCATATCGATGCTTCTTTTGAAGATCTTCCTTTGGGGCTTGCCTCGATATTCTCAAATACCTAATTAGAATTTTTAGGATAATAAAATATAGTGAATTTATCAATCTCCTTATAATTTTGATTTTATCTTGTCCATCTTTATTACTTTACTGCGAGAGAGCGAGCTATCAAAAACTATAGTTATAACAATTAAATAGCTGTCAAATATTTTATTATGCGTGGGCGACTGGGCGGCTAAGTACAAGAATACGCCCCTGGTGCTAGTTATTGAGCTAGCCAAATAGCAAAACATTTCGGCATCTTTAAAAAGTAATTTCCAATTGTAAGCAATGGCGTGTTTTCGGCGTTATTTTGTGGTTTGCGGCATCAGAAAGAATTAATGTCGGCATGAGAAAGGCGATTGTTTCTATAAAACAATAGAATATACGCGATGGTTTACTAGGTAACTAAAGAGAGTGAAATTATTATTTTTCACACAAAATAAAAACCGACTTCCAAGGTAAAAACAATAATAACATCCTTATATGAACTAAAAAGTATTAAATAATTTTTCCTAAATAATCGTGCTTTTTTCCGAATTCGGCTAAACCTCGACTATTTCTGTACTCAATCTTCATAATTTTATAATAAAGTACTCTGTGGCGGCAGTCGAGACTAATAGCATTGAATGTATTGGGCATAGTAAAATAAAGCAGACCGTACGCAGACAATTGAATGATAGACAGATGTTGCTGAAGGCCTACACTGGCGTAGAAAATAAGGGACTGGTTTTTTTTACCCCAAAATTGTCATATTTTATATGTGTAAGTTACACTGACCGATAGAACGATATTTTTGCTTGTATTACGGCTTCAGTGATATGTTTTCAGTGATATGATTCTATACGTGGTGTACTTACACATCTTAGATAAATGATTGGTCTCGCGCTCGCGGCTCGGCGCTGCGACCGCGCGCGCGATACCAATCATTTATCTAAGTTATACATAATATTATGACGATTACAACTCTTTAAACTTTTTGAATCGTTATATCTCAAAAACGGTGGCTCTTAGGAAAAAAAGTATTCAGACATTTTTTATAGATAATTATCTGATCTATAATTCTTGTCTGAGCTAATTTTATGATAAAACTTACCGTTTTGCTGAAAATCGCGAAAAACCCGTTTTTGTGACCTTTGACAGCGAGTAAATTTTTTTGCACGTGCCGGATCGATGAGGACTTTTCACATTTCCTTTATAATAGTGTTTTGAACAATCCTACCAATATTCAGCCTAGTGGGAATTATTGTAACCTTACCCCTATTTTTTTGTCTAATTTGACCGGACTATTATTTTATCAAATTGGTGTATTGTCATCGGTCCTCGATAAATCTACAAAGTTTGAATGAAATCTGGCCGTTTAAAGTGGGTCAAAATCGCGCCCAAAGAAGTCGGTTACAAACAAACATACAAACATACAAATTGAATAAATGATAGTTAAAAAAACTAAAAACACGCTTTTTATAGAAAACCAAACTAACAAATTGAAAAATGCTTTATTTCATCAAATTACTGTATAATTGTCATCGGTCCTCGATAAATCTACAAAGTTTAAACGAAATCTGGCCGTTTAAAGTGGGTCAAAATCGCGCCCAAAGAAGTCGGTTACAAACAAACATACAAACATACAAATTGAAAAATGGAATTATTATATTAAATTAGTATATTGTCATCGGTCCTCGATAAATCTACAAAGTTTGAACGAAATCTGGCCGTTTAAAGTGGGTCAAAATCGCGCCCAAAGAAGTCGGTTACAAACAAACATACAAACATACAAATTGAAAAATGGAATAATTATATCAAATTAGTGTATTGTCATCGGTCCTCGATAAATCTACAAAGTTTGAACGAAATCTGGCCGTTTAAAGTGGGTCAAAATCGCGCCCAAAGAAGTCGGTTACAAACAAACATACAGGTGAAGCTAATAAAAAGCGTATAGTAAAAATTGTTTATGAGAGCATCCTAGATTTCGCCCTGTGAGAAACGCTATTTACACCCCTGTAGAATTATAGAAACTACCACTTCTCAACATTTTTTAAAGCTAACAACATGCGAGTTGCGACATCATTTATTAAAAAGAAAAAGTGTCAGTCTCCCTCTGTGTCTTGTTGTGTTGTTGATTTTATTTTGGTCGTCCATGTTTTTTGTGAAAAATTCCTGTAAGAAACGCACTTAACATCGAGAAAATAATTAATATTTTTGTTTATTATTTGTGCAAAGCATTTTGATAGTATTAGTGATCCCGATACAACAGGGTCACGCTTTCGTAGCATCCGATTATTAGCTTACAATCAAATAAAGTGATTTAAAAGTTGCATGTTGGCATCATGTTACGTATACCTGTGAGAAACGGTCGAACAAAAATGTAAAACTAAGGCACGTTTATACTGGTCATATTTCTCACATGACCGTTTCTCAAAGTATTTAAGTAATTTTTATACTCGTATTTACGTACTTTTTTGTGTCTTACATAAAAATGACCGGAATGTGATATATTTTTAAAGGACTTCAAAAAAAAGGAGATTCTCAGTTTGTATATTGTATGTATGTGTGTATGTTTGGCTGTGATTATCTCGCGTTTAGGCTGAACCGGTTTTAATGTGTTTTTACAAAAAGTATTTATTACATATCGAAGAAGTTTCAAAAAGTCAGTCAAAAGGTTGATTATTTTTTGAAGGTGGTTTTATATTCCTCGATTACTCGAAGACGCCTGAACCGATTTGAAAAAATCTTTTTTTGTTTGAAAGGGTATACCTACAGATATACTTTACAGATGGTCCCGTTGTCACCAAGTCAGGATCTGATGATGGAAACCTAGAGATATCGAGGGCGACCCGCAAATTTTATAGGCACGCACCTCATGTTTTCAAGTATTTTATTAAGTTGTTCTGGTATTTAAGTCTGATAGCTATCATGTCATGGAGCTCAGCTGATGATGGAAGGTCCTTAGAATTTAGGAGTTAGGGTACAACAACAACATAATATCTATATGAGTATACGTATACACTATACACATTACATTGGCCTAAATATCTTCCTTAGACTAAACACAAAAATATCATGTACATACATATTTGAATCCTATGTTTATTCCTGTACATCTGAATCATAATTCATAAGTCATAACATGTCATAGGTACCTATTTGTTCATCAGTAAAAAGTTACCTATGTGAACGCATCTTTGTGAGAAATGTGAGAAACGTTTTTGATTTTTGTGAGAAACGTGAGAAATGTTTCTCACAAGAGTCATGTGAGAAATGTACATTTATTTTGGCTCAAACCCTTAAGTTTTAAAGTGTCGCTAATAAAACAAAAATACTCACTATCGATCAGATCAGGAATTGCTGTTTGATTTTGGAACTGGAAGAAACTTCTCTCCAACATGTACTCAGGATTGATTTCCTCTACCCTCAGTAGATTTAAAACCTGCAAGAGGATATGATAGGTTACTCCATAAACTCAATAGAAATCTTTTTCAGAAGTAGGCATATTTGGATACGATCCTTAACACCTTCATCGAGGGTATCGCAGACACACTAGATTTTCAATTGTTATGTGGCAGCCGGCTGCCGTTTGGGGATTGATGAGTTAACTCGAGTCAATGTTTTTTTTTATAAGTATTTAAATAGTGTTTAAATAATGTATTCGTTGGATTATAAAGAACGCCATACCATGTTATAAGTGAGATGGAAGGCGGAGTTGATGGGATCAGCTTTCCCCTGCACCATGCTCTTGACGCTGGTGGGCGTGACCTTCTGGTCAATCATCAGTATCACGATACCCTTGTCGTCCAGCCCACGCCGACCCGCGCGACCAGACATCTGGATGTATTCTCCGGACGTGATCTGTGGAAAGGTGATCGCACATTTTAGAATGTGTTGTAGGAAATGTTGAAATGAAAATAAACTTTATTGTGCACAATCAATTACAAAGACAAAGTTTAAAAAATTATATCTATATCTATGACATAGGGGAGAGGGGGGCTAGATTTAACAGGGGTAAGTATTAACAAGCCTATAACTACTAAATTAAATGACGATACAGTAAGACATTCAATGTTATAAGTTCGGGCGACGTCGGCGAACGATTTGCGACAATTGAGTTGCCCACCGGCCGCCGCGTTGTGAAGTTATTGAACGTCGGTGCAAAAATACAGGTATTCGAACATTTTTACGTTTCGAATTTTTTGATTCATGCTTTGATTATTTGGTTTTTCAATTATAGATTTTTTATGATTAATGGTTATTTAGTTGTAAATTACATTTCCGTGTTATTTTATTAAATATACCTATAAGGCAATTCCATATGTGACTGACTCTACATTTGATAAGACTAGCGTTTTATTTTGTCATATATTATGGTTCTATCATGTTGTTAATATCAATTTTAAGATGGCTTTGTAGCAGATTAAACAAGTTAACTTATGCAGAAAAAATGGTATACACTGTTGTTTTCAAATAGCATTTATTTAGTCAAACATAAACGTGACCGACACTACATGTAAAAGGAAGTCGTTTCCGAGAGTGTTTGTAAACACCAATAATCTTCCTCTCTGTGTGCTAAATAACTCTACTTTGTATTTTTATCGAAAGTGCATGAAACAAACTATTATAAATTGGTTACCTATAACCTGTAAGTTATTTAAAAACATATTTATTAGCAAAAGAAATTGTGACCGACACTACAGCCCAAAACGTGACCGACACTACACTCACTTTGTGCAGGTAAAAGTCGGTAGTTTTACATGACACCTTAAAATTTATGTATCTCAGCACGTACAATATGAACTCTAAAATTATATAAAAGCAAATCAGTAATTAGTAAATTCATTAAAATGCTTTTTTTGAACTTAAACATCACAAAAACGAAATCACTAATAATTTGTCAAAAAATAACTCTATACGAAATCTTCTCAAAAACTATTAACATAATAACCCAAGAGCCAGCGATAGGCAGACTTTCGTAATTTTTTTAAGCTAAAAATTTTCCTTTATATGAGCCCTATAGAGGTAAGAACGACCAGACACTATGGAGTTTTGGTCGCTATTACTTTAGAAGGTTTCCAGTTCTGCAGGTCTACCTTACGTTCAATAAAGTTTAAAGATCAATAATTTTATCTTATTTTCTTGCGATATCTGTATGAATCTCATATTCTACTGCCAAATTTTTGTGACATTTGCTTTCTATTTCCAGACATCGCTAAATTTTGGATTATATTTGACTTTGAGGTGGTCTGGCAGGTTCTTAAAATAATAATTTAGCTTTTTGCTTCTCTCTCTCTGCTTTCTATAGCTATTTTCGCCATCTATCAGCAAAACTAACAAACAAAACGCTACTTTTGGGCGTGATCAACTATATAATGTGACTGACACTACAAAAATATTTTTTAGAGTTTAGGTGTTATAAAAAAAGATGACAAATTTTTAATGCCAGTATCATTTGAGTAACGCCGTCACGTAGGGAAGTTTCTAATTTTATTGATGTAAAAGTATTTTTACTGTAGTTAAAGACAAAAGTAATGTTTTTTATGTGACCGACACTACAACTCGACACTGTGATCTTACAAGCCTATTATATCTTTTTAAAAATAAATTTTCCCGAATCTCAAAACCTATATCGGTATTTAATTGTGTGAACAATCAGTGTGTAACAAAATATGACAAGAATTTAAAATACATAACGTGAAAACTAAGTCAGAACTTCATCACACAAAACCATACTCAGCCGAGCTCACGACATCATCTCATAAATGGCAGCTTTGCTACAAAAGTAATGCTTAGAAATTGTTGCTTCTATAAAATCTCAATAGTACCATAATGTTGTGACTATAATTAAGTATTTTTAATACCAAAATCAGGTATTTATTTTCTTAGTTTATGGTAGACTTTTACATGGAACTGCCCTATAGTTTTTTTTAAATAATTAGTTATATCCAAAAAGGTCCTCGGGGGCTAGTTTTAACAAAAGGAACGGGGTAAGTATTAACCCGTTAATATTTGGTATTACAAGCCAGTTGGAGCTGCCACATCTGCCGAATAGTGCAGTACACGCTATCGGCAACACCGTACCACCGATGTTCATATATCCGAGGATTAGATTCAATTTTTGTTCAAGCGGTCCACCAGAATCCATAGGGACTGGAAACAGCTCGGGGTGGATGACAGAAAAGGAAATTATTTGAGAGAAGTTTTTATTGTTATTTAACATTTGTATGTCAAAAAATGAATAAATTACCATTTTAATATTGTTTTGTTTTTTACTTCCATGGTTAAATGAAATTCTGTCAAGTTTTGCTAGCGTTAATACTTACCCCGTCAGTGTTAATATTTGCCCCCGAAACCCTAATTTAACGCATTTCCGGGGACGCTTTTTACATATGGGGATTGTCCATTTTTTTTTAATTTTGCTCATTACAAAAACATTTCGAGGAATAAGGTCAGTGATCGTTTTTCTGTATATAAACGAAAAAAATACCCATTAGTTACTTATATTTTTGAACAAATATGTTTAACCTTAGTTTGACCTTCAATGGCGTTAAATTAGCAATAAATTCGACCAAAATTACGTTTCGAACTTTTGGTAAGCTTCTCGTATCAGCTTTCACATAATGAGAACTTGCATTTGACGAACCAGCCATTATAAATAAGATTGAAAGGAAATTTAAAACATACTGCAGAGGTCAATTGGCCGCCGATGATGACGTCAGAGCGAAACTTTAAAAATTTATTGAGAAAAAACTAGCCAATGAATTTCAAAATTATTTAATTTATATTCTTAAAATACCCTATTTTAACGAAAAAAAATAATAAAAAGTACATGTGATTTTTTTTGGACAATGCCCATTAGGTTGCTAGAAGCATGATTAGTTAGTTTAATTTGATCAGCGCAGATCAGCTGTGGGTGAATTAACTTATGAATTCAATTGATTTTTTATGTAAATCTACATTTTCTCTTTGAACCTACGTTACTATAAGGTTTGTAAACACATTTATTATGAAGTTTTAATAAAACTTCGTAATAAATACGTCGATAATGCAAATAAACTGTTTTATTTGCAATACTCGTTTTACTTTCAAAAAATGTATATTATAATCAATTTCATTTCTATAATCAAAAAATGTATATTATAATCAATTTCATTACTAAAAATGTAGCACATTCTTTTAAAAGTCTGAATCGGCGCTGAAAATCTTTTGGATCCCAAATGTTATAAATTATAATGATCAGGCCTCGATCTGATGATTCTTTCTTTTCATTCCAAAGGATTCATTCGATTCATATATTCGTTTATTATGGCCTCTTCTTCAATTGCCAGATCATCAATTTAATCGAAAATATCCTTAGTTATTAAAATAAACGTAAATTACAACCTCAAGCCAAATACCAGTAATTACCAATGTCAATGTACACCATCTGTCTAATAGCTGTTATTCGGTGGTTCACGCGACGGATAGTTTTATTCCTCAGTTAACGGGGTTATTCGCCGGTTAAGTCCTATCTGACGATTGAAAAATTCAATATCTTGCTATCTGTCGAATAAATACTGTCTGTTTATCTGAGGATTGAAAAATCGGCCCTTAATCTTTAAAACTACGCAACGGATTTTGATGATTCTTTCAGTGTTAGGTAGCCCATTTATCGAGGAAGGCTATAGTCTATAATCTATATTTTATCACGCTAAGACTAATAGGAGCGAAGTAGAGGAAAATGTGGAAAAAACGGGGGAAATTATTTGAAAGGGCATATCTCACGAACTACTAGAGCATTTTTTCTGTTATTTGGATCAGATAAGAAGTAGATCACGTGAAGGATCATAGGCTTTTTTTGTGGACCAATTTTTCTGTGAAATATCTAATTTACGCGGGCGAAGCCGCGCGGAACGTCTAGTAAATAATAATATCTAAAAAAAAAAGATACAAAGACGGCCTTATTACTAAGCAGCAATTTCTTCCAGACAACTTTTGAACGAGAGGAAAGAGATTGCTGGATACAGGTATAGAGAAATGATGTGAAACCTCGCACATTCGTCTGCACCATACGCGCCGCATTTTATAGTGCTGACAAATATGCGATCAGCTTAAAGGAAATATTAGATTACTTCTACTAGAAAAAGCACAAGCAGTATTTCTACTTAATTTAGTCAAATTGTGTCGAGTCTCTGAAGTTTGTGATGTGTGTTGTCAGTAATTAAAATTGAAATACTTACAAAACGAAAATCTTTGCCGTCGAATTTTTGACAGTTTGTAAACACAACTGTTCTGGCCGGCATGTTTAATCCCATGGCGAACGTTTCTGTTGCAAAAAGAGCCTGAAAGAAAAATCACTTTTTAGATTGCTTGAATGGTTTTATATTAATCATTGCTAAAATCATGCCACCGAATTACGTGTGTGAACACGGTATGGCCAAAGAGTAAGGGTCAATTTATATTAGCGCAGAGTCGAAGCGCATCGAAGCGAAGTATCAAAACTGAACATAGCAAATCCAACCTTAACTCCAAAGCGTTAACGCACACATTACATCTGAGAATATTAAACGGCGCGCGCGCGTCTGGCCCAACCCAACCCAACCAACGCTGATTGGTCTCGCAGAAGTAATGTGTGCATTACGTTCTGGAGTTAAGGTTGAATTTTCTGTGTTCAGTTTTTGGGAATTCGCTTCGCTGCGCTTCGACTCTGCTCTATTATAAATTGACCCTAAAAATATCACCAGGTAAGCTATAACGTTTAGACCATTGATTCCCAAAGTGGTCCTGGTGGACCACATGGGGTCCAGGGGAGCCCGATAGGGGTCTACGCTTGCGTGTAAAAAAAATGGGGGTCCACGAGTCGTTAACGGGGGTCTATAAAAATTAGGTGACCCGATTTGACTTCTCCTACGAATATTATTTTATTATAAGATTAAATATTACAGAGCGAGGAGATTTCGAAATAAGTAAAAGTGTGGTACTTTTTGTGTTAAATAGGTACAAAACAAGAAAATATTTGCGTTTACTTTTTACCACACCGAAATGAAGGTTATTGGTTCCTTGTACTGTGACTTGTTAGTCTGCGACTTAGAATACAAAAAAGTAAAAGTCCAACTGTTGGATGAATACGCTTTTTAGACCGGCCTTGAACGGGGGGGGGGGGGAGCTGTGGGGTCCACCGGATCCAGCGAAATGTTTAAGTGGTCTATGAGAAAAAAAAGTTTGGGAACCTCCGGTTTAGACTATACATACACAAATGTATTACCTTTATAAGTCCCAAACCGAACAATATCTCAATAGTCTCCTTCAATATGGGCAATAAACCTCCGTGATGTATGCCAATGCCTCGTCGCAGCAGCGGTATTACATTCTCTACTTGAGGTAACTTCCGGTCTTCCTCCGTCAAAACGTCCATAGCATTGTTGAACACTTCGTCCACTAATTTCTTCTCCTCAACTGAAATAATAATAATGAGATTTAGTGCCTATCACAAAATCAAAACTAATAGCTAGTATGTTTTCTATATATTGTTTGAAATAAAGTTAACAGAAACATTTGAAATAGTCAACTTTGAAATACATACTTACCTTAACAATGAAAAAACAACAGTTACTACTTCTTTTTAACCCCCGACTAAAAAGAGGGGTGTTATAAGTTTGACGTGTCTGTCTGTGGCATCGTAGCTTCCAAACGGGTGGACCGATTTTGATCTAGTTTTTTACAAAACGCAATGCATCTATATAAGAGTTGTTCAACCATAAACTTACTTGTATTAAAATCCAACTTCGCCATTTGCATGGCATAAGTCTCGCAGTCCTTTTTACTGAAGCTGAATATGATGACTGGAGCGAAGTTTCGTTCCATGATCATCTTGACGATATTGAATATGTTAGTGTTGCTGTTGCCGCGCGGACCGCCTTTACGTCCGCGTTGGTCGACTTTACCCGCCTCCCCCGCGTTACTGAGAACTGCCATCGCCGTGTTGAAGTTGTCTTCTTTGAATTGACCCTAATGCAGACAAATTTAAGGTCGAATGTCGGTTATCCAAACTAATTGGAGTACAATTGGGGATTTGGACATCAATCGATTTGTTTGGATCGAACTGTATTATATTTGTAGCCCACAAGTAGCAGCAGCAACACAAATCTCATAAGATGATTATTAATGAATCATAATTCATTATAATAATATAGTATTTTGTAAAAAAACATCTTGCGGTTTTGATTTTAGTATTACTTCCACGTTTTTCGACTTCTTCTCTACAAAAGCATTATAAGTTTTAACCACTGAGAATGGCTTTACTTAATGTGGCTTAAGCATCTAATTCTTACTTACACCGAGAACTACAGGTGATCGATTTAGGGTCTACACAGACGGACTGCATTTCAACTGCAATCCAACTGCAAATTGCAGTTCAAGTGCAGTTTGAATGCAGTTGACACGACTGCAATGCGACTGCAATAGAACTGCAAACCAAACGCGCAGTCGGATTGCAGTTCAGTTGCAGTCGGCGTGCAGTCGTGTCGTGCAGGCCTTATTAGCACGCACGCGCCAAACGCACCGCATTATAGAATTTGTCGTTTGAAATAACAAGAAACCTCGCACATTAGTCCGCACCGAACGCGCCACATTTCGTGTACTATGCGGTGCGTTTGACGCGTACGACGCGTACGGTGTTGACAAATGTGCGATCACTTTAACCCGAATAAAATGCAGCAATTTTACGGTACACAAAATTAAAATAACTTCAAATTAGTAATGGGAATTAATGCTATTTTCTATTAATTTTATTAACATGCTAATTTTCATGTCACAGCATGCTATGTGTATGTACCTATTGCTTTGCTATTTGCTAAAAACGCGGCATTGTGAATTATCGTTTCGCATTACACCGCTCGCGTCGAGTATTATTTCGCATGGAGTGAAAAAAGCAATTCATTAAACGTTAGCGCCGCGGTTAGGGTTGCCACCCGTACCGTATTTAAGGTAATTGTACTCTGTACTTTATATTAATAATAAAGTACGCGAAAATACTTTATTTCTCATAATTTGATTTCTGTTGAAGTCGTAAGTATTTTTCGTTAAACGAAAATTATCGATTTATCGATCGAAAGATACTCATTTACTGCAAAAAGCAATAAAAATATAATAAAGTGTCCGACCGAAGCTTCGGCTTCGGCTTCGGCCGCCTTCGGCCAAAAAAACCACCTTCAACGAAACCTCCGGCTTCGGCCTAAAACCCGGCTGAAGCCGAAGCTTTGCCGAAGGTCCGAGCAACCGTCGAAATTGAACGAACTGTAAACTGTTACGAAAGACTGAGTGAGTCGTGAGAGAGCGACGGACCGGTCGTGTATGCAGAGGCCGCTGGGAGTCACTGTTAAATACAATAAACAAACACTAACTTCTTAATAAATCATTTAATTATTTATTAAGAAGTGAGTGTTTGTTTATTTTATTTATTAGTCTAGTTTCGGTCTAGTCGAGTAAAACAAAGACTGATTGATTGGTCTAATTATTGTTATTTGTGAAATAATAAAGAAATTTTTATTTTTTTACAATAGTTCAGTCAATAAAGTAGTTGTAGAATGCGTGAGCGGGAACCTAAGAGATTTCTGCTGGAACTTATTCAGGGTGCACTTAGGGATAAAACATACTAAAAGTCCTGAAGTCTAGGAGATGAGCCGGAGTGAGGGGAGAGTGTCAAAAGTCTCAATTTTTGGTTTTTGGCTAATAACTAGAAACCGATGCGTTGTAGCAAAAATCATTGTACGATGAAAAAAAACTTATTAAATTCTCTATAATTTTGTCTCTCATCCGTTTTCGAACTACACATTTGAGTCATTCCTTAAACTTAATATAATTATTTGTAAGTAGTCCACAAATTATTAAGTAATAAATAAATCACGAAATCACAAATTTTTATTACCATCTCTAAATCAACTTCTCTATGAGACATTGAGAGTTAAAACTCCGTATCTCCAAAACTACTGAACCGATTTTGTTGAAACTTGCACTATTTCCTAAGTTGAACAGTACCTAGTACAACAAAAAAAGAATTAAGTACTGAAATCGGAATGGTAGTTCCAGAGATATGCGAACACAAACATAAAAACATACATACATACACTTGTAATTTGGCGCATTTGTTCAGACGCTTGAACAGATAATACAATCTAAACAGTCTGTCAAGAAAGAGTAGACGCGCGGAGTTTTGCTGGGAATACGAAAGAGTGACGTTGTGTTTTTGTATAATTTTCCTAAAATTGTGTTATTTCGGTTTTTAATGTGTAATGTTGGTAGAATATTAACCATTAAAAATTCGATGTCGTGTACATGTGTGGGCAAGTGATACAACTTCAATAAACGTGCCATTTTGTGTTCCCTCCAAAACTCCGTCGAAAGTTTTAGTAAAGGGTCTACCACTTTACTAAAACAACTGACTTGACTCGTTAACTTTACTGACTACTTTTTTAGACTTTTACTAGACTTTTTACTTGACGATCATCTGGAAAAACGACTTTAAATTTTGTAAACTTTTCACGAAAAAATTTTATCCCGCCATATTTTACTTGACACTGGCCATGGTTAAAAAGCCGAGCGCCATATTATGAAAAAAAAGTAGACGCGCGGGAAATTTTTCAAAAAGAACGCTTATTAAGCGCGAACTACACTGCGAACATGTCGCGAACTTTGCGAGGATTTGGCAGTATGCGCGATCCGCGCCGCGATTCGCGCCACGATCCGCGCCGCGGTCCGCGGCGTGCTGTCGCGCGCGAGTGTGGATCAGCAGTTTCGCACTTCGCGGCCCGTTCCCCGAATGTTGTCGGTTTTCTGTCCCGCGACAAAGGGTTTTTTTTAATCTTTATTTTAATAAGGGCTTTTGCCATACAAGACATGCCAGCATTGTTTAGTGAACAGATAATACAATATATACAGTCTGTCAAGAAAGAGTAGACGCGCGGAGTTTTGCTGGGAATACGAAAGAGTGACGTTGTGTTTTGTATTATTTTCCTAAAATTGTGTTATTTCGGTTTTTAATGTGTAATGTTGGTAGAATATTAACCATTTAAAATTCGATGTCGTGTACAAGTGTGGGCAAGTGATACAACTTCAAGAAACGTGCCATTTTGTGTTCCCTCCAAAACTCCGTCGAAAGTTTTAGTAAAGGGTCTACCACTTTACTAAAACAACTGTCTTGACTCGTTGACTTTACTGACTACTTTTTTAGACTTTTACTAGACTTTTGACTTGACTATCATCTGGAAAAACGACTTAAAATTTTGTAAACTTTTCACGAAAAAATTTTATCCCGCCATATTTTACTTGACACTGGCCATGGTTAAAAAGCCGAGCGCTATATTATGAAAAAAAAAGTAGACGCGCGGGAAATTTTTTAAAAAGAACGCTTATTAAGCGCGAACTACACTGCGGACATGTCGCGAACTTTACAAGGATTTGGCAGTATGCGCGATCCGCGTCGCGATTCGCGCCGTGATTCGCGCCGCGGTCCGCGGCGTGCTGTCGCGCGCGAGTGTGGATCAGCAGTAACAGCGCGGGCGTGAATTTTTTATCGCGATCGCAGACTATTGCTGCGCACGATAATATTAGCAATCGTATTTTTTAGCATGTACGATTAATTTAACTAAGTATTGCTAATGGGCATTTAACAATTAATTATTATTGCTTATGCTATTTTTACCAACACTACAAATCACCTTTTCATCAACAACGAGATGTATCCCATCTCCGCCGGCCGGGAATATATAGTGCTGGAGCGGCGTGGGCCGGTATTCTGTGTACACCACGTGACAGGGCTGCGAGTGCAGGCGGCACACCCACTCGGCGAACTGACGCGCGTTGGGTATGGTGGCCGACAGGAACACGTAGTGCACATTGTCAGGTAACAATATGAGGGTCTCTGAAAATAATTACACTTGTATTAGTGATAGCATTTAGCATATTATTTCTCTACGCAATACAAGAAAATTTTGCTTCAAAACTCAAATTTTTTTTTAAGAAAAAAAAAATGCAAAAACTTTTTCATATTAAAATATTAAATTACATTATAATTTTTGTCCACATTATTTCGCGAATAGAAAATTGAGAAGTACCTTCCCAAACCACTCCCCTCTCTTTGTCTCTCATGTAATGGATTTCATCAAAGATCACCCAACCGACTTCTCTCATAATCTCAGATCCTCTGTACAACATATTTCTTAGAATCTGTAATAGAAAGCCACATTATTTTACTACCAAATGTTTATATATAAATTTAAATTAATCACAGAAACATAAATTTTCACTGAGTAATAAAAAAGAAAAGAGATAAAAAGTAGTAAGTTACTTTCTATATAACACTAAGGCTGCGTTTCCACCAGAGATGTGTTGCGAGGAATGTGTTTTTGAGAACCAATAGAATCACTTCACGTGAGCTTGCCATAACATCGCTCAGCGTGGCAATATTGGACCTTAAAAACACTTTCCTCGCAACACATCTCTGGTGGAAACACAGCCAAAATAAAAACCATGCAAGAAATTATTAAAGCAGAAATTATGCCTCTCATATAGAGACTAACCTCTGTAGTCATGATAAGACATGAAGCCGACGGGTTTATAGTAACATCCCCAGTGATGAGACCCACGTCATGGAACTCCTCTGAAAACTCCCTGTACTTCTGATTGGACAAGGCTTTAATAGGGGTTGTATATATCACTCTCTGCTTGTTCTTCAATGATAATGCTATAGCATATCTGAAAAAAATATTTAAAAATCTGTCAATTTTAAATTATTAGCTAAGAATAAATATGAACAAAAAATTTGTGATGAATTATTTAAAGTACACACACCACACTCCTTACAAATAAAACTATATATTTATACTTAATCCCTCAATAGTGGAAAAACGAGACACAATAGCCTTTCTATTGTTATCGCGGTTGCATGCGACCACTTGGGGCTTGAGGGATTAATCCTTTTCTAGTACTAGAAATTCACTTGACACACAAGAAGAAAACATGCATATCATTAACATCTGAATAAAATATACATGATTTAGATTTTATTATTAGAGGATAAGTTTATATTATGTAGTAACTTACTCAGCAACAACAGTTTTGCCGGCTGAAGTGTGAGCCGACACGAGCACAGACTGTAAATTGTCTATACACATGATGGCTTCCTTTTGAAAAGGATCCAAAATGAAACTGTACTGTTTGGCAGGTTCCGAGCCTATTGGCACCAGTGGTACATACTCATGATTTGGTGGCACTGCTACCTCATGAGTACATCCCTCATGGGTTTCTAATGTGTGAATAATTATTCTTGAGTCTAATAGATCTAAGCTGAAAAAATATAACAATGAAATTAACAAGCTGACACTCTCAACTAAATAAAAACAATTGTTCACTTGTAAATGGTGTGGATGTTACAAGTCACATTTTATGTTTTAGGTGCAAGATTGTTTGGTCATGTTGCATACATTTTGCAGGGTAGTTTTGGCCTTTCAAGCATTGACATAATTTATGATACTATACTTGTACCAGAATATTGTTTTATACAAATAGTAATGGAGGCACTTCATAATATGGCTATTTGTATTTGCTATTGGCTAATGCTATTGGCTATTTGTTGCATTTGGCAAAATTATTGACGTATACACAAACAAGCAAATAAAGGCAAATACGACCTTCCACACATGGACATCAAATACCAAACTTTTACTTGATTTTGTTTACAGTGCGACAAGGTTTTAAATGAACACAGGTGGTGGTGCTGCTCGTAAAGGGGAACTGTCAAAAATTACGTTTTTGTATGTCGGCAGCGTTAGTTCCAGGCTCCAGCCTTGTCAAGCAGTACTATCTGTAGTATCTCGTATTAGTCTGTGGCTGTACTTGCCTATTTTACTCTTTTGATGTGCATCAAAAACCGACAAAGGTACGGATATGTGTATTTGGTATTGGTCATATTTGTCAAATAGGCAAATAAGGCCAATACTTGTCAAACATACCGTCTACACATGGTTATTGTTTGGCGAATACATCAAATACTCAAATACAAATAGCCATGTGAAGTGCCTGCTTAAGAGCTTACTTTATATCACTGGTTAGTTCTGAGACATCGACAGTCTCATGTCTTGGCTTTTTCGCTTTCTCGTCATCGCTACCATCGTATGCACGTTTTTTATCTGAGGAAGTTGATTCCGTCAGTGCCCTGAAACACATTATAATATTAAGTAAACATTGACATAACATAAGCATGATGAGAAGGTTAGGATATATATGTACAAAATATATATTTCCCTTTTTATTTAGACTTATAAAGTCGTTTATTTACGTATGAAATATTAAGATGCTAGTTTGTTTTGTTGTTAAGGTTAGAATTGAATATTGCACAATGTACTTACTCTTCCTTTTTAATTTCGACTGTGGGATACCGTACGGTATTCTCTGGCGCTTCATCGAAACAATTAAAAAGATTATTTACGTCCATATTTAGTAACTCATTTGTTAAAAATAATAAAGATAAATTTTATAAATTTTTTTACACTTCGTGATAAAAGCACAGATTGATATATGTAGCAAGCTAGTTATAAGTATACGTAGTATCCCTTATTAGTCTGTGTTATAAGTCAATGGTGATTCGTCTGCAGGGTGACCATATTTAAATTACAGATCCTGCCTTACTTTGGTCAAAAAACTGCCAAATCCTGCCAAAGCCTGTAGTAAAAAATGCCCAAATACTGCCATCTTTATTTACTGTTGTTTTATAGTAAGAAAAGTAAAAATACACATTTAATATATTGCATTTTTTATTAGATTAAACATTCGCATCGTCTTCTTCCATTTTTTCATCTATAAACATAGATTTGTTCATGCGATTCAAAATTTATTTTGTAGGTTTGAAGGAAAATTTGCAATCACTATGCTCACCAATGCCTTGCTTAACATACAACTTAAGTCGCGTTCGTTTGCTTTTTCAACTACGCATGCGCAGCTTTTTTGTGTGTCAAGAGAGTGTCATATTCTAAAATACCGATCAATTTCTGTCAGATTTTAGAAAATCTGACAGGTATTTTAGATCATGACAAGGTATTTTAGAATATGACACTCACACTGGTCACTGACACACAAAGAAGCCGCGCATGCGCAGTTGAAAAAGCAAACGAACACGACTATAAATGCAACATGTTTGTTTATAAAATCGGGCAAGTGCGAATCGGGCTCGCGCACGTACCGTTACAGAGAGAAATCAGAAAGTAGGCAAAAAAATGTGTTTTTTTATGGGATTAAATATTTATTTTATTTAAATTGTATTATTAATAATTAAATTACAAATATAATTAAGGATTTTGTGAAAATTTAAAGCGTTTAGCTGTTGCCATTATAGATAACGCAAAAAAATCACTTTTATTGTATGGGAGCCCCGGCCGGCCCCTTGAATATTAATTTTATTTTGATTTTAGTATTTGTTACTCCGGTTGCTTGGTTTAGTGGCACCGGAAATACACAATCTGTGAAAATTTCAGAACTCTAGCTATAGGGGTTCTTGAGATACAGCCTGGAGACAGACAGACGGACACAGACGGATAGACAGGCGGACAGACAGACGGACAGACAGACATCGCAGTCTCATGAATAGGGTCCCGTTTTTATTCTTTGGGTACGGAACTCTAAAAACGGTTCCGAGTTTTTGTATTGATTTGGGAGAACATTCTTTTGCATGAAGCGTTTAAGACATGTAAGCAATAAGCATAGCAATCCCTTTGAAACATTTAAAATTAAACTGTCTATTAGAATTTCGCATTTTACCTATTGCACCCCAAAAATTATCTACACTTAAAGCGCTTATTCCACTTGTCCTATTTAGGAAGTCCTAGCTAGGATCCTAAAAAATTAAGTCAACATTTAGAAAGCTAGGATCCTAGCTAGGATCCTAAATCGAAAAAATGTGGCTTCTAACTGACTAAATCAGTGTTGCCAGATGGTTTCAACCTTTTATCTGTAGTGGGAGCTGCTAAATCTGTATTAAAGTCAATTTATATTATGTTATAAGATCTGGAATCCATTCGTAGGTAGAGCTTGTCTAATTTGAAATGACGCGCCCCACCGCTTCAAAGTTGATATAAATGAAACATTTTTGTACTGTGAATACGAGGGAGGGGCGCGTCATTTTAAGTAAGACAAGCTCTAATTTCTTAAGTCTGCTGGTTCCAAGTAGTTCAGAAAGTTCATAATTCATAATTTTACGTGGATTAAAAATTCTTTCAACCATCTTTTTCGGCCTTTTATTTATTTTTATTTTCATTGAGCCAACAGCTAAGCCTATGAGAAGACCAATTTTTTGTTGCTTTGATAGAACTGGAGCCATTAAGAAGACGTCTGACCAAAATGACAACTGATTTAGTCACTAAATTAGGACAAGTGGAATAAGAAGCTTCTACTTAGTCTCCTATGTAGGATCCTAGCTAGGACTTCTAAATAGGACAAGTGGAATAAGCGCTTAAAACAGAATTTTAATTACTACCACCAGATTCTAATAAATCACTGACTTCTTTGATTCAAAAATAACATTTATTTTTCATACCCCAATCCTGCCAAAATCTGCCAAGTTTTAACACGTCAACCGATCATGCCATAGGCCAAAATAAGATGCCAATCCTGCCAAAATGGCAGGAACCTGCCACATATGGTCACCCTGTTCGTCTGTTTGACAGTTGACAACACTTTGACTGTGACGTTCATTGAGATAATATACATCTGTGACGTTGACACAATGTTTTTTTAGGCTATGTTCCGAAATGTACTGCGACCACTGCGGAGTGTGACGTCATTTTAGTATACTGCGAAGCCGTTCCTTTATAGTTAGTATACTGTTGGACGTTGGTATACTGGTTACTATTTAAAACGGAACGCAATCCAGTATACCGCAAATATCAGCCGCATTTTTGACAGCTCGTATTGAACATTTTCAACACAGTCTAATAAGGTTAATTTTTGCAATTCTTCCAGTGTTTTATTATTATTAATCCAAATTAATTACAGTTTATAACTTTGGGATTAAACTGTAGGTATTGTTTTAAAACGTTAGACACTCGAGTGGTTTTGACACTTGACAGTTGACTTTTGACAGTTGACTGATCACGTGATCAAAGTACTGCGAGTGCCTTACCTCGAAAACGCCAGTACTCACAGTACAATATGGCGACGATTGATGACGTTATATATTTCACTAGTAGTCGTGTGCGTACAAGACAAAAAAACGAGGAATACGGCTTTTGCTGAACCAAAGATTTCCTTTGGTAGGATTGATCTTTATATCCCTAAGATGGGTTTACGATATGGAGCCACCTGAATATTTCATGCAGGTGGGGGAGGGGGGTTTTTTAGTTTAACAAGGTATGAGGTCAATAACTGCATGGGATTTAGGTATAATATAGTCGAGTTTGGTATCATTTTCGATTGAATCGAATGTTTAAATGCCAGTTTTGGAATAATATTTAGATAAAATATAGTAAAAAAAAAAAATAAAAAAAATTGAATATATGATTTTCAACCAACGAATACGCTGTTGATAGGGCTTCATTAATATAAGGAGGCTGATAGCCGCATTATTCTGCATGCCAAAGACATGGTGATGAATGAAGCAATAAATATAATAATAATACTAGACGTTCCGCGCGGCTTCGTCCGCGTAAATCTGAAATTTCACGGAAACCGTATATTTTTCACATATTTATAACCCATGTTTCACGTAGTCTACTATATATTCGTGTCAAATAACATAAAAATTGCTCCAGTTGTCTGTGAGATATTAGCCCTTTCAAATAATTTTCCCCGTTTTTTTACATTTTCCTCTGTATCTTTGCTTTTATTGGTCTTAGCGTGATAAAATATAGCTTATAGCCTTTCTCGATAAATAGGCTATCAAACACTGAAAGATTTTTTCAAATCGGACCAGTAGTTCTTGAGATTAGCGCGTTCAAAGAAACAAACTCACTTACAAACTCTTCAGCTTTATTTTCACATTTTCCTCTGCATCTTTGCTCCTATTGGTCTTAGCGTGATAAAATATAGGCTATAGCCTTCCTCGATAAATAGGCTATCAAACACTGAAAGATTCTTTCAAATCGGAAGTAGCTCCTGAGATTAGCGCGTTCAAACAAACAAACTCTTCAGCTTTATAATATTACAAGACGTTTCGCGCGGCTTCGCCCGCGTAAATTAGGTATTTCACAGACAAATTAGTCCACAATAAATAGCCTATGACCTTCACGTTCCTACTCTTTATCTGTGCCCAATAACAGAAAAAATACTCCAGTAGTTCGTGAAATAAGCCCTTTCAAATAATTTCCCCCGTTTTTTCCACATTTTCCTCTATTTCTTCGCCTATATTCTTCTCTTAGCGTAATAAAATATAGCCTATAGCCTTCCTCGATAAATGGGCTATCTAACACTGAAAGAATTTTTCAAATCGGACCAGTAATTACTGACTCATACTAAGATTAGCGCGTTTAAATAATGCTTCTTCTTCGTCTTCTTTTTACATTGTTTAACATATTTATCGTGTAAATATGGGTCCTTAAATGAATTTAGCATTCTTAAGTCATCCAAATATGGTACCGAACTTGGAATGGTACCATAATTAATGCCTCTATACAGATTGAGATGAAGAAACTTGAGAAGAAACTCTATGAAGATTTCTTTTGGTAGGATTGGTCCTTATGGCCCAAGGATGGATTTAAGATGTGGAGCCACCGCGATTTTTGATGTTAGTTTTTTTAAATTTTAGCAGCTTCTTTTCTGGAGGAAAATAGAGTTATTTTCCTCCAGAAAAGAAGCTGCTAAAATTTAAAAAAACTAACATCAAAAATCGCGGTGGCTCCACATCTTAAATCCATCCTTGGGCCATAAGGACCAATCCTACCAAAAGAAATCTTTGGTTCAGCAATAGCCGTATAATTTACCGTACACACGCAACTATAGGGTACTGCGGCAGTGTACTGCAACTCCATTACGGAACGATTTTTTCTACAGTGATAGCACTGTGCAGTGGTCGCAGTACATTAAGGAACATAGCCTTAATGGGTTGTTTTCTTTTTTTTTCTTGTTATGGCACTCGGCTTTTAAACCATGGCCAGTGTCAAGTAAAGTATTGGCGGGAAAAAAAATCGTAAAAATTTACAAAATTTTCAAGTCGTTTTTCCAGATTATCGTCAAGTCGAAAGTCTAGTCAAAGTCTAAAAAGTAGTCGGTAACTTGCCCACACGTTTTGTGCACGACAACGAATATTTAATGGTTAATATTCTACCAACATTACACGTCATTAAAAACCGAAATAACACAATTTTAGGAAAAATAATACAAAAACACAAAGTCACTCTTTCGTATTCCCGGCAAAACTCCTTTTCTTTTTTTAAAATCTCCATCTAGTTACTTAAAATGATTATTTTTAACAAAAAATTAAAACTGACTTCCAAGGTAAAAACAATAATAACATCCTTATAACATGAACTATAAAGTATTAAATAATTATTCCTATCTAATAGTGCCTTTTGCCGAATTCGGCTAAAACTCAACTATTTCTGTACTCAATCTTCATCATTTTGAAGTCGGTGTCAGTTCCAAAAGTTTCAAATATTCTGTAAGAGAACTGAAGATTCATCTGGTACCGACTTCAAAATGATGAAGATTGAGTACAGAAATAGTTGAGTTTTAGCCGAATTCGGAAAAAGGCACTAAAATGCTAGTACTCACATACGGTTTTGCTCGATAGTTTTACTCCGAATCGAGCAATAACCACCGTGTGGAGTGTGGACCGCAAAACTGACAGCTCGAAGGCTCGCTTCGAGCCGGCTCGATGGAATTAAATATGTCATTTTCTTCGATTGGGAGTAAAACTATCGAGATTCGAGCTAAACCGTATGTGAGTACTTAGCATTAGATAGGAATAATTATTTAATACTTTTTAGTTCATATTATAATGATATTATTATTGTTTTTACCTTGGAAGTCGGTTTAAATTTTTTGTTAAAAATAATAATTTCACTCTTTTTAGTTACCTAGTAATCCATCGCGTACTATACGTAGAATAATACACCTGTATATTATTCTGCGTATCTTATTACAGTCACACTTACAAAATAATATAATATCAGCTGCAGCCTGCAGATAATTTTAAACTATGTATTTAAAAAAATCGAAGTGAACACGTGTGACGTGCTTTAGTAGCCGCTGCCGGTCACCGGACTAGTTTCAATAGGCTGGCACTCGCTCGACTTGTCGCACACGCAGCGCACATAGTACCCGGCCCGGCAGACAGTTATTGTACTATGAACAACAGCGCCTAAACTCCCATCCGGAGTTCTCTTAGTATCTTCGGAACCATAGTATACCTCGGTGCAAAATCTTGCGTTTTGGTAGCGTATGCTTAGGATGCTTCTCATAAAACCAAAATCACCATATGTTTCCGTATAAATTTTGAGGAGTTTCCTCGATTACTCATGGATCCCATCATCAGGTCACCACTTTTGTGAACATGGTACCAAATTAGAGTGAAACCTAATACAACAAAACAAAAATTTCGAAAATCGGTTCACAAACGGCGGAGTAATCGTTGAAAATATCCACAGCCGAACATATAACCTCCTCGTTTTTTGGAAGTCGGTTAAAAACTGTTTGACAATGAGGCATTTTCTTATTTTTTTAATTTGATTGTCAAACAGTTTCCATTTTAGTAACTAGATGGCGTATGGGTAGACAACTATCGGTAATACCAGGGAATACCATCAATAATTGCTACAAAACTGGGCAAAAGAATGTAAAACTTAATACATTTCAATTTGAAAAAGACGCAATAATATTCCAATGAGTAGGATAATAAGAGTTATTATAACGATGTTTTAGTTAAAACTCACGGAAGAAATAACCCTATTTACCGATATTCACACCAAATGTCACAGGAAATATACATTTTGATTTTGACAACATCTTACCTGCACTTGTGCAAGATAACGGATATTTAATGGCTAATATTTTACCAATAATGAACGTCAAAAACCCAAATAACACAATTTGGGAAAAAATAATAAAAACCATACCAACAATAAAAAGTAGAAGAAGTTTGAAAGTGACATGCCCGCCAAAACTCTCTTTCAGTTGTCAGTTTTCAGTATGGAGATGGTATGGAGTGTAGATAGAGAAGAACTATCTCTGTATGTAAAAAGTGTCCGCGGAAATGCGTTAAATTAGGGTGAAACTAATTCACCCTAAGGTGGCGCTACAGTAGCAACAAGGTAAATTTTAAATCATTTAGCAACTTTTATTTCAGCTATTTTAGGTTATATTTTTCAAAATATATTGGTAATATATTAACCCAGTAATTCTAGTAATAATTTATATTCCAGTAATAATTTATATTTTGTCACCAACGGCTACATTCATTCCTCCATTCATTAATTCATTCCATAGCCTTTGCTGCAGCTAGCGCCACTCTCGGAGGATTTTTCAACTGTTATTTACTGCGTACAGCAATAAATAACAGTTGAAAAATCCCCCATGTTTAATGTTGATAATTTTTCAAATATCCCCCATATAAGATAGTTCTCCTCTATCTACACTCCATAATTTTCAGTTTGACAATTTGCTTGTTCCTAAACTGTTACCAGTGTGTCTAATCGCTTAGGTCAGGGGTCGGTAGACTTACCAATCAGATGAGCCAAATATCAAGTTTGTAGATTTTCCCTTACCTTCAAAGAGCCGCTACATAAATTTTAAAAGTCTAATAATAATAAAAAAGACGGGTTGCACTCCGGGAGTGCCGGCAGAAGTGAAAATTTGATTATTAACGTTGTGCATTATTTTTTTAACCCATTTTTTTTATGAAAATCGATTTAAAAAAAATCAATTTTTTTAATTAATCGAAACCCTTACAATCGATTAAATTTTTAACCCATTTTTTATGAGAATCGATTTTTAAAAAATCGATTTTTTTAATTAATCGAAACTTTAAAAAAAAATTAACCCATTTTTTATGAAAAACGATTTTTAAAAAATCGATTTTTTTATTAATCGAAACCCTTACAATCGATTTTAATCCATTTTTTATGAAAATCGATTTAAAAAAAATCGATTTTTTAATTAATCGAAACCATTACAATCGATTAAAAAATATCGACAATCAAAAAAAAACAATCGATTGTTCGATTAATCGATTTCGATGTTACAACACTACTCTCCAACCGTCTTACGGTTTTTCGATCAGCACGAGAATCTGACGCGAGTTTCACAGGTTTTACCCATCCCACAAAAGTGCTCAACGCCGCTAAAGAAGTTTTCACCTCAATAATAATTATTAGTCTAATTACTACAAAGCTACATTTACAGTTTTAAAAAATGTTGGAACGGTGTCCTTGCATTGCTTTCAAAAGCTTGCCTATGTATGTCTGGCAAGTAATTTCTCGTTTTTATTAATTTAAGGCACGACTGTAAATAATTATTGTCGTCGGTTAATTAGCCTCATAATTTACTTTTAATCTGATTCATAGATGAAAATAATTGCTCACATGAATATGTAGAGCCGAAAATAGATATAATAGCAAATGTTTCATATGTTGCAGGAAGGCTATTCCATGTATCAAACGTGTGGGTATATTTCAAAATCCGGCAAGTCACACCCATACTCGAAACTGAACTATGAATGGTGCTAAATTTTAAATTTAATTCTCTTTATGTTACTTTTTTCCAAATCACGGTAAGTCCCCAAAAACTGTATAAAAACAACGTCTAAAATCGACGATTTATTTCAAACCCCGATACGTCCATTGTAAAATCTAAATCAAACTCAAGCACGTCCACTGCGACCAATCACAACTAAGAATGTCGTCCAAGATGGCTGCCAGTTTGAAGAATTTTCGAGAGAAATACACCTCGCAGTCGTCGATTTTATTGATTTTTGTGAGAAAAATGGAAGAACGCAGTATAAAAATTAGTGTGGTGAATCCTGAAAGAGCAAAGAAGAAGTCTGTATCAAAAGTTAAAAAGAAAAATGCCGAGAATAAAGTTAAAAAGGCAAAACAATTTCTTACATAGTAGTGTTTATTTCAGTGGTGAACATGAAAACCTAGGGTTGTACAAAAGTTAAGCGTTAAACAATGTTTAAATTAATATTACAGATTTTATTCAATAAAAAAATATGTATGTATATTTTAGCGAGCTGGTATGTGGAATTCTGCCGTGAAAAATAGAGCTGTACCAAACCGCAAAATTTTATGCAAATATTATAGAAAGCAATATAGAGCTAATTGGAGACAGGGAAGAAGACCTAATATAAGTTATAACTTAAATAATTCCGAAGATTATGCTATGGGCAACGTCTTAGATTTTTGTGTGTGATTCGTTTACCTCGTACTTTAATAAACTACATTCCCATATAGCCATTTTCGGTCGCAGATTTGTGAATCTGTAACAAGTCGTAACAGTTTCGTTGCTAATACGACACCTTGCGACTGTGTGGGGGTTTGCTTCTACGTGTTGTAACCGTGTCCGCTTGTTACAGAAAAAAATGTGTACACATGTTTTCCACATATGTAGTAACTGGGTTGTAACATGTGTAGTAAAGTTACGTAATAATTAAACACTAACTTTGATAAATGTAAGTCACCAAATCCTAATCATTCTAAAACTGTGTGTTGTGATAACTACCAGTTTATAGTTTAATTAAAATAAAATAAATTAAAATAAAAAAACTTTTTGAAATGAAGGTTTTAATTAAACACTCTAAAATGTTGGCCTATTTTTGCTCTATAACGGTACGGAACCCTATGTGCGTGAGTCCAACTGGCACTTGGCCGATTACTTAGTTATTTCTGGCTAGATTCCTTAGTCTGTTTGATTGTAGTTTGTGCTACGACGTATGCTCTGCATCTCCCAAATGGTATTTATTCCTGTATTGATATAACGTTAGGGGTGATAATAAAATAAAAATTAAAGAAAAAACAATTTTTATTTCACGATTTTAAAGTCACAAAATCATCATTAATTATTACACTTGCATTATAATATAATTTTACTAGCATTATCTACTTGACATGAATCAAGATTACTTGTCAGAATCTTCGTAGTTAATCACCGTTTGTACTTTTGCTGCACAGTACGTTATGTAAGTAACTAATATCAGAACTGATATTCAATTTTTTTGTGTCTGGTGCATCATCATCTGAAAAAGAATAATTAATATTAATTTATGTAATATTTATTTCGTTTGAATAAGGTACTTGGTACGAGATATATTAACTCGGAAAAGCTTTCTTTTGTCAAAAGAATTCAATATAGCATTTTGTCAGGCAAAGTTTGAGAAACTGTGAACAGAAAATCAAGGAGAGACCATTTTGAAAATGCAGTAACTTTGTGACAACTTTCCGTAACACAATGTCGACAGTTATCGTAACTTTGTAACAAGTTGTGCCGAGAAATTTTTTAACATAACATAAAATATTTTTTTTGTGATTTATCGATTGTACGATTTATTGCTGCTAATAATTAGTTTGCTATTCAATATTCAAGTTTATTATTGCATTAGATATAAGATTTTGAGAATATAAAATAAAATTTATAATATAAACCAACAATGTATTTTCGTAGGAATGATTAAAATAAGATAATTAAGGTGGCGCGTTGGTAAATTTCAAAGTATCCCACTAAATACACGATGAATTTAATTTCCCATCAAGATTTGGGCGTAGAAAACCATACTAATGAAAAACAAAATATTTGTTTACTTAATAATAATAATAATATCTATGGACGCTTCACACCACGTCAGTCTGGCCCCGTGGTAAGTACCTGAAGGAATTGTGTTACAGGTACCAGACAACGGAAATATATTTAATACTTTTATACTATACATATATTTAAGATTTTTATTATATGATACACATATTTAATACACATCCATGACCCAGGAACATTATAAACTTTTTTGTTCCGTCGGCGGGACTCGAACCCGCGACCTCCGGCTTGAGCTACCAACGCGCTCACCACTGCGCCACGGAGGTCGTCAAACTTACTTACCTTGGTGATATGATGGCGGTATCTTATTTTTAATTTTTTACGTCTTTCACTTATGTCAATGTGATGCAACGAATGAACGGATAAATGAACGAATGATTTGTGGAATCTAGTTAAAATATGGTAACAATATTACGACACGGCGACGTAAATTAGAAACCGAATGTGACTGTGTCGACTTGTCCCCAATTTTAGTTGCAGCGACTTCTCTTTATGAAACGGCGACGCGATTAAGTGTCGAGAACAAATAAGTCTTAGCACAAGGTGTCGAAACCGTTACGTCGAGATCCCAAAAATGGTTATATGGGTTGTATGATGTGTCTTATTTTATGCCTTAGTATAATGAAGCAACCCTAAGTACGGGATTCTCAAAATAAGATTTGTCAAAAATAGAAGTCCAGTGTCTATTTTTCGAAATCCGGCAAGTCCACAGCGATATTTTTCAAACTCCGGTAAATTTCGACAGTATACATCAAACACCGATATGTCCAAACTTTAACATGGTTTTAAAGCGTAATCTCTTATTAAAACTATGTTTTTTATAATATTTTCCTTTACACACTACCTCCTGTATAAAGGTGAACGTAGATTTGGCCGCACCGCACGCACCGCAGTCGCCGCATTTCGAATTCTTCATATAAAGAATGTAGAAGTTGCGAAGACTGCGGCGCGGGTAGGTATGCGAGCTTGCCTATAACTTCATATAAAGAATTCGAAATGCGGCGACTGCGGTGCGTGCGGTGTGGCCAAATCTGCGTTCACCTTTAAGGTGGTTAATTAAAGGTGAACGCAGATTTGGCCGCACCGCACGCACCGCAGTCGCCGCATTTCGAATTCTTTATATGAAGTTATACGCAAGCTCGCATACCTACCCGCGCCGCAGTCTTCGCAACTTCTACATTCTTTATATGAAGAATTCGAAATGCGGCGACTGCGGTGCGTGCGGTGCGGCCAAATTTGCGTTCACCTTTAATCCCCATTTGCTGAAAATTCCAAGAAATACCTTTATTTATAGCCATTTCTCTCATTTGCCATGTTTCGTTTATGATGGACATGCCGGGATTTAATATTTGCCTACACAAAACAGGATTTGCTCTATTTTATAGGTACTTACTTAAGAGTCCGTATACGAAATTTTTGCTCATTTAACAGACGTGATTTAACAGTTAAAATACAGTATTTCTATAAGTTTTAATGCACAACATGTAAGATCATTTCAATTATAATCTAATGTTACAGCTAGATTTTTTATTATTTTTAAGTATCTTTAAATAATCCAACTCAAACCCGCGACAGTTTTGTGATTTTTGCTGTAAAAGGTTTAGAATATCACCTTTTTATGGATTGTATTGACGTCTTAACGGTATGAAAAAAATACAATGTACTGTTGAGAAAGTCGTCTATACAATGTTGGAATTACTTTTTACCACTTTAATATAAAAAACCCTTTAAAAAACAGGATACCTATAACTGCCCGCTAACTTGGCGATCGTCCTTTTTCACCTGGCATATAAAAGACGGGCGTGAGTGTGAAGAGAGCAGTAGAAAAGATAGTACGGGCTCTTAATTGTTTTACAGTAACAGAGTGCGAGCGCGCAAGTTGATGGAGAATTCAGTTGTTTCATATTGTTTACTTAGGTGTTTTATTTGTGATAAAGCAGTACATTTAGGCAGTGAGTGAGTGTAAGAAGAGCCATATTAATCCTATGAAAGAGCCGCATGCGGCTCGCGAGCCGCGGTCTGCCGACCCATGGCTTAGGCCAATGATCGCTTATGCGTATGCTCTTCGTGAAATTTAAACTAGAGGGACGAAGCAAAAAAACATGGTAATTGGAAATGTATAAATATATAGGTAGTGTTTTATGTTAATATTAGGTATGCTAAAGATTACTAGGTTTAAGTGTGGGTTTAAGATATTTTGATTTATGTCACACTTGACAGTACACCATTGATACTAGGCAATAGGACTGTTTCCTTTTTCATTGCAGTACACTTGACACTGTGAAATTTTTTGGAAACACAGCCCATATGACGTAGTCAGTGATGCCAACCTGCAGATAATTTCAGATCGGTGGGGAACCAATAGAAAATCCAACGAAGTACGAACACGTTACATGCTTTTACATGACTATTCAAATTTAAAAAATAAGAAAATGCCTCAGTTCAGGGGTTCCCAAACGCCCTGGTGCGCCGTGGAAAGGCAAGAGGGACGCCGCGCCGTGAGTCGATCCTCCATTATTATCCATAACCACAAATATAATAAAATAAAATTATTTATACATAATATGAACTATAGAAAGCAGGCAGAGGATTAAATATTTGTTTATATATATTATTAACCCGCTTAACCTAATCATAATCATTAAAGGTGTTTATTTACCTTTTTGTAATAGCTAGGTAAAGTAGGGCGCCGTGACAAAATATTGACTTGTAAGTGCGCCGCAGGCTGAAAAAGATTGGGAGCCCCTGCCTCAGTTGTCTACACAGTCTATACTCTACTCCATACGCCATTTAAAAAAAATAAGAAAATGCCTCATTGACTGTTGACATCGTGAAGGTAATATCGAGGTAATATCCTTAATCTGTGGTTGACATTGGTTTATTTATTATTTACAAGTGTGAAGAAATTTGGAAGAAATTGTAGCTTTAAATATTGTAAATGAGCTAAATAATGTCTTCTTCTATGGACAAAAAGGATCCTTTACTTATAGTAAGTGATATAGCTTATATTTTTTTTGTTAACCCTTAATTTACCCGGTAGGTCCCTGGTACTCCATCGAAAACTTTAAGCGCTCATAAAACCTTTAGTTTTTGGAATTTTAACTTAATATGCGTCCCAGTACCTTCACGAAGTGTCGTGTGAAACGCGATATAGAGGGGACGGCGCTAAGCGCGTCTCCAATCGGTAAGTAAACACGTTAGTGGAGTTCGTGGGACTCCACCGGGGTGGTAATGTTATAGTTTTAGCCAATTCACCGTATTTTTATATATACGTATAATATTGTTTTCTGTTGATGTAATGGCGTCTCGTAGTACTATAAACGTCCTCGATGAAGATTTTGAGTCCGTGGTGAACAATTGGGTTGTGCAAGTAACTGACAGCAATACGGATGATGAGGGTCAGCAAAATATAATATTGAACCAGCTTATGAGTCTAGAGCCTTATGTGGTGGTGTCTAAAACCGAGGATGACTGCGAGCTCTCAGACCACAAATCTGCTTTAGAGTGTTCAGATACTTTGAGTGATGATGAATACCGTATATGTGCCATAGTTGTACTAAGCCTGTGTGCCTTAGCTGGACAAAAAATATGTAATGACTTTGTCAACAACTGCGACTGAAAGGTCTTGCACATTTTTGTTTTTTATTTTACCCATGTTCTTTTTTTTGCTTTTAATGAGCGTTTATGATACCCTTAATAAGTTTTATAATTCGTTATTTTAAAAACATGTTTTTTAATATATTTATTAGTGGCTAGAAGTTAGACCTCGTAATTTTATGATAAAAAGTGCCTTAGTCTAGGAGTTCCTTAACCCATCAATCGTGGCAAAACGAGACACAATAGCTTTTTCATTGTTATCGCGGCCGGATGTGGCCGCTTGGGGCTTCATGAATTAATAAAAGGCTGTATGTAATTCTTTAATTTTAAGTAAAAACCTATGCCATATTAAAAATAAATAAATAAATAATCAAATATAATAAGTATTTCACTTTAAAAATGTTCTTATTTCATATTAAATTTACCAATTTGTTTCCGGGAGTCCGAGGGACTCCACGGGGTATGTTGCACAGGTATATAGTCACCGGGTAAATCAAGGGTTAAGAAAACTATTTTTTTTTCCAACGATGTCAATACTTACTAATTTCTTATACAAGTTACTTACATAAACAAGGTTATAATTCTATGTGTTTTTCCGCGCAGAATCGTAAACCATCACTTCGCCAAGAACTTGCTGTTGTAAACTTTATACAGAAGCAACCATTATTAGTCCAAAGTAAACAATTAAAAATTCAGAATCGTGCAAAAGTTTACAAGTTATGGATTGAAATGGCTAAGGAGTTGAATTCAATAGAAGGTGTTGAAAAATCTCCTACAGGCTGGCTGAAAGTAAGATCCTCTATTTTAAATCTGAAATGCTAAAAAAATTTATACAAAGGTGGAATTTATATTGACCATTAACTACGAATAATAAAAACTAAGGAAACGTAACTCTCATACTTCAACTGTTTTGGCTCCTTTTCAAACACTAAAATATGACAATTCAGATTCTCGCCAAGGTCGTTTCCCAGGTATCATAATATTGCGCGCTGGACGACAGCCTGCGCGGTTATTGTCATAGTTATGAAACAAAGCTGTTAACAATAATTGTCAAAAGCGGATGGTATTATGCAGTACACACCAAACATAATATCTACTATCACTTTACTATCACGAAGAAAGGAGTACATAATTATTATTTTAAAATCAAACATTTTCCTCTGATCCTTAAATCATCGATAATAATAATGTATAATAATTTTGAACAAACCTTGTACGACTCGGATGAATTTAAAACTATCCAGAGCACCTAGACAAGACGTTTTCAGCAGGGCAATCGCGTTATTTTTAAACGTTTCAGTTCAGGTTCACATCTGCTTTGGTTGTAGTTCAGTTACGGTTAGGTTCCGCTGCGTCTGAATAAATTTCAGTATCGTGCTATCGTTTCAACCGTAACTGAACCTTAGATGGAACTCGAACGAAGTGCTACGTTTGACCTTTAGACAGACATTGCAGCGGACCAATCAGCGCCCTTCTGATTTTATTTTGATTGGCTTAAATATGAACAATTTTTTTCCGATGCGTTAATTGGTCCATTGACAAATTGTTTATTTACATATCGTCGGCATCAGTGCAGGACCTTTTAACTACATGTTTTGGTGAAAACATTTTTTTCGTCAAAATGATTAAATCATGGACAAAGAGGATGTAAACTGTATACTATGTAACAAGAGGTCGGACTTAAAAGAAAAAAAATAAACATCCGTTATTTTTTAAATTTGAAACTGAAGTTAAAATTTTTAAGTGCAAAACCTTTCACTCTAAACGTACCAAAAATTTAAAAAAATAATAATAAAAAAGAAAATGAGCTCAATTATATGTTTTATTTCAATAAAAAATATTGTACATAGCTAAATAAATAGGCTAATAAGGTAAATTAAACAATAAAACAGATTTAATCCACAAGCTTTTGTTGATTTCTATTATTCAATATTATAATATGTATTACAGTACAGTTTTATGTATTTTATTTATAAATATAATAGAAAAGCTGTCTATGCTACTCTACTAACTACTTGATTGGCTTATACAGTAAACTCTTTATAGGGAGAGGATTAAAGCTGCGCGTCCACCAGGTCGGAATCGGGACGTACGGTGCGGACGGCGCGTCGTGTCGTCATATAAGTATTTGTCAGGCGCAGAATGACGTTCCAGTACTTCTAGTGCAGTTCACAGCAGTCAATACCATACATACAAAGCAACAAATCCATCCACTGCGTACCTACGCTCCGAATCCGATCCAGTGGACGCGCACCTTTTTACATACACACTTAAGTATCATTACTTTGTTTTGTTACACCCTTTTTGTCGTATGTTTATGCATTGATTCCTATTGCTCTTTATTTATCTATAGCTAATAAATCAATACGACTTACTACTAAATGAGACACACTACTATTAAATTAACATAGAAAACTCCTTACATTTTCTGAAGGTTGTATTTATACTGTATACGACAGCTGAAATCTATCGCGTGGGCTCAGGCCAGCTGCATACCACCTCACGTCTTGATCAGAGGATTTTTCCTTGGTGGCCGTACCACTCATAATCCCATACCTTCCTTCTCCTAAAATCTCGAGAAAGACTAAAATGTTGCAAACTAGTATAGGGACCTAAAAATCTGAAATTAATGAAACATTTTTCATTTACTACATTTCCATACAGTTTACATAAATTATTAAGTATAGTTAACAACCTTATGTACTATAAATTATTACAATAAAACAATATACAAATTTCAACATTTTCCAAATTATCTGTATAAATAATAATCTATCTTTTTCATAATATTAATATAGTTTAAGTTGTAAATTATTGTACAAATATGCAAATAATACTACGACATACTTTGTATTAGAACATGGTATGACATAGTTATGTTTTGCTTCAATTTATCAATTTACAGTTACATTTCCATTTTACAATGGCTTACCTTTCGTTTTTCAATAATTAATCCACATAATTTTCAATTTTTGTATGAGTAGCTACAAAATAATTTTCACAAAATGAAAATCGAACTTTGAGTTTTAAACTTCTTCTTCGTCTTTTTTCTCATGTAGTTTATATTCTCTATGGTCTTTTTTATCAGCCAATCACAGTCGACCTTGCACAGATTAGCTGATTGGGTACAGTTGCTACGTTTAAATTTGGAACCCAATTTTTTTTTGTTCGGAACTTTCGTCCACCTGATCATGGAATTAATATAATATACTACGTATAACAGGAATGCTCACTTGCTATCTTCTTGAGTGTCAAAATGAAACTTATTATCAAGAGAATAAAGTATTTTTTAATAACTAATATTTACTCTGGGAAGTGTGCCCACGTGAGATAAACTTTTTCTTGGTGTGTCTCTTTCGCACAATTGCCATGTAAAATATTTTAAGTTTAACGGTAGTAAATTCAAGAACAGTTCTTTCGCAGCAAAGACTAATATTTTGTTTATGAATATCACGTGCTGTATGTTTGTACTTGTATACTAATAAAAATATTGAATGCAAAAGTTATATCCAAATGTTATGTTCACGACATTTAAAAATTATGGTAGGTAGTTTTATTACATTTACACTAGGCAACACTTGGAAAATGGTATAAAGCACCACAAACGTCAAACGACAAAAACAATATGGCGTTTTCTTTGTTTTCGTATTGTTAGAAATTGTTTATTTTTAACACTTCCGTTGTATTTAATTTTAATGAAACATCCGGTACATCCGGTGTAGATTATTTAATATTAATTAATAATTTTTAGTTGGAATATTCTGAAACCGCTGCATTTATGAATTGTAAATTTATTAACCAATTGAATAATCATTAAAAGTTATTTTTCAATGTAATTTAGTATTCCAATTTAATGGTTATTCTTTTGGGGGAACTTCCGGTAGAAATGGCGCCACTAACTAGTTATAAAAGTTCAGTGTCGCCATTTTGGCAGTTCAGTCGTTGATCATATCTTGAGGCAGTAACAACTTGTAATAGTTGAGGGAAATATAAGTTGTATGAAATAAAAGTTAAGTGAAAGGAATTTGTGATTTTATTCCCGAAAACCTTCTGGTCGTTAATATCAGAAGTTGGATAAAGGATTTTCACGCCACACGAAATCAAGGTATGTTTTTTTTTAAGATTGTAGTCTTTAAATATTTTATTAAAAACATTTCTTTAAAGAATCTACAAATAGAGATTCTTTAAAGAAATGTTTATATATAATTTTATTTCTGACATGAGAAATGTGAAATATTACGCTTGATAATATAGAATTGTTTATAAAACGGTGGTCATATTCAGCCATCTTTCGACTAGTTTAATATTGACATTTTAAAATAATGCACGCAATAGTTAGACAACATGTAACAAGGAAGTAAATTCTTGAGAAATAAAAGGAAACATCAAATTAAAAAATACGTGTTCTAGTCCAATTCATAACTAATTATAAATAATTATAAATTGTCATAGCTTAGACACTTATTTTATAAAAAAAAATAATTAATCTTTAAAATAAAATAACAATTTATCTATGTATATAAAATTAATGCAATTATACTTTTCAATCTAATTAACTGAACAAATTAAAAATTAATTTATAATGTTTTAAAAATACAGTTTATGTTGTCCTATATTTATTTTACTTTTCAGTATGGATGAGACTACAGAAAACGTTTTAAGACGTCCGTCAGTGGACCGAGATCGTCGCTATCGAGAAATAATGGATGAGAGGCGATCTGGAACTAGCAGACGTAGCCGATCACGATACAGCCGGGCCAGGCCTAGCCGGTCATCACGAAGAAGTCGTAGTCCTATTCATCCTAGTACATCTGCAAAGCAGCAACGGTCACCTTCGCGACGACGACACCGCGAGCTCCGTAGTCCTACTGTCCATCATAGAAGTTCGAGGGATGTCAGGCCGAGGTCATCACGACACCGATCAACTTCATCGAGCTATTCTCATTCTCCCAACTGGTCTCCAGGAAGAGATCGGGGCAGCGCAGATATTTCCGGTATGGCCAACACTTTGAATAACTTGGGCTCATCAAATGAAAACTTATCGGCATTATTAAACTTTATGAATAATTTCCTGAAATCTGAGAATTCTCAAAAACTACATTTTGATAAAAATATGATTCCGGAATTTGATCCCACCGCAAAAAATCATAGAATCGAAAATTGGATCGCAAAGGTTAATGAATGTGCTCAAATTTATAATTGGTCTGAACAACAAATTCCACATTTTGCATTACCTCGTTTAATGGGTCATGCTAAAAGGTGGTACGAGGGTTTATATTCTGTAAATCGTACATGGTTACAATGGCAGGAATGTCTAAAAAAGGCTTTTCCTTCTGATTCTAATTACGGTAATCTTTTAACTGAAATGTTAGAAAGGCGTTTTAAAACTGGAGAATCGTTGGACAATTATTATTATGATAAGACTTTACTATTGAATGCTTGCGAACTAGTTGGTAAAAAAGCCGTCGACTGTATAATACACGGATTGGAAGATCGAACTCTTAAAGCTAGCGCGTCATCAGGAAGGTTTACATAACCCGAAGATTTACTTTGTTTTCTTAAAGATATTTGTAATGATCGGCATGATAACAAAATTAATAAAATAAAATCTACTTCTAACTTCAATAATGATATATCTTGCAGCTTTTGTAAAAAGTTAGGGCACACCTTAAAGCAATGTAGAGCTTTATTTTGTTTTAACTGTAAAAAGCAAGGTCATAGAGTAAATCAATGTAATCGACCTATAATAAAGTGTGAATCATGTCAAAAATTTGGACATAAAAAAGAAGATTGTTTTAAAAATAAAAACAAAAATAATTTAGAAAAGCGTGTCATGCACATAGATTCATCTGAAAATCAAAATTCAAAATTTTATAAATCAGTTAATATCAACAATAATTATTCTAAGATAATCACTGCCTTTATTGATTTTGGAAGTGATTGTTCGTTAATAAGTAAAGCATTGGTAGACGAATACGGACTAGTAATAAAGTACGACAACGTGCCAGTAATTAAGGGCATCGGTAACGGAACTATTATACCAATAGGCAAAACGGAATTTAGAATATCTATAGATAAGGTTGAATCTTTGATAAATGCATTCGTAATTGCACCTTTACAATTACATGTGCCCCTTTTAATTGGTCAAAACTTTACTGAGTTGCCACATATTTTGGTAATAAATACTAAAGATTCACTTGAGATTTTAAATAGGAACTATACGTTTCCTGATATTGTAGATGAAGCCTCATTAGTTCGGTTGGTTACTTGCGAATCTACCTATATTGATAAAATAGGATTAATACCATGTTTCACAGAGGATATATCAGATGGAATAATTTTTATCCGTAACAGTTATCGTAATTATTGTAGAATAGAATATTGGATACAAGAAGGTCTTTATTCAGTAAGCAAAGGTAAAATTTCAGTTTTTGTGGTCGCTCCATCTACTCCGGTTTATTTCAAATCCAATACGCTTCTAGCCCTTCAATCGTGGCAAAAATCTGTCAAAAATAGGAATCCAAAATCGCAAAAAAAATGGCGCCCGGCCCTTACCCCCTTTTTACAAATAATATAATATTTTTACATCCAAACCATATTTTATGTTTTTGTAAAGAATTTTATAATATCTAATAAATTTTCTATCTATCAAGCCATCATAATATAGTATTTAGTCTGATTTAATATTCTTTTCAGAAGTATATACAGGGTGTAATAAGACCACTTCCGATAACTTTGGGGTATGATTATACTACATTTTCTGATTACGAAAATGTATTTTTTTTTTTAATACCTTTTATACATGATAATAAACCACATAGAAAAATAATAAACGCACGCGTCGAAAGGTCGTATGCGACGAATGAAGATACACTACAACAAAACACACAGAAACCCTAATGTATGTGGTGTCTTTTCAATTTTAAACCCATGAAGGTCGCCCTGACGTGGAACTTAGAACTCTCACCTCTGACCTCTTATCTAAGTTACTTGCAGTGTTAAAAGTTTAATGGTAACTCGTAGAAAACTGTAAGCAACTGTCTGTGCACAACTTGCTACAGTATGGCAAACTTAGAAGTTTGCCATACTGTTGTACTTGTAACTAGTCTAAGATTATTAGACTACATAGTTACAAAAATTTAATCGTAACTAAATAACGAAACCAATGCGGATGAACTGTCTATCCGCAATCGTCACTTATCAATCGAAATTACAGATGATACACGAAAAAACCTCATACATAAAACCGGCAATTAACTTACGTGAAAAATGTTGAGTGTGTTCTTACTTCTTTATGCATTTTGAAAATAGTCCTTAATACCAAGCAATAAGACCAGTGACCACCAACAACGTCAAAAACACTTCTCGTTTTAAACGAAATCTATCACACGGCACACCACAAAGTATTTTAACACAACTGAAATAATAATCAATTAACACTTAACACAATAACTACTACCACGTTTTGATACTTGAAGTAATTGTTAAATAATCAAACTTATCTCTAACAACAACCTATTACCTCAATGCCCAAATGGCTACTAAATTAGAAGAATCTATTTTAATTTTTAAAATGTTTATCGGCTTTCGGTGAAGACGTCAAAGGACACCGACACCTGCCGACACGGGCGGCGGCTTGCTTTGTCCTTTGATGCGGACCCGACAAAGCGCCGCCGCTCTGCCTAGCACAACGCACGTGTCGCTAATCCATTTCAAGGACAATCTAAGTGTTGTACCCTATTTAAAATTCAAAACTATTTATTTCAGTCGATATTTAAATTACCATTAAGTAATAAAAATTATAACTATTATTTAGTAGATGTAATCTAATTTTTAAAATGAACTCTATTAAGAGGTTATAAATTCAGAAAATTTTATCGGGATACATAGTCAAGTTGCATTCGATAATTTCGATACCTACATTACCGTGATAAAGTGATTGTTATACTATGGTACGCGTTATGCGTTATACGTATGCGCGTATACGCGCTTACGCATGCAATGAAAATACTTTAATAATACCTATTTAATTTTAAATAACTTTTAATTATTATTGTCGCTATTCTTAACATTGAGTAGGTATTTGTTTTTTTTTAGTTTGACTGTAATCAATACTTACCCGTATGTAAAACAATTAATAACGATTTATCGATAAAAAATTATCGATAACTCAAAATATGCAGAGGGATACATCCCTATTATTTAACAAAGTTTTTTCTTTAATTTTATTTAGTCTGCTGTAAACATGCGCCGCGCTGGTGTACTGTGAAGTTTTTAAGTTTTGTAATTTTACGGATGTTCTGGTCTTATTGCTTGTTTTGTGACATTCTTAACTATTTTTTCACGTGATACGTCCGAAGAATGTGCGATGAAATGTAAATGAACTTTTAATACTCGTAAACCTTTATGGAACGAGGGTGAACATCGTCGTAGATAGACGATAGTGCGGTTTAAACAGTGCAGTAAAAAGTGTTTTTAAAAGAATTGGAATGTCTCCTGTTTACTTTTGTTTCGTGTTTAAAAACTCTGCAATCTACATTGAGTTAGATGGAGCACAGCTCGAACTGCATTTCATAAAAGCAGACAGCTGATCACAGGTCAGTGACCATGTTATCAAGTATTTTTTTCCATAGTAACTGTGTATTGTATTTTTACAACCTGATTCGGATGTGAATTATGATTACTTTTCCTTTTTGGCCGGAAGTAAAAACTGAGTATTTTTGAGTAATAAACCTAAGAAACGGTAATTAATAAATTCTAACATTTTATTAAATCGTGAAAACAATTGTAATTTAATAATCATTACAATATTGGTGGTTTATTCACTACCTACGGGCTAGGGCCTAGGGCACACCACGATCAGCTGTTTTGTCTAGCGCAGGGCCGCGCGCGCGGGACTTGGCGCGGGCGGCGCGGGGGGGCTGGCGCAGCCCGGGGCCGGCGGGGCTCCACTGGCGCGCGATATTATCGCGCATTTACATCAGCATTATACATTGCGTGTTGAAAATTTTGACTTTTTTAAAAACTGGCGATTTAAAGAAAATTACTTGCACCAATGGATATATCTCATGCCCTATAATAACCCCACGAAGTTATCGGAAGCGGTCTTTTGACACCCTGTATTTTGAAAAATGTTTTTCTGACTATTTCACATGAAATAAATGAATATTTTGTTATGTTCTCGACGACGGAACCCTAGAAACAATAGTCTATTATTCAATTTATCGTCACAGCTTGAGATGTTTACAAAAACAGGTCATAAATATGACACTAAAAAAATGCGTTTCGTATTACCCACAAGCAAACTTCGTCATTAGGGCTTTACAAATAAAGTTCATAATGGCCGCGGCCGGCAGAATATGGTCGTTACCTGCGAACTTTGAAGTGAACTTTGAACTTTGTTTTAGAATTGTAAGAAATACTATTGATATAAAAAGTCTTGTAGACCTTTTGTTATAACTTCTTGAAGCGTTTTACGTCATTAATTTACAAATATATGAAGCAAATTCCGTTCAAAACACTTATAACACACACAAGTTTTTTCTCAACTTTCATAAGTTATTACGAAGTATTTCTTGCAAATGATTATCTAAAATTACGTAATATTAGTAAAGTAAACTATTTTACTACTTACATTCGTTAAATCCATCAATTATTTCACACAAATTACACAAATGTTACACATGGCAGAACACACACGAAAAAATTCACGATTTTCAAATGACTGAAAAATATTCTTCGACCACAGATTGTATAATATTTTGCATTCAGAATGTGGCAAATGTATCATAGATCGTAACTAACCAAACTTCTTCATACAAAAGTAGTCTCTAAATCGACGTAATACGTATCTCGATCGAATGAAAGAGCGCGGCCACATACGGCCGCTTGGGTCTTGACGGAATAGTTGCGTTTAGATAGCGCGGCCGGATCCGGCCGCTCGGGGATTGAGAGGCTAGTTAGGGCGGAAAAAGTTGACATTTCTAATGACAAACCTAAAAGGTGTTTACAAACTCAATCTAGATTCGAAACAATAGATTATAAAGAAATTAATATTAATAATGAACTTACACCTCAACAAAGAGATATCAGCAGCAGCAGTATATCAGTTGATTCAAGTTTATCGTAACACTTTTGCCCAAAATCTTTCTGAACTCGGATGTACTAATTTAACCGAAATTGATTTAAAGTTATCGGATAATACTCCTGTTGTTTATAGACCTTATAGGTTGAGCTATAGAGATAGAGAAACTGTTAAAAACATGGTAGGTGAACTTTTGCAAAATGGAATAATAGAAGAGTCTTCCTCTTCTTATGCGAGTCCAATTCTGCTTGTCTCAAAAAAAAAACAGGAGGCCAACGTCTGTGTGTTGATTATAGAGCCTTAAATAGTCGCACAATTAAAGATCACTTTCAACTGCCTCGTATCGAAGACCAAATAGATCCGTTGAATGGCAGCAAGTATTTTACCAATCTTGATTTAACTAGTGGTTACAACCAAATTCCTATATCCCCGGATTGTAGACATTTAACTGCATTTATTACCCCTGATGGTTTATATCAATTTAAGAGAATGCCTTTTGGTTTAGTAAACGCTCCTGCAGTTTTTCAAAGAACAGTTAATAAGGCTTTAAAACTAAACTCAGTAGATGGAAGTAATAAACCAGCAGTAGCATATATGGATGACATAATTGTCGTATCTAAAGATTTTGATGAAGGTGTTCAAAAATTACAAAATACTTTTAAATTATTAAACGAAGCAAATCTCACTTTAAATATTAAAAAATGTAACTTTTTTCAAACAAATATAGATTATTTAGGTTTCGAGATCTCGTATGAAGGTATTAAGCCGGGTAAAACTAAAATAGAAGCAGTCAAAAATTTCCCCACCCCAAAAAATGTCCATGAAGTTAGGCAATTTATAGGTCTAGCAAGTTATTTTCGTAGATTTATAAAAGATTTTTCAGTAATTGCACGTCCTTTGACTGATTTAACTAAAAAGAACCAAATTTGGAACTGGAGCAATGACCAAATACAGGCTTTCAATACTCTTAAGGAAAAATTGATTCAAAAGCCCATTTTAGCACTGTATAACCCAAAATACATTACCGAGCTTCACACTGATGCAAGCAAAATTGGACTTGCTGGAATTCTGTTGCAAAAAGAGTCAGAAAATTCTCCTCTGAAGCCAATAGCGTTTTATAGCCGAAAAACTACAATTGATGAACAAAAATTTCATGCATATGATTTAGAAACATTAGCTGTGATTACGTCATTAAATAGATTTAGGGTGTATTTATTAGGTACCAGTTTTACCATTGTGACTGATTGCAATGCCTTATGTCGGCACTACAAATAGGCGAACGCGTTGGCCAACGCGTTGGCCAACGCGTTGGCCCAATGTGTAGAACAGGCGTTCGCGGTAGGTATTTAGACGTTGGCCAACGCGTTTGCGAGCTTGCCGCGCGGTGTCGGAATGATCAAAGGAAATTTGTCGCAAGGCTTGCGTTCCATCCACACATAGGCCGTGCGATCAGTTCGCCCGGAGCAGCGCTGAAGAACAGGCGTCAAACTTGGATGTTTTAATTTACGTAGTTAAATTCATATTGTTTTACTATATTTTACAAACGCCATAAGTGTTGAGTAGTGACTAGTGACTTGTGACAAAAGTTTTATGTGGCGCAGAAAACATTGACGTAAAGAAGTAATGTCAAAATTGTATTCACTTTTTATCAAACTCAAATAGTCCGTAGTGTTATTTTACAGCTTTGAAGTGAAACATAAGCTTATATTATAATTTGATTATAGCTTATGTTATATTTTCCCATCGATTTTCGTCAATTTAACACACCAAAATAAGAAACGTTTCAGAAACGTGCGAGTAGAAGTAGCATTGTATCAACTTTTTGTTTTGACAGCGTTTGCGCTCGGGCTGAGGTTCAGTAACGTCTCAACTGGCTGTCATAACGTAAGCGCGATACCGAATCGTTCCAAAAGTCGATCAACGTCCGAGTTTCATTTGCGGTTCAGTTGAATAAATTTTGCGCGATTGCCCTGCAGATTACAAAAATCTATGTGCTAAATGATTACAGAATTGAAATAAAAAACTTACGGCGTAAATAGGCAATGCAATCATGACTATTAAAATGTATCTATATGTACACACACATATATATATATATATATATATATATATATATATATATATATATATATATATATATATATATATATATATATATATATATATATATATATATACATATAGATACATTTTAATAGTCATGATATTTGTATGAGTAATGGCCGAAGATTAAAGAGATTACGAAAATCTGCATTGCCTATTTACGCCGTAAGTTTTATTTATATATAAAACTCAAAGGTGACTGACTGACATGTTGATCTATCAACGCACAGCCCAAACCACTGGACGGATCGGGCTGAAATTTGGCATGCAGGTAGATGTTATGACGTAGGCATCCGCTAAGAAAGGATTTTGATCAATTCTACCCCCAAGGGGTTAAAATAGGGGATGAAAGTTTGTATATAATAATACTTCTTAACGCGAGCGAAGCCGCGGGCAAAAGCTCGTGTTACATAAACGAGTAATTTGGCTCGGCATCCAATTCAGTTCGTTTCTTACTAAACGAACGGCAGTATAAAAATAAGATACTCCATACTGATGTCAGCCAGACCCCATAACACTGTCCATGGCGACTTTGTAAAAAATTTTTAAAATTATTTTTTGATTATTGCACTTTTACAATAACATGTAAACTTAATAAAACAAACACAAAGAGACCAGCTTAATTTTACGCAAAAACCCTGGCATCCAACTCAAATAAACCATCTTTTTTGGGCATGTTTTTGGGTCGCAAAAAATACAAGAACTTTAAGCATAATTTAAAAAAATTCACTTACTGATGAAACTTGAAAGGTTATTCCTGTATTAAAAGTCGTATCTGTATGACTTCTACACCATTTCACAGGGCATTTAGGCAGTTAACAACGAAAATGTTGTAAAAACCTACGTAGAAAGTAAGTTAATAAATGTGAGTGGTTGACCAAAAAGGGACCTGAAGGTAAATAATTTGATTTTGAGTAAAATGCGTTTGAAGTTTCGTGTTTCAACTCGTGCGCGGTTCACACAAAAAATCATAAAAAAAAACTACGGCACCTTAAAATACGCTGGTTAGACCAAAAGAAAGCTAAAAGACCACGGATTAAAAAATAAAAAAATAAAAGAAGGTAAGTAAATAATTTGATTTTGAGTAAATCGCGTTTGAAGTTTCGTGTTTCGACTCGTGCGCGGTTCACACAAAAATTCATAAAAAAAAACTACGGCACCTTAAAATATTCTGGTTAGACCAAAACAAAGCTAAAAGACCACGGATTAAAAAAATAAAAAAAATCGTTTCCAAACCTTCAGGTCCCTTTTTGGTCAACCACTCACAAATTTTAAAATGAGTTTGACAATAATTATCATGTCAACCTGGTTGAATGTCACTCGTGTATATATATGTTACGCTCAAAGACCGAAAAAAATAGCTCACAACGCGTTGTGGTCACAGTGAAACAGCTACGACGCGAACACTGAGCGTTTTCGGTCTTTGAGCGTAACATAAACACGAAAAATGTGTACCGAACACATGCATAAAGTATACATGTATTCGGGTCACATTTTGTAGGCTACAAACGCACTTTTTTGACGGAGTTACTCATTCGTTTTTATTATTCGTAGACCATGCGTAGACCATTAAACACAAATTATTAATAGGTAACAATTTTATGTTTTACAGTACTGGATTGATAAAAGAAGGTATGTCTCAGTGAAGCATAAACGAATTCAAAGTGGAAAGCCAAACCTTAAATTATCCCCACTAGAAAAAAAGATTTTAAAATTATGTTTAGATGAAAAAAGTAAGTATGTTATTGAAAACGACAACAACAAAAAAAAACAACAACATTTATAAATAGTTTTATTGAAATAATAGTCAAAAAATGTTTGTAACCCCTCAACTCCCAAGCAGCCTGATCAGGCCGCGCCATTTGTACTGCGCTATGAAGACCATAATATAGGTACTCTCATATATTCTTCTAAAATTTCCAGAAAATTATATTGAGCAAATTAATCATGAGCTGACAGATAATCATGAGGTCACACAGCACAAGGAAAATGACTATGATGAAAATTATGAAGAGAATTGTAGCAGTGAATATAATGGCACAAAACAAAACGACTCTTGTGATGAAAATGATATGAAAAATATGATTAAAGTCATGGTAGGCTTGGTTTTATCTATTTTTTAATTAATTAATTTCCTAATTGATAAAAATATGCTAAAGTATTTACAGATCTGTTAATTTATTATTATTAGCCTTTTTGCTGGTACCAACTATAATGTATTGTGTCATAGGCAGCAAAGTTGTCGCATCTTGTTCTAGGTTTGTAACCAGCGTGTCCTGTGACACATAGGCCTCCTCCAGCTTTTTCCATTCATTTCTGTTCCTAGCCACTCTCATCCATGTTACCCCTGCTATCTTTTTTATTTCTTTTGGCTTTCATTGGAAAGGATCTGTTAGTATGTTACATTAAAATTTGGCAGCATTATAGCCACCCATAATAAGCTTTGAGATTTGAGAAATTGAGATCGAAATTAATTAACACGTTGTGTAGAAATAATATTATTAGTCACACAGAAGTGATCATACTTCATAATTTTTGAAGTGAAAACTTCTTTAGCGGCGTTGAGCACTTGTGGGATGGGTAAAAACTGTGAAACTCGCGATAGATTTTCGTGTTGATCGAAAAACCATACAAAACGCGTAAGACGGTTGGAGAGTAGTGTTTTGTGTCGAACTCGAACTCGAACTCAATTTGAAACTTGATCGAAACTTGATCGAAACTGTTGGGTACGCGCCGGACGCGCGTTAGATAGGTATGACATTTTGTACTTCGCGATCGCTCCGTGCGAAAATAACCGCCGCCCTTGTTTCACTACGTATCTAACTGGCGACGAGGTGCTGTTAAAAATTATTAGTGTTGGTTTGTTCCGCGCGTGGTAATCATGCCTATCGGAAAAATAGATAATTTTGATTTGTCTTCTAAAAAATGGTCAATATATGTGGATCGAGTGAAACAATTCATTGCATTAAACGAAATTAAAGAATCGTTGCACTTTAGTGACGGTAGTAGGTGAGCCTACCTACGACCTTATGTGCGATCTGTGTGCCCCGAATAAAACAGAAACTAAGACTTTCGCTGAGTTGACGGAAGTAGTGCAGAAGCATCTCGAGCCCCGGCGCTCAGACATAGCAGAGAGACACATTTTTCGGCAGCGTCGGCAAGCGAGCGGCGAGGAGCTGAGCGCGTATCTGCAGGCGCTCAAACATCTCGCTACGACGTGTAATTTTGGTGCTAAGCTGGAGGAAAACCTGAGGGACCAGTTCGTGTCGGGTCTCGCGAGCGACGAGAAGAGGAGTCGGCTGTTCGCGGAGCCGGACTTAACCTACAAACGGGCGGTGGAGTTGGCGATGGCGCTGGAGGCCGCGGAACGTCATGCGAAGACGAGCGGCGCGGGCGCAGCGGGCGCGACGGCGGTGCACCGGCCGGGGAGCGGCGGCGGCGGCGCGGGCCGCAGGCCGAGCGGAGGCGGCGGCGGCGGCAGCGGCAGCAGACCGTGCTGGCGGTGCGGGCGCGGGCACCCACCGGACAGGTGCCGCTTCAGGAACTTTTCGTGTGATCGATGCGGCGCTAAAGGGCATCTAAAGGTGATGTGTAAGACCGGTGTTGAGAGGCGTCGGGAACCTTCGGATAGTGAGGTATTTATGAACAAAAAACAGTTGCATAACATCGTAGATAGCAGTGAGTCCGAGTGCGACGATTTCTTATAAATTTGTGTAAACGGTTCTAATGATAAGCCTTATATAGTTAAGATTATTGTTAATTCTGTACCGATTACATTTGAAGTAGACACGGGGAGTAAAATCTCAGCAATCAATAGCGAATTTTATCGTAAATACTTTTCACACAGTAAAATATCGGGAACTAAGCTAAAATTGCATTCATATACGGGTGGTACAATAGAACCTTTAGGTTTTATTATCGTGTCGGCCCAGTGCGTGGACGCGCACGGCGAGACGCGCGCCGCGCGGGCGCTCCCGCTGTACGTCATCCCCGGAGGGGGGCCCCCGCTCCTGGGCCGCGCGTGGCTACGTTGTTTACATCTCGATAAGATTAATATTGCACTACATAATATTGAGTCTCACGGGGAGTCGGAACATATCGTTCAGAAATTAAGTCGCGAGTTTGCCGATGTTTTTGCCCCGGGTTTGGGAACGTGTACTAGTCGATTTAGCCTTAGATTGCGGGATAGCAAACCTATATTTATTAAAGCTCGTAACTTACCTCTAGCGATGCGCAAACCGGTCGAAGCGGAATTAGATAGGTTAGTTCAGGAAGGCACCATAGTAAAAATTCAAAATTCTGAGTACGGGACGCCGATTGTACCCGTGGTCAAAAGAAACGGGGATATTAGAATTTGCGGGGACTACAAGGTCACGGTTAATCCCCAACTCGTACGCGAACCATACCCCTTGCCGCGTATCGAGGAGCTGTACGCCACGTTGAGCGGCGCTCAGGTGTTCTCAAAAATCGACTTGGCACACGCCTACGAACAAATTTTACTTCATGATGACTCGCAAGCGTGTACGGCTATTAGTACTCAAGTTTATCTCGCAAGCGTATATAGCTTTCAAGTATATTCGGACGCCGTACGGATTAAGTTGCATTCCCGAAAAGTTCCTAAAGTTAATGGAGGAGGTGATGAGGGGTGTCCCTATGACGATCGCTTTCATTGATGACATATGTGTAGGTGGAGTCTCTTTCAGTGATAATTTACGTAATTTGAGAGAGGTATTAGCGAGATTGCAGAAAGTGGGACTTAGAATTAAATTAGAAAAATGTGAGTTCTTTAAAAATAAATGTGATAAAATCAAACACTTCAGTAATAATAAATCACCTTTTAATTTCTCACTTCCAATCTATTCACAATACTCTATTTATAGTTATTTAAAACTACACTTATAATTCACAGTGACAGTTCTACAGTGGTGTTCACTCTATGGCTGCTCTAAGAAGAATGCCCCTTCCAAATCAAGAATCGACTATTTATTGATCTTTCACCGGAAATAATATTTTAAAAATATATTTTATTAAACACAGTTCCGGCTACATCAGACCGGAAATACACCCACAAATTTTAATTGAATAATGAATTGGTATTCTCCTTAGTTAAATAATTCATTACAAATAAAAATATAATTATAGAAGCCTTAACATTAATTTTAAAGCATAACAATAATAATTTACTAACAATATAAAAATGTAAGCTTAAAATTAATTTGACTTCCTAATAAGTCATGCAATAAATAATATTGATTAGTCATAAAATGTAAATATAAAATAATTTGATTTATCATAAATAATCTTGAATAACAATAAAATCACACTTCTCCAAATTAACATTAAATAATTATTTTAAATATTCGAAATTCATTACATTCGGCCGTCCTACTGCGTGCTGTCTCCTGACGCACGTAAAATAAATTTAACATTGCATTACTATAATTGAACATAATATTCTATATTAATATGTAATAAATTATGACATATTATTAACAATATTATTATCTAATTATAATTAACGTGATCAACATTTTATATTATTTTTAATTCATTACATTCGGTCATTATTTGGACTCAGATTGACTATGTGATAGTTCACAGCCACTTTTATTGTTTTCATTATCTGACGAGCTGCTACTAGCACTTGAAATTCTTTTATCATCGTTTTGATCTAAGGCATTTACATTAATCCATGGTCGTATTCGATCAATTGCTACTACACTATCAAACTTATTCTTTCTCTGACTAAAGCCGGGTATTTCAGCAACTTTATATCGGTCATTACTTAAAACTTCTTCTATCCTAAAGGGACCTATAAATTTTGACATTAATTTTGTGCTGTTACCTTTGTTGTTAAAATTGGTTCTAGTTATTTTTATTAAGTCCCCTTCCTTATAAACTGGAGCGGGTACTCTATTTCTATCATAGGATTCTTTCTGTTTTAATTGACTGGACTCTATATTTGTACTTGCTTCATCTCTTACTTCTGCAAAGCATAGACGCGATTCATTATCAATATCCAACATGTTAGTTAGGCTGTCTCGCAATCTGGTTCCAAATAGTACTTCAGTCGCAGTTTTTTGGGTGGTAGAATTAATGGCGTTATTAATTCCCCACTGAACTTTACCTAAATACATGTCCCAGTTCCGTTCGTCCTCACCGTCGGTATATTTTGCTAGCGATTCTAAAATTGTTTTGTTATACCTTTCGGCTTGGCCGTTGGCTCTGGGACATGCAACGGCATTAAGAGTATGTTTAATCCCGTGAGTTTCACAAAAAGTTTTAAAAGCTGTTGAAGTGAAAGAAGTACCTCTATCCGATACTATTCTAGATGGTATTCCAAAGTCATAAAAAATGTTAAGTAAGACTTTTATCGTACTTTTAGTCTTTGTATCTCTAACGCCTCTTACAAACAAATATTTAGTAAAACCATCGACAATAGTAAGAATATAAGCATTACCATTTTTGCTTTTGACAAACGGACCTAAATGGTCTATATGGATAGTATGAAAAGGAATGCTTATCTTCTCAATCGGAAACAATTGCCCACTCTTACGTTGTAATGAATCGTCTTTATTATAAGCACATTTGATGCAAGATTTAACATACTTCTTAACGAACTTTCTTAATTTCGGGAACCAATAATTACACTGAATTCTCTCAGTTGTTTTAGCAACGCCCAAATGACCTGCATCATCGTGGTTAGACACACATATTTGCCAACGAGCACTGCGAGGTACAACTAAACAAAGTTTTTCGCCTACTCTTCTGTATACTCTATTATTCTTAACAACATAATGTTTCTTTATTTCTTTACTTTCTTCATTACATTCAGGTTTTAGAATCTTAAATATTCGCGCAATATCAGGGTCAGTCATTTGTAATGTTAAAAGCCAATTACTTGTTTCAATGCTATATACTGTTAACTCCGAATTATCAACTACTTCAGATGATTGTTTTGTATTACGGCTTAACGCGTCTACGTGAGCCATACGTGCTCCAGGTCGATATTCAATACTAAAATTAAATTCACTAATTAAAAGCCACCATCTCGCTATCCGGGGAACAAGATCGCGCTTAGTTAGTGTGGTCCTCAGTGCGTTACAGTCCGTCACAATCTTAAATTTTAAACCTAATAAGTAGACTCTAAATTTTTTAAGGAACAAACAATTGCGAGTGTTTCTAATTCATAAGAATGTAAATGACGTTCTTCAGGTGTGGTCTGTCTACTGAAATATGCTACCGGTTTAAGAGCTTCGGATCCAGGTTGCCACTGCATTAACATTCCTCCTATGCCTAAAGAGCTTGCATCCGTGTGTAACTCGGTTTGGAACTTAGGGTTATATAAAGCTAGGATAGGTCTATCAACTAGTTTTTCTTTTAATGTATTGAAAGCGTCAACTTCGTCATTTGTCCATTTAAAATAGTTGTCTTTTTTTAATAAATTAGTTAAAGGCCTAGCGATTTCCCCGAATCCTTTAATAAATTTTCTAAAATACCCTGCTAAACCCAAAAATTGGCGTATTTCATGTATGTTTTGTGGTGTAGGGAATTCTTTGACAGCTATAATTTTATTTTTATTCGGACGTATGCCGTCAGCACAAATTTCATACCCCAAATAATCTAGCGAACTATCAAGAAAACAACACTTGGACAATTTTAAAGTTAAACCATTTAACCGTAATAATTTCAGAACTTCTTCTAGCTTTACAAATCCTTCCTCTATCGTAACCGATGGCACAAGAATGTCGTCCAGATAAGCTAGAGCTGTATCATGACGCTTATCACCAAGCATAGAATTCATTACACGTTGGAACGCAGCTGGAGCATTTGCAAGCCCAAAAGGCATCCTTTTAAATTCATAATGCCCATCAGGCCTTACAAATGCTGTTAATGGACGACTTTCTTCTGCCATGGGTATCTGATAGTACCCAGAAGCTAAATCTAAGGACGTGAAAAACTTATTACCACTTAAATTCGTCAGCTGGTCATCGATTATGGGTAAAGGAAAACAGTCTTTTCTAGTTTTATTATTTAGGGCTCTATAATCCACGCAAAGACGTTGCTCACCAGTTTTCTTCTTAACCATGAGAATAGGACTCGCATAATTAGAATTGGACTCACAAATAATATCATTCTCTAATAATTCGTTAACAATTTCACGGACTTGATTTCTTTCAGAAAATGATAGTCTGTATGGTCTATATACGACAGGCCTGTCATCTAATAAATCAATTTTCATTTCGGTGGTATTAATGCAGCCTATTTCACTAAGATTAAATGCAAAACAGTCCCGATAACTAAGTAAAAGAGAGTGAAGCCTATTTAAATTTTCTTTATCCACATCAGGACCAACTTTAATATCAGTAATCAGTAGGGGCTCTAGTTTAGAATTAGTACTATTTATATTATTTGTGTGTGTAATCTGCCTTTCGACAAAAGGAAATGCTCTAGCTAAGATATATTTTTCTGGAAATTCTATGATTTTATTAGACAAGTTAGTTACTCCTAGAGAACATTTACCTTCATTGATATGGTAAGCACCTTGCTGCACTTGGAATTCTCGTCTAGGCTCAGTACTGCAGTATCCCTCGACATACACATCCCCACTAAACGTTGGGTCTGACGACAAGACTTCAACAAAACCCGACTTTAAAATGTTAGACTTGTTAACTAAATTCAACTTGAGGCAATGCATTGGCGAAATATTATCAAAAATTTCAGGACTTTTATAAAATAATAACCTACTATTATCTTTAAAAACAGTTACACAGGGAAGTTCAGTAACATTTTGACCGATCAGCATTGATGACTGCAGGAACTCGTCATTGACCACCAACAACTCCACATTAGCTTCAATTTCATCTAATTTTAATTCCACGGTAGTTTTAAATAAAGGTAAAACGTTAGAATTACCAAATCCTTTGATCACAGGCAATTTTTTAAAATCTTTTAGTAAACAAAGATTCTTAGCATCAGACTCGCGTATTAAAGTGCACTCGCTGCCAAAGTCAATAAAAGCTACAAAGGTCCTATCGTTAACTTTGACATTTTTATAAAATTTATCACCACCTTTATTCAAGGTCGAAATATTTAAAGTCTTTCGATCCGCCGAAACGTTACTATCAGACAGCTTCGATTCGTTACGTAAAGTCAAGGGTTCCAGCTTACAATTGTCGCTATTATGTCCTACTCGATTACACTTCATGCATTTTATAAGAGGCTTGGGGCATCTAAAGTAAGGGTGTCCCCTTGAGCGGCAATTAAAACAAGTAATTGAATTATCAGTTGAAGACGACGCAACGTTATTCATATGATTTGGCAATATGTTGTCACCACGTTTTCTAATGTTAATCAAAGTGTTATTATCAAAAACAGGACGTTGAGAACTGAGAAAATTCAATAAGTCTTCCGGTTCATCACACGTTAATGCCTGGGCACTACTTCTTATAGATTTGTCTAATATTCCGTGAATTACACAATCTACGGCCTTTTTACCTCTAATTTCACATCTATTTAACAAAGTTAATTTATCATAAAAGTATTCGCGTAGATTTTCGTTATTCCTAGTAGTTCGAGCTAACATTTCTTCAAGTAGTCGACCATAGTTCTGCTCATTTGGAAATGCCCTTTACAATTTCGTTTGCCAATCTTGCCAACTAAATACGACGCTTGGAAGAGCCTCAAACCATCTCTTTGCTAACCCAGAAAGTTTTTGTAAAGCAAAGTGTATGGTTTGCTTCTCGTCCCATTCGTAAATGACAGAACACTCATTGACTTTTCTTATCCAGCTATCTATATTCTGAGTTTTGCTAGCTGGATCGAATTCCGGTATAACATTATTATAATGGTTATTGCTAAGATTTTGCGTCCTACTTTTGTTTTCTTGAAGAGAGTTAAAAAGATCCAGTACCTCTTTCGTGGACCAACTGCCAGCTTCTCTACGTCTTGCCCTTTTACGTCGTCGTCTGGTAGTAGAACCTTCATCACTGGACAATGACAGACTGCGCGATCGACTGCGTCGCCTTTTTGACTTTTTCTTAGATCGCTTGGCCTTACTGGTCTTTGGTAAAAGATTCTGATTACGCCTTGGAGGTTCTTCCTCCGGTGTCATTGCTCCGTCGGAGTTCATACCCTCAAATTTAAAAGAGAAAAAAAAAAAAAAAAAAAAAAAAATTTTAAATAATCATCATAAAACTTTTATTCACTAGATATCACCGTTAACTAGAGCACACTTGGCTTAATACACTCAAGGCTGGAGCACACCTGGCTCAATAGGTACACATGACCTTCTATAACAAGCACACTTGGCTTGATTGGCATACATAACCACTCAATAAGCACACTTGGCTTTGTAGGCACACATAACCTTTATCAACAAGCACACTTGGCTTGGTAGGCACACATAGCCTTAGATCTAGTAAATTGCTAAAGCTCACTTGGCTCACTAACATTTTGCTAAAATTATTTCTTTATCTAATTCTTTATTAAAACTTCAAACTTTTCATTATAAAATCAATAAGCCATTTATTTCAAAATTCATTATAAGGATACATACCTTAACTTGGGCCCTTATCCCACTTCTGAAATGTGATAAAATCAAACACTTCAGTAATAATAAATCACCTTTTAATTTCTCACTTCCAATCTATTCACAATACTCTATTTATAGTTATTTAAAACTACACTTATAATTCACAGTGACAGTTCTACAGTGGTGTTCACTCTATGGCTGCTCTAAGAAGAATGCCCCTTCCAAATCAAGAATCGACTATTTATTGATCTTTCACCGGAAATAATATTTTAAAAATATATTTTATTAAACACAGTTCCGGCTACATCAGACCGGAAATACACCCACAAATTTTAATTGAATAATGAATTGGTATTCTCCTTAGTTAAATAATTCATTACAAATAAAAATATAATTATAGAAGCCTTAACATTAATTTTAAAGCATAACAATAATAATTTACTAACAATATAAAAATGTAAGCTTAAAATTAATTTGACTTCCTAATAAGTCATGCAATAAATAATATTGATTAGTCATAAAATGTAAATATAAAATAATTTGATTTATCATAAATAATCTTGAATAACAATAAAATCACACTTCTCCAAATTAACATTAAATAATTATTTTAAATATTCGAAATTCATTACATTAAGTTTGCTATTTAGGGCACATTATAGATAAAAACGGGCTCCGCCTTGATGATAAAAAAGTAGCAGCCATCCTCAAAGCCCCCCGACCCGAGGACGTCACGTCACGTCACAACTTAAGGCATTTCTGGGTCTCGTAAATTATTACGACAAATTTATTGCGCGAGCACTATTTTATACCCACTTTATAATTTGTTAAAAAAGGATACCCCTTGGAACTGGGATGCAACGTGTGATAAGGCGTTTTCACAAATTAAACATATGTTGAGCACAGATGTGGTGTTGGCTCATTACGACCCGAGTGTCGAGTTGGTGCTGAGCGTCGACAGCAGCGCCTACGGTATAGGCGCAGTACTGGCGCATAGGTATAAGGACGGTAGTGAAAAACCTATCTGCTACTCGTCGCGGACGCTATCCCCGGCTGAACTTTCGTATAGTCAGCTGGACAAGGAAGCCCTGGCTATTTATTTTGGCGTCATTAAAAATCACCAGTATTTGTACGGCAGAGATTTTACAATTCGGACGGACCATAAGCCGTTATCTCATATTTTTGGCGATAAAGTAGGTATTCCGCAGTCGGCGGCTAGCAGGTTACAGCGGTACGCGGCGCGGCTGGCGGCCTACACCTTTTCTATTGAGTGGATCAATTCAGCGAGTAACGCACCCGCAGACTGCCTATCTCGTCTTCCATTGCAATCTAAATATGGCACTGAAGACGACGATAGCATATCGTATTTATTGTTTATAGAAAATGAGTTTCCTATTAATTACAAAGATATCGCAAAAGCTACTGCGCGAGACTCAATATTGCGTAATGTTTTAAGATACATATCTATCGGTTGGCCTAAAGTTGTATCTCCTAAGGAGAAGTGTTACTTCGATAGAAGAAAGGATCTATTGATCGAGAATGGTTGCATCGTTTTCAACTATCGAATCGTCGTTCCGCCCGTATATCGTAAAAATATTCTAGCCGAATTGCACGAGGGCCACCTAGGCATCGTAAAAATGAAAAGTATTGCACGAAGCTACGTCTATTGGCCGGGAATAGACGCCGAGATTGAAAATATTTGTAAGTCATGTAGTGCCTGTCGCCAGCAGCGCGACGCTCCCCCGCACGCCCCTCTCACGGCGTGGCAGTTCCCCGCGCGCCCCTGGCAGAGGCTCCACGCGGACTTCGGCGAGTACAAGGGCAAACACTATTTAATTATAATCGACGCCCATAGTAAGTGGATCGAGCTGTTTCAAATGAACACCACTAGTGCCTCGGCGGTCATTAAAATATTTCGGGAATTGTTTGCTAGGTTCGAGCTTCCATCTCAAATAGTGACCGATAACGGGCCACCTTTCACATCTAGTGAATTAAAATCGTACTTCGATAGGAACGGAATCGTACATAATCTAACTAGCCCCTATAGGCCAAAGGGTAACGGGGCGGCCGAGAACGCTGTGAAAACAGTCAAACGTTGTATAAAGAAGGCTCACTATGAGGGGTCAGACGTTGAGCGAGCTCTTAGCAAAATGCTCTTTCAATATCGCAATTGCGAGCACGCAACTACCGGGGCTTCCCCCGCCGTGGCCCTCCTGGGTCGCAGGCTTCGCGGGCGTCTAGATCTCCTGCGTTTCGATGTGGAGGAGCGTGTGCGGGCCAAACAGTCGCAGCAGGTGGAGCGCGCCGGCGGCACGCAGCGTGACGTAGGCGTAGGTGACAGGGTATTCGTACGAGACTACTCGTTACGTAACAATAGGAAATGGGTCGAGGGGCGAGTCAGCGAGCAGGTCGGGCCAGCTTCGTATTCAGTAAATGTACCTACCGGTACCGTTAGGCGGCATGCGGATCAAATTCTGCTGCAAAAACAGAATCGCTACTCGCTGTCTCGCGCCTCAGACAATAATGATAAGGATGATAATATAAGTCACGAGCGCTCAACTGTTACTATGGAGGAGTCGGTCGACCCCGGCGAGTCAGCTGAGCGCGAGCCGAATGCGGCGGCGGCCGAGCCCTCGGCCTCCCCGCCTCCTGTTAAAACTATCGAGTTGCGCCCTCGCCGCGGCCGACCGAATACAATAAACATATATTGAAATGCACATCGAGTGCATCTGTTTTTAATAAGGAATAAGCGATTTGTAGCTGTGATCGATGACCTATCTTTTGCTTTTCATAGCAGTAACATGCCTAATATGGAATATATTACTTTGTGCTACTTAAATTTCTTGTATAAGAATTATTTGTACTTGTTCTTACTTTTGTTAGTTATTACCTAGTAATAATTACTTATTGTTATAATTTAGTTGTCAATTAAGTTGGGAGGTGTTGGGTACGCGCCGTACGCGCGTTAGATAGGTATGACATTTTGTACTTCGCGATCGCTCCGTGCGAATGCATACACTCTAATAAACCAGTCTGTTAACCGCCGCCCTTGTTTCACTACGTATCTAACTGAAACTTGATCGAAACTTTATCGAAACTTGATCGAAACTTGATCGAAACTTTATCGAAACTTGATCGAAACTTGATCGAAATTTGATCGAAACTTGATCGAAACCTTGATCGAAACTTGATCGAAACCTTGATCGAAACTTGATCGAAACTTGATCGAAACTTGTTCAAAACTTGATCGAAACTTGATCGAAACATGATCGAAACTTGATCGAAACCTTGATCGAAACCTTGATCGAAACTTTATCGAAACAACTTGATTGACGATTTTTTAAAAATCGATTTTCATAAAAAATGGGTTAAAAAAATGCACAACGTTAATAATCAAGTTTTCACTTCTGCCAGCACTCCCGGAGTGCAACCAGTTTTTTCTAAACAGCATACTAACAAAAAAAACTTAAAATTAAGAGACACTATAATTTTTAGGTGAATGTGATGGAAAAGCAATCAACAGCATTTACACAGATGGCACAGACATGGCACACACAATCAAGTGCTATGGAAAAGCTAGCAGATGCATCTTATCAACAGGTTTGTTCCTACATACTTGGTAAAAAAAAGCAATAAAAGAATTAGGAAAAAAAATCAGGTTTTTCACTTCAAAATCTTGTGAAAATGGTTTCCAAAGTCTGTATGTTTATCTGTTTCTTATATAAACGGCAGAACCGATTTTAACGCGATATGTTATGTTAGTAGGTGAAGTTCCTGAATGAGGACATTATTTTTGCACATAAAATTCTCTGCAAACAAAGACGGCAATATTCTTGAAGTAATATTATGTAGTTTAATAAGTGAGTTTTTATAATATTCTTTGTTACATTTCTTGCAGGCTAATGCGTTGAATAGGTTGGCAAATTCAATTGAGTCTATCGGAGAAACATTGTCTGATATGAAGAGTGCAGCTGTAAACATTGAAGATGTAATCCGAAGAAGTTATCTACCAGAAGAACAAAGTCAAACATATATTGTCTCAGATGTAATTACTTTATAGAATACTCTCATAGCATTATTCTCTTCTATTTTAGTTACAAAAGATTTGATCTAAGTGTTTTATTAAGTAAAAAAATAAAATAAGAATATGTAATTATAATACAATAATTCTTTGCCATATCAATCCTAAAAAATTTGTATGGTAAGATTAAAAGAAAAACCGGCGTAAGAAACTTGGCGGGATCACTTTTTACCGAGGTGGTGGGAATGTGTTTTAAAAGAAATTAACAAATCATTTTTTTCATATTTTACTTTGAAGAATTACTTTATTTTGAAAATTTACTAAGTTAATCAAAGCTCGTCTGTGACGATCAAAAAGCGCTTGTAAGATGTTCCAGATTATTTAGTGCAAATAATCTTGTAATCTATGATGTCATGTCGTCATCTAATCAGAAAGTTTGACCTGTATTCACTGTTTTCTGAAAAACACTTTGTGAATTATAGTGATCGCTTATCTGATGGTAAGTTATTTTATCGAGTATTGACGTCTACAAAAATCTGTGGCTTGCGACCTCGAAATAGGTTGCGATAGCAGAATTCCCAAACCTCCAAAAATTGTTAATTGGAATTTAGACCCTTAACGTCAGTTTAGGTCTAGCCTCTAGACAACGCGGCGAGGCGGTGCTGCATTTTTTCAAATATTGGTTTAAATTGAATTTTTCTCACTATTCTCGAGATGTACTCTTGGTTTGGCTATCAGAGTTAGAGTTTCAAAATTAACGGGTTACCGGCTTATGCAGCGCAGCACTGCTCTTGCAATGTAACATGTCTATCTAATTGTAAAAATTCAAATTTGTACTTTACTTAATTTTGAATCGCCGTTTTAAAGATGCATCTACGTCGTGATTTAATGTGAGCTGACCTAAAAGACGTATGTAGAACAATGCTCCAAAAGTTATTATTTACAATGGCAAATAGTTTGCGTTCTGGGATTTTACTTTTTGGATTTTAACAGCAAGGTTTTATCGAAAATTCTCCGAACAAGATATATTTTGGCAGCTTTTATCGCAGTGCCCCCGCTCCCCTATGACCCGAAACTACGATAAAAAATCGCAACCTCCTTAATAGAAGTGGACAATGACTGGAGGTGTATCTTATCTGTGATAAGCGTTATCAGTGCGCCGTGGGCTAGTCGAGCTCGGAGTTTTCAACGATGTACACTAAGAATCTGCGATGCGGAAGATAATTTTTATTGTGTTCGTGACGATCGGTGTATCGTGCACTACTTATTGCCCGAAGCAATGTGACTGTGATATAGAAAATGGACTCAACAGGGCTCTCTGTGACGATCAGAATATCGTCAGCATCGACGTAGGGGTGTCAAAAGCCGTTCAAATATACAGCTTGAGACGAAATTTGATCAGTGAGCTGCAGAACTTTTGTTTTAAGGTAAGGAACGATTTGTTTGTTAGTTGTGACGTACTAACATTTCTTTTTCAAGTAGGTCAAAACGGCAGGTTAAATAGGTAGATAACATACTAATATTATAAAAGCGAAAGTGTATGTTTGTTTGGACATGCATTTTCATGATTAAACCGCTGAACCGATTTTTATGAAGTTACTTACATATAGAGATACATCGGGCACCCAAAAAGTATATATGTAAGATAGTTAATATCGCGAAAAAAATGTTTTCCCGCGATAAACGAATTTCGCATAAAAATTGCGTAAAACCTTTAGTATAATAATATTTACATTAGTTAGACTGGATTCTGTATTTCTGTAGGCACAACTGCAGTAAAATGTAATTTATAAAGTAACACATTACTCACGATAACATTTGCGTTTCAATTTAGTTTATCTTTTCCAGGAAATCGGCTACCAATCTCTAAGGATATTGGATCTGTCGCACAATGTGATATTCTGGATCGGCATGCACGCGTTCTCAGGGCTGGATCAACTATACCACCTGGACTTGAGCGGCAACAGGCTGAGGGATATCCCAGCAGAAGTGTTCTGGGACACACCTGGCCTGGATATATTGGACTTGTCCGGGAATATATTTGAGTCACTCAAAAATGAACCCTTTATTACGCACAATAGATTACAGGTTAGTAGTCAAATTATTAAGTAGAAGAGTATTGTAGTGATGTGATGAGTACTTATGAATTTCTATTGTGGTTGCATTTGAATTACGCATTATAGGCAGGTGGCGGGAGGGGAGGGGGGAGGGGAGGGGGGAGGGGAGGGGGGAGGGGAGGGGGAGGGGTAGACCCCCCCTGACCCCTCCCTAAAGTTAGGAAATCAGTAGTTACCACGAAAAAAAAATTATTTATTTTTTGAGGTTATGATCAATAAAACAACCAAATTAGTGGATTTACGACCAAATTAGTCGACTTACGACCAAATTAGTCTTTTTTGGGTGTGGGCAAACTCAGTTCTATGACTAATATTGTAAATTAGGTACAGCTCTGGCGCAGCGAAGGCGACCAAAAAGCCGGAGCGTCAATTTTGATAAGTCGACGGAGCCCCGCTACGCTACGCGGAGCTACGCGTGGCTCCTATTTCTGGGTGGTTCACAAAAAAATAACCACGATGGCTAAGGCGGGAGCTTCGCTGCGCTACGCTCCCGCCTTAGCCATCTAACCTAACCCAATCCAAGTCCGGAGTAAACAGGGGAGCACATTCACGCGACTATGGATATAGACCTGGATCCCAAAAGGATAAGACATAACTTACTTTCTAATGGATGAAACCATAGGTTCTTGGTAGTGCCTCGTGTACTTAGAATACCTGCGAATTTGTGTAGCTCTAAGTGTGACACCTGGTCAGGTACCAGGTACCAAAGTGGACAAAAAATTAGTCTTACTTTACTTATTTTCTGATGGCTAATATTTATATATAATTTGTAGATTATTGTTCTGAACTAGTATCATGTAGTGTAAGACACTTTTCAATGACCAAAACTATTATCAGACGTTTTGAAAATAACTTTGTTGCTTTTTTTTCAAAGGCGCTAATTTTTATTTTATAAATTAATATAACTCCTTAGAAAACAATACGATATTGCAAGAATTTATTTTCTACTAGCTGTTGCCTGCGACTTTGTCCGTGTCAGCATACTGCATAGTATAATTACAAAGATGGATAATTTTCCCCTCTTTCCTTACCCAAAGGGTAAAAACGGGACCCGATAACAAAGATATTTCAGTCTGTTCGTCTGTCTGTCTGTCCATATCCAGACTGTACCTCCCCTTTGTAACATGTAGTGAATATTATTAAAGTATGGATACAATTGAGTATTTTTTGGTCATATACCTAGTCAAGTGCCTACCTGTTACGAGGGCTGCTATTTATGTATCCGGAATTAAAAAAAGAAACAAACATATATCATTTAATATGGTTTTATTGCTTTTCAAAATATTCGCCGCGATGATCGACACACTTTTGCATACGCTGGAACCAATTTTCATAGCACTTTTTCCATTCTGATTGAGGTATCTCCAAAACGTGCATTTTGAACACATCAACCAATGAGTTTCTAAAATACTAGAGTGGCAACGTCTTACAAACGATTCTCAGAAATGCGTAACCACTTGATAGCCCAAAAGACAATGTCACTTCATAATGTTATTATGTCATTATGTATGGCAGATATGCCTGCAGGCATCTTCAAAGTGGTGACACGTTGCTGTCGTAAACTGCCAATCTAGTTACGTTAGTAGCATACAATATCATTGGCATCAACAGCCTCTTCGCGGCTCGAAAAACGTTGACCACGTAATTTGTTCTTCGCGTATGGAAATAAAAAGAAATCGTTAGGTGCCAAATCAGGGCTGTACGGCGGATGACCAGTCAATTCGATCTTTTGACCCTCCAAAAACTGAGTTGTTTCAGCTGAGGTGTGACAGCTAGCATTGTCGTGATGTAATATGATTCTGCGTTGTCGGTTGTCCTTTCTTATTTCTTCAAAGACTTCTGGTAAACAAATGGTCGTATACCATTCAGAATTAACCGTTTTACGATTCTCTAATGGCACATAGCCACATGTCCATTAATTCCAAAAAAACAGGCGACCATTTGCTTCAAAGTACTTTTTGCACGAGTAACTTTTGTTGGTTTCGGCTCATCTTGGAACACCCACACCGTTGACTGTTGTTTAGTTTCGGGGTCATATGCATAGATCCAAGATTCATCACCTGTGTAGATATTATAAACGGCTTTTGACGTACCACGGTTGTATTTTTTTATCATTTTTTTGCACCAATCGACACGAGCCCGTTTTTGATCGATTGTCAAGTTGTGCGGAATCCAACGCGAACATATTTTTTTTATTATGTATGCTCGTCATACTTATGCCTAAGGACGCCTCTATCTCGCGATATGTAACATGACGATCACGCATTATTAGTTCCCGCACAGCATCTATATTTTGTGGGACAACAGCTGTTTTTGGGCGACCTTCTTTATTTTCATCCGTGAGCATAGACCGCCCACGATTAAACTCACTGTACCAGTGATAAACAGTGGTTTTTGATGGTGCTTCATCTCCAAAAGTTGCGGTGAGTTGAATAAAGCACTGTTGTTGATTTAGCCCACGCCGAAAATCGTAGTAAATCATTGCACGAAAATGTTCACGCGTTAAATCTATGGCAAATGAAGACACGCAATTTTCAAAATGACGCCACAATGGAAAAATAATTGACAGTCACATGAAACAAAATGTATTCTTCAACCAAAGAGTTCTATTTTCAAATGTTGTAATTACTTTTTAAATATTGTTCTTGTAAGTGGCCAGTTCCGGATACATAAATAGCAGCCCTCGTAGACCCAGATCCCAGAGCGATAAGACAACTTACTATCACAATATGGATGAAACCTTAGGTTCTCAGTAATACCTTCGAATTTATGAAGCTCTACATGGAGCTATACTCACTCTCACTCACTCATAATGTGTAAAAATATCTGTCTGTCTGTCTGTTAAGGCTCCATTCCACCGCTGGTGCGCGTGGCCGTGCATGGCCGCGTGGGCGTGCATGGATTTATTTCTTTGACTTGACACAATTCGTGCGTAGCGTGTGCGTGGGTTGCAGTGGACACAGTCACATATATTTTCTTACAAAGCGAAGCTTGACGCACGTGCGTAGCCTCTCCGTGCGCCGCGGTGGAATGGAGCCCTAACTTCTTCACGCCCAAACCGCTTAACCGATTTTGCAGAAATTTGGTACAGATATACTTTGAGAGTTAAAGTATACTTATCCGTTTTTAGCTTAAGGCGACGCCTTGATAATTTGGCTGTAGGCTGTAGCGATATCGATTTTTCTCAGCAATGACTAAAGCTAAGAAATTAAAGTTCATTGTCAGTATTCATCATGTCTTTGTCTGTTATTGATTCATCGTAATCATCAACAAAATCATTGTAATTTTCATCGTTCATCCAATCACGACACTGCCTGTTTCAGTCATCATCCTTGTCGTCATCAGCTAAGGTAAGGGTAAGGTAACACCGCGTTAAAGTAAAAAACCGTGTTGGATACGTTTTAGATTGCTTGTTTTGTATTGGGCCGGTCTCTCATAGTAAACAAAAAATGGAAACTGCGTAAGGGACAAAATGGTTTTTGTCGCGTAATTTAAAAACTATAAATATACATTTCATATAAGCTATGGGCAAATTAAAGTGTATGCTTGAACCAATATATGTAAAAATTTTGGAAGCTTAAATCACTCTCCTCTGTTCACAAAATAGGAATCCCTTTTTTTACAGAGGTCTTTTTGATTGATTATTCTGTGTCATAAAAGTTGACCAATCGTGTTATGCTATGGGCAATTCACAGATAAAGACATGATGAATACTGACAATGAACTTTAATTTCTTAGCTTTAGTCATTGCTGAGAAAAATGGATATCGCTACAGCCTACAGCCAAATTATCAAGGCGTCGCCTTAAGCTAAAAACGGATAAGTATACTTTAACTCTCAAAGTATATCTGTACCAAATTTCTGCAAAATCGGTTAAGCGGTTTGGGCGTGAAGAGGTTACAGACAGACAGACGGACAGACATTTTTACACATTATGAGTGAGTGAGTGAGAGTGAGTATAGCTCCATGTAGAGCTTCACAAATTCGAAGGTATTCTAAGTACATAAGGAACTACTGAGAACCTAAGGTTTCATCCATATTGTGATAGTAAGTTGTCTTATCGCTCTGGGATCTGGGTCTAACTTACAGGTAGGCACTTGACTAGGTATATGACCAAAAAATACTCAATTGTATCCATATTTTAATTATTATATTCACTACATGTTACAAAGGGGAGGTACAGTCTGGATATGGACAGACAGACAGACGAACAGACTGAAATATCTTTGTTATCGGGTCCCGTTTTTACCCTTTGGGTAAGGAAAGAGGGGAAAATTATCCATCTTTGTAATTATACTATGCAGTATGCTGACACGGACAAAGTCGCGGGCAACAGCTAGTAGAAAATAAATTCTTGCAATATTGTATTGTTTTCTAAGGAGTCATATTAATTTATAAAATAAAAATTAACGCCTTTGAAAAAAAATAGCAACAAAGTTATTTTCAAAACGTCTGATAATATTTTTGGTCATTGAAAAGTGTCTTACACTACACGATACTAGTTTAGAACAATAATCTACAAATTATATATAAATATTAGCCATCAGAAAATAAGTAAAGTAAGACTAATTTTTTGTCCACTTTGGTACCTGGGGAGTTTCAAAAAAATAATACAACAGCCATTTTGGCATGTCCTTCATTTTAATATTTATTTTATTGAAAACTTTGACCATTATTGGTATTTATTTATAAAGTAACTGAAAGAGTGTCTATTTGTACTTTATTTTGGATAATTAAAAACTTAATTAAAATAGAAAGAAAAAAGAAATTATAGTGATATAATTTATCAAGCCCCTCTTTTTTCAGTGTCCCCATTAACAATTTAAAACTTCGGACTGAATTAAATTAAAATTTTCTGGAAATACTTGACACATTCAATTGTTTTTTTGGTTAGATGAACCAAGTTCTTTACTTTTAAGGCTCAATTTAAAGCGTAAGACTACTTTAATCCATTTAAATTTGCAGTTATCTGTTGTCCCCGGAATATGCTATTTCCGGACATTCCAGTTTTGTTACCATAATTTTTTCATGATAACATTCTACTAAAATAAATTTTTTGTGTTCTGTTTATGGCGAAACTAATATTCAGTACGATGGGCAATTTTAATACGGCTTGGCTGAGTAATTTTTTCGGTGGTGCAAAGAAATGTAATCAGTTGGAATGGACCAACATTGATAGTCAGGTTTGTTACGACTGTTTGATACTTTTTACTATCTTTATTTGTAACATAATAGTTTGTAAAGATAGACTGATTTTTGAACTAAAAGTAAGTGTGTGTAGTTTGATTCAGCGTAAAACAGAAAAAGTTATACATGTCTTCAAGTTTAAGGTAGACGCATAATGTTACTTCGGTTTTGTTACTGCTTACAGGGTAACATATACACGGACCGGCAAAGTAACAAAACCGAAAGCACAAAGCTAGTCATACACTGTGGATTTGCATGGTGATAAATTATCTAAGAAGTTTCAATTAAATACAATTTTTGTAAAGTTAAAGATAGCTGATAGTTTTAAAATTTTTGTTTTACAAATAGGTATAGGGAGAGGTTAAAAAATTAAAATCCAGAGTAAATTAAAGAAAATTTTACGAAGATTAAATAAAAAAAGAAAAACATATCGGAACTGAATCTAGCTGAGGCAGAAGCTAGAATAGACGAGTGGAGTTAAGAAAAAATAATTGCTTATTTTAATATAATATTGAATTCTAAGTCTTGTACACTATGCCTTAAAATTTTGTTACTGTCGGTTTACGGTTACTGTCCCTGAATTTATTTAAGGTATTTTTAAGATTTTGACGTAAATTTCTATCTTATGAGATATGTCTCCTGTCTTAGCTAAAACAATTTATATTAAGCGTTTTTAATTATTGCATTCAAATTTTAAACAGCTCAATTTTTGAGAAAGTATTATAGGTAGAAAATGGATGTAGTTTTGGAACCCGAAATAAAAAATTGAATTTTCTAATCTGTTTAAAATGTGCAGTGTCTTAATTTTTTATGTAAATAACGTAAAAGAACTGTATTGTTTCAATAAATACGTAAGAGTCTCAAAATATATTATAGTTTTATTTCTATTCAACTTGATTATGGTAACAAAACGGACACAAATTTGATACTAACTCACATATTTTTGATTTTTTTAGTAGTAAATAGTCTATTAGTCACAAAAAAATATGACATTTAATAAATTTAGTATATACTATTATAACTAAAATCATAAAACCGCCATATGTGAAAGTTATTATTTTTGGCCGATTTTTGTCTGTTGTAGTATTTTTTTGAAACTCCCCACCTGGTACCTGACCAGGTGTCACACTTAGAGCTACACAAATTCGCATAAATAAATAAATAAAATATCTTTTTATTCAAAATGGGTATCATGATACTCTTTTTGAAAGTCGAACGAAGAAACTACGTTGCCTACCACCGGTTCGGGAACTACCCCGCCGAGAAGAACCGGCGTAAGAAACTCGCACGGGGCTTTTACTAAAAGAATGGAAAATTACAATGTTATGGCTTACAGCTATGTAACAAAAATAAAAGTAACCTGGAGCCACCCTATTCCCAAGGTGTGTTGTCCTCGATGAAATCATTGACTTTATAATACGCTTTAGCACACAAACGTTCTTTAACTGCTTTTTTAAATTTGTTTAAAGGTAGATTTTGAACATTTTCTGGGATTTTATTGTATAGGCGTATACATTGGCCTTTAAAGGATTTGCATACTTTGGCTAGTCTGAACATTGGTATTGCTAACTTGTTCTTATTTCTAGTATTTACATTATGATTATCACTTTTCTTTTTGAAAATATTTATGTTCTTTCTAACATATAAGAGATTTTCCAAAATGTATTGAGATGCGACGGTCAGAATTCTTATTTCTTTAAATTTTTGTCTTAGAGATTCAAAAGACAACATCTTATAAATAGAACGAAAAAGCTTCTGCAGCACAAATATTGTATTAATGTCCGCCGCGTTTCCCCACAAGAGGATGCCGTAAGACATTATGCTATGAAAGTAGCTAAAATAAACTAGTCGCGCGGTCTCTACATCAGTGATTTCACGAATTTTTTTAACAGCATATGCTGCAGAACTAAGCTTATCTATCTGCCAGTTTTGCTATATGTGGACCCCATTATAACTTACAATCCAGCGTTATGCCTAGGAATACAGTGGTGTCTACTAAATTCATTTTCTCATCATTTAATAGTACATTGGTTTGTATAATAGTACATTGGTTTGTACTTGCCTAACATTTGGCAAGATAAATTTTATACATTTTGTTTTATTAGAGTTCAAAAGTAAATTATTAGCATTAAACCAATGTACTATTTTTGAGAGAGCACTATTTACCACGCCATAATTAAATTGTCGCCTCTTCACATTAAAAATTAGTGAAGTGTCATCAGCAAAAAGTACTATCTCATGCTTATCTTTAACAAGATAAGGTAAATCATTTATATAGATGAGAAAAAGAAAAGGGCCTAAAATGGACCCTTGTGGCACACCTAGTTTTATTTTGGTTCCATTAGACCTTATGGAGTTAACTTCCACCCTCTGCGTTCTATTTGTAAGGTAAGATTTTAGAAGTTTAAGTGCCGTGCCCCTTATACCATAATGGTGTAGTTTTCTTATTAGAGTATCATACTCCACACAGTCAAATGCTTTAGAGAGATCGCAGAAAATACCAAGTGCATCCTGCGACCCCTCCCAAGCTTCAAAAATACTACACAGAAGACTAATGCCTGCATCTGTTGTAGACCGACCTTTAGTAAAACCAAATTGATTATTATGTAATAAATTATTTGAGTTAAAGTGAGCAAGTAATTGATTTAAAATTATTTTTTCAAAGATTTTACTTAAAGTCGGCAATATGGATATTGATCTATAGTTGGCTGGGTCTGATTTCTTCTCAGCTTTAAATAGAGGCATCACCTTGCTGTGCTTCATTAAGTCTGGGAACACACCACTTTTAATACAATTATTAAAAACTAAAGCTAGGTAAGGGGCAATGATGTCAATTACTGATTTTATAATTTTTGTGGACATACCCCAGAGATCAGTGGTACTTTTAATATTGATTGATTTGAAAGTCTTGATAATATCTCTGGAGTCAACATCTTTAAAAATAAAATTGACATCACATTCCTTGACATGTTCTCTAAGTATTTTTTCGGCAACTGTGGGTGATGAATTTAAGTTCTTTGTAGTTGAGATTGGAATGTCTGCAAAAAATTTCTCAAAGACTGTCGCAACCTCAAGATCAGAATTGATTTTTTTATCATTAATTAAAAGTTCAAATTTAGAGTTACGACAGGTGACTTTTCCAGTCTCATCCGCAATTATTTTCCAAGTGGTTTTCACTTTATTTTTAGTCTCTAATTTTCTCTTTAATGTGAAGTGCCTTCGCTGCTTGACAGGCCTTTTTAAAAGTTTTCGAGTATTTCTTGACGTACAATTTAAAAGCTTCACTCCGGTTTATAGTTTTCTCGTTATACAAATCATATAATTTTTGTCTACTTACAATAATACCTGTAGTTGCCCATTTTTTGAAATTATTTCTTTTATTATTCAAGCTGACCGTTTTAGAAGTAAATACAGCGTTATATTGCTGTTTTACTCTATTGAATATATTGTTAAACGCTTTATCTGGATCATTTGATGCATTCAAGTTCTCAAAACTTGATAATAATAATTTACTTCTAAACTTCTCAATGCGTTTTGTATTTATAGGTATATATTCAATTTTTTCTTTAAAATTATTATCACAATTTATATTAAATGAAGCTAACTGTCCACAGTGATCAGAGCTTAATACATTAATTATTTCCTTTCTATAGGGAGTTATGTTGGTGAAAATATTATCTATGCAAGTCGCAGTTGTATCACAAATCCTTGTCGGCTCATTGAATAAATTAATAAGGTTATACGATTTGAACAATGATGTGAATCTAACAGTGGTGGAGTTTAAGTCTAGTAAATTAATATTGAAATCACCACATACTATAATCTTTTTGTTAGATGCACACACTTTTGTTAACACTTGCTCCATTATTTGTTCAAAAGAATCATATAAGCCGGATGGAGGTCTGTATACGCTTACAATAATAAGGTGGCTCAGCTCGATACAGGCTAACTCAGCAATTCGTTCAGTTGACAGTCTAACAATATTCTTACGTTCTTTAAATTTAAGTTTTTTCTTAATCAATATTAAGGAGCCACCTCTAATAGCATTCTCTCGACTGAACGAACTTGCTAGCTGGTGATCAGAATAATTAAATATCAATTCATAATTTTTTAACCAATGTTCTGATACACACAAAATGTCAATGTTACATTCATTTAAAAATAACTCAATTTCTAATTCTTTACCTATTTTTCCCTGTAAGTTCTGATGCACCAAGTTTATACTAAAATTACAATTTTGTCTAGAAATCTTACTAGGTTGTTGGTGGTAGGCATTAGTATTATTATTTTTGTTTAATAATATACTGCTAGAGTGTACCTCTGTTGTCCTAGAATCTAATTTAAATTATTTGGAACATATTCCAAGCTCTCAGTTACATATTGATTAGAATAAGAACACTGCTCAATAAAAGCAGTGGTCGGCTTAGCCAATTTTTTGGCTTGTCTTAAAACTATAAAGTTGTATAGCCATTTAGCTAAATGTCGAGTTAAAAAATTAGATAAGAAATACTTATCATATGTCAAATTACCTAATCTAGAATTGAAAATATTATTAATGTCCACCACATCTATTTGTGGTAAGGTATTGCTTAATACTAAACAATTTTGATTTGTTGCACTACATAGTAGGCTGTTCACCTTAAACCTAATATAATTTTCCTTACTCTCGTGTGGCAATTTCTTAATGTAAGGAAAGGTAAACAAAATAAGTCGACTAACGTTTTCTTTTCTACTTAATGTATCAATATAATCAGTCATTTGTTTTTTGTTTATCTTTCCCCTTCTCCCGACTAAGATAACTATGGTTGTGTTGGGACAGCAAGCAGAATTTATTGCCCGGCTAATTACTTGTTCAAATGATGCCCTGGGCAAACAAGTACTAATTACTTGCTGACACACACTTAATTTGTTTATAAGTACACTAACGCTATGTCCTATTTCATCACAGTATATATTAACTGGGGCATCTGTCCTATTATGATTATATTTTAAGGGTTCAGTATGAGCCTTATCTGAACAAGTAACTGAAATGTCAAGATCATGCTGTGAATGATTTACATTTCTGAAACACTGACAGTTATTGAGCAAAGAGTTTACTCATTCCTCATTGTAGCGTCCCATTTCTATTAAACCATCCATAGCCGATATATGACAGACAATTTCTTTTTGCGCTAATTCATATTTAATTTTTATTTGTGTTAGGGCGCTATGTAGTTCTGTAATTTCAGACTGAAGGCTACATACATCAGCCTCGTAGCTAAGCCTAGTATGTTCCAACTCTTCACAGCAGCTCAATAATTGATCTTTAACTATTTGTTTATTTTTTGATAAATTTTTAAGCTGCTTCACAATTTTTCGGTTTTTTTGTAGCAATTCTTCAGTTTTTCTAATACATTTTTTAACTTTAACATATTTTTTTATCTTCCTTTTACTGTTCATAGTGTGACAAGCCATTATTGTGTCATCACCAGTCAAGTCAATGGTAGTTATGTTATTTTTTGAAAGGTCCTTTACACTTCCCAAAAGTTCATCATATAAACTTTGTGTTTTTTCAATTTTTTTTTAATTTAGTTCACACTCTAGGGACTTAATATACTCCTGAGCATCCTGAAGCTTCTTTTTAATATTACAAGTGTCCTCTAGGCATTGTTCATATTCCACTCTGCAATTGTCAAAACTGTCCACAACACTTTGTAGTTAAATGTTACGCTCACAGGTAAGTTCATATTGTTGACTTAATTTGTTAAGTTCTAATTTTAAATCAGCATTTTTTTGCAAAATAAAAAGCATTTCCTGTTCATTCTCATCGCGTTCAGTAAGTAGCCGTTGACATTGCACCTTTGAGTCCTTTAGCTCCTGGAGAGCAACTCGGAGTTGTTCTTCTATCCGGCGGGCTACATTTGAACGTGTCATCATTTTGCTAATTTATTTGTTCCTGATATCTGAAACTGAAAACAGATATTATTTAACGGGGTGAAAAATGTAAAGTAAAAGCTCACCTTCTGCACAATTGAAACTAGCCAGCCCCAAATTTTGTTTTAGTTGTACCGTATGTACACAGGAAACGGTTGAAATTAATGTAGCAAAATGAAGAGATGAAAAGAAAGTTATGTAAAATGAGAGAAAAGGATCAGGAAAGACAGAATAGACAGATTAAAGTGGTGACTGAAATCTGTGTATACTGTACTGAAATATTATGTAAAACAAAAATATATTTTAATTGAACAAATTTGAGAATGACAGAGTATGTTAGTTATATAAGTACACTCTTTTAATATACTGTATTGTAATTTGTAAGTGTTTCAGAGTATGTTAGTGTTGTTTTTTTATCATCTACTTTGCTTTAACATCAGTTAAACCAAGAGAGTGATGATGAAAAGATTGGTAATTACTAATTTGTTTTAGTTATTAAATGTAAGTACTTACATAGACTATATATAAAATTTGTTGTGAGAGCAGTCAAATATAATAGTAGCTAACACGGTCGGCTAGTGTATGTCCATCATCTTTTTAGCTTTCACAAACGTTAAGCCAAGAGAGAACTAACAAAGCCAAAGTGTAAACCTTGTTTGTAAGTGACTCAGGGTAAGTTTTGTGAAGTGTTAGGTGTCAATATCATATAATATTGAGCAGAAGGTGAATTAGTATGTGAATAAAACACTATACTCCCCGGGTTTTTTGCAGAATATCAGGAACAAAATTCATCCACTTTGATTTCGTAAAGTTCGTTAGCTTGCCGTCAGCTGTCACTTTAGAACTTCTTGGAAGTCCACATTAAAGTTCATTATCTAATAAAATTATTATTTTTTCTTGAAGTTTACACACTAAGCATTAGTTTTACAAACAATTTTAACACAAATTACATAATTAAATTACAATTTTTTAATCGGGAGATACAATTTGGCGTATTGTCACAAATGTTGCCACACGAGAAAAAAAAGGCAGGTATTCTAAGTACACGAGGCACTACCAAGAACCTATGGTTTCATCCATCAGAAAGTAAGTTATGTCTTATCCTTTTGGGATCCAGGTTTAATAGAAACGGAATGCGAAACGGCAGTGCTCAATGAGCTGTCATGTCGTGAGTCAAAATGCAATACCAAGATGGCGCCGACGATCCGTTTCATTGTTACATTTTGTACATTTTTTTTCTTTTTTTCTATTGAATCATATTTTATGACACCTAAAAACATTTTACAAGAAGTTACGTGTAAAACAATACATAACTATAGTGAAAAATTCATTTTAAAGATACGTTAACAAAAAATAACGTTCCGTCACATTGTAACTTCAAACACGTATAAAAAAAACTACGCATCTCCTGGTGTCATTTGAAAGGGGCAACTAACCCCTATAAAATGCCACCCTTCCCCCCCCCCCTCCCTACAATGCGTGATTCAAATGCCAATTCTATTTTTTCCGCGACAATACGTTAGAACTTAGAAGTCCAGAGTTGTCCAGTTGTTTAGGTTACATGGTTAAATTTCACAAGTGATATTTATAGATAGATATCTAACAATTGGCGCTTAATAAATCATCTTGGCGAATAATACTATTCAAGAAAAATGATTTCGTTTCAGGTGCTCAATCTCAACAGTTGTCGCATAAAATTCTTGCCGCCGCGACTTTTCAACCGTCTACCGAATTTGAAGAAACTTGATTTAAGCGAAAACTACTTTGTTACGTTCAACACTGATGTTCTGAGGCCACTGAAGAAGTTAGAGAGGATAGAACTTAGAAATGATTTCTTACACTGTTCACCGGATATCATAGCCGCCGAAACTTACATAGCTTCCCAGAGAATAGCCTATAATAAACTGTGTACGAAGAAGTTACCGAAAATTTCCGAGAAAATGATATCGATGGTGACCGAAAGAGAGCCGGTTAACATCGACGGAATCTGGAACATCACTGGCGAGAAGAACCGGACGGAACCGGTTCTCCAGCAGAACAAAACCTTGACGCCCTTCGAGAAGTTCGACAAAGATTTCTCGGCGTTTCAGGCGTTTATAATCGGCTTGGAGGTGGGGCTAGCGGTAGGCGTGGTCGGTACGTACGTGTGGCTGCGGCGCTTCTGCAGCTGCGGGCAACTAAACTGTATCGCCCCGCGACGAAGAAGGCCTCGGAATAGAAACGACGAGGTCAGAAATCATCTACTTAGAAATAACTTCGCCAACGTAGATTTGGAAACTCCGCCGATATTCCGACGGGAAATGCCCGATAGGAGGGCCCCCGGTCCTCCCACCGCCCCTGTCTACGAGACTATAAGCCCGAGACCGACAAGAGAGCCACCATCGATGGCGGACGTGATAAGAAGACCGGAGACGCCGCCGCCGCCCTACCATGAGTGTAGACTAAACATTTAAATGGACTTCAAAGATGGGAACAATGGTTAAAAAATATGATTCATGATACGCCATGCAACTTTGCCAAGGTGAAACTGAAAAACTACTATAAAAACGAGCGATATAAAAAAAATCTAAGCAAATATGAATTTAGTTTTTAGAATGGATGAATGATTGTTATGTTATGAGTTATAACTTATGAGTCATAGGTCAATGATATGAATATTATAAATTCGCAAAGAGAAAATTTTAACAATGAGGTGCATCATTTTTTGTCGGTATATGTTTATTTTTCTCTATGATATGCGTGGATGCCTGATTGATGTCTAGATTTCTCAATGGTCCAATCACTTTTCACTATAAATAAGGTAGAGATAAGAATATTAGTCACAGTGCATTATCAAGATATTACTCAATATTGGAGTTAAAGGATGATAGGTGTGTTGCAATATAGGTAAATAAGTCTGAGTTGATTGTTATTAAAATGGGTTTTATGATATAGGATGTGACAAATGTAAATGTTTTTAGAATAATTTTACTGATAGGGTTCTTGAAGTGTTAAGTGTCTATACAACACACTGTGCCGAAGTTCTGCGGCGGAAATTCCGCATGATTATTGATTACGTCAGCAATGTCAAACGCATACATGGAATCATGCAGAAATTCCGCCGCGGAACTTCGGCATAGTGTGTTTAGACACTTATTTGTGATTTTTATACTATTGATAAGAGGTAAACAAATTAATAAAATCGTAAAATAAGACTTCTAGATATTTATTTTACATCATAAATACCAGTATCACAATACTTATAAAATTATAAACTCTGTCAATTATAATAAAACTATATATCCATAATCAGACTCATCATAGAATTTAATATAAATTCCTTAACAAAATACATACTTTGGGTAACTTTATAACTTTTGTACATTTACCCCCCGACGAATAAAATTAACTGTTGTCTTATGTTATATGTAAGCCATAGCCCATCATACTACGGTTTACCGGAAAGGTCCACCTGTGCAGGTATGCCTTTGAGGTAGACCGTGTGGGAATAGACCTGTGCAGTTTTTTGGACCTGCACAGGCGACCGGCGCAAAATCGAAAATCAATTCTTTCGACTGACACCTGCACAGGCACGGTTTATGGGAGAGGTCTACCTGTGCAGGTACACAGGTGGACCTCTCCAGTAGACCGTAGCGTGTATGGCAGCCATTAGTCACGTTATATGCCAATATGCCAGGACAAGCAGTAAGCACCTTATGGCAGGCCTTGTATTATATATGTATATTGTAGTTATTACCTTTGTTAATATTTTTATTAGACAGGGGGACAGTCAACAATACTAATGGCAAAAATTGATCACATGTCATATGGCATTTAAAATAGCGAAACAAATTATTATTATTAATGTTGTTATTTTGAGTTTTTGCCTCGATTTGCTCTTCGTTCTAAAATAAATAATACCTTATTTACAGAGTTACTATTTGTATCTTATAAAAATGTAGAAGAGGAATGTACGTTTCACTTATTGTTATTGAAAATGACAAAAAATAAATTAAATCGGTTATTTTGTAAACAAACTGACTAAAAGTAACACAAAAGCATCGTGTTACTAAACTACAATAGCCCAAGTAAATAAAGCATATCCCTAAACATTTGATTAAAAGTACATATTAAAAATGCTTTTAAATACAAAATTCAAGAAAACATACATTTAAAAATATAAAAATTTGAACTATCATTAATTTGTCTTTAAAAACTCGATAAAAATGCAAGGCATTGTTTGATTTTTAAAAATATTTTGTACAATTTATAGTTAATAGTTGTCATAAAACATATTTTACTATGCTAGGCACAATACGGCATATCAGATCCATGCATACCAAAGTTGTACATAAAATAAATATGGGACAGTGGGATGGAATACTAGGGTTCAGATCATAATAATCAACTCTAGCGGTTTTGTCAAAAGGAGATATTATCACAGTTTAAGAATACTATAAGGTAAAAGACCTAATGCTAGACACTGAACTAATAGATGACACTTATGACAAAAATACCATAAAAATAAGAATTACTCTAATTATTTCTCACCACTGTAAATTTTATAAGCTTCTCAAGCTATCTGTTGAATAGGCTACTTGACCTATATTCAATTTCATTGAACAAATGCATATTCCTAGTAGAACTTGGCCTAGGAAACCGTATTTCACCCTTATCATCAAATAAAAGCTTATGATTGATAAATAAAGTCGATTTGAAAATATGATTTTATGAAAATAGGATTTGTACTGACGAAAACGCTTTTGCGGTAGTTCCGATTTGGATGTGACGTCATCCTCATAGTAATTTAATATCTTTTATTTATCGCGCTCGTTATATGTAAGTTTATTTGTACATAATTAATAGAATAAGCCTAGAAAGATTTGTAAAATATATTTTCTTGAATAATTCACTTAAAACATCAGTTTTATATATTATCTCCATTTATTGTAGACGGGAAATGAAATGGCCAAAACTTTTCTCCAAAAGTTTTCAACATTACAAATGATTTCTAATTTCTTATTTTATTCTTTTATAATTTTTGGGCACTTTTAGACTCGTACATTTAGCACATAAAAAAATGTTCAATAAAGAGAGTTTAAAATACAAAGCGTATGACGTCACACTATGGCGGACAGTGTTTTCGGCGCCATTTATGAGGCATATTCTTCAATAAACATTTTTATGGGTTTCTACTGTGTAAAATATTAAAATATTAGTTTTTTTGTGAAAATGAATGATTAGCATGAAGAAAAAAAGTAGGTCAAGTAGCCTATTGAAAAAATATATTAGAGACGCCTTCGGGAACAAAATTTTAAAATGGGATCAGTTTTCGTAAATAATATGACCGCGTCAACACGCGCTCGGCAATTTCTTAGCAAATAGGTTAAGGAAGGCGAAATTTTGCACGTAAGTTTTGAATACATTTATTTGATTTTTTGTAATTTCTATTGATTTCATTGGATTAATGTTTATTTAAGATTTTTTATCCATTTTCCCTAACAATATAAAGGGTGTCTACTATTAGTTCTTGAAAATGTAAAAAACCTAATAGATGACATGGATCTCATCTTTGAGTTTTGCAATACATACTAAAGTTATTTTGTACTTTATTCTACTGCAAAAATCATCACTATTCTCTGAAAATATAATTCTATTAACAATCTAAGAACTTAGAACTACTGCACCTAAAAATTGACATGGTGTCTAATATTAGACCTTGTACTGATCTAAAAATCCGATTGCTTTAGTTTTTTAGCAGTAAAAAGAAGAAAAAGGAGAGCTGAGAAAAGAAAGAAGAAAAAAGAAGAGGCAAAAGAAGCATAGAGACTAAAGACTGAAAATAAATTTGCTAGGAAAAAAATATGAAAAATAAAAATAAAAGGAAAGATAGTTTCAGCATGGAAGAAGAATGAATATAATCTGGAGACAACGTGGATAATATTTCTGATGCATGTAGTTACTATGATGAAGTAAATGAAATCTTTTGAAAAATGGCAAATAAAGACCTAATAATAAGAAAAATGTAAATGTAATGTAATGTTCTATGTCAACTATTAGTTCATATTGGTGTCTACTATTAGTGATGTTCGTTTTTTGTGATGTCATCTATTAGTACTTATGACTAAGTTTACAAAAAGACCAATAATATATTTTTTAATTGATTTGTCAGACAATAATTATAATAGTTTTATTTTGTAAGAGTTACTGAAGACATGGAAGAAGTTATCAATCCTTTATTTTCATAAATATATATTTTATAACATTCAAATGTTTCATGTTTCCTTAAAGTGTCTGCCATTAGGTCTTTTCCCTTAACATCTTCATACAAACAGGTTTGAAAGTGTGCATTTTAGAGGTACCTAATACGGAACATGGCTGTGTGTATGTGCAAGTACACATCCAAAGTAATTACGCGTTTGTATTAATGTTTTAATATTCCAATGCTCCGAACCTTATGTACCCCAAGTCCCAACTAATTTCCCCGTCCCCTATGTTCTAAAATACTTTACCTTATAAATATTGCACTCACACAAACACACAAAGATTCACTGTTGTTCATTCATCATCATTATCTACAGCTATCTGGCTGATGTTGACGTAGTCGGGGTGTTGGGAGAAGACGTCGACTAGTTTGGCGAAGGTCGGCCTGAGGTCCGCACTGTAGGTCCAACAGTCGAGCATAACCTGGTATATCTCGTCCGGACAGTTATCCGGACGTTTTAGTCTTTCGCCGTTCTCGATTAGCTGTATTGCCTGTAATATGAATTGTTAAAAATATATTTTGTGCTTACCCGAAGATAAACATTTTCTAAAAGCTACACAATTTTAGTGCCATTTTAATAACATCTATTGTATTATTATTTTAGTTATTATCTTTCGTTATGAAAGGGAAGGCATGATATTGTAAAAAAAACGATTAACAATAACAATTTTAGGACCAAATTGGTTCTACACCTTGGTCGCCAACTCGCCAACATCGATCCACTAGCCTTAAACAGGTTAAATAGATCAATATCGATATGAAATGCTACTTATTTCTCGCGATGTACTATAATAATGTCCGGTTTTGTCACGAGTTTATCTTTAAAGATAAAATCATGTCAAAAACCCCTGAAAACAGACATCAATAATTATAAGTGAGCGTATATATTACCTCAATGCCCCTCATATCGCCGTACGGCTGCTGTCCGTACGAGAACATCTCCCACAAGGTCACCCCGTAGCTCCACACGTCGCTAGCATGACTGAATGTGCCGTAGTTGTACGCCTCGGGCGCATACCACTTGATCGGCCATTTGCCGCCCCGGGACGCGCGATAGTACGAGCTATCGGCTGATAAAGCGCGGGATAGACCGAAGTCACTGATCTTCGCTTGGTGTCTGGAATAAGAAGTTTAGGTTTAGGCCTAGTTTCTCTTTTTCGAAGACTTATTGAAAGTTTGGAGTCTTCTTTCTCTACGCGTGGAGAGTAAAAATTTGGCACTGCTACAAAGTGTGGCTGTGTCAATTTTAAATAATATGTTCTGTCCCGCTGATTTTGGAAGTTATTTTGCAGCTCAAAGTCGTGTCGCGACAATCAATGAATATATTATATTATAGTTTTAAATATTTTTATATTTATAATTTAAAAACCCTCACCTGCTAGCCAGCAATATATTCCTAGCCGCTAAATCTCGATGGACGAAGCGGCGTCGCTCGAGATAGCGCATGCCGGCCGCCACCTGCCACGCCCACAGCCGCAGCTCGTGCGCGCCGAACTCCGCCCGGTGTCGCGTCACGTACGCCAGTAGCGAGCCCAAGGGTACTAGCTCTTGAACCATGGCGAGCGGGGGACCCTGGATAATATTAGAAGGTTAGGAAACAAGAAAAACATTAATTACCTAACTGTAATTATTAAAATGAAGATTTTGACATAAATGCCCCATACATTATCTGTCAAACTCTTTATTAAATTGAAGTTCGTCATTAATTAATGTCTCTGAGTGCGGCCGTTAGCGTGTTTGCACACGCGCCGCAGCGGCGCCGCAGCGGCACCGCCACCGCGGCGGCGCCGCTGCATACTCATCCTTGTATTTCTATGGGCCCTCTTGACACGGCGCCGCCGCGGTGACGGCGGCGAGCGGTGCCGCAGTTTTCAACAAACATACGAAACTAATCGGACCCATGACGCGCCGCAGAACCTGTGGTGGAGACACCGCAGGTTTTGCAAGGCAAAAACGCTGCCGCTGCGGCGCCGTGTGTAATCACGCTTAGAGATATTGATAAGTTATTTTCACTGAAAAATATTTGTAAATGTTATAGGAAAGGAAGTATTATGTCAAGCTTATACTGACATTAACAATCTCAAAAGTGGGACAATTTAAGTATGCGCCTTTCCCAGACTCTCTGACTCTCTTTGGCCTCCAGCATGCAGCGACTTGACCCGGACGGACACAATTACACACACACACAAACTCACCAGGCACACGCCAATAATCCGCACGATGCATCTATGTCGCAGCGCCATCATGAGTTTGGCCTCAGCTAGGAACTCTCGGCGGTTGGCGTCGTGTTGTGCGTGCAGCGTCTTGACCGCGACGGGCGCGCCGGCGTACAGCGCGCGCACCACCGACCCGAATTCACCCTCGCCGATCACCGCGCCCAGCGTTAGATCGTGGAGGGGAATGAACTCTGGAATGGAATGCATTTTTATGTAACGTTTGCTTATCCTTCTTTCGGGCCCATAATTTACAGGGTGTAACAAAACTAAGTGATAATACTTTAGGGTGTGTATGTGTTCCTTATATTATACATTTCGGTGTGAAAGTGGCAGCGCTGAAAGAGTAACTTTTTTTCATGTTTGTATGGAAAAATTAAAGACGCGCAGGCGCTTGCTCATACAAATCACAAAAAAAACATTTGCTACTTTAGCGCTGCTACTTTCACAGTTAACTCTATAAGGAACACATACACACCCTAAAGTGTTATAACTTAGTTTTGTTACATCTTGTATAAGAGAATATACTCAAAAATGTTCGAAAGTAGGGTTGCCAGGCGTCGGCATAAAATGACATAATCAAAATTTTTTTTAGTCCTTTGGAAGATCTCTTGGTGAATCTGAATGAGATATGAGTACAGCTGCTTAAAGTTTTGTGCTCCTATATTTAATAACAACTCATCTTTCTGACTTATTAAAATTACCTTGCAGCGTAGACAGCTGGCCATCAGAATTAATTGATATTTCGTTGTAGTTCTCCGCTAGGGTAGCCACCATGTTGTTATTCACAGGCACTTTGTAAGTATCGTTGTCTGCTTCATCGTTGTTATTCATACTGTCGTTGTTAAAGTCAGATGAGAACGACAGATTCCGCGCGAGTAATTCAAACGAAGTGTTGTTTGGACTTTGATTGTCGTTGAGGATGTCATGTTTCACCAGCGATAATGACTGATTCAGAGGTACTTTGCTCGGTGACTTCTTTGTTCGAGGCATTGTTGAGAACTAAAACAATTTAAATAATAAATATTATGTATTTATAGATTACATTGCAACAACATTCTTAACTGACTAAACACTTTTTAAGTTTTGTCACGAATTAGGACACATTAAGTTGATTATTGTTATTAGAAATTAGGAACACTTTTGTCCTGCGGTGTGCTTCTTGCTTTGGCATTTTTGAGAGTTATATTTTGTAAATTCATCAATTCGAAACTGTATTAATCGACAGCAGAATCGACCTACAGTACACACTACTATTGTCTATTTCTGTCATCAAGAATGAAAAAATATATATATGGAAATAAATACCTCTGGCAATGGTGGTTTGGGTTTAGGCGGCACAGGTGCGGTCAGTTTAGTGGGCAGTCCGTCCGGCACTGTGCTGTAGTGCTCTATTAGCCTCTCCAGCGATTCCAGATACGGACCATCATCAATAAACAACCAGTCTCCCTGAAAAAAAAAATGGTTTCGTTTGTTAGGTCCAAATCACATTGACGTCCAGTTCCAGAGTTTTTACGCCATTTTCGCCTTTAAAAAGATTTTAAGACAAAATATATTTCGCGCGTCGACGCTTCTGATATTATGCTGATGAATATGATATTGTGTCGTACCGCTCTGCGCTAGTGCAAGTCGTTCTTAAGTACTGTGGATTCCCAGCGCAGTAACAAGCGGAAAAGTTTTACGTTCTTTTTAGCCTCCACTTCACTTACACTCACTCAGTTACTTAAAACCCTTTATTTTGTTTTCAACAAAAAAAAAAAAGAAGTAACAAGTTAAATTAATAGATAGTTACCTCTTTCCTAATAATAAAGTTGTACGGCGTATTTTCACTGCGCATAGTCAGTACGTATGCCCCAGTGTTTCTCTCACTGTACCGCACTAGGTACACCCCGTCTGACGCTTTGTCCTGTATGTTGTTCTGTTTGCAGTACTCCTCTAGAGTTTTGACTGCCTCCTCTCGGTTTAACGTGCCGTGGTACCATAGACTCTTGGATGTGTTCGGCGGGCCGGGTTTGTGGTTTTCTGTAAAAAGGTTTTATCATAGAGGAAAATAATACACGGGGCAGGTTTTATATTTGAAAATAGACTTGTTAATAAAGTTATCTTTTTACGGGGATTTATTTTACCGATGCTGTCCTTCGCTGATACGCTGGAAATGCCACAGAAAACAACAGTAATAACAACATAAGATAATATGTGCTGTATGTTTATATTAGTGAGAGAGATGCAAAAATGTTGCATAATATGGAATCATTTTGTTTAGAGGTTACTTCACTGTTCAGTGCTATGATATAATATTATAAAAAAAAGGTAGATATCGCACTAGCGCGTAGAATCTGGGGCAGGCAAATGAACCTAATTAGTGTCTTTACGAATTAGTTGCATGTTGGCTGCGAGCGAGTGACGACGAGTGACGTTTTTGATTAAAAATGCCATATCGTGTATTCAGAAAATGCAAAATTTATAACAAAAAGGATGAAAAAGTTCCATACCATACGGAATTACATGAAAACATCTTAGTAATTTACATTATAAGTGAATATTTTCCAAAATTTTTGAAAAAATATTTAATGCTTTATTTTATACTGAAAAAGGATAGAGAATACAGAGAATACGGACGACAACTGTAGCGAGATAAGGACAGATAGTCGCGTGCCATAGAATAATCAATCCCACACATACATCAGTCATTTCATAAAGTTATTTAACATTTTAATTCTAATGAAAACTAGCCAAGTAGAATCTAATCTAGTTTAAGATCTCAAATTATTTAAATAACATTAATTGTTATAGATATTTAATAAATTCTAGTTCGTTCGAAAAGTTATTTGGTTCCTATACATACATATTTCGATTTTCCATGGAACTTGGCACTCATTTAGATCTCCATCCTTTTTACGGCGAAGTCCATAGACAAGAATAATGTTTGTATGGAACTTGGCTTTCCATTTTTACATATTTTATGTTTTTGGTGGGATATCATTACTTTTTGTAAAGAAAACTTTCCGAGCAAGGGTAGACAGTAGACGTCTTAATCTTCCCAGTTCAAACATACATAATATTCGACTATATTCAATCGCAACCTTAAGGTGTTGTTTCACCACTTCCCGACGAGTATCGGATATGCTATCCGCAACTTATCTGGCAGATACTTCATCTATCAGATAAATTGTGGATAGCTTATCTGAAACTTAACTGACAGATCCTTCATCTGTCAGATAAATTGTCGATAGCCTATCTGAAACTAATCAGGAAGTGGGGAAATAGCCCTAAGCCTTGTTGAGTATCAGACGAATAAAACAAAGAAAATTCAAGCGAATGGAAAAAGCTGCAGCTACCATCAGGAGGCATATTATGGAATAATACGGTATAACACAAGTGTATTTCCAGTCATTAACTATAGGGTACAGCTTATTGTGCGGAAGTAAAGTAGCTATTAATATTAGACAGCTGTCTAACAAACAAACAGACAGACAGACGGACGGACGAACGGACAGACGGACAGACAGACGGACAGACGTATTAAAAGAATTATATGTCTATTCCCGGGACTCAAACTATATCTCCATACCAAATTTAAGAACAATCGGTACAAGTAATTTGGGCGTGAAGAGGTAACAGACAGACAGACATACTTCATAAAGTCACCTTCTATTAATTTCCTAAAGTTTTTTCACTTCACAAATAAATATTTACGGGGAGCTCCCATACAATAAATGTGATTTTTTGGCCTTTTTTGCTCAAAATCAATAATGGCAGCCGGTAGATACTTAAAAATTTCACAAAATCTTTAATTATATTTTTGTTTTCATAATTTATAATAAAAGTAAAATAAAGTAAATATGGGGGTTCTCCATACAAGAAATACAATTTTTGCCTAGTTTCGCTCTGTCCGACTCACACTTGACCGATTTTTTTTGTTTTCTGATTTTTCCCAACGCTTTCACACATTTACCGAGCTGGATTCCAAATTTCAGCCTTCTAGGTCATCTGGAAGTGGGGGCGATGCCGGTCCGTCCACGTTCGTGTCCCTGGGCACCTCCCCCGTGCCATCGTGAGCTTTTTCACGGGGACACGGGGGGGGTGGCTGAACGCCGGTATGCGTGTGTGATTGTGTGTGTGCTTGGCTGCGCCCACAGTGTGACGAAAGGGCCCGCGACCCGGGGTGTCGGAGTTAGTTATGATGGAAGGTCGCATTAGTCCAAATAATCTCCGGGCGGGTACCGGCTCCTCTGGGGCCGGAGAATCCCGTGCACCTCCGCAAGGGGGTGCGAGGTCCGTGTATACGGAGGGGCCAACTACTGCGAGGAAGGACGAGGAGGCCGCTAAGGCGGCGAGGCAGAGGGCCATTTTAGCCGCTTTGAGTGGCGATGGCGGGAAGAAGAGCGACAGCCCGAAGCCGGCGCCCATTACCGCGCCGACGGCGGAGCTTTTAACGGACGAGGACGTTGACTTCAGTCAGCCGCAGCCCAACGGCACTGAGCGGTTGCTGAAGTTGATGCAAAAGAAGAAGCTGAGAGGCGACAAGGATGTGCCGCGTGTCTTTCTGACACGCGACGTGAATATGCCGCCTCCAAGCACTGGAAAGGTCCCGATTGGTAGAGACTCCCCTCGCGGTCGAGTCTCCCAACGTGGACGTGACTTACCCGGACATGACAGCGAGGACTGGCTTTCGGACTCCAGCGAAATGTCTGGCATATCACTGGACTCAGAGAGCTTGCCCGCATTGACTCGCCGTAAAAGGCGATCTGATGACGACATGGCACCGCCCCTCAGTAAAGGAGCGGTGCCCAAAGCCAAGAGAGGACGCGGCCGCCCGCCTACAGCCGGATATGTCGGTTTGGCAAACGCTCAGGCCGATCTGGACCGTGAGAAGGAGGTGGCCCTTCGACTCAAGGCCGAGGAGGAGGTAGCCGAGGCGGTCAGGGTGGCGCGAGAGACGCGTTCTTCGCTCCTTGCAAGCCCCGCCGCCATGGAAGAAGACAGGTCAGAGCAGACCAACTACGCTCTGGCCCAATGTGTTGAGACTTCGCTGGAAACGATATCCATGGTCGCAGCGAAGTCGAAAAATCTTAAGGGGACGTTCCGGGGGCTCCTCAAGGAGGCGGTCAGCGACATACGAGCCACCGTCTCCGAAATGAGAAGTCACGGAGCAACCGAAGAGGTAAAGGCCCTCGAGGCTCAGAATGCGCGGCTCCAGAATCAAGTGGAGTCTTTGCGTAAAGAGTTAGAGGAGCTACGCCGTCAGGTGATGAAGCCGGCCGAGCAGGACATACGCCAGCTGTTGTCTGAGGTCTCTCGCTCTACCGTAGAGACCTTCAGCAACATGTTGAACGCTCGGCTGGCTGGTCTGGAGAGTCGGCTCCTCCCAGAGCCTCGACTGCGACCTCCGCTTGCGGCGGACAGAGCCCGGAGGATTACGCCGGCCGCCGTCGTAAGCGTTGAGGCACCACCGGACGAGACGCCGGGGCCCTCGAAGCAGAAGGCCAAGGGGAAACCGGCCCCAAAGAAGACGCGGCAGCCAGCCGCCGCAGCGGCCTCGCAAGAGGCCACTGCCGCGCCCGAGGCGCCAAAGGCCAAGAAGGGCCGAAAGAAGAAGCGGCCGTCGATGGCCGCTCAGGAAGCGGCACAAGGGGGAGCGAACACCGGCTCCCCTCGTATTGAGGCCCCGTGGACCACGGTGGGTCCAAAGGGCAAAAAGAAGAAAGGGGCGGTTACAACATCTACAACCGCCCCGAGAAAGAAGAAGAAAACCAGGCTACGTGTTCCCGCTACTGCGGCCGTCGCTCTTACTGTAGAAGAGTCGGCCATTAAAGCGGGCCTCACGTACGCTGAGGCAATTGAGAAGGCCCGGCGGGCGATGAACATCGAGGAATTTGATATTCCTGAAGTCCGCTTTCGCCGGGCCCGAACGGGAGGGCGCCTCCTCATGATATCCGGGGAGGGCGCAGAGAAGAAGGCGGACGCCTTTGCCGCAAGGCTGAGGACCGTCCTGCCCTCGGGAGTGAAGGTTGGACGGCCGGTTGCAAGCGCGGAGATGCGCATCGCCGGCCTCGATGACTCCGTGACGACCGCAGAAGTAGTGGAGGCGGTCGCACTGGAAGGTGGATGCCAGGCCGGAGATGTCCGGGCGGGGCCAATCAGAGAGGGGCCACGGGGGGACGGATCGTGTTGGGTCCGCCTCCCAGTCGCGGCCGCCAAGAAGCTTTCGAGCTCTGGGCGGCTGCGTGTTGGTTGGGTGTCGGCGAGGGCGGCGTTGTTGGCTGCGAGGCCAACGCGTTGCTTCCGCTGCCAGGACACTGGCCACGTGGCTGCCAAGTGCCAGTGCCCGGTGGACCGTAGCCGGACTTGTTTCCGGTGCGGGAAACCGGGGCACAAGGCGGCGGAGTGCGGGGCAGCAGAGCCTAACTGCTCCCTGTGTGAGGCCGCTGGCAGAGTAGAAAGGGGGCACGAGCTGGGCAGATGTCCATCTGCGTATAAGCCGGCCCCCGGAGAAGACAAGGCGCCGACCAAAAAGGCTCGATACAAAAAGTCGAGACCTAAAGGCGCGCGGGCTCCGCCCGTCTCCGCCGACATGGAGATTGACGCCTAGACTCGTGGGCGGTGATCGGGGGATCCCGCCCACAGTATGGGTCCCGAGAAGGCAGCCCCCCTACAGCCCGGGGGGCTCTCGGTGAGGTAAGCGGCCTATAGCCGCTGGAAGATGGTGCCGGTTGTGGCTGCGCGCGGGAAGGGGCGGAGTTGAATTGCTCTGCGGTACCCGTCCCTCCCGCACTAGGCGCATGACGGAGGGCTGGGGGGGTTTTAGTGGGTAGACCTCTAGTAGGGAGTCCCACATACCCCCGCCCCTTCCCCCGAAGGGGTGGGGGATACGTAACGTATTTCCCCTCCTCAAAAAAAAAAAAAAAAAAAGGTCATCTGGAAGTGGGTTAGAATTTTGATCTATAGGTCAGTCAGTCAGTCAGTGATAAAAATGTAGATTTTCGGACGTTAATATCTTAATAACCGTTTGAGCTGTGCTTATGAAATTTAGAGCATGTAGTTATCTCGCAAGTCTCATTATATGAGCCAAATTTGAAACGTTTATGTGAAATAGTTTCTGAATTATGAGAGGGTCAAAAGTACCTGCAAATGGTTCGTGTAATATTACACACGGTGCTGCTCGCCATTCTGTTATGCTGGAACTAGGCTTGACACGCTACCGCGTGTCTAGATTGAAGTATTCAGAAGCGTTACGTAGGCATCAACACGTAGGCATAAACTAATAATTGCATAATATTGTAAACATGTTTTCGTTTTAGTATTTTTTAATTTCAAACATGCAAGCGCCTTTTTAACTTTCTAGCCTTAGCCAAATACTAATTTTATAAATTAAAAAAATGGATAAGTCGTGTAGTACGCCACGTGCCGCTCGGTTTTCGGGGCCTGTCCATAATATACATAAATTTATACAATAATATAAATTATAATATAGCCACGCGCCGCGCCGCTCCCGCCCCGCTGACTGCTAGTTTCAAACTCCAGTCTTAAACCACCTTAAGGCCCTATAGACCCGAAAATTAGCAGGTCGATGTCTGTCAGTACGAATATCGACGTAAAGGACATTAAAATAACATTCATATCAGCGCGCCTTGTACAGTGGCGGTTACGACGCTCGCCGCGTACTTGATAGGGCGAAATAGGAGAAAAAAACCTTTTTTCTTTGATAATTAAACCAACATGCAAAATGTAACCACAAATTATTCTTCTTTAAATTATGAGCTTTTCGTAGATATGATTTTTGAAAGTAAAACTATCATAGGCTTCATGAAAAATAAGAAAAATATCACAAAATATTCGAATTTAGCCTGCTCTTCGGAGTTATTTTTGATCGAGTGAAGTTTTCAATATTATGTTTCGAACCACAAATTGTCAAAGTACATTAAGTAAACAACAATGTGTATTTTTTTTGGCTTTTAAAAGTCACTATTTGTTTGTTTATTATTGATTCAAAGTCATGTAAAATTGGGTCTATAGGGCCTTAAACGAAATTTGAATATTATTTGGATATGAGTGTTTGCTTCTTTTACATTATAACAGAAGTATGCCTTTATAAATAAGTAGCCATGTAAATATTACTAGCTAAAAGCTGAGCTTTGTGAGGACTCGCGTCGTTTTTCTGTGTGGTGTTAATCTATAAGGCAGTTTTTTTTATATTTAGTAACCAAACCTTGAATGACCGATGATAACACATCTACATAACATCTGTTGAGAAATTCAACATTTTAGTACTGGGTGATTATAAAAGAAAAAATACGTGTACTTATTTTTATTTTTAATTTAACAAGGATCATGATATCAAAATTTGGCAGGAAGGTTTTATTACACCCTGTATATAAAATATGAAAATTACTATAATTATATGTTAAAACACAAATAAATAGGCGTAATAGTTTTTTCGTAAAGTGTACCACAAAAGTGCTCAAGTTGTTGGATAAACTAGGGCTCGCTTCGCTCGCACTGATGATTTGCAGGTTTCCGAGTGAAGAGCTCATCCATACTAATATTATAAATGCGAAAGTGTGTCTGTCTGTCTGTCTGTCTGTTACCTCTTCATACGTGGGAGAGCCATGCTTCGGCACGAATGGGCCGGCTCGACCGGAGAAATACCACGTTCTCACAGAAAACCGGCATGAAACAGCGCTTGCGCTGTGTTTGTTTGTGGTTTCACAAACTGGTCACTTTGAAAGATATGCCCAAGTTTATGTTTCGCTTCACCCAATGTTTATTTAGTTTCCTATTTAGTTTTATATTTAAAAAAAGGCATGCAGTAGCAGTACATTACGAGTCTAGCCCGGACATACATACAGACAAACTGACAAAAATTCTAAAAACTATATGTATTTTTAGGTTCGAACTTCGATATCGATTGTTGATCACGGTCCAGGTATTATTTAAAAAAATATTCAATGTCCACTTCTTACGATTTTATTATAATATAATACTAGCTTATTGACCGAGCTTCGCTCGGTATTCAAAAAATTAAAAAAAATACACATAAAATGACATTTTATGAAAATGATTCCTAGCTAGATCGATTTATCGCCCCCGAAACCCCCTATATACTAAATTTCATGAAAATCGTTGGAGCCGATTCCGAGATTCCAATTATATATATACAAGAATTGCTCGTTTAAAGATATAAGATTATGTATAGATTAATAAAAAATAATCTAACAAACAATTAGTTTTATTCAATGTCTCTTCTGTTCAACAATAACAATTAATTCTCTTGATCTTTGTCGCGCATGCGTGCCTATGCGCCTGTCAAGTGCGACTCAAAACCATCTCAAAACATACAGCTATCCTTTTCTATATCATTCGTTACGTATTATCTGTCGCATTCATTGTTGTAACCTAGGTAACCTATATAAATATGACAGAGGTAAGTACATATATGTCGTTTAGGAACAAAATCTGAGGACCAATTTGTATGAACATACGCCATCTTTATTAAAACCATGGACGTATAAAAAAAGGCGGACGGAGTCCCACCATACACAAAACTGTGTCGTTCAGAGTCGGCCAGCTGGCTGTATGTACACGGTCCGCACGCACACATTCTTGCGCTAGTCCATACCATTTGACAGGCGTCAGAATGTGTGCGTGGCCGACTCTGAAGAAAAGTGAAGACACAGTTTTGTATATAACAAGACTCCGTCCGCCTTTTTTTCTACGTTCATGATTAAAACATCATTGGTTCAGTGTACAAAATTACTTTTGTGGATTGACATTATTATGATAACTATAATCTAAATAACATTTTAGGGAGTAAAAGTGACTTACTTAACATGTGATAGCAGTTCGTATGTCCGTTGTGTTTGGCGAGCTGAGCAGGTGTGTCTTGTGATAGCGTTCTCGGGTGGGCAGGTGCTTTCAATTTGAGTAAAACCTGTAATGAAAATAAATACGTGAATTATGTACTAGTAGAATTGTGTAGTACGTAGGGATGTAAAGCGGTAAAATTACTTTCGTAAAATTCGGTAAATTACGATATTTTACGTAAAATATTATATTTTACGGTAAATTACGGTAAGATTGGGTAAAAAACGATTTGATTTCGTGGCATAATTTTCATTAATAATGGGGATATAAACAGGTTACTTAATGCACGTCTAGTGCAGTCAGTCAAAACAACATAACTGCCAGCCAGTTATGTTGTTTTGACTTTGTCGAGTGTCGTCAACTGCCAAAAAGTCGCGACAGCGCAAAATGTTCTGGCAAACAGCACTAATCGGCAACGTCGCACCGTGCAAAGCGCACGCAATACGCAAGTTGCAAGTTGCAACTTGCAACACGCTCGCCCCGCCCGCCGTCATAATATCACCACCCTCCATACATACGTAGTCGGTAATTTTACCGTAATTTATATAAATTACCGTAAAATACGCGTATTTTACCAGCGTTTTCGGTAAAATTACGTAATTTTGCAACCCAAGTAGTACGCATAAACTCATGCTTAAGGGCGGGAAGACCAAAGAAAGAAAAGTATTCGCAGCGACGAAGCTCCGCTTGAAACAATCCGATCAGGCCGAGGTGCGGGGCAACTTACTGCGGGGGGAACTCGTGACTCAACATCCTAAGCTGCGTTTGAACGCGCCACAGTATACAAAAAATGAGCTGTAGTCTAATTAGCTATTTCATTTTATTTAGAATTTTGATTCTTTTATTCATTTACTCCTTTATAGTGATGTTAATAAGTACCTCTATGAATCATATAATATCATGCTGCATGCATAAAAATTAACAGTTGAATTGGTTTATCCAATAATGTACTGATTTCGCTGATGTAATGATTTTGTTTTTTTTTTGTTTACTTCATCTCATACATCTTATATATAAAATTCTCGTGTCACAATGTTAGTTACCGTACTCCTCCGAAACGGTTTTACTGATTTTTACCTAATTTTATATTATGCATATTCAGTAGGTCTGAGAATCGGCTACTGGGTACTTTTTATATTGATAAGTGCATATTTTGTTGAATAAATAATACATAGTAAATTATTACAACTCGAGACTGACGGCGACCATTGTTTGTGCGACGGGATAGCGATGGACGTTGCCATGGTGATATACTTATTTAGTCACTTCAATAAAATAATATGGACGAAATACTTTATATAGCAAAGCAACCTTTGCCGGGACAGCTAGTAATTATATAAAATTCTCGCGTCACAATGTTAGTTACCTTACTCCTCCGAAACGGCTTTACTGATTTTTACCAAATTTTATATTATGCATATTCAGGTCTGAGAATCGGCTACTGACTACTTTTTATATAAGTGCATTTGTTGAATAAATTTTTACAACTCGAAACAGACGGCGACCATTGTTTGTGCGACGGGATAGCGATGGAAGTTGCCATGGTGACATACTTATTTAGTCACTTCTACAAAATAAAGAAGTGTCGGCTAAATAAGTATGGCACCAAATAGTGCTAAACTAGTCCTTTCGCGCACTGATACCTAGTTAACAATAATAAATCGATGGTCCCGTTTTTTTCAGTTTCGATACTTTACCTAAAGTATCGAAACTGAAAAAACGCTACCGTACTTTATAGGAGAGCGATTTAAAGTTTTTTTTTTTGCATAATTTTGCAACGGGTGATGAAATATTTATAAAAACCACCCAAGCGCGTGTCGGGCCACGCGCAATATAGGGTTAAATACTCAGTAGTACCGTTAGTTTTTGATAATTTTTGTATTTTTGTATAGTCAATGAATGTACATTTATAACGTGTTTTACACTACTACCACAACAACATCATTTCAGTTATGTTCCAAGGAATTTGTCAAACTGAAAGTCCCTATATACTTTCACCGAATACTATTTTTTTTGTTGATCACCTATAACTCAATTATTATGAATTATTCTTAGCCGTGATAGTTTTCTATTTAAATTCAGCATATTTTCTACTTCCGTGAATTTTTTCACGTTTTCAGAAGCAACCGTTTAGCTGGTAGAAGGGTGGAGACTCTTAACGATTTTTCCACTTTAAAACTTCATGTTTCACAAATCCAGGGGCGTCTTTCCCTTATGTGCAGGGTGTGCGTAGCACACGGGCGCCGCGGTCCTAGGGGCGCCATGCGCCGCTCGCAACGGAGCCCCACTCGGCGCGCGACCAACGTAAAAAGAACTCCAGTTTGCCTACGTTTTGTGTAGCATCTGGAGCTCTTCTTATATATTTTGTCGAAATTAGAATTACAGCAAAGCAAGGCGCGCCCCGAGCGACTCGGCTTTTACAATAAATATCCCACCAAAAATATTCTGTAAAAAATCTAGCCAAGTCTCGATCGAGCTGCTTGTTTATCTCTAAACAGTAATGAAATATAGACAAAGTCGTGCCAAGCCTAAGGTTCCTGGCTGCGATTTCTTTATTATTATAGTTAATAATGTTTGATCGGGTTAGGGCTTTGGCACAAAGCGCTGCTATCAAAGCTTCCGTCATATGGACTCCCCGAAAATTTATGCAAATGGGTCACAAGTTTCTTAGCAGACAGAAGTATAAAGGTCGTAGTTGACGGTGAATGCTCTGACACTCAAGTCTGTTGATGCCGGTGTCCTTCAGGGCTGTGTGCTATCGCCTACCCTATTCATACTGCTTATCAATGACATGTTACAGACCTGCAACGGCATTCATTGCTATGCGGATGATAGTACAGGTGATACCCTATATGCCGGCACCCCCATATTTCTCGGCTAAATGTCATTGAATGTCGAAACGAACTTGTGTAAAAAATTTGCCGCGTGTCATGACTTTCAACTTAGTCCAATTTAACCCCGCCAAGACTCGTTTTGAGAGCACCTCTTTAACAATCTCCCGCAGCATTGAAATGCTTGGCGTAAACATATCGAAAGCGAAGGCCAGTTTCGATGTCATCTAGAGGGTAAGGCCAAGTTAGCCTCGAAAAAGCTTGGTGTTTTTAACAGAGCGGGACAGTATTTCAGTGCAGACCAACGCCTACAACTCTACAAGGCGCAGGTTCGGCCTCATATGGAATACTGTTATTCCCTACTCATCTCTGAGTAGGGGCGCCAAAATACCAACTACTCCCTCTGGATCGTATCCAACGAAGGGCCGCTCGAATTGTTGATTGCCATAGTGTTTCAAACATGTTGGACTTGGACCCCTTGGAATTACGCCGAGATGTAGCTTCACTCTGCATCCTCTATCGGCTGTATCACGTGGAGTGCTCTGAGGATTTGTTCGGAATCATACCTCCTGCAACTTTTCGCCATTGTTTCACACGAAAAATATACCATCCTCATCACCTTGATGAGTGGCAGACTTCCACCGTGCATTTTTCGCGTTACTTTCTTCCACGCACTGTAAAACTATGGAATGAACTGTCACCAGCAGTATTTCCGGACCTATACGACCTGCAAACCTACAAGAAAAGAGCGTATGTATTTCCTCTTAAAAGGCCGGCAACGCACCAGCAGCTCTTCTGATGTTGCGAGTGTCCATGGGCGACGGTATTTGCTTTCCATCAGGTGACCCATTTGCTCGTTTACCCCCTTATCTTATACCCATACTAATATGGAGTCCTCATCCTTAAGCGGCCGTAAAAACTGTACCTACTTGGTACTATGTACCCATTTCATTTTGACCGCGCGCTTGCTAGGGGGCGCTAGGGTAATGTTTGCACACGGGCGCCACATGGGCTGGAGACGGCCCTGCACAAATCGATCCCTAAATCGAAAAATGAGCTACAAATACTCATATTATTCACAAAACCTATCCCACAGCATGTACATTCTTTTAAAGTTAAATCGAAAACGGTAAAGCTAAACACAGAAAATTTTTGAAAGTTAAATGTAGCATATAAAGTTTTTGAAAGTCAAATGTAACCCATACATTGTTCTTCATCTCGCTTGCTAGTGTCCATTTCTGTAGTTGCCTATTATAAGCCAGTATTTGCTCTTCTGTCGAAAACATATTATGTTAAGAATAACTATGACACTTATCACAGATATCCTACTTAGGAATAAGAAATCCAATGTTCATGCCAACATTAATGATGTCTCTGTACTGACGAAGGGTTTGCCTTAGTTTGAAAGCTGGCCCATTCTTTGTGTAGAGAAAACATCCTGTTCATATCTATATATTAGTACGCGAGAGAAAAACTTTGTATCCCTTTTGATGAAAAATGGGAAAACGTAACTTAGGTGAATGAAATTTTGCACATTTATACCTAGTTTATATGGTGAAGGAGTGCATCGAGCTAATATTATTTTGAAATTATGCTTTTATCATACATTTTTTAACAAATAAAACATTACACACACTACAACATACCTACACAGAAAGAAAGATGACAGATCTTTGAGTGACAAACCTATACATACGAATTACACTTTTTTATTTATGGTTGTTAAAAAATAAGTGTTCCCAAACATTCACTTGATAGCATTTGTATTTTTTTTTGTTATGCGCCTTCAAAATTGGATATTCAAGTCGATTTTTTTTTCAATTAAATTTCTTAATATTTGTATGCCATTCGAAGCAATTAAAGGCAACTTTTGTTATGAAACCACTTTCATAAACGCAATATCTATCGAACAAAGTTCTCTTCCAATGCATACAAACTACGAAAGAGTGACGTCATAATTTCTTTGCATGTTGTATGGAGCGTTTCGGGCAGGTCTATTTTTTGAGATGTTTGAATTTTCATATCTTGGTGAATTTTTAAGCTATCAGAGTCATTCTTTCAGCGATGTTTATATGTTTTCAAGGACCTTTCAATTCCCAGTAAGAAAGAAAAGCCATCATGCCTATTCTTATAATAATAATAAACATTTATTCAACAAATATTCATACCACACTACACTTAAATACACATATTACACAGACAGATACAAGGTACAAAAAAAATACAAGGAGCAAAAAAATTACATAAGTAAAAAATAACAAGAACGAGACTTTTTGAAATTGATGGACTATGTGCTACATTTGACTTTCGAAATTTTTTTAACTGTCAACATGGAGACGTAGGTTTATTTTATTATAAACGAAAACCGTCTGTATTTAATTTTACTGTTTTCGATTTAGAATGTCATTAAAAATTAAACATAGATTCAGTAAATCGCGCTTCCCTTGGGAAAATGATGTTTTTCTAGACCAAAAGAAGCCTATTTTATTCTCTGCCCTTTTAAATAAGTCTATGACAAAAATCAAGTCGATTGGTTACTTCGTTAGGGTGTGAGAGAATGACAAATACAATATATTAATATCGTTAAAAATAGATGAAATTTCATACAAAAAATATTATTTCATTAAAAATCCAGGTTTATTAATCACTAGATGACGCCCGTAACTTCTTTTCTTAAAAAATTATTTATTGCATAGGAACCGTACACTTTTACGTGAAAAAAGTATCCTATATCCTTTCCCGGCACTAAAAGTATATCCATAACAAATTTCAGCAAAATAGGTTCAGTGGTTTGGGCGTGAAGAGGAAACAGACAGACAGATAGACAGATATAATATATACTTTTGCATATTATATAATGTTTTTAATATTATAATTCTGCAGTTTGTTTGTTTGAACGCGCTACTCTCAGGAACTACTGGTCCGATTTGAAAAAATATTTTTCTGTTGGATAGTCCAATTATCGAGGAAGATTATCTAATATATAAAAATAAGTCGGGTTTTCCTTCCTGACGCTATAACTCCAGAACGCACGAACCGATTTCCACGGTTTTGTATTCGTTAGAAAGGTTTCGTGAGGTTTATAGAAAAAAAAAACTTCAAGAGAAACGCAGGAAAACAGGAAAAACAGGAAAAACAACGTTTGCCGGGACAGCTAGTAGGCTATATTTTATCACGCTTAGACTAATAGGAGCGAAGAAATAGAGGAAAATGTGGAAAAAACGAGGGGAAATTATTTTAAAGGGCTTATTTGAACACGCTAATCTCAGGAACTACTGGTCCGATTTGAAAAAATATTTCAGTGTTAGATAGCTCATTGATTGCGGAAGGCTATAAGCTATATTTTATTACGCTAAGATTAATAGGAGCGAAGAAATAGAAGAAAATGTGGAAAAACGGGGGAAATTATATGAAAGGGCTTATTTAAACTTTCTTTCAGTGTTAGATAGCCCAGTTATCAAGGAAGGCTATAGGCTATATATTATATAATAAATAGAGGAAAATGTGGAAAAAACGGCGGAAATTATTAGAAAAGGGCTTATATCACGAACTACTAAAGCAATTTTTCTGTTATTTGGATCAGATAAGAAGTAGACCACGTGAAAGGTCATAGGCTTTTTTGTGAACTAATTTTTCTGTGAAATATCTAATTCACGCGGGCGAAGCCGCGCGGAACGTCTAGTTATTTATAATACCACGTATAGAATCGAAACGGTCATTTTCGACAGAAATTATATACTTATGAAAAAACAGCGTACATAATCGAAACTGGTACGTTCGATACTATTGAAAAACGAAAACACGCCCTAAACAATCAAATCTGCCCGTTTTGATAACTTACACGGTAAACATTTTTATTGAGTCCTACCGCACAAAGATAAAGATAAAGTAAAATCAAATTAGTGTCATTTGTTAATGACAAAATGTACAGTCGCGATAGTGCTAGTTTCGTCCTATTTTTACGCTCACCGATACAGCGTAATCTCACGTACTTTGACTTTCTTTATTATACGACGCATAGACTATTACGTTTAAATAATATTATACATCTCTAAATATAGGAAATTTTTCAAAATTTTTGAAGCTGTATTAAAAATATCCTTTAAAAAAAGCTCAAAACAGAGGCGCGCACGAAGGATTCCGTACCGTAGCAAAAATAAGCCAAAAAATGAGTTTTTTGTATGGGAGCTCCCCTTAAATTTGAATTTTATTGAAATATCATTATTTATTATTAAAGTACACGTAAGTATATCTAAGGATTTTGTAAAAATTTCAAGTGCCTACCTGTTGCCATTATTGATATATCGAGCAAAAAATACCAAAAAAATCACATTTGTTGTAAGTATGGGTTATTTTGTTTTTAGTATTTGTTATTATAGCTAATAGCGGCAACAGATATACACGATCTGTAAAAAATTCAGAAGTCTAGCTATAGCGGTTCTTGAGATACAGCCTGGTGACATACAGACCGACATACAGACAGACAGACAGACAGACAGACAGACAGATGAAGTCTTAGTAATAGGGTCCCGTTTTTAACCTTTGGGTACGGGACCATAACAAGTATCTAGCCGATTTCAAATTGTACGTAATAATAATTGAGATCCCCACAGAATCTATCCCCTATCTCATAATGAACCGACTTAGAGGAAACTTGCCGTATTTAAATACCTAAGTTGAACAATATCTTGAACAAAATAGGAATTACAGTTCCGTAGGTATGCGAACACAAACATAAAAAAATGTACATACATACATACACCAACCCACACGTTGAAAAACAGTGCCCTAAATTGAGCTAGTGCAACGAAAGGAATTACTTACAAGTCTAAGTAAGAGTGAGTAATTCAGGAGATAAAACATAAAAATTAAAAACATACATACATGCACTTCCCAGATACGGCACATTTGTTCAGACCCTGATATTACATGGAAATATTACATTGATACGGGTCGAATAACCACCTTTTTTTAAAGTTGGTTAAAAATAGCCATGTCATTATAAAAGTAATTAGACAGTCAAAGATGCAAAGAAAATGTTGCAGGTGGGCACGGGCATGCCTCCGCATGTGTACGTACTGCGAGTCTATAATATACAAAATAAAAATACGGTGGAGTTATCTACAAATAATTACAAAACTGTATGATAGACGATAGTATTTACGGTTGTTGTTGTGCTAATTCTAAGGTACTTCTATCGAGCCTATTTTGGACTTGGTTTGCGTCACTTGTTAGCAATGATCAACCACTTGCATAATATGTTAAAATTATTTCTCAAATTGTAAAAATATGTATTCAAAATGTTGCGAGAAAAAGTTGTACGGTCCGTCGTCAAAGAGCGCCAGAGCGCGACTGAGCGCACGAGCCAAGCCTTTGCGCCTGCAATTTCATAGTTTTTTGATCGTCGTTATTTTATACATAATAGGGTATTACACGATTTTTTGAAATGTATCCAAAAACAATTCTAGTGATAATATGACGCTAAAAAATAAAATATAATTTTTTTTCACACGTTAAGTATGAAAAAAAAAACATTATTTTTACATAATTTCAAATTTCGCGCGTATTCTGCAAAAACGCTTCCGCTAGTGGACGCCATGTTTGCTCTATGGTCATGAGTTCATGACGTCATTGCGGTAGTAAACAAACAGGCATCAATTGACATAAGACATTGGACTCTGACAGTTGAAACAGTTGTCATTTTTTTGTTTATTATCCCAATGACATCATTAGCATGGCGGAAAGAGTTCGGAGCGTTCAAAGACAGATAAAAAATCCTAAAATCTTTAAACTACATTTAAAAATATAATAAGCTATCTTAAGAAGTCAAACTAACATTTTTCGATTGCTTTTCCTCTAAACTATCATAATAATACATTTTTTCATTTTTTCTCATATACACTAAAATACCCTATTCAATCGAGTAAAAAAATCGAGAGTCCCTAGATATATTCTGTGTCTTTCATTCAGTACAAAAATTATCTGAAAATTCCAAATAATTTAGACATAGTAAGGAAATTTCGTAAAAAGAAGAGGTAACTTTGGGATTTTTTTCTATCGAGTGAAGTTCATGATATTGTGTAATGGAATATACATTCCACTGTATTAGATCCTTAACTAACACATCTATTTTTTTCAGAATTTATATTACTATATTTCTGTCTCCTGTCACTTTTAAATCTTGAAAATCGTCCGTTTCTGGGAATACACGGCCTTAATCCTTCGCTACTTGTATATTTTTCGCTCACGAGAATAGATACTTCCACAGATACACTACAGGCGCGAAATACATAATTTTAATGGTAGTTTAAGAGACAAGTAGAAATGTGAATAGGGAATATAGCGCAAAGGTCGGAACGCTAACTAACACATAAAGTGAATAATAGAAGAAGATAGATAATAATAGAAGATAAATATTGAGAGAAACATTATATAGCGCTTGACTACCAGACTATAGACGAGTGGTCAATACTGATAGTGAATATATTATTACTAGCTGTCCCGGCAAACGTTGCTTTGCCATATATAAAGTATTTCGCCCATATTATTTTATTGAAGTGACTAAATAAGTATGTCACCATGGCAACGTCGATCGCTATCCCGTAGCACAAACAATGGTCGCCGTCAGTCTCGAGCATAAAGGTAATATACCTATCGGAATAGAGAAACAATCCCGAGCTGTCAAGCTTAACCAAAATTTGATTTACATCTGTGTATACAATTATGATTACGTGTGCGTGTCAGTGATGTACAAACATCTTGTAATTCGACAAAATATCGATCATGGAATAATAATTGTAAGCTTGAAAAAATAATAAAATGGGATAAAATAAAACTGCATAGATATATTATAATAAAATTGTAATTTTGATGTAAAATGTGACTTTTCTTCAAAATGTTTGCTGCATAATTAAGTATGCATGAATTTTTCTTCGGAGTCCAGTTTGGACGGTTAATTATTGTAAGTAGGGAATGCAATACCGGGATACCGGGATCCCGAAATACCGGGATCCCGCATGCATTATGCGCGACTAATCCCGGTCGAAAATTTTGCGGGATCCCGCGGGACTGGCGGGATTACAAAGAAATGTGATTCATATGCGTAACTTTGCGCGCGGGGGTGCGTGAACTGGCTACAGGCAGCCCGCTTAACAATTTAGCTTCAATTCACCTATAATTCACTTTAAATGACAATTGAACTAACCAGCGTGGATGCTGAGCGAGCATTTCCAGCTGCTAGCTACCTTGTGTCGAATATCAGGAACCGTTTCGGAATCTTTGGGCACAAATTTTACCTATATTTCCAAAAAAAATTCGATAAAAGATGGACATAAATAAGCGATTTTTTTAAAGTTTTTTTTAACTATTATTATTACGAAGCCATTTCCAAAAAATGATTAGTTTTTCTTTAATTTTTTTATAAAGTCTGAAGTATGGAGGTGTTAATAATTAAACCCTTGAAAAAAGTGTCCGACAAAGTTTGTTTTTTTTGAGATTCTAAGAATAAAACGGGGTCTATCAAGTAAAGTCATTATAACGATTCATTTTAAAAGTTTAAATCCACCCAGCGGGATCCCGCAAATACCGGGATCCAGCGGAATTGTGATGGTTCAATCCCGCAAATACCGGGATTGAAATTCTCTTGCGGGATTGCATTCCCTAATTGTAAGCCATGAATTTCTGGTATCCAGGTCAGCAGGAAAAATTGGCCAAGTGTGAGTCGGCCTCGCGCATGAAGGGTGACCGGTTTCAACCGGGCATTTTCTAAAACCCGGCACGATACGACACGATATGTCATGACACGATTCGACACGACAGGTTACGTCACGTCACATCAGTACACGACACGACACGACTTCACTAGACCCTATTAATTTTCAATTCACTCTCAATGAGCCCTTTTATTTGATGCCCATCTTGCAGAAGTGCTTTCAACTATTCCCCTATCTTGGATGAGCAGCCTTGGATGTAGAATGACATTACATCTGTGGAAATTTCAGAAGTCTATTACTATAGCGGTTCTTGTTGTACAGCCTGGAGACAGACAGACGGACGGACGGATGGACAGACGGACAGGCAACGAAGTCTTAGTAGTAGAGCGGGACCCCACTACTAGGACTTTTTACCCTTTGGGTGCGGAACCTTAAAAACGATAAATTATGTATGATAGTATATTAATATACTTACTTAAACTAATTATAAACTACGGATGAGTATGTTATCATTTCAACATTCCTAGTTAATTAGTATATTAGTATACTTAACTAAAAAATGTTTTCATATCGATACAACTTATCGATAACTTGATGCAGCCCTAGCGTAAAATATATGAAAATTGTTTACACAAAATATCCTTAAATTGTGCACCATGGCTAGTCAAGTTCATGTTTTCCTTATAAATAATCTTAAATAGAAGTGAATTATCAAAATCAATACCAATAACTCGTAGGGAATTGGCAAAAATAAACTTAAAACTAGGTCCTGTCGATGTAGAATAATTCACCTGTGAAATGAATATTTGTCCGGGTTTTTTCGATGTGTGGATCCACAATCATTCCACAAACATTTAACCATGTTTCTAGAGCAGTATTTCTAAAAATTATTCATTATTAAACTTAAAATCTCAATTTTTCTGAGATCCCAAATTGACAACGATCGGCTCAGGGTCAGACATGTTGTTATTTCTTCATATTTAGAGGTCCAAATTATACAGTTAATCATTTTATACGTTTATTAATTCGTTAGCGTTACATGCTTCTTGAGAGAAAAATTCTAGACAGCTCAAAGCGGGGAAAACATTAGCTGTCATCTGTCAAAAACATTCGGAAACTTAACCCAACAATACAATTCACAACAAGACAGACTGTCAAACAGATGAAAAAAAGCTATGCAACCTCAAATCACGCTTCTCTTTCTACCACGCAGTGTTACTAATAGTGACATCTCGCTTGCTCAGGCCTTTGTTTCTCTATTCCGATAGGTATATTAACTTTATGGTCTCGAGTTGTAATAATTTAGTATTATTTATTCAACAAATGTACTTACCAATATACATAAAGTACCCAGTATGCATATAAAATTTGGTAAAAATTTGTAAAGCCGTTTCGGAGGAGTTCGGTGACTAACATTGTGACACGAGAATTTTATATATAAGATTACCTTTATACATTCAATGTGGCCTCTCTGTGCGGCGTCGTGTAGGGGCACTTTGCCGGTGGGCGCGTGCCTCATCTGATAGTTGGCGCTCCCTTTCGTTATCAACAGCTCTGTTGTTTCCGGCAAGTTGTTCTGGCATGTGTACTGAAAGAGACAAGATGAGATTAAGAGCTTAAACTAAAGGTAGCTTATTCGGATGTTTTTTTTAATCAAAATTAGGGGGCAAAAGAGTAAACGGGCCACCTGATGAAAAGTAACTACCGTCGCCCATGGACACTCCAAACTGCCGGCATGTTAAGAGGGAACACGCTTATGGAATTCGTTATGTTTCTGTTTACTTCATATCAAATTATAGTAATAAAATTAATATTTGAGGGAGTTCAATCGTAAAGGGAAAACAATATGACTGTAACGGAAGAGGAAACAGATTAGGAATTGTCACAAAAATTTAATGTTTTATCCTTGAGCCCATATGGCACAGATATTATGACTCATTATTAAAACATTATTTGGGAGTCTCAATGAAATTGTTTAAATATCCAACTACGCACATAGTGCCAGTCATATTGGCATGTCATTTATTAAAATCGGATCTAGTTTATACGTAAAGAGGTGACGAGCAGACAGATGGACACTTAAAAATATTAAAATCAGATCTACAGGGTGTAACAAAACAAAGTGATAATACTTTAGTGTGTTTGAGTTGAGTCTTCTATACAGGGTGCAATTAAACCTTCCTGCCAAAATTTTTCCAGGGCTTAGGTATCATTAGGAGAGTCCATTTAACCAAATAAAATTGGGCGTTATTTTTTTTCAATGACATTTTATCCCATTTAAAATCGTTGCAGAAAAGAGAATGAGAGGGGGTGCGCGGGATGAGACGCTCGCGCGGGGGCGTGTCACGCACGGCCGACGCATCGTGTCCATTAATTGTAGTGTTTTTGACGTGATAACGTCTTATAATTCGATATGGGGTGCGCGCCCGAAAAACATGACAGTTCATGCGGCGTTGCCTCGCTGACAGCTGCTCTGAGGCGTTCCATTTATCCTCTCAGCAACCGTACTCAACCCACCTGGGCCGCGCTCTTTGTTTCGATTATATTACGTATTTCGATGACTTAGAGAATACTTTTGTATGAAGAAGTTTGGTTAGTTATGACCTTTGATACATTGACCACACTCTGAATGAAAAATAAATAAACAATTTGTGAGCTATTAGTATTATTTCGGCTATTTAAAATTGTGCTCTATTTCCTACGTGTCAAGGTATGACTTGTGCTTTGTTCGAAGATTTTACTGGATTTCGTCTTTGTTCGAATGTATGTAGCGTTTTGTATTGCGAATAGTTTATTTTACTCATTATAAATATTTTTAGACAATCATTTGAAGGAAATACATCGAAATAACTTTAGGTTACAGTCGAAAAAGTTTGTTTCTATTTATAGAGATTCGGAAGCGAGGGTTAAGGGGTTAAGGATAGTTAAACGTGACAACGTCATACGTTGTCACGTTCAACTATCGTCAGTAAACCGACTTTACAGACAACCGATTTTTTTAGGATAACTTTAGGAAGCTATTTCTCAACATTTTAGTACTGAGTGACAATAAAAGAAAAAATACGTGTATTTTTATTTTTAACAAGGATCAATATATCAAAATTTGGCAGGAAGGTTTAATTGCACCCTGTATAGAGTTCACTGTAAAAGTAGCAGAGCAGAAAGAGTATTTTTTTACCTTTTTATGGGCAAACTCATGACGCTGGGGCGGTTGCCCATACAAATCACAAAAAATGCTCTTTCATCACTGCTACTTTGACAGTGATCTCTGTATAAGCAGCCCTGGATTTATAAATAGGCTGTTATAGGTCACGGCCTATTTATAAATCCAGGCGGGGCGGCGGCGTCCATACAGGCCCTACAGATTACATGGGGCGGCGGAAATAAAGTGGCCTACTCTCATAAAAATATAAATTCGACACTGTCTATAAGGGATACATTCACATCCTTAAGTATCGTCACTTTTGTTACACCTTGTATAGATTTTTTTTCCCTAAAAAAATACTTACATGCAACGGCGTGTACCCGAAGGAGTCTCGTACATTAACTGGAGCCCCGCTCTCTATGAGTTTGAGTAGTATGTCGTTTTCGCCCTTCCTAGCTGCAATGTGCACCGCGGTCTGGCCATCCTGGTTCTTGGCGTCTCTACTCTTGTAACCGCTAGCGAGGATCTGGGAGACGATGCTGCAGTTACCGGCTTCTGTTGCTCTGTAAAAAAAGTTAGATGAGTTTTAATTGTAAATGTAAAAATATTTTTTTTAAAGAAGGCAGGTCGCTGTAGCCCTGACGTCACTTCGACCCATGAGGATCTATTGTGACTCCTCACTAGAGTATCAGCCCCAACCCAATACTGCTCATGAATTGTACGATATGGTTGGGGTTGGTGCCACGAATTTCCTCTGCGGATGAGTATTCGTGGCGACCAAGGTGCCTGTTCCTGCTCTGTAGTAGAACAGGACAGTCGAGGAGAAGGTGAATAGGTGTCTCATACTCCTCCTCACAGAATCGTGAAAAGATAGATAAACGATAACAGGTATTTTTGATGTATTGCTTTAGCATTAATGTATTCTCCAGAGATGGAAAAATGCTCAGGCATTTCGGGCATTTTGTCTATCTCAAATTGTAAAGCATTTTAGTTGGACTACATACCCGTCCTATATCTAGGACGCAAAGGTAAGATATGCGTGACCTTTCTTTTGAGAAACTCCGAAAAAAGCCTATAGGTAGGTACACCGACCATACGTCTTATTCTCTTACAATTAAAAATTTGTACCCAATGTGTACAGAAAATATAGCTTAAAGTACACATAACACAAATCACAAACGTAAAAGGGCCCACCCTGTGAACCTCACTAGGTTTTCTTAAAATATCCAGGAACTTCCTGTTTATTATGCACCACGATCTAAAAAAGCTATCGACACAAAAATAAAAAAGGTAAACATCTTAAACTATTCAATTCCGCGTCTGGTTTTGAAGGCTATCCATTAATATTCATGTAATAAAATATGAATTGGGGTTATTTTATTTTCTCGAGAGATTTTAATATTTAAACAATGTATTCTGCGTTTTTACATTAGTCATATCAAATATTTTGAATATCTTCATACATCTGTTAGTACCGTGAATCATTGTTAGTAGTGAATCATGTAATTACAATACAGCCTCCTTACGACCTACTGTTTGCCCGTTAAATTAGATTGTGAAGATCATTCATGGTTGTTTTTTTGTTTCCATGCCAATTTTACGACAAATAAAAACATTCGACGTCGCGATTACGTAATGTTCGCTAACATCTTATAGTAGGGGAGGTCGCGCTCAGCTTAAAAAGTCATTTCATACCGAGCGAAAATCGTTACAATAATAGTATTCCACTAATACATAACAGCTTTGATCGTCAGCCACTTTATAATGGGTGGAATAAAAATTGAGAGCATCTCAAAGTTGTTGTTGGGAATCGTATTGAATTGACATTAAAAAGATCCCAATTCGCACCCAATAAAGGTTCATAATTATCTAGATTATACACGTTTAGGTTGGGTAGGTGTTGTTTTAGTTTTAGTATATAACAGCAGATGGCGCTTTTAAAGTAAAATTTATATAATTCTTCTTCACAAAATATGTTGACTATCGAATCAATTACTTAAAATTGCTATGTGAGATAATTTTATGGTTAATTCAAACGAAAATCGCCGTCAGCTGAATGTTTGCAGAAGGAAATGTCGTATACGCGACGCCCTAGGACACATTGAGTGCGAAGTAGGGCTATATTGGTCATAACTTATATCGCTGGCTGACGGTTTTTCCACCATCGTATTAGCGACTGACGGTTTTCTTTATTATTTACAAAGTAGAAACATTCACCTGTATAAATTTTGTACGGTATAAAATGACTTTATATTCAAATTTTTTTTACATGTTCAGTAACGCGACTGACGTTGAATTCCCCGTCTGCAATACGGCTGACGGTGATTTTTTGGTTAAACATGACCTCAATAATCATCCATTTTGTTTCATTCGGTATAAAATCACTTTTCGCAACTATTTTTTTTTACAACTTTGAAATACTCTCAGTTAACATTCCACCACGGGTGCGGCAACTGACGCTGATTATATTGATTGATAAATATTAAGCTACCGCTGGACAAAAATTTGGTCGGTATGAAATGACTTAGCAAACGCTAATACTACTAATAATACTAGTAGTAATACACTACCTCCCCTACTATTAATTCTGATAAAACTCCGAAGTATCAGTAAAAGAAATCCGAAAAATAAAATATTTTTAGGTACTTAGTAAGTACTATTATTATATAGGCCAGGCCATTGCTACGGGGTAATCGTCATAATATTATGTATAATATACATACTAAATAGGTACTAATAAATGCGAAAGTATGTCTGTCACCTCTTCACGCCCAAACGAAAAAAAAAAATCATCCCGGAAAAATGTACAGTTCCCGAGTTATAAACGATTTTTGTCCACTTCCTAAATCCTCACCTAAAAAACCTAAAAACCGAAAATTGCGCCTTCCCCTTCTACATATTATATTTTTGAATCCTCAAGTTTTGCCCGGTGTATATTAAGTGAAGGTTTTGATATAAAACCCATCAATCTTCACTAAATAACTACTTAAGTATTAAGTAATCATTAAATTACTGCGGCCTACGAAATAATAAGGTATCGAAACCGTGAAATAGCCCGTAAAAAGCGGTTCCGAATCATGGTCAGCGTCCACATTATTGATATTGGTCGTATTCACTGGAGCAGGAAGTCACAAATAAACCTGTCACTGCATACGCATCACTTATGTGCAATAACCACAATATTTAAGGCCAGTCACCCCTTTTGTCCTCTCAGCCATCGATTACCATACTCGTATTTCAGTGTAGTGGTACATGTAGATATTTCAGCTAATGGTAAGCACTAAGCATAGCCGTCACCCACGGACACACGTGCTCTATAGTGTTTAGAGTTCCTAGGGCCTCTAGGGGCCTCTATGGACCTAGGAATGTCTTGTCTCTAAACGGATGTAAAAATAATTTCACATCACGAAATTTCCTTCCACAGGTATCATTTGCGCGCACATGCACTGCCTCATACGCAAGTGAGACGGCCTGGGCCTGCGATGTATAAGTACTAGATGACGTCCGCAACTCCGTCACGCCAATATTCGTTTATCGCGCGGGAACCGTACATTTTTCCGGGATTAGAAACTATCCTATGTCCTTTCTTGGGATTCAAAGTACATATCTCCATTCTTCATGGCAAATTTTGCAAAATCAGTTCAGCGGTTTGAGCGTGAAGAGCTAACAGACAGACAGACAGACAGACAGAGAGAGAGACAGACACACTTTCGCATTTATAATATAAGTATGGATTCGGGGTATGCGAAACATGGTCCTTCCGTGGTCCTTCCCCATCAGGCAACATGTTAATATCATATCAATTAAGACAATTTATTCCCCTGTAGTATGACTACGATCAAACAATACGACGCGACTCTAATCACTTGAGCTCGAGTAAGAAAAATTAAGGGCAATTTGCGTCTCCCACCGTAATAGAACTTCCTCCTTCAACAGCTATTAGATTTGTGACGATAGTCGACATCATCACATTCCTCGTGTACAGTCGCGGACACACGCGTTGTACCCCTTTATATTATTTTGTTAGCAATAAGGTTTAAACTGAACCCTCAGTGCCCATTACTAGTCTATTATATTATGTATTTTTTTAATGACAACTGTAGTAGGTATAATTTATATTGTAGAAAATATATTTTTGATAAAGGTGATTCTATCTATATACTATCTATACTAATATTATAAAGCGAAAGAGTTTGTTTGTTTGAACGCGCTAATCTCAGGAACTACTGGTCTGATTTGAAAAATTCTTTCAGTGTTAGATAGCCCATTTATCGAGGAAGGCTATAGGCTATATTTTATCACGCTAAGACTAATAGGAGCGATGAAATAGAGGAAAATGTGGAAAAAACGGGGGAATTTATTTTAAAGGGCTTATTTGAACGCGCTAATCTCAGGAACTAGGTCCGATTTGAAAAATTATTTCAGTGTTAGATAGCCCATTTATCCAGGAAGGATATAGGCTATATTTTATTACGCTAAAACTAATAGGAGCGAAGAAATAGAGGAAAATGTGTAAAAAACGGGAGAAATTATTTGAAAGGGCTTAATATCACGATCTACTGGAGCAACTTTTCTGATAATTGGCATACATAAGAAGTAGACCACGTGAAGGATCACTGGCTATTTTTTGTGGACTAATTTGTCTGTAGCCGTAAGCCGCGCGGAACGTCTAGTAATATAATAATAATATCTATGGACGCTTCACACCACATCAGTCTGGCCCCGTGCTAAGTACCCTGAAGGACTTAATGTGTTACGGGTACCAGACAACGGAAATATATTTAATACTTTTATACTACTTATACATATATATCTAAGATTTTTTATGATACACATATTTAATACACATCCAATATCCATACCATGACCCAGGAACTTTGAAAACTTTTTGTTCCGTCGCGTCGGCGCGATTCGAGCCCGCGACCCCCGGCTTGAGCTACCAACAGTCCACCAACTGAGCCACAGAGGTCGTCGAATCCATCCATACTATAATATTGTAAATGCGAAAGTGTGTCTGTCTGGTCTGTCTGTTACCTCTTCACGGCCAACTAAACCGATTTTGCTGAAATTTGGTGTGGAGATACTTTAAGTCTCGGGAAAGGAAATGGGATACTTTTTATCCCGGAAAAAAGTACGGTTTCGGCGCGATAAAAGAATTTTGGCGCAATGGAGTTGCAGGCGTCATCTAGTACATAATATTAGGTATATTTTAAAAGACTAGAGATCACTCTAAGGGCCCTTAGTTCGAAATTCAATCATGAATCGTCATTCAATGTTAAATCGAAATTTAACAGTTTAACTTTTAACTTTTTGCTCTCAGACATGCAATTTGAATAATAAATATTATGTAAATTTTTGCCAATATGTACTTATAAAAAATGATGACAGAAACTTTGTACCACATGGATCTTTGACCACGGGCCACGGCCCTTGGGCAGAGTGATATGGACTGAACTGAATCTTATAATAATTTATGTTATGGAACTTATTAGGTATAAAACTCATAACTTTAGTCAACATTATGGTAGCTTTTACCTTGCATGCACATAAACATTAATTTAGCAAATATTACATTCTTCATCCATATTTTTTTGAGATAAAATTTTTTGTTGATCCATTTAACAATATGTGTCTAAGTACCTTAAAAATTAAAATAAGTATAAATAACTTCGGAATTAATGATTTAATGTTTTTTATATTATGCCTATGAGAAACTCTTAATACCTCGATCGTGGAAATCGCAGACGCAATAGATTTTCAATTGTTATGCGGCAGCCGGGTGCCGCTTGGGGATTGAAGGGTTAAAAAATGTTTTGATTCTAAAACTAAGGTCAATTACTAAGCTACAATACAATGTTACCAATTTAACCCATCCAGCCCCATAAGCTCACCGGTGAGCGAGACACAATAGAATAACAATAGATTTCCAAGAATCCACGATCAAAGGATTAAGCATTAAATTTAACTTTATGAAGAAACCAATAACACATTGATTTAGTCAAGTATCAATTTTTGCTTACATATTTTGATCTTGAATAAGAGTAAGATATAGTACATTATGCACCTAGGGCAGGAAAATAAGAAATGTCTCAAATCACATGAAATTGTTGGCCGAGGCAAAGCCGAGGTCAACAAACATGTGATCTGAAGCTTTCTTATTTGCTGCCCATGGTGCGTATTACTATTTTTCTTATCGACGGAGGCGTAAAACCGCAACATCAGTAAGCGCAGCGGGAAGAAAGTTGATGTTTTCCGCTCGGAGGTGAGAAAAATGAAAACTTGTAAATAGGTCAATAGTTTACTCACCGATGCAGCAAGTTTGTGGTGCCTTGTGTTCGCGATTCATGCGGTGGCGGGTTTCCCTTGCACACCACAGACAGTCTCGTAGCTAGGCCATTGGAGTCACCTCGGTAATGTTGTATCAATGTGTCCAAGCCATGGACTGTTGTATGTTCCTCAATCGAGAAGAATGCGTCTTCTCCATGTCTTCTTATTTGATAATGTACTACTTCACCCTACAAAAATTAAAATGAAAGTTAAAAATAAAGGTAGACAGTATTAGGTTTTAACCCATCAGTCGTGGCAAAACGAGACACAATAGCTTTTTCATTGTTATCGCGGCCGGATGTGGCCGCTTGGGGCTTCATGAATTAAATATACTACTTTTATCAATTCAGTATAAAATACATACAAAGTAAAATGTCATTATGAAACTATAGCTACGCTAGTTTCGTTATTTGTTAAGTTGCAAAATGTTTGCGCTCTATTACAAATACTTATTTGCTTACAAAGCATTCATATTATTAGTTAAGTGTTTCAATATTTACATTAATCACTATATAACTATTATATTATTGTAACCTAATAATTATTATTATGATCTAAAATTAGTAGAATAGTAAGTAAGAAAATAGTAAAGTCATGTAAATGCTAAAGTAGTAATATGAGTTGATGTATTGAGGTTAAGTCAAGTTGGATTAGGTTTTACCTGGTGTAGAACTGATAATACAAAGTCTCCCGGCGACGTATTACTTTCCCGTACCAAGAAAACACCATCTTCACCTTCTGCAAAACAATTTTACTATAGGTATTGTTTATCACATTCTTATTAGAGTTAGTGATTTGCAATTGTATAATGTATGTACCTTCTTTGAGAAGCCTTTCCGCAGTTTCTCTAGATATTTTTCCATGAAACCAGTTTACGTTGTCTTCTCTATTCATTCTCAACAAAAAAGAGTTTGTCTGAAAAGTTAAACCTGTTCTACAAGTGTCACATTCACAGATGAATTAAACTTTTTATCAACATCCTTTGAGTAGACAATTTTGTATAATCAGCACATTTCACCAAAGAAAACCCATTTGAGTATCAATCACTCTGGATATGAAATACTTTTAAAAGTAAAACAAACTTTGGAAGAAAACAAAAGAACTTTGTTTGTACTTTGTCGAAAACTGAGTAGCCAAATGTCAAAATGCAAACTTCAAACTTGTCGAAGTTTCCACTAGAGTAGGACGGTTGCCTCTTTTCGATACTTTAGTAATTTTCTGTTCCTTTCTATCTAGCAAAAGGAATGTATAGAAGCGTGTCAATTTAGGGACGCTATAAAATAGTATCTTCTATCGCATTTTAACTTTATATTAACAGCTATGATAAAAAGGGATAGAAATAGTAGAGCATACATTTACGCTTCTTGCGTATTACGTAGAGACTGGAACGTCAAATGTTTTATTTCGTGGACGATAAAAATAACTTCCATGCAAAAATTAATAATAATAAGTAATATTATCGCTTACATCGAAACTTTGTAAATATTTAGTACAAACATAATTTCTTACCTTCAATAATATGAATGACGTCATGGTTGTTATCATTCCAACTTCCCAATTTTTTTATACAATAATTATATGGGTGCAAAGAACTGCTTATTTATATTTTATACGCTTCTTATTACTACACATTTTATCATTTTCACGTAATATTCCAAAGAAATACAATAATTTCGCAGAGAAATAGTTGCGAGCGGTGTGCGCGAAGCGAGCAACCGACAGACAGGCGCGGTATCCCCAACTCTGCCTTCCAACGAATGACTCATAGCAAGGTCAATTCCGAGAAATGAATCACCAGCGCACTCAGTTCAGCAATGCCATATAATGTAGTACGCATTCCCTCGCAACATATTACATTTTGTAAATAAGACACAATGGAGTAAAGATACCTAATAATTAGATAGCTTTAGATAGATAGAACTTAGTCTATAACTCTAGACTCTACTATTTTGATTGCTTAAGCAACAGGCATGAACTCGATAATAACATAAAGTAGCGAATAGCGATACACTGAAGACGAAGTAATACATGTGTGAGATTACAGGATTAAGTATGAGAATCTATACCTATAATTTGCCTTGTTACCTCAAGAATTTGGAGCTCTACATATTTTGGAAAGTTTACAAAACGGTTGGGAAGTACTTACTATACTCCTATGTACCTACCTATACAGAAATATACAAACGCATTCATGCACAGTTCAGGCTAGCTTTAGCCTCAACTCTTCTTGTTATTTAGACTTTAGACCATCTATCTACTTATACAGGTATAAGTAACCTTTTTTGCTGTGAGGTTTCCAAACATGTAGAGCGAGTAGTGCAGTAGAGCTGCGCCATGTTTAGAAAGTAACATAAGTGCATGGTGTCTAACGAGCATTGGCAAACCTGTTCCCAGGTTTGTTTACCCTCGACTGTTTATTTACTTTCATTCGTCTGCTATAACCTGTCCACAAGGCCCTTCGATCGATACTTTGAGATCTACCTCAGACTTCGGACTCTACGAGCGTCCATAATCCTTATGTCATCGGCATAGAGGTCCTTTTAGAGACCAAATAATTCTGAACAGGGTGTAGACTAGGGACTAACAAAAAATGTCTAGGCAGAGCTAGACATTTTTATTTTTTGTTAAGTTTTACGTATATTAATAGTCCATGGAAATCGTACAATAAAAGGGGTCTTCACTTGCATCAAATGGGGTAGTTCGGATTTTTTTATATGTTGTATGTGTTGAGGTAGTAATGTCAAATATAGTTTTTCCACCTCGGAATCCTTCCAGAACATTGTGAAATTCATGAGAAACCATTAAATTTTTGATCAGTTTTCAGTTTTTGCCATTTTTTACCATCAAGGATCTGTTTAATGGTAGAAGTTATCAGAAATTACTTTAAAGTAGACAAAATTTTCAACAAAATGAGAATAGTTAGGTCTCGATAAACTGAATAGTTTCAAAGATACAGCTGTTCAAATGTTTGTAAATTTTCCAAAAAAAAACATTCATTTTTCGAGTTTTTACAAGTTCTCGTCAATGTGGTCAATTATTGATCTATTTGACGGCATAAATTAATATTATACGTTATTGAAGGAGACAAATTTTTCAACAAAACGAGACCAATTTGGTCTATTAAAATCTAATAGTTCTCTAGCTACAGCTGTTCAAAGTTGCTGAGGTAAGTAAACAAAATGAAATAAATATGATTCATTTACTAGACGTTCCGCGCGGCTTCGCCCGCGTAAATTAGATATTTCACAGACAAATTAGTCCACAAAAATAGCCTATGAACCTTTACGTGCTCTACTTCTTATCTGTGCCAAACAACAGAAAAATTGCTCCCGTAGTTCGTGAGATAAGCCCTTTCAAATAATTTCCCCCGTTTTTTCCACATTTTCGTAGCGTGATAAAATATATCCTATAGCCTTTTTAGATAAATGAGCTATCTAACACAGAAACAATTTTTCAAATCGGACCAGTAGTTCCTGAGATTAGCGCGTTCAAATAAGCCCTTTCAAATAATTTAACCCGTTTTTTCAACTTTTTCCTCTATTTCTTCGTTTTTATTAGTCTTAGCGTAATAAAATATACCTTATAGCCTTTCTAGATAAATAGGCTACCTAACACTGAAATAGTTTTTTTAATCGGATCAGTAGTTCCTGAGATTTGCGCGTTCAAATAAGCCCTTTCAAATAATTTCCTCCTGTTTTTTCCACATTTTCCACTATTTCTTCGCTCCTATTAGTTTTAGCATAATAAAATATAGCCTATAGCCTTTCTCGATAAATGAACTATCTAACACTGAAATAATTTTTCAAATCAAACTACGCAGTTCCTGAGATTAGCGCGTTCAAATAAGCCCTTTCAAATATATTTCCGTTCCGTTTTTCCACATTTTCCTCTATTTCTTCGCTTCTATTAGTCTTAGCGTGATGAAATATAGCCTATAGCCTTCCTCAATAAATGGGCTATCTAACACTGAAATATTTTTTTTAATCGGATCAGTAGTTCCTGAGATTAGCGCGTTCAAACAAACAAACAAACTCTTCCGCTTTATAATATTATTAGTATATTATAGATTATAGATGAAATAAGCATTATATGTAATCTATATATAGGTATAAAACTCAATGGTGACTGACTGACATGTTGATCTATCTACGCACAGCCCAAACCACTGGACGGATCGGGCTGGAATTTGGAATGCAGGTAGATGATATGACGTAGGCATCCGCTAAGAAAGGATTTTGATAAATTCCAAACCCAAGGGGTTAAAATAGAGGGTGAAAGTTTGTATATGATAATACTTCTTAACGCGAGCAAAGCCGCGGGCAAAAGCTCGTATTTTATAAAATGAAATAATGTATACTAATCTATACTTATCGATACTAATATTATAAAGCTGAAGAGTTTGTTTGTTTGTTTAATTGTTTGTTTGTTTGAACGCGCATTAGCGCGTTTTTAGAATTTTTCAAATTGGACCAGTACGAGTAGTTCCTGAGATTACTTAGGAACTACTGATCCGATTTGAAAAATTCTTTCAGTATTAGATAGCCCATTAATCAAGGAAGGCTGGAGGTTATAATAACATCACGCTGTGACTTTTAGGAGCGATGAAACAGCGGAAAATGTGGAAAAAGCAGGGAAAATTATTCATCTTTGAGAGCTTCCGTTGCGTGCGCTGCATAAACGTCCCAAGATGCCCAAAAATATGTATGGAAGAATTATTCCTCTTTAATGATCTAAAAAATGTCCGTGATAGTACGTGTCTATCTTTTAAGATTAACTCAAAATAATCGTTTTTATATTATGGTCTAAGAATCGTAGGTCGAAATCAATACATTAATGAAATAGACGCAGACGAAGCCGTGTTATCCACGCTATAATTTATAAAGCTGAGGAAGTTGTTCGCCAAAATAAATATAATGCCCATAATTACTATTCCACGCGAACGAAGTCGCGGGCACAGCTAATTAGAGTTTAAAAATTCAAAGCCTGTGTTATACGTATTAACTTTGCATGTGGCGGTTGAAGTTGAGCTCGTCACAGGAATTTTATTATAGTGGACATCTGCTCCACAAAGTTGTGTGGCCTCGGAATGTGTCTTTTGGAGAAAATGGTGCCAGATATGTCCAATACTTGAGAAGTCACTACTGCTCCTATATAATCGTGGTTTTCGACGGGTATCCATTATGATTTATGACGCTTCAGGAAAAAACACCAAAAGCTCTGAACGTCTCCATAGAGTTGGAGCAAAGTCCTCCCTGTTATCTTTGACGAGACAACCATTGTTTCAGTTGCTCAGGATAAGTTCCTATTGAATGACAGGAACAAGGTTAGGTTCATGAACATGCTGAAGGTGCAACTGGAGAGGAACAATATTCTTACACTACAAGCAGAGGAGGATGCTGACCGACTAATAGTAACTACAGCCATTTCCAATATTATGTTTTCTACATACGACGTAGTGAATTTTTTTTTTTTTTTGAGATTTTGCAAACATTTGAAAAGCTGTATCTTTGAAACTATTCAGTTTATCGAGACCCATCTATTCTCATTTTGTTACAAATTTAGTCTACTTTAAAGTAATTTCCGGTGACTTCTACCATTAAACAGGTCCTTAGTGGTAAAAAATGGCAAAAACTGAAAACTGATCAAAAATTTAATGGTTTCTCATGAATTTTCCAATGTTCCGGAAGGATTTCGAGGTGGAAAAATTATATTTGACATTACCACCTCATCACATACAAGTACAACATATAAAAAAATCAGAACTACCCCATTTGATGCAAACCAAAATGTACCAATTCCATGTACTATTAAGTACCTATTATGTTTTTTATCTGCCCCGAGTCCCGGCTTCGAAATTTTCATTGCGTATTTTCGCGCTATGATATTTCTGCATTTTATCCAGTACTTCGATGGCACTAGTCCCAGCCGCATACCTACCTAAAGGTATAGTTACCTAAATGCGAAAATCAAAACCTTAAGCTTTTGAATAGAGATACATTTGTATCCCGGGAAAACTATATTTTTATTATGGCTTAGGTATAATAAGATTATTAAGTTTTATGTCCTAGAAAATTTCTGATGAAATCATAATAATTTCAATGTTTGATAGAGCTGCGCTTATCAGTTTGGTATCGACTTTAATGGTATAATCACAGATTTTAAAAGGGTATAACAGCGATGTTCGTTCTATTTCATTCTAGCAAGTCTAGATAGTTCCCTATCGATCTAGTCTGTTCTCCATGAGGTGATGATGATGAAGCATGTCGTCAAGGCAGCCAGGGTCGCGGGGATTGCGTACAACACTGACTCACTGCTTTCTACCGATCGCTGCCAGCGGTCAATGACATTTGCAATTTTATTTGGAGTTTTTTTCGAACCTAAATTACTATTATGACGCATAGACTAAAAACGAACTATTAATCATAACGCCTATTGTAATCGAACTGTTCAATGTTTTGTAAAGTTACATTAGACCGTAGAAAAATCGTGAGAGCAACCGCGTTTAGAAAATTGTCGATATAGAAAAATCCATGAATTCGATTGACTCGTACTATTATTGACTCGTACCAGCAAATATCTAGAATCTGAATCTAAATATTATTATATGTATAACTCAAAGGTGACTGACTGACATAGTGATCTATCAACGCACAGCCCAAACCACTGGACGGATCGGGCTGGGCATGCAGGTAGATGTTATGACGCAGGTATCCGCTAAGAAAGGTCAAAGGATTTTGATTAATTATTCCACTCCCCACGGGGTTAAAATAGGGGATGAAAGTTTGCATGCATAAAGCGACTAAGAAAGGATTTTGATAAATTCCACCCTTAAGGGCATAAAATAGGGGATGAAAGATTGTATTCAATAATACTTCTTAACGCGAGCGAAGCTGCGGGCAAAGGCTTGTAGGTACCAGAATAACTAATTACTTAATAGTTAATACTTTATAATTATTGTATTACGGTAATTTTTTTCGGCCTTAACTATTTCATCCTACATCTCTACAATTATTAACCTATCTACCTAGACCCATCTACATTTAGGAGCACCTGTTTTCTGCAGGTAGTGGGGATGATATTATGATATTCATTAAGCATTTCACTAAATTAATCTTATTTAAATAATATAGACCAGGGCTTCCCAAACTGTGCGTCCCAGGGGCGTCGCATGTCAACACAACCAAATCGAGCAAAATCCCCGGTTTCAGAAGCTATGCTCAGAAAAGCAAGCGCATCCTTCACATTAGCCAGCCTTGCTGGCTTTAATATATTATTATTTACTATGTATTTCATAAATATTTTTAAAATTTTTATGCTTGTGTTTTGATTTGGTCATTATTTCCTATGATATTATAATATATTATTTCCTAATAACAATATAAATGTCCAAATTTAGAAAGTATTTTTGGGGGCTGGGCTGAGGGGCGTCGTAAAGAAATGGCAAAGTCCCAAGGGCGTCACAGTACAAATAAGTTTGGGAAGCCCTGATACAGACTATAGGTAGTTACTACTAAACTAAATGTTGCCCGCGCCTTTCCTGCGATAAAAAACTTAGTGATTGCCATTATGATTTATGCCTTTTTTTAACAATTTTTAGATTCATCTATCCTACGGGGATAAATTCGGTAATTTCCAGTGTATAAAATAAAAGTAAATAAAAACTCTGGTCACTGTTTAGTACTAAGCGTGGTTTTTGTAGAGCCCGTTACGTAGACGTTCTAATAAGACGCAATTCGACAGATCTGGCTCTGAGTCATCCTTATAGACGTAAATGGCTAAACTGATTTGGAACGCAAGGAAATTAACTAACGTCTAGTGTGCGATCGAAGCTTATCGGTATTTCGGCTTTGGCTTCGGCAGCCTTCGGCCTACATGTTAAATAAAGCATGTTCGACCTTAAGGGCATTCCCTACGGAGAATCCGTAATTTACCGCATTGAGAGCCTTATAAACTCATAATTTGAAAGCTACAGAGTTATAATAAAAATACAGCAATAAGCTTTAGTATCTCAACAATCCTTTCCCCGTTTTAAATTTTCTATTTTCGTTTATTATACTCATGTTATCAGCTTCCAAAGTAAAGCCAATTTATTAAAATTCAAGCATACATTCAGCATCTCCTTAGGATTTACTAATTACTTTTATTTGAAACACACGCTAATAGATCGACAATATCATAAACTACATATTCCCTGTTTTATTTTTTTTAGGTCAATTTTGAACTAAGATAAGTAAAAAAAAAAGATGGGTTGCACTCCGGGAGTGCCGGCAGAAGTGAAAACTTGATTATTAACGTTGTGCATTATTTTTTCAACCCATTTTTTATGAAAATCGATAAAAAAATGATCATTTTAATTAATTAATCGAAACCCTTACAATCGATTAAAAAATATCGACAATCGAAAAAAAAAGCTGCTGTCAGACAGACTGTCAGACACTTCTCGCGACAATTGTCTTGCAGGTTTCCACGCGGCCTTAATCAGCGCATCTGCTAAAGAACTCATTTCTCCGACTGTACATTTCTGCTAAACAACTCATTTCCCCGACTGTACATTTCTGCTTAGCACAATTTTCCCCGACTGTACATTTCTGCTAAACAACTCATTTCCCCGACTGTACGTTTCTGCTTAGCACAATTTTCCCCGACTGTACATTTCTGCTAAACAACTCATTTCCCGACTGTACATTTCTGCTAAGCAACTCATTTCCCCGACTGTACATTTCTGCTAAACATCTCATTTCCCCGACTGTACATTTCTGCTTAGCACAATTTTCCCCGACTGTACATTTCTGCTAAACAACTCATTTCCCCGACTGTACATTTCTGCTAAACAACTCATTTCCCCGACTGTACATTTATGCTAAACAACTCATTTCCCCGACTGTACATTTTTGCTTAGCACAATTTTCCCCGACTGTACATTTCTGCTAAACAACTCATTTCCCCGACTGTACATTTCTGCTAAACAACTCATTTCCCCGACTGTACATTTCTGCTTAACAACTCCTTTCCCCGACTGTACATTTCTGCTAAACAACTCATTTCTCCGACTGTACATTTCTGCTTAGCACAATTTTCCCCGACTGTACATTTCTGCTAAACAACTCATTTCCCCGACTGTACATTTCTGCTAAACAACTCATTTCCGCGACTGTACATTTCTGCTAAACAACTCATTTCCCCGCTGTACATTTCTGCTAAGCAACTCATTTCCCCGACTGTACATTTCTGGTTAGCACACGACTGTACATTTCTGCTAAACAACTCATTTCCCCGACTGTACACTTCTGCTTAGCACAATTTCCCCCGACTGTACATTTCTGCTAAACAACTCATTTCCCCGACTGTACATTTCTGCTAAACAACTCATTTCCCCGACTGTACATTTCTGCTAAACAACTCATTTCCCCGACTGTACATTTCTGCTAAACAACTAATTTCTCCGACTGTGCATTTCTGCTAAATAACTCATTTCCCCGACTGTACATTTCTGCTAAACAACTCATTTCCCCGCTGTACATTTCTGCTAAACAACTCATTTCCCCGACTGTACATTTCTGCTTAGCACACGACTGTACATTTCTGCTAAACAACTCATTTCCCCGACTGTACATTTCTGCTAAACAACTCATTTCCCCGACTATACATTTATTTTATTATTTATTTAACAGTTTATTGCACACAAAAACATTTAACAAATTATACTTATGAAGAAAAACGACACAACAGGTACTGCTTATCTCTAAAGAAATTTCTTCCAGCAGCCCTAGGAAGAGAAATTTGATCACAAACAACAGATAGGGCGTGCATAAACAGAAATGAAAAAAAAAAATATATATATATATATATATATATATATATATATATATATATATATATATATATATATATATATATATATATATATATATGAAATTATAACTACTTACAGGTACAGTTAAAATACAATTATTATTGTAATGTTCAACAAAATACTACATTAAACTAATAATAATAACATACTATAATATTAGAATACATACTATACTAAAAACTTATAAATACTTACTAAAATAAATACATACTATATGTATATTTAATAATCATAGTTGGATTCAGTATTGAGGTAGTGCTCCTTCAATCGTCTTTTAAAGACAGCGATAGTAGGACTATCACGGATGGCGTGGGGTAGGGAATTCCACAATCTGACTGCATGAACAGTAAAGGAGTAGGAAAAGAAGTTGGAGCGATGGGAGGGGAGGGAAAGGTTTGTTCTAACATTAGGTCTACAAGGGACGTCTAAGGGTCGTGAAAAGTTAAAACGCTCTACGAGGTAAGAGGGGGACAAAGGGTTGTAAAGGATATTATAAAGGAGGGAGAGAATATGGAGATTTCGCCGAAGGCGAATCGGAAGCCACCTAAGCTGTAACCGAAAAGCAGAGACATGGTCATACTTTTTAAGACCAAAGACAAAACGAATGCAAAGATTTTGCAAACGTTCTAACTTTGTCAGCAATTCTTCGGTAACATCTAGGTAGCAGGAGTCAGCATAATCAAGGATAGGGAGAATGAGTGACTGGACTAGGGAAATTTTAGTTTTTAAGGGCAAAAAGTTCTGAAGACGCTTAAGCATGTGTATCGAGTGGAATATTTTTCTACTTACCTCATTGATTTGAGGTTGCCAGGACAGATTGCTATCAATGATTATTCCGAGGTTCTTCGCAGAGCGTGTGTAAGCAATCGGAGTATCATTGTATATAATTATGGGCACATCATTTAGTCTTTGTGTCATGTACCTGCTACCGACAATTATTGCCTGTGATTTATTGGGATTGACTAAGAGTCCAAACGATTTAGCCCAGTCTGCTATTCGTTGTAGGTCTGCATTGATGTCCCTGACCGCAGTACTAATATCATCGACATGAGAACGACGATATATTTGCAAGTCGTCTGCGTAGAGATGAAAGTTACAGGACAAAATTATTAAGGTGACTGTGTTTATAAAAATTGAAAAAAGGAGAGGAGAAAGAACACCACCCTGTGGAACCCCCGCATCGAGATCACACCAGTCAGAGGTAGCCTCGCCATAGCGGACCCGCTGCGAGCGCCCCCGAAGATAGGAGTCGAACCATTCTATCACTGCGGATGATATATTGAGGGAACGAAGGACCGAAAGGAAGATGTCAAAGTCAACTGAATTAAAAGCACTGCTAAAGTCAAGAAGTACCAGGATAGTTATACATTTTTGCTCCATAGCAAGACGTAAATCGTCAGTAACTTTTAGCAGTGCTGTAACAGTACTGTGACCAGGACGGAAACCGGATTGTAAGGAAGAGAGCAAATTATTAGAGGTAAGGAATTGGGAAAGCTGTTTATGGGCGATGTTTTCAAGGACTTTGGAGAGGTAGGGCAAAATAGATATTGGTCTAAATTGGGATAAGGAAGAGGGATTAGGGGCTTTAGGTAAAGGAATTACATTGGCACGTTTCCATGCCGAAGGAAAAGAACTCGTTGCCAAGGAGTGATTAAAAATATGAGTGAGAATTGGCAAGAGTTCAGGAATTGAAAGGGAGATCATGCGGGGACTAAGGTCATCATTCCCAACAGCAGTGGATGTTATAGCTGTGATATGTTTCTTAACATCATCCTCAGTGACAGGCTGGAACGAAAATGGAGTACAGGAGGGGATAGGAAAAGAGGAGATATGGGAAATCGTGCGCGCTTTGGTATCTCGTTCAACGCGTACAGGTGGTTTAGAGAAATGGTTGTTAAGAGCGTTGATATCTACCGTGCTATCTAAACTAACCGAAGACTTTCCTATACCAAGGGACGAAAGGAATTTCCAGAGTTGGGAGGGGTTGCTTTGGTCAATTGTAGAATGTATGTGGTGTCTTTTTGAATCTCTACACAGGCGACTGCAATGGTTTCGAAGGAACTTATATTTGGCCAAATTTGTCTCAGTTGGTCTTTTTCGGTATTGACACAGAGCTCGGTTACGCTTAGCTATCATGTTTAATATTTCCTGGGTGAGCCAAGGTGCCGGTGCATGTTTAACTTTAACTTTTCTAAATGGAGCATGAGTGTCAAATATCCGGGTCAATATATCACTAAATGCCGATACTTTTAGATCGATATCCCAGGCCGAGTGGACACGAGACCAATCAGCATTAGATATGTCATGCTTAAGAGCCTTCAGATCCAAACCCTTAAAACTACGTAGGATGAGGAACTTGGGTTTTTTACGTGGTGGTTTGAGCTTAAGGGAAAGGAAAACTAGGTCATGGTGTGAGAGGTTACATGGAAATTGGCCATGGGTTTCAATGAGATCGGGTGAGGAGGTGATAAGAAGATCTAGGAGGGAAGGGTTGGAATTGGGAGCATGGTGGGTAGCTGAGAGCGGAAGGATGCTTAGGTTAAGGGATGAGAGTAAGGAGCGGAGTTTCAATGCACGTGAATCGGCTTTCATGAGACATGTGTTGAAATCACCTGCAACTAAAGTACAATCGTAATTTGGACTATGCGTGGCCAACAGAGACTCCAGAGTACTGAAGTAATCGATACGCAAGGATGGACTGTAAGCCGCACAGATTAGTACCCTCTTATGATTTAAGGTGATCTCAACACACAAGTACTCAATTGAACACGTGTACCGGTTGGGCGAGGCAGTGATAATTTTACATTCAATGTTACTACGCAAGTAAATGGCCACTCCACCACCACTCTTACCCACACGATCATTTCTAATGAGCTTATACCCCGGAAGAGCATAAGCAGTAGATGACAGAGAAGGTTTGAGCCAGGATTCCGACACTAAAATAGCATCTACCGGGGAGCTGCTAAACATTTCAAGGATATCTGGATAGTGGCGAGGTATGCTCTGAGCATTAACATGGACAAGGTTGAGGTTGTTGGGAAAGCGGGAAAAGGAAGTAGTTAACTGTTCATGAGCAGAACAAGAAGTCGATCCCCTATCGCCATCTAGGCTATGAAAACTGTCAGACGAAGAAGAGCACGAAAGAAAGTCCTCATTGATAATATCATTATCAGAATATAATAAATCCATAAACTACTAATATATATAAGATCAATAAATACTAATATAATAAATATATAAACTAAGAATATAATATATAAAACACAAACAAGTCTATTTCCTATTATAAAATAAATCTACCCTATCATATTTCGCCCATCCTAGCTCACCATAATGTGAGAATATAAAAAAAAAGTACGCTAGCAACAATGCTTTGACTATTGTCTGCACAAGACAAAAAACAAAAAAAAAAAAAAACTTATACAATGGCATTGACATTCAGTCACCACTGACAGATGTCAGTTTGACAATTTGACAAAGGAAAATATCAATGGACATGCAAAGTGCAAACTAAAATTAAAAATGTTACAACTACACTCAACAATAATGAATAATTTAAAATTAAACTACTACCTTAGAATAAAAATAAAATAGTGGAGACTATATATATACAACAGTAGAAACAAACAAAGAATACAGGATAATGCCGATTGGACTGCGTTTGCGCTCCCACCTATCTCCTTCTAGTACGGCGTGAAGAAGTAGCAGCTGTGCTGGGGTCCTTACACTCCATAGTAGTATGCTTTGAGACCTCACTACTTTTATCTACCATTGTGGCATGAGCGGCCTTGGGGTCTTTAACAGCTGTAAATGTGGACAGTAACGGCTTGAGCTCCTGCATACTTTCAACCTTTCGACGAGTCTTGTCAGGCAGCATGATTGATATTCTACCGTCGGTGGACCAGCAGTTACGAACACCAAAGTGTTGTCGGGCTGTCATGAATACCTGATGCCGAGACTTAGTCAGAAACTCAGACAATACAATGCCACTGCTCTTCAGTGCAGTCTTGGCGTCCCAAACCATACGCCGCTGCTCGAGATCTCTGAAGCGAACTAGGATGGTACGGGCTTTAGCTTTCGGGGAACCGAGGCGGTGACAAGTTTGGAGATCATTACAGGTGAAGTCCGATACATCCATTTTGTCCTTTATAATGTTGGTGATAACATTAAACAGGTTTTCGTTATTTGTTTCAGAGATCCCATGAAACAGCAGTATTTTTCTGCGAAGGAATGTTTCATGTCTGTCTAGTCCAAGGGATAGAAGATCAACCTGCGCTTTTAGTTTGGAAAGAGTTTGCCAAACAAAGGTTTTAAAATTCTGAAACTCACTGCTCAAACTGGTGATGTCTGGATGAGTTTTCTGCTAAACAACTCATTTCCCCGACTGTAAATTTCTGCTAAACAACTCATTTCCCCGACTGTACATTTCTGCTAAACAACTCATTTCCCCGACTGTACATTTCTGCTAAACAACTCATTTCTCCGACTGTACATTTCTGCTAAACAACTCATTTCCCCGACTGTACATTTCTGCTAAACAACTCATTTTCCCGACTGTACATTTCTGCTTAGCACAATTTTCCCCGACTGTACATTTCTGCTAAACAACTCATTTTCCTGACTGTACATTTCTGCTAAACAACTCATTTCCCCGACTGTAAATTTCTGCTTAACAACTAATTTCCCTGACTGTACATTTCTGCTAAACAACTCATTTCCCCGACTGTACATTTCTGCTAAACAACTCATTTCCCCGACTGTACATTTCTGCTAAACAACTCATTTCCCCGACTGTACATTTCTGCTAAACATCTCATTTCCCCGACTGTACATTTCTGCTTAGCACAATTTTCCCCGACTGTACATTTCTGCTAAGCAACTCAATTCCCCGACTGTACATTTCTGCTAAACAACTCATTTCCCCGACTGTACATTTCTGCTAAACAACTCATTTCCCCGACTGTACATTTCGTTCGAGTTCGACACAAAACACTACTCTCCAACCGTCTTACGCGTTTTGTATGGTTTTTCGATCAACACGAAAATCTAACGCGAGTTTCACAGTTTTTACCCATCCCACAAAAGTGCTCAACGCCGCTAAAGAAGTTTTCACTTCAAAAATAGGGTTTTGGTGCGATCTCGGCAACGCGGCAAATGTATGGCCAAGGTCGTTTGCTCGGGGGACGGCCTTAACATCTGATTGTATTAGAATTTAGAATCCGACGGCTCGCAAAAGGTTCGTTCCCAGAAAACAAAAAACTTCATGTCAAAATTGTAAATACTGTTGAATCCAATAATTTTACTTAGGTATATGTAAAATTCTTGTGCCGCGATGTTTATTGCAAAGCTCTTTCGAAAGTGTTGAACCAATTTTGATGAAATTTCGTGTGCTTATCGTGTCCGCTACATGGGTTAGGTATTTGAATTCGCTTAAGTTTAGTGTGTTTAGGTTCTAAGTGCCTTATAATGAATAATAGCAATGGCAGCCGTTACAGCTTAAACATAAAATCCAGGCGTGTAGTATTTCAAGATCTGCCTAGGATATAGGAATCAACTATTCTCTGATAGTACCATCGAGGAAATTGATTCCTAGGCAGTTGACAGGCCGACGTCATTTGGTCGGATCATGTCATTTCATGTTAATAATTGTGATTGTGGCTGGGTTTGATGTAACGTGACCAAACTACGTAGGAATCAACTTCTCTGATAGTAGGTACATACTCGTAGTACATACATAAATAATTCTTCTTAATATTAAATGGTTAATTGAGAAATATGGAGACATGAAAATAGTATTGGCGCAATAAAAGTTAGTAAGGCAATAAAAATGCTCCTTTAACATGGCAAACTTTTATTTTCGAATAAATATACAAAAGAGATTTTGAGAGCAGTCAGTTAGTAGGCCGACAAAAGTGCTACTGATACTTAAAAAAAATATCAAAGCTTTTTAAAGACGGTATACATGGATGGTTATACTTACCAAATATATTTCTATAAAATCTTATAAAATAACATGTCTTTAAAAAAAGTATTAAATGAATTAGTATAATTTCATAATCAATAATTAGGTACTTATGATATATTTCTTTGTGCCTATTTATAAATTTTTTAAATTTTGAGTATTGAGTAGTAATTTTATTAAGATGCTGTTAGAAGCATACAGTTGCGTATCTTAAATAAATAATACAGATTACTCGTTTTTTTTAACGTAACTTAATATAGGTATAAAAAACTATATTAGGTATATTTATTTACAACTTAAAAACTAATTCATATTAATTAGTCAGGTCCTAAAACAATTTATATTTAATCAAGAGCAGAACTTCCTTCACTTTTATACACGGGATTTTCGAACTAAGAAATTCTTATATAATATACATAGACATACTCTGTTTTATTCTGCCTAAAAACGTAAACATCAACAATGCTGCTGAAAAGATAAACACCTGAGAAAAAAACTATTTAGGTACAATGTGTTTCTTTACTATAAAGTGAGTGGTGGCAATAATTGATAAGTACGTGAAAAAATTGATAATATTATAGGCGACCACAATGAGTGTGGTTTAAACTTAGATCAAAATGAATTGAAAGGAGGTGGACATAGAATTAACACTTGCATCGTCTTAAAACACCAATTTTATAAGTCTAACAAAAACAATCATTCAAGGGCTTTGGCCCAAAATCTTGGGAAGCTTTGCGGGCCTAACCTTAAGATGCGCAAACGAGAAAATTGTGTCTACATGTTATCTCAATGTTTGATGGTTTTCTCTTCATCCCTATTGACCCTAGCATGATAAACAATTTTTCTCGTGATTCTCATCGAGTGAAACTCGTCGAGATTTTGACATTATGAGACGAGTAGTTTTTAATTATCTCGAGAGTGAGATATCTCGTTGGCGTATGCTAAGCGCACTGATCTAGAATATAAAATTAATACGTTACCTACTATCTACACCTAGCTAAAACTAGCGTTGCATTCGAAGAAACTAATACAAAACTTTAAAAAATGCTACTAAAGCATAATATTTTTTTCAGTTCCGGATGAGGGTTTTTATTGATTTTGAAGTACCTTAAACTAAAGCAGATAATATAAATTCTTATCACAGCTAATTATGATTATACAAACTACTAATTTAGATCAAATAGGCACGAAAATCAACAAGTAACAATTAGCATAATATTTACAATACTAAATTATAACTAGAGTAAAGAATTAAAGGTGAGAAATATTTAAATACTTATCGTATTGGTATTAGCACCAATAATAAGTAATAACTAAACTTACTTATATTTTGCTTTTTAAATCACGAATAAAAAAAAGTTTACAAGAAATATGGACGGAATAGTAATAGTAGAGTCTTACTAACTTGTAGAAAATAAATATACCAATAATGAGAAACCTCAATTTACATAAAAAGGATTCCACATACGGAAAGCCTCTCCAATCGGCCTGATCCCAAGCCGACCTGACCAGGCTCGTGAACACACACAGGAATGCTCATAGAGAGTCCATCTTTCAAGTTGATCTGCGATGAAATAGAACTATCGGCCTTTCCCGATATGGGCCCTAAAAATTCAGCGCCACTTCTCGTCTTTACGTGAGTAACGTGAGTTGACGGCTGAAAGAACAAGGTACAAAGAACAAGGAGATAAAACAGCAAAAAAAGAAAAAGCTAACCTACGAGCATCAGTTACTATTATAATCCATTACTATAGTTGACTACGTGTAGCAGTTGTCTTCGTCAGCGTGGTCCGAACAGTCTATGGTTCCGTCGCAGAGTTGTGACAGCGCAATGCAGCGGCCGTCGACGCACCGCAGCTCCCCGCTCGGGCAGGGTGACGCATGGGCGCTGTTGTACATCTCCTCGCTCCTCTCCGATAACGTCACGTTCACGATTTCAGACGAATCCGATACGGACTCGTCGCGGTCTACTCGAGGTTCCTGTAAATTGAATAAATTAAAAAATAATATAGGGCCTGGGCCCGTACCACGAAACCGTTTTGAGACTCAAACAATCGGACGAGAATGCCGCGTCCTACTCTGACAAACGTGAAACGACGTTGTTAGAGCAGGACGCGGCATTCTCGTTCGATTGTTTGAGTCTCAAAACGGTTTCGTAGTAGGCCTCCTGATTACACGTGTCGAGTAGAGTGGCGAGACAGTGCTCTTGTTAAACTCGCTACTAGGTATAACAAGGCCCTTAGTAGTTAGTGACAGTTAGTTTTAAGTGATTACAGCTTACAGTTTATTCTTTTTTAATAAGTTTTTTTTTTATATCTTATCGTTTGGACTTTGGAAGAAACTGTATCATACTGCAGCAAGCATTAATATAGTTCTTCGGGGGGTATTCATTAATAACTTCACAAGTAATTCGTGTTTTTGGACCCCTTTCCCATCCATGTCACACCTAGAAAAAATTGTGAGGCTACCCCCTCCCTAGAATGTCACATATTTTGCAAATATATTCTATTTTATCCCGTCGTCGTTAAAACTATTGTATACAAATTAGTTTTACCCTCATCATTGCAGCATCTATGTGTCTTTCAACTTTGTTTTCGCTCGTTTGTCCCTTCAATGCTTTCGATTCTAATTCAATGATCGTTGGTTTTTTCGTTGCTTTCTCGGTCGTTTTCTCGTCGTTGGTAAATTCTATACTCATATCTTCTTCTGCTTCTATTTTTGTGTTAGCAGATTTTGGTGCTAGTGACTTTTGTCGTGAATTTCTCTTGGGGAATTCCAGTTGCTTTTTCGTTGTTTCTTCAACAACTGATATTATAGTTGAATATTCGTTGATTTCTGGGGTCACCCCTTTAGGTTTCTGTCTGGTGTAGGGTGAGAGACGAGATGGTGAAGGTCTACGAGTAAAGTTCCGACGAAGGGCGTTATTGCTATCACTTGTCATGAGGATTTCCTTGCTGCTGTCGCTTTCACCTGAAAAATATTGATTAGGAAATATTATTAACTTCTAACGTGCAATATCTGAGATTAATGGATTTAAAATAAAAAGCGTTTTTCGGAATTTCGTTTGCCGCTAGGGGTGGCCCCCTGAACACACATGAAGAACCGCCGTCTACGATACTTTCCTACCTAACATTTGCCACTAGGTGGAGGTATGTAGCAATAAAGTCTATTGTGTCAATTATCGTACCGAACAGCTGTCCCAAAATAACTCTCATTGCAGAATAAAAAATTGAATGAAAAATTACAAGTAAGCTTACTTACCCATCGTGTATCCAGAATTTCTTTCACGATTGGTTGGTACCCTGTTCGGTTTACGAATTGACGGCGCTGGGGCGGATCCGGCGATTTCTTCTCCCAAGTCCCCGTCTCCTAAGTCCGAGAGCCCTCTCGGCTGGGGCCGCTTGCCTTTGCACAGGTCGTATGATTCATCGTCCCCACCAGGACAATCGGAGTAACCATCGCACAGCCAACGTTTGGTTATGCACATTCCGGATGCACATCTGAAATAATGCCATTGGTGAGTGCATTTTTAAATGAGCCATTTAAAATTGGAACAAGGAACACCGCGGGCGGTAAGTCTGTTAATTCAATATGCATCGCTTCGTCTTGTCACCTTGCAACATGAACTGGACAGAAGAGTGGTGACGTTTGATTAAACCAAAGAAGTTATTATTGTGTTCATGCTTAAGAAGCATTAAACCACAGTTCTATTCTGAAACAGCTATAAACACTTTACCTGTATTCATTAGTTTCACACAAAGAGCATGATGCTTCATCTTCTCCTGATGGGCAGTCTTTAGTTCCATCGCAGATCCAGTCCCGGGATATACACGATCCGTCCCCGCAGGCCATCTCGCGTGATAGACATGGACTCCTGGGGCTGGCACAGTTGCTACTGGAATACTGACTGCACTGGAACACCGCATTCAACTCTGCTGGAATAGATCCTTCGCAGCTGTCCACGATACCTGGTAAGAAAAAAGTTATTTTTTTAAATATTTTACAAAAGAGTGCGTAGAGAAATATACGGGATGTAACAAAAATAAGTGATGATACTTCTGGGACTAGGGTCACAAGTTTACAACTCACAACCAAAGTAGAAATCACTCTCAAAGTAGCAGTGCTGAATCCACTTTTGACTTCTATATTTTTATGAGAAATACTTCATCGTAATGAAACAAAAAGTAGCTCTTTCGCCGCTGCAATTTTGAACGTGACCTATATAATGAACACAATATGCACACCTTAAAGTATTATCACTTTGATACACTCTGTATAGTAAAGGATCGTTTCTAACGATTTACCGTACCTTTGCAGAAATTATAGCAAGGCAGCTTTTGGAGGTTTGGCTGCGGGCTGCACTCGGGTTCAAGGAGCGCGCAGACGAAGTGTATGGCTCGCTCGCTGCAGTTGGTTTGGATGAGGTATTCCAGCTGCGGGAGGAGGCTCGACACTGTTGTCCTGCCCATGGTGACTGGAGGCCCAGCCAGGTCGTACGGCAGAATACCTCTACATAGAGGCACGCTAGTTGATCTACATTGCACTGAAAGTGTGAAAATAATATTTACATCAATATATTTTTAATTAATACTTAAAATTTGAGAAGTTATGATTTCCATTTCCAATTATTGTTTAAAGACTTTTGCAACTATAAATTATATTGATATAGCTACAGTCAATAAAACCCATGTATCGAACTTCGTGTGTATTCATTGCTATTGACTCTATCAAGGTTAAACAAATATATTTAACAATCGAAATGACATTCAAAATAACACGTTTTAATATTTTAAATTACACATACGAAAAAGTAAACTCTTGAGTTTAGCAGTCACGAAAACGAATCTTTTGAAGTATGTAACAACATAAACAACTACAAAATATACCATGATAAAATTTTACTCCCATTCTACGTAGGTACATACAATATTTCTAGATGTGCAAACAAGAATAGTACAAACAACAACTACCTAGCACTAAGAAATTTACTAGTAACGAACGTATTAATAGCTTACTTTAAAAAAAAATATTTATAATAAACAGCTTCTATTTTACTTACCATCCAGGTTATTCAACCCATCTGGATACTTTTTAGTGGTGGGTTCTTTGATGTTGCGCCAAGTTGGTAGAGTTGGTGACACTCTCGTGTAGTATAAGGAGTGCTGTGTCGTAGATTTCATATGCTCTGCCTCTTCAATAGAAAGACCGAATACTTTCGAGTGTCCCGATGTGAATTTTACGTCTTTGGCTAGCGGTCGACTGTAAAATTCTTCCACAATCGGTGGCTCCGAGCTTGCAAACTTCTCATTGGCCCTAGATCTTATGTTGTAGATTATTTCCAGGGGCTCTCTATCAGCGTTGCCACTAGGATCTCTATCAACGAATCCCGATAGACCATTCGATGATTCCGCGTCGGCAAAATCACTTACAGTGACAGGCTCAGTGCTGCTCGGCATAGCGCTGCCATCTTGAAAATAGATGGCCAGGGGTTTCTCTGGCTTCTGTGTGATATGCGGTTTGAGCGTGGACTCACTGGGCACAGTATTCCTCGTCTCGTCTAGATATTTGGGCGCTCGCAGCTTGTCCAAGTCCGCCTTCTCGTTGCCGTATTGTATTTCCGGTGTGATGTGGGAGGGGAAGACGGGCGGCGCGGGCAGCTTCCGCTTGAACGTTCTCTCTGTGATCGAATCTAAAACCGTCGTGATATCATAATTTCTGTCAGTGTCGGCCTCGTAAAAATCTATTTCTGGTGTTTTCGTACCTGCGTTAAAAAGTAGGTGATTTGTTTACAAACAGATGCATGTAAACCGTGTTGCAAGTTTATGATTAATGATTACGTAAAAATCGAAAAGTTTATAGATGAATTTAAATAATTATCTACGAGATGAAAAAAATGATAATCATAAACTTTATATGAGCGAAAGGAAAAAGGTGCAAAGTTCAAAGCGAACATATAATAAGTATCTCCCACACGTACGATGACAGATAGACAGGCAATATGTTTATATTGTCATACCGGAAGGCTGCTTAACTTCTTTATTTTTGACCTCGATTCGTCTATTGTCAGGGTTGCTCTGTGCCCCGGCGACGCTCTCCTCCCAGTCTGTAGCATTCGCAGAGTTCACATCTGCATTCAGGTTGCCTGAAAGAGTAAAACAAGGAAATTAGTATGAAACTTTTTAAGACGTCTCTTGAAACATTTTTTACATTTAATAAAGAGCAAACTTTATATGTTAAGGATCAAGGTTTTGTCTCGAATGAGCTTAGGCGCATCAATCATAAAACTAGAATGAAATTACGCTTGTGGTGTGTTTGGTCATGTGTGGTAGACACACAAAAAGGTGATATGGTTTTAGGACCAGGAACAATCTCACAAAACTAAAGGACACAAGTGTATTCTAGTCTTGCTAGGCTCTATGAGAGGCTACCATCCCTTTCCATTCACGCTCGTTTCCTGGTTCATTAAAAATCATCCAACACAAACACCATAGTAGCAATCTGTTTCATAACACCATGTGAAACCTATGTACTTAAGCAGACGCGTCGAATCAACAATAACAATACTTATCTAAATTATCCTAATAAAGTTTGCGTAAAAGCTTTTAAAGAAGTACTGGACTACTTAGATCGCGGACGTAGATTGTGACGTAACGAGGAGGAATCTCGATGGAAGCAGTGAAAGCAGGGTTAACCGTTGATGTTCACGACATCATTATTTTTCATTAATCCTTATCAGGTAAATCGCCAGTTAAAGTTTTAAAACAGGAAGCTGTGGTTATTTAAAGGATTTTGAAAGATCACAGGGTAAGATTATCAAAGATCTCTCAGATTTTTGCCGTAGAAACACGCAGAGAAAACTTAAGTTCATACTCATTACTCATATATAATAAATGCTAAAGTTTTCCTGTCTGTTACTTCTTACGCTGAAACCACTAATGATGAAAATGTTTGGTAACCTTGACAATCTTTCTGTGTGGATAAATATATCTGTTATGATTAAGAAGGGGAATCAAAATTATATTTCCTCGATAGGTGATGATAATGCAGCTAAAAACACTCTTGATTTCGATCTTTAAAACAAATACCATTTAAAACGCTATTATTACAATATGTCAAACTTACCACAGTCAACACTATTTTATTTGTGTCGTAGATAAAATATTTGCATTTGAAATATTTGAATTTAAAGTAAAATCATTTTAACTTTTAAATATTCTGTACTAGATGTCTCGGTGAACTTTGTGTCACTTATAAATCTTTCCTGGACTTCCAAAATTATTTTAAGACTTTAACAAAAAATTAAAACCGACTTCCAAGGTAAAAACAATAAGTAATAATATGAACTAAAAAGTATTAAATAATTCTTACTCTTTAATAGTGCCTCTTTCAGAATTCGTCTAAATCTCAACTATTTCTGTACATACTATAATAGTCTTCATTATTTTGAAGTCGGTACCAGCTAATTTAATCGTGAGTTAATCAGTCAATGTCAGAATATAATATGAAACTTTTGGGACTGGTACCGACTTCAAAGTAATGAAGACTGTATGTACAGAAATAGTTGAGATTTAGACGAATTCTGAAAGAGGCACTATTAAAGAGTAAGAATAATAATTCTTACTCTTTAATAGTGCCTCTTTCAGAATTCGTCTAAAAAGTATTAAATATAATACTTTTTAGTTCATATTATTACTTATTGTTTTTACCTTGGAAGTCGGTTTTAATTTTTTGTTAAAAATAATAATTTCACTCTTTTTAGTTATTTACCGGTAAACATATAAGCTGTCAGTTGTAGATATATAGGATTTAGGTATGAAACTATCATAACTACTATACTCAGGCAGTTTTCAAAAAAGTTTTTTCCTTCGTACCTCACAGATCCCATGAACAAATTGCCAACTTGGCAACCGCAACACCAAGTTTAAATCATTTACAAAGGTAACAACATTAATATAATTTTCAAAATCACTCGACAAACTCGAGTGTCGATCAAAAAGACTATGAAAAGTACCAATAATAGGGTCATAAGTCATAACTCATAACGATGCATCGTGTGATGGCAGTGATAATTATGATGGTGATGATGATGATGAATGTAATTTGCATAGTAGCATATGCTTTCAGTTCTTAAAACATCGCCGAAAGTCCCAAACTTGTATCTATAAGGAATCCGGAGTTCTCTTAGTATCTTCGGAACCATAGCATGTCTTGGTGTAAAATCTTACTTTTTGGTAGCATATGCCTAGGATCCTTCACATAAAACCAAAATCACTATGTTTCCATATAAATTTTGAGGAGTTCCTTCGATTACTCATGGATCCCATCATCAGGTCACCACTTTTGTGAACATGGTACCAAATTGGAGTTGAACCCTATACAACAAAAGAAAAATTTTGAAAATCGGTTCACGAACGGCGGAGTAATCATTGAACATACACAAATAAAAAATATATATCCACAGCCGAACATATAACCTCCTCCTTTTTGGAAGTCGGTTAAAAATTAGCCAAATCGGTCCAGTCTTTAACGAGCTATAGCGTTACTAACACAATTGAAAATCCATTTTTATATATGGATGCTGTTAAACGTTCGTGTTTCATCCCACATTGGACTAGTTTTGAGTAATCGGCGTTTTAAGTTTTTTTGGAATAATCTTTATTTTCTGCTTATTTTAAGCAAAAAAATGATATTGTGCGGTATCTTTTTTTTGTTGAAATGCGTAAATACGTATGAAAAAACATTTTAATTTTACATTCAGTTTTAAGAGAAAACGTATAAAAATGTTTAATTCAATATTGCTATAGGGCTTATTACATAGCATTAATGTCCTTTGTGATATTTCACATAATATGCAAAATTCTGATTTGTTCTTTCAATACAAATTTAAATGCTCATTTTAACAAAATGTTATAAAATTTCTTCGTCACGCCCAAACCGCTGAACTGATTCTTCTGAAATTTGGTATGGAGATACTTTGAGTATCGGGAAAGGACATAGGCTCCTTTTTATTCCGAAAATATGTACGGTTCCCAGGCATTCAACAAAAATGATTTCTGCTTATATCGCTACGTGGATTTCGATGATATATGGTACACAGATACGTTATGTATCGGGAAAGGACATAGGATACTTTACATCCGGGAAAAAGGTACGGTACCAGTGTAATAAACAAAAATGATTTGCGCCTAAACCGCTGAACAGATTTTGATGAAACATGGTATGGAGATACTTTTAGTCCCGGAAAAGGCTATAGGAACCTTTTTATCTCGGAAAAATGTACGGTTCCCAGGCGTTAAATAAAATGATTTCTGCTTATACCGCTATATGGATTTTGATGATATTTGGAATGCAGATACATTATGTCTCGGGAAAGGACAGAGAGTTCCCGCTTCTTCTTCTCTTCCCGCGCTTCCCGCAGAGTGCTCTAAGTATTGCGCACACATTTGGGTACTATAAAATTTCTCCTACTTAACTGGCCTGTTTTCATTGAAACCAGAGTGCTCTTGTGTATTGCGCACACATTTGGGTACTATAAAATTACTCCTACTTAACTGGCCTGTTTTCATTGAAACCAGAGTGCTCTTGTGTATTACGCATACGAGTACATTTGGGTACTATAAAATTACTCCTACTTAACTGGCCTGTTTTCATTGAAACCAGAGTGCTCTTGTGTATTGCGCACACATTTGGGTACTATAAAATTACTTCTACTTAACTGGCCTGTTTTCATTGAAACCAGAGTGCTCTTGTGTATTGCGCACACACTTGGGCACTATAAAATTTCTCCTGCGTAACTGCCCTGGTTTCATTTAAACCAGAGTGCTCTTGTGTATTGCGCACACACTTGGGCACTATAAAATTACTCCTGCTTAACTGGCCTGGTTTCATTGAAACCAGAGTGCTCTTATGTATTGCGCACACACTAGGGCACTATAAAATTACTCCTGCAGCCTGCTTAACTGGCCTGGTTTCATTCAAAACCAGAGTGCTCTTGTGTATTGCGCGCACACTTGGGCACTATAAAATTACTCCTGCGTAACTGGCCTGGTTTTACTGAAACCGGCCACCGCCACCGATACCAGTGTGGGAGTTTTTTTATTTATTATAATTACCAGCATTGGACATTGGACATAATTATTGAAATACTCGTTAGTCTAATTAAATTATTAATCTAATTATTCCAAACTAAAATTAGAATACATTTTATACATAATATTATTTTTAATCAACTTACGGGTAATTTCAGATGCACAATTACTTCATCAATCTGATTAATTTGTAATCTGATTAAAATTACTAATTACTTTTTGCCCAACTCTGCACGTGATAAACTAATTATTTCTACATTAACTTTTATTCAAAATCAGTTCAGCAGCTTAAACGCAAATTAATAATGTTTATTGCGTGAAAACCGAACATTTTCCATGATAAAAAATCATCCTATGTCCTTCTCCAAAACCTAACGTAGGTAATATCTACATGTACCTACTCAATATATTTGTTGACTGCGCGGGAACCGTACATTTTCCGGGACAAAAAGTATCTAATGTCGTTTAAATTGATTCAAAGTATCTACATACAAATTTTTATCAAAATCGGTTCAGTGGTTTAAGCGCAAAACATTTTAGAAACATAGTACATAAATGCTATATACAAAACCTCACTTAGAGGAATAAGCATTAACCATTTTTGTATTCTAGAATATGCTACAGTGGGTTTTCAAAAAAATGGATTTCACTGTCGTAAACCTTATGTTCTAAACAATAAAACTGCATTATTAACTCAAAACCCGATTTTATGTGGAATAGATCACCAATGCTAAACAGCAGCCATATATAGATAACCACAGCCATGTTATATTCGCAAAAGCAGACATATTGATATTGCTGCTAAATTATACATGTAACTAATTCACTCTCAAGTAATTAGTGTTATTCAATCTAGGTTTATCTAAGCGAGTGTGATAAAACCTACTCTAGCGTGTGTGATAACTAACGTTAGGGTCACCGCTCACTCGCGACAAACAGTCATCCACTATTGTAATATAAAGAGTATAAAGCTGCGCACACTCGAAAAAAAAACAAGTTGCACTCTGGGGGTGCCGGCAGAAGACAGGAAACAGCAGTTACAGGAATACATTTTCGCCACGAAAATATATTCATAAAAACCGGCCAAGTGCGAGTTGGACTCACCCATGAAGGGTTCCGCAGCAGCAATAAGAATTATTTCTATGAAATTATAAGCTTTTGATTTATTTTAATATTTCATTTTTGATATAATGAATGTTAAATTAAGGTTTATCATTTATGACGTATAAAAAAAACTACTGGCTAGATCTCGTTCAAACTAATTTTCGTTGGTAGTTTTTATGTAATATACATCATATATTTTTTTTAGAATTATCATGCAACTACTTTAGAAGTTAGAGGGGGGGGGGACACACATTTTGCCACTTTGGAAGAGTCTCTCTCGCAAACTATTCAGGTTAGAAAAAAATGATATTAAAAACCTCAATATGATTTTTGAAGACCTATCCATAGATACCCCACACGCATAGGCCAGATGAAAAAAAAATTTTTGTTTCATTTGTACCTATGGGGACCCCTAAAATTTTTAATAATTTTTCATTTTTGTATCAAAATCTTAATGCGGTTCACAGACTACATCTACTTACCAAGTTTCAATAGTATAGCTCTTATAGTTTCGGAGAAAAGTGGCTGTGACATACGGACGGACAGACAGACAGACAGACAGACAGACAGACATGACGAATCTATAAGGGTTCCGTTTTTTGCCATTTTGGCTACGGAACCCTAAAAAAAGGCCATAGCCCATAAGGTATTAAATCTACCTTTATATAAATATAACTTTATGTGCATTAAATTTTAAATAATGTTCCTTAACTCCTACGCGGTACTGGTATACTCTTGATTGTGATTTTTTAACAATTTACATATCCCAAAAAGTATACATCGTAGCTAAAGAAGTTTTCACTTTTAACACAACGCATATATGAAACAGATAGAATAATAAATAATTATAGTCAGACCAATTATACTTGTCGACAGTCTCAAGATAATTTCAAAACTGTTTTGGCTTAAAGAGAGTTGTTAATACTGACTAAAGTCTGCCGTGTCTTAGTTGAGTGCTAAGCCTTAGAACGCTAAAGTTATATAAGAAAATGGGTACCTACATAATGTAATTACCGGCTTAATAGCGTTACAAATTATAATAATTGTGCCAAAATAAATATGTCACACAGTCTGTGCTACATAATTAAACACACCTGACTGTCGTGTCACAAAATGGAACTTTTAATCATACCATGTAAAGGAACAAAATTATAGTACCTAAATAAATAGTTAAGGATAAAAATCATAATCCTACTACAACTTATTTTTCAAGATATTTTTTATATTAACACATAATATTATATCGTTTAATAAAATCTTACTTTCATGCATAGATTGTTAAAAGTATAATCTTAATTTTGGCTTCTCTATAATCTGATACTAAAAGAAAATACCAATATCATTAAAAACTTAAAAACAAATACTTTTAACAGCAATAGAATTCTGCATTCGACTACGCGGAGCAAAAGACATCAACGCGTCGTAGCATTCTATGTGTTCCTATTCCCTGTAGTTTTCCAAAGAATGCGTGGGCCGATTTTGATGATTCTTGCGTCAATCGATTTGTCTCTAGCATGTGACACTATTGCCATAACAGTAATTAAAATGTATAGTTCCAGTGAGGGGTGGTAATAAATGCAATATCTATCGGTCTAACTCTTTTTAGAGGTGTAAGATTTAATTAAATATTATTCGCTCATGGCATGTATTACATAATTGCTTGCTACATGCAGTACATGAGGTGCATACGGCAGCTCCATTAAGTAATTAAAGTGGTTTCGCTCTGACATACGAGATAAGAGCCTTGAACTAAAATTAGTTTATATTAGTTCATGTTAATTTCAAGTGGTAGATGTAATAAATTTAACGTTACTTTATGCAAAACAATATTTAAAAATTGGGATGAAATAGGGTAGAAGTTAGAAAAGTTATGCGAAACAAAGTGTAATAAAAATAAATTTTATAACAAATATCACTTCTAATAATTAATTGATTTAATTTTAATAATTTATAAGGTTTAATGCTTTTAAAACGGCAATTATAAATGTTTAAAACCAAGGTTACGTACTAACACACTGTACAAAGCACTGCACTGCACCAAGTGTACAAAAATTAGCAAAGATTCTCTCAATATATCGACATGTTCGGAAAATCCCTGTGTTCATGCACGTTGTCGGAAGTAAAGTATTATAAAGAACATAAATTCGAAAAAGAACCTCCAAAATTGATTTCATGGGATAATAATTGTAAGATACGGGCCGTATTCGATGCCCATAAAACTTACCGAATACGTAAAAAGCTGTCAACGCGCATAATAACATTGCAGCGGAAAACCAGTTGGGGCATAACAACCGATCATTTTGTGGGTGGGCTTTAGGTTCCTAATAGAGTCAGCTCAGTTCAGTAGCAAGGATTCTTAATAAAGAAAAGGGCGGGGCTGTTAATGTGATTAACATAACGACAAATTAATAGCTAAGAGGTTTTTAGAAGGAATTTTTATTTTTATTTGCAACTCCCGTTGTTCCTAAATGCCGAATAGGATATTTTGATATTATCATAATTTTAGAATAATTGTATGTAAAAAATCGGTTGTCTGTAAAGTCGGTTTACTGACGATAGTTGAACGTGACAACGTATGACGTTGTCACGTTTCACACACAAAATAAGCCGCTAAAGGAATAAAAAAGGATGAAAATGTTTTATTCCTATTACCCCGGTATTGCTAGAGTCAATTTATTTTCTCACTTTTTGCCATCAGATTCTGGTACACCTATATTTGTATGATATACCCTCCTCAGCAAGCGACAAGAAGCTAGCGACACTTTTCATAGAAATACATAGGAACCAGTAGTGTCGCGACCACACGTCTTCTGCTGCCGCTTCACATAGCCGGCTTCCAACTTGTACCTTTAAGGAAACTACAAAGATTTTAATAAAAGTGTAAGCTTTATTGAGATGTCAAAAAATATTGTCATGTGCCGATGCACGGTGAGAGCCCAACTTGTTCACTTTCGAATGATAATTTCAAAATTAAAAAAAAACCTTGCCTTCAATTGTGTGCCCATGTCAGCGCCCGTCTTGGAATAAATAATGTGATTATAATAATTTCTGGCTGCTCTCGAGAGGTGACCATTAAAATAACCCTGTCGTGCGCGATGAGAAAGTTTGTGAATATTTATGAAATCTCAATTGAGGTTTATTTTTACAGGCGACAAAGCGGACGTTAAAAAACAGATGCAGTCCTTTCTCGATTATTTTAACTTAGTATTTTAATTGACTTCAAAAAAGGAGGTTATCAATTCGACATACGCGTCGAATTGATACGCAATATTTCCAGAGCCCTATTTTCGTACATATAAATAATATGTTAGTCTATATCAGCGTCTGAACAAAATATGTGCTAAATTTCAAAAGTGTATGTATGTTTTTATGTTTGTGTTCGTATATCTCTGGAACTGCCATTCCGATTTCAGTAATCCCTTTTTTGTTGTATTAGGTATTGTTCAACTTAGGGAATAGTGCAAGTTTCATCAAAATCGGTTCAATAGTTTTGGAGATAGGTAGTTTTAATTCTTAATTATACGTACAACTTTGAAGTCGATTTTATCTTTTTTAAAATACAGTTATTAGACCCTTATATCGGTGGCATTGAGATAATTTTGTTTTTAGTGATTAGTGAGAAAGAATAATTTCTTTATTCTTGTTATTCATTTGTTAAAAGATGTAAAGAAATTAAATTTCACGCTACACTTCGATGATGCAAAATGCACTGCGCAAAAGTGTTACAAAAATATTAATTGGTGTATATATAATTAATTGATCAGCAAAACAAAGAGTTAAATGTATTTTAATTAATATGCAGATAGAGTTAAGACACTGTTATTATGTAAGACAAAGATATAGACTAAAACATTGACCAATACCATCAGGTACATTGTTCTAAATAATTAATAACCGATGATAGGAAGCCGATTACTGGGTGTTTATTAATTTCACGCTAATCGTGAAAACCAAACACGTTTGAAGACGTTAGTGGATGAAGTCGATAACTAATATTTTATAAAATAAGGGAAATTACTCATTTTCCCTTATAATTTGTACAAACATTGTGACTTACCTACTTCATCATCTGGCTAATATATTATCTAGCTATACATTAAGGCTCCCACACAAAACTGCGATTTCGCATTGCATCGCAACGTCATTTTTAGTATGAGTTTTATTGCAGATTTTTGCGATGTGATGCGTATTCGCAGTTTTGTGTGGGAGTCCCAAATCAACATTTTTTTATTTCTATTTCCCCGATCGTAAAGCCACCATTAATGCAAAAAATGATCATTTTTAAATTGTCAGTTGCCTGCTTCATCCACTAACGTCTTCGTTTGATACAACATGTTAATTTGGTATCGTAACCTGTTGCGTAACCAGAGGAAACGTCTACAACTTTATGTTACATTTTATTTAACACTAAGCCAGGTTGGGTAAGCTGTATTTAGCCTATTACAATGTAAGGAATTTGCGAATTTATGGACGTAATACTAATATTATAAGTGTGTATATCTGTCTGTGTAATTTCTTCACGTTTAAATCGCTGAACCGATTCTGATGAAATTACCATAGGATACTTTTAATCCCGAAAAAAGGGTACGGTAAGGGTCCCACGGGATAAACAAATTTTGTCTTATGAAAATGTTATCTTATACTAGTCTTATACAAGATAAGACTAGTATAAAATAAAATTTTCATAAGCAAAAGGTTAAACTATACATTGTATAATTACTTTAGGGTTGTTTGGGGTAATTTTTAAGGTACGACATTGACGCAAATGGATGTATGAAGATTTTTTTCTATCAAATACACGTCGTGCCCTATTTTTTACTTTATTGCAAAAAATATATATATTTGGATCTACAATTTCATTACACAATTCATAACAATACAACGCTAAAATCGAAAGATGGCCATATTGAAAGCAAATCGATAAGACGTGATAAACATTCTACTTACAACCAAAACCGGTGAAAGTTATCGAAAGTGATATAATATTTACAATTACAATTAACAAACGTGATTCCTTATAAAAAATATTATTTCATCAAAATGCAATTAACATTAATTGCACGCTATGTCTTATAGCTCATTTGCTTTGAAAGTTTTGACACGTATAACATATTTTGATCAATGTAAGATTTTTCACTAAATAAGATTAAACTTGTTAATGTGATCTATAAATATCTGTCATATCGTAATTGTATTGTATTGTTTAATAAATATTTATAACCGCTAGTTTATTAACCTATCAATCCCCGTAAGGCCCAAGTGGGCCGCGATAGCAAAAGATTTCCAGGAATTGGTGATCGAAGGATTTTATTTACTTAAAAAATATAATAATGACTGGCAATAATTTAAAGTTTTAGGCATTGACTATCAAAATGCTTGGGGTAAGTATACGATATTGAAAACTTAACTGCCGCACTCAGAGATCTTTAATTATTAAGTAGGTACATAAGACTATATTTTAGTGAAGACATCGACATAAACTTTTCATTTTGTCGACAAATAATCATTAAATTAAAAATAAGTACCTAATCATTAAATTTAATCAACCGTAACACTATATACTCACTAGGCACAAGGAAGTAGACAAACACTCCAAGCGCGACGCATATGGTGAAGAGGGCGAGGGGCCAGCGCAGCAGACGCGCCGCCCGCCCCGCGCGGCCCCGCCCTAGCCCGCTCTGCGTCACGCGGTACAGGCTGTCGGGGTGTGAGCCCTGAAAAAAAAACATAAATATTACTTTATTACCTCTAGATTATTCTTAGCTCTATGTTCTGGGTTTTAAAAATCGAATCAGTTATTGGAATTATAGTTTGTGCGTTATAAGATGATATGGGTGACAGTTCTCATATTCCTTGCTACGGATTTTTTTACCAGAAAACAAAAAAATCAAAAATATGTAATAAATTATATTCCATCTACAAAAACAAATGTTTCCTATAACTGTAAATGAAAAAAAAATGAAAAGTTGCTAAATGCTAACTTATTAATATAAAATATAAATATTAACAGTGAAATAAGAGTATGAAATTATTGATACGAAAATATTTGAAAAATGTCAGATGCATGAAACGGAACTTTTGCAGATAGAGATTGACACTGTTGAATCGAAATCAAATCGATAAAAAGGGCGGCCATCTTAAATCGCTAGCGCCACTCTGAAACGTCAGTACGAAATCGATAATTTTGATTGCAATTCCTTTACGAAGTGATTCGATATTTTTAAATTATCGATTAAAATTTTTAGGTAACTTCCCTACTATTGTCAATTATAATGTGTCACCCATATCATCTTAAAACGCACAAACTATAGTAGGTGGTATTAAATCTATAATCTCTAGATTTTTTTTAGCTCTATGGGCTTGTGTTTTGAAAATCGAACAAGTTGTTGTTAGGATTAGCCGTTATAATACCAAAAAATACCAAAAAATAGTTAATAGACTCTTCAAATAAGTCAAAACATTTCGCTTGTTTTTCTCGGTTCCATAGCCTGTCATGCTGCTAGTAGAATAAGCCGTTACTAGGATGAGCATATAGTATAAAAATTAAAACCAAGCCTTCAGTACCTTCAGTATGTTTGATCATTCTAATTCAAACTAGTGCCTGTTTACCTACACAGGTTATCCTAAATAAAAAACAATTTAAATTGCCTAAATAAATCATATCAAGAAGAGGAAAATACACTTACGTCGTTGCAATTTCAGACTAATCGTATCACGACAACAATTGAGAACTTAATATTTATTGCAACACAATAATAAAATTTTAGTGTCCCTTACGAGGTATCCAAAATATGGATTACGCAATATAATACGTTGAAATAAATACGTACGTCAAAAAACAACTTAATGTTGAAATCTTAGGTCAGTTTATCAGCTTTCTCTAAGGTTAAGGGGCACGCTGTCAGTATGTCGGTGTCGTTCCATACTCGGAACTCAATTTATGCCAAAACTTGTGTTTACGAGCTCTATAAATTATTTCGCGTTATTGTAAACTTGACAAAGCGCAAGAGCATATATTTTGAGGCGAGCACTTTAAAGAAGATTTATGGTTCTGTTAAGAACTTAAGATGTCATCATTTAGCTGAGTAATATGCTTTGGGTGGGCAAGAGCGTCGTTTAAGAAGACTTATGTATTTCACGAAATTGTGATCTACATTTATAAAACAAAATATTTGTGTATTTCTAATAGGCTTCAAAAGTACAGTTTTTCAGACTGATTTGACTGAGGTGGAGGTGCCACTTTTTTATAGCAGGAAGATGAATGGCTAGCTTAACATTTTATTTGCGCTTACGAAATAAGAAGTCCTGGATCAAATCTTCGGGCACGTAGATGGAACAGTTGATAGAACAGGAATAAAATTTAAGTTATGTAATATAGGAGCCCAATATTTAAGATAGTGTTAAAAGGTTCCGTCCCTGCACTACCATCAACATTTTGTTAATGCATTCCTATTCATAAATTAAGTATTATAATTTAATCATCCTAATTAAATCAGTATATTATCATTAATTAGCGTCAATTAAAATAAAAAATAAAGTTATTAATTTAATTTACGATGTGTACAAAACAGTTATCATAAAAATTAATACCTTTTGATATGAAATTAATGAATGATGCTCCGTAGTGGAATATGTCTCGTTTGTTTCGAGGTCATTAAATGCAGATGGAAATCGACAAAATATGGTAAAAATTGTTTCGTAACTTTGAACCTTTAAGTGTGATCAAGGCTGAATTAATTATATTATTAAGTTCTTCCTCAGGATGTGGTCATATTAAGTTAATATAGCTTTTAAGAAGCAAACTACTTAAAAATTATTTCTTGTCAGCTTATTGGAAGATGAGGTAACAGAAGAGACTAGAGGTAGTGAAACTGATCAGTATCACTATCAGTTTAGTCTATAGAGTAATGAGCGTAGAAAACCATGTATAATAAAACACCTTAAGCGAACCCACGAACGTGGCTTTACATGACTGGTACTATTATCTGAAATAAGTAGTACCTAACTATATTCTATAATCTTTATAACAAAATAAGGTCATTAAAAAGTTGAAAATTATTCTATAATACCTCTATGTCGAAAATAGAGTTCTAAAGTGCAAGTTCAACGTCGATTTAGCTAACTTACACTGAAGCCTACCTTGGTTGTAAAATTCTTCATATCCCTCGGCTTGGCGAAGTACTTGTCTAATTTGTTTTCGAACCCGGGGTGATGGGGCGGCGGCGGGACGGGTCGGATCCGATATGTGCCGTACGACTCGCACTGCTCCGATATCGTGGGTAAGTTGCCGTTGGGCGAACTGCAGCTGCTGCTGGAGCGAGAGTTGGAGTAGTGCAGTGATCCATCGCTCGGGTTCTTCGGCTTCTTCGTGTAGTTATGCCGTCTCGGCACCTCCTCCGCCGCCTTGAGATCGTAGCTCTCAAACTTCTCAATTATATAGTTCTCCTGAATCTCCGTGGTGGGAATATATCGGAGGAGTCTCGGCTCCTTTATTTTCTTCTCGTACTTCACGGAGTCGGTCTCGTTGTCTAGTTTTGCGAGATTGAGGGAGTGGTGCAGGTCGTTCGCGCTGCGGTTCGCTTTGCGCTTGACTTTCCGCTCGGCGGTCCGCGTCTGGACGTGGTCGTCCACGATCTCGGACTCGGAACACGACCGGTCCCCGTATAGCACGTAGTTGCCGTTTACCATTTTACTGTTCTATTCACACAACACGACACGACATATTTGATATCGGATAGTTTAACAAAAGGTTTTCAAGTTAGTTCATAGTTTGTATCACAATAATTTATTTTTGGGCACACTGTTCACTCTTCATAGTTCACACTGGGAATGATTTCATAAGCTGAGGCCTGCGGTGGATTGTTTGTTTGTTCTTTGTTTCAGCGATGACAATTTTTCAACAGAATTCTTTACTTGTGCCGTACTTGATTACAAAACAACTGTGGCATTCAAAATATTGACTGTTTGGAAAATGAAGAAAATGTGGTATAAATCTGATATTTCAGTGTGTGCGACATTATAAGAATTGATGATCTTGGATATTTGTCTTAGTTGTATAAATATATTTATTAGATCATACTCGATCAGGGCAATGCTGAAGATAGAGCGTGACACTAGAAATGGTCATAAAGTAGATCAATTAATTATAGTCAATGATATATTATATAAAAAACTCAAAGATTATACTCTATTTTTCAAATTATTCGCGAACAATAACGTAGATAAAGTTATAAACTTATAATTTTGTCGACTTAATAGTTGAAGATATAAACATATTTTAAACATTCAGACTTTGAGAATAATCTACGTGAGAATGTAGAGCGAGCCAAACAATATATCTCCTTGAAATCGATATGCAATGTTTTAGAACAGATCATAATTAGTTCAAATTTTAAATAACAAACGTGTATAATAATGAGAACTTTTGCAATAGTAACGCAAGCGTGCGATAGCTATCGTCGGGCGTTATGTCGGCCATTATTGTGATTCGGTTCCCGCGCTTTTTGCGCCGCTTACGCGGGAAGGTTCCCAGTAGCGCTGAGCCCCTAGCCAAGACGTCTTCTTTATCGTTTCTTTATAGAATTTCCGATGTATGTAATTGAATTATCATGAGTCGACCGTCAACTTCACATTATCGAACGCTTATGTCAACTCCATACATTTTGACCGGCGATTCTGTAAAGAATCGATAAAGGTAGCGTCTTGGCTAAAGGGCCAGTGCTCTGCGCGTGCGCGACAGCCAAACGAGAGTGAATTGACTGCCATTGTGCAACTCCCTTGATGCAATTGATGTGCCGTTAGCGCTGATCATTTGCACCTTAAATATTTCCTGATTTTAATCTATATGGGTCTCTTATATAACCCGTAATTGCTTTTACGATTACCCGAACTCATCATAATTTACGACATCCTTGCAATATTCGCATTATCTTTCATTAAATGTTGAATTTAACATTCTCTGAGTTACGAAATTCGAGAATCTGTTAATCCCAAATCAGTAGCTTAATGACACACATTTATCATGATCTAATATCATAATGATCTTACAACCTACTCGCTGACGTTCTTATGTATTGTGGAGAACGTAAGATATTATATAAAACAGTTCATAGGTCGTATTACGTATCCGGGTTTATGAGTTTTTATTAAATTAAAAGTAATTTTCTCGGAAATAATAAACATTGTAAGCATTATAACATAATATTATGTTGACGAAAACTTAAAAATGTAGTAAATCTTTGCAAAAGCATAACTTGTACCTATACTTCATCGCCTGCACAGTATGTGTTTAAAACAAAACAAAACTTTAAGCATTTAATGCGAGTTTCCAAACTTGGCTATCTTAATCTGTGCCTAGATAATGCATTAATTATTTGGGAACAAAAACTGAGCATAATGTCTGAGGCAAGCGCACGTAATTTATCTAATCGTCCCCATTCAAACAGTAGTCAAATAACAAACGAAGGCCTTGATCTATGTGTGTTGTATTTTGCAAACGCGCTGCATTATTTGAAAGCCATTCGCGCTTCGAACCCTGTACTTAGACTCCAAACTTTGATGCATATCAGCTGTTGTAATCTTAGTAAATTCCATGGAAATTGTTTTGTTATTTGCATGAAATGAAGCTCAGGAAGAATAATCTAGTACAACAATTCTCAAACTTTTTTGGCGACGAAACCCTTAAGAAAAGTGAAATTTCCAAAGGAATCTTAAAGTCATGTTGTTATTCAAGCGTAATCGAAATCTTAAAAAGCTAAATTGCACACCGATGGATAGCAGCTGAATTGAGAGGTTGTCACTGTTTTTAGTATTCTTACGAAGCCCCTACAGAGACTTGTCGAATGGCTGATTATTTATCATGACGAACTCAATATGAATTCTATATTTAACTGTATATTTTACTAAATATACGAGTTAAATATTATAGAATTCATAAGATTTTGCGTTTGAAAACCTTATGTTGATAAGTAAAACTGATCTTTAGATGTTTATTGAAGTGCATAATTCTCGATTTCTCAAAACATAACTTACTGTTAAATAGTCCGCTGCGCACGGTGCAGTAGCGGTACATGTTTAGACGTATCGTTGATACAACTGAATGAGCACCACAGCTGTTTTATCAATACAAACAATACATAAATTCAATAATCTTCAATCTTCTATTATTAAAACAATCATTTTCAATTTTGTTAGAGTCTCTAAAAGTCAAGAACGGCTCAACCGATTTAGTCTTGAAATATTTGTGTAAGTCCTGAGAGGGTTTATATTTGGGGTGAAGTAATACAAAGTTCACTGGGTCATCTATTCTAGTCACTGCTTAATAACAAAGATGTTGCCTGCAATTTCTTCTAGACGCATATTGCGCGAGAGCTGTACATTTGTCCGCATCAAAGACTATGCTGTGTCCTTTGTAAACTCAAAATAACTTCATACAAGCGCTTCTGTGGATTAATCATGCAGTGGTAAGTTACAGTAAGGTAAGGCAGACAGTTTCGCATCCATAATATTAATATAAATCGGAAGAAAAACTTAAACGTTTAGATATAAAACAATACAATGTTTCATCTTACTTCATTCTTCAATTATGTTCAACAGATAGCATATACATGTGAGTGATGTGCGTGCTAGAATTCATTAATGCTTTTCTTCCGCAACTGATCCCCGACTAAAAATAGCTGTTGATTCTCTTGTAAGATATAACCGGCTCATAAAATTTTGCGAGCATCGACAGCTCAATTAAATTAAACTTATTTACTCGACGGTACCTCCACCGAGCCGATTGTATCTCAGAGATTTACAATTTAATAAAGCCACAAGAATAACAAGTGTCAAGAAACAATATCCACTCCACAACTAATGTATTCTAGTTTATTGAATGAATTGAATCATACAACTGATATCATTATATAAGATATTGAGGATTCTATATTAATTTATGTTGTTGGTTGATAAATTGAACCCTATTTTTGAAACCGTATGATATACTACTCTTTGTCTTAAAATGCATTAAACTTTGCACAATGTTGTAACTATATCCAGGGAAAGGAGACTGCTAGTCCACGCCACGTGTTTTCTGACCTATATTATTCCTTCGATCGTGGAAAAACGAGACACAATAGCCTTTCAATTGTTATCGCGGCCCACTTGGGCCTTACGGGAGTTGAAGCGTTATACGAGTATAAACTCTTTTGATTCGCAATTTGTTTTTGTCAAACAGTGAGTTAGCTCACACTGCTCAGCCATAATTTCCTTGCAATAATTAAAGGGAGTAGCTCTACCATAAAAAGGGTTGGTCCATTGATCCAAACACCGAAGATAAAAAACTTCTAAGAGACCAATCCACAGGTAGGCCTGATCGCTAGGGTTCTGCGGAGCATCTTTTCAACTCTTTGATCTACAGGATGATGATGATGAATCCTATCAGTTACAAAACGCTCGTATATCAGCTACCTGACTCGGTCCGAACACGCATTTAATGAGCCAGGGGTCAGAAGTCGCGGCTGGCCACACCGACTTCGAGGCATTTCTATTTCCTCGGCCTCTCTCGGCCTCCTTTTACGACGACCACTCATAAAGGGCAAGATAATATAGAATAAGGATTCGGGCTTCATAATTTCGGTATAAATCCATTATGCAGTTGCATAGATCCTTTTTGAGATGTAACATATTTTTAACCGACTTCCAAAAAGGAGGAGGTTATATGTTCGGCTGTAGATTTTTTTTTTAATTTGTGTATGTTCAACCATTACTCCGCCGTTTGTGAACCGATTTTCAAAATTTTTGTTTTGTTGTATTAGGTTTTACTCCAATTTGGTACCATATTCACAAAAGTGGTGACCTGATGATGGGATCCATGAGTAATCGAGGGAACTCCTCAAAATTTATATGGAAACATATGGTGATTTTGGTTTTATGAGAAGTATCCTAAGCATATGCTACCAAAACACAAGATTTTGCACCAAGGTATACTATGGTTCCGAAGATACTAAGGGAACTCCGGATTCCTCATAGATACAAGTTTGGGGGCTCAGGCGCTGTTTTAAGAACTGAAAGCATATGCTACTATGCAAATTACATTCATCATCAGCATCAACATTACCACATCAGGGTCACCAATGTCACATGGTTGTATTATGTAGGTACTTATATGAATAAATATAACCACAACAACGAAAGTATTAAATATTATATTTCCGTTGTCTGGTTACTACCTGTAACACAAGTCCTTCAGGTACTTAGCACCGGGCCAGACTGACGTGGTGTGAAGCGTCCATAGATATGTTAGATACTAACTAGCTGTTGTCCGCGACTTCGTCCGCGTGGACTTTTTAGTTTATAGCGCGCGGTGTCAAAAAAAAATCACGTAGAAATTCCAAGATGAGTTTCAACGACGCGACGTAGTACGACGCCGTACGACGCCGTGTCGTGGTTTTTTACAACGCGCGTCGTGGATTCCCACGACACGGCGTCGTGCGGCGTCGTGCGACGTCGTACGAAGTTGTGTCGTGTTTTTAAGTCCCAGCCCTTACAACCCCTTTTAGATTTGACATTAATAGTTAAAGTAAGTTGGTGCAACCCACCCTTAACAAAATATTGTAATAAAATACGTAGAATATATGCGATGGTTTACCTACTAGGTAACTAAAAAGAGTGAAATTATTATTTTTAACAAAAAATTAAAACCGACTTCCAAGGTAAAAACAATAATATCATCCTTTTAATATGAACTAAAAAGTCGGTGCCAGTTCCAAAAGTTTTAAATATTCTTTCAGAGAACTGAAGATTTAGCTATATCTGGTACCGACTCCAAAATTATGAAGATTGAGTACAGAAATAGTTGAGGTTTAGCCGAACTCGGAAAAGGCACTATTAGATAGGAAAAATTATTTAATACTTTTTAGTTCATATTAAAAGGATGATACTATTGTTTTTACCTTGGAAGTCGGTTTTAATTTTTTGTTAAAAATAATAATGATGTCACAGGATAATTTATGGCAGCGCAATTGAATTTTTTAAATTTACATAGTATTCTTGTATGACATAGTGGGTAATTATCGAAATTTCTCGATCTTGTAGTTAACTTTGTTGAAATGTGATTAATCCTTCGATCGTGGATTCTTGGAAATCTATTGTTATTCTATTGTGTCTCGCTCACCGGTGGTGAGCTTATGGGGCTTGATGGGTTAAAAAATAATTATATATTGTCACGCTTTAAACGCAAACAAATAACCCGACCGCGACATAATATAATTTTCTTACAAAAGTAGTTTCCGACAACACCTATGTGAGAATTTCCCCTTAGTAAGATACGAATTATTTCTTTTAAATTTTCAAAATTTCATATCCTGAGGATTTACATCCGGTGTAAACGAATTGGACGAGACAAACCTACATGTCGTAACCTCCTCACACCAGCAAGCCTAGCCGGTAGCATTAGCGAGTTGAGGCTATCAATCCCGTGCTTAGTATTCATCCAGTTATTAGTGCGTTGAACTGTGACATACAGACATACTGTTACTGACCGTTAGTAATTAAACCATCGATTGACTAACTGTATAGGGAAGTGCTTATTAGAAACCCATAAGTGTACGGTATGAAGACAGAAAACAATACCTATTAAGTATAGTATTGATATTCATGACTAGCTGCTGCCTTCGACGTCGTAGGCGTGAAGGCTCTACAAAAATTTTTAAAACTATATATTTTTTAGCTTGGACATCAATTGTAGATCACGCCCCAAGTATTTTTTTTCCTATGATTTTATTATAAATGTATAGATTGGTAAAAAGCTGAAACTAAGATTATTCTTTCGTGCAAGTCAAACCTCAAGTATCAAAATGGCAAGAACAACCTAGACTGGGGCAGGAGCTCACAGGTTTTACCTCAACATGTATTGATTGGGAATAATAAATCATTATAATAAATGGTATAATTGAGCTTCTATTATAAGGATTATAATAGTCGTTATAATAGTTATTTATGTCAAAACATCATCAATAACTTCAGAAAGGACCGTGACCGACGGGTTATATTCATGTCATATAATTGTTGTTATCAGATAAACGATTAGATAAGGAATTCTAGACCTTAATAGGCTTTACGTGTCCGGTCATTAATACAGCAGAAACATTCAACAATCTGTCAACTTTAATAACTAACATTAGTTCTACATCTCGGTGAGATGAAGTGGTATAGCTTGAGTTTGTATTGGTGAAACTAGATAATATTTAAGATATTATCTTAACATAGATATATACTATAAGCGATAAAGTCCTTTTTTTGTCTAGATTAAAAAAAATAGATTTATACTACATTAATCAGACAAAATTATTGTTTTAGTTTCAACGTATTATTCATACTAATTATAAGCAAGAATATTTTGTTTGTTTGCATCGAGTGGGCTCCGATACTATTTAATGACTAGGGCCTGGATTTATATGTAAATACATATTTTTGTTTTGCGTGATTTTCGGTCTAGAATGTGTTTTTTACACGAATTATCATGTTTAGACTGTGAAAAACCAAGTTTCATTTTACATATTTTTCCATATTTTAAGGTTTTCCAAAGATAAGTCCATATTTTGCAAGAAAATGTGACAATCGTCCATATTTTCACAAAAATACAAAAAAAAAAATACGTTCCCGCCACCATGCGGCTGCGTATTTCGTTCCTCTCGCGCTTTATCGTCGTATTTATTGTTTCCAAAGAAGATTATTCCTTCAGGATTCAAGCCCCATAAGAGCACCGGTGATCGCGACAACAATAGAAAACAATAGCATTTCCAAGAATCCGCGATCGAAGGATAAATAAAGAAATAGAAAATAAAGTTTCAGATGCAAAAGGTCCTGTTGCTACATGGCTAAACAAAAACTGAAGTATGTTTCGGTCTTCGGGTAAAATAAAGGATTTAAGTACGTAACACACAAAGAAAAACAAAATTCGGTGCCGATTATTAGGGTTCCGTACCCAAAGGGTAAAAACGGGACCCTGTTACTAAGACTTCGATGTCTGTCTGTCCATCTGTCTGTCACCAGGCTGTATCTCAAGAACGGCTATAGCTAGACTTCTGAAATTTTCACAGAATGTGTATATTTAATATTTATCTATTGCCACTATAACAACAAATACTAAAAACAAAATAAAATTAATAATTAAGGGTGACTCCCATACAACAAACGATTTTTTTTTGCAATTTTTCGCTCGATATCAATAATGGCTACAGCTAGGCACTTGAAATTTTTACAAAATCCTTAAGTAATTGTGTACTTTAATAATTGACAAAAAAAATTAAATTAAATAAATATTTAAGGGTTACCTACACTAAAACAATGTTTAATTATTGTAATTTTATACTCCATATTTTTCCATATTTCTGTTTTATAGTCCATATTTTTCCATATTTTCGATTTTTTAGTCCATATTTTAAGTACATATTTTGGATTTTTTTAATACATATTTTTCCGGGCCCTATTAATGACATTTGGATACTTACAGAGTAGACAACTGAAAAGGACGTATTATCTACTATTTTTTTGCGACCAGAGTCTTGAATAATTTTAAAAGTATTTCGTCTTGGCCCCAAATGACAAATCCTAATACATCATACGTCGAAAACCGTAAGAGTCCGTATACGAAATTTGCCGATTTCGCTGATTTAACAGACGTGATTTAACAGTTAAAATACAGTATTTCTATAAGTTTTAATGCACAACATGTAAGATCATTTCAATCATAATCTAATGTTGGAGCTAGTTTTTTTCTAAAGTATTTTTAAATAATCCAACTCAAACCCGCGACAGTTTTGTGATTTTTGCTGTAAAAGGTTTAGAATATCACCTGTTTATGGATTGTATTGACGTCTTAACGGTATGACAAAATACAATGTACTGTTGAGAAAGTCGTCTATACAATGTTGGAATTACTTTTTACCACCTTAATATGAAATAGATGAGTAAAAAAATATGTAACTCGGCAAAATTTTAGAGAAAATGGGCAAAGAATTGCTGTTAATTTCGGCAACTTGGAGCTGTAATTCATAAAAAGAAAACGATAGAAATAATCTATAGATAAAATTCTATCCAATTCGAGAAAAAAGAAAAAAAAAACAATTTGTGCCAAAAAACACGATTCAAAACAACCTAAATCTCACATTATATTACTCGCCGCAAGGCTTGAGTCGGCAGTCCGCGCTTAAATATATTTTTAAATCTAATAATTAATATAGATTTTTTTAAATCTAATAAGGGGAAAAAACCAAATAATATTTCTGTAGCGAACCTTTGCAATTTCATATTCATCGGCAAAATTTCGTATACGGACTCTTAACGCTGCATCAGGTCTTTTTCTTACACCATATAATACAATCACTATATAACCGATTACGGCAGGCAATATACCACTTAGCAGCTTATTAAATCTAGAAAAACGTCAAACAAAAGACGATTACATCCCGGAATAAGCGTATGTAGGTTGACAGTTACAGCATTCGTACAGATCGAAATGCACTGAAGTCAATAGTTTTTCTCAAGCCCGCACAATAACATTGTGACTGGTACTGTACTGTATAATGTCTGTATTGTCACTGTTACATGTCGCACATCATTGTATAGAAATCTATGATTTCATACGGAAAATTAAACGATACTTATAGATATAATTACGATTTCAATCACAATTATATCTTTTAAAAAACTTTCATGACTACTCATTCAGTTATAAAATTATAGCGTTTTCATGTTATTATGTTTTCATATAAGATAAAGGTACATGCACAAAATAAAGTAAGTAACTATTAATGAAATACATCGGTTGATTCTTAATTTAGGTTTTCGTGAATTCAAGTTGTAAAACGATTATTTAAGCTTAAGAAAAAAACGTACATTTCACGCCTTCTTTGTTTGGGAAGTGAGAAGTAGAATGATATTATGAAGTTAAAAATTTATGTTTTGAAGAACGGGTAGATTCATTAGCGAGATCACTATGAATGCAAACTTGTCTCATTTCACAAAATTTTGTTTATGCATAGAATTTAAGAATTGACCCTGTTTTCACGTTAAAAGTAGTAAATACCTGTTGGTAAGTTGAGTATATCCGTATCAAATACAAATTCGGTACATGGGTATATAACTTGTGTAAGTAGGTCAGGGTACCCAGTCAAAATACATTCGATAATTTTGACAGCGAATATATTCTTAGTATTTGACATTTCATGCAGAAAGTATCAATGCGTTTACGATGATGTATGTGAAACAATATAATATCTAACTTCATGGTCACAAATCTAAATTGACTAAAGACCCAGGTGGACAAATACATAAGATCATCATAATCATCACACAATCCGACGTGTTGGTTAATCGTGTACGCTACGTACAATACACTATTGAGCACTTAAACAAAACCAAGAGAACTATCGGTTTAGCGATCTCGAGCGTTAATAAGTAGAAAATTGTAGAATGCGCATCACATTACGCGTAAACAGAACCGGCGTCACCGACCGCGTGGTCGATGGTGGTAGCGCGACTGCGACACCTACCACCGTTACACCACCTGCCATCCCACCAGGGCTACCACACTTTTCTCGCGCCGTTCCCGAGGAAAACTGCTAAGGGTTGCCACCTCGCCAAAAATAAACTGTATTTAATTTCATTCCAATTTTTTTTCGGACATTTAATTAAGTCCGGACACCCTACTAAATAAAACAAAGCGTATTAAGAAAAAAAAAACAAATTGCTTCGGACCTTTAAAAGGTCTTTCAAAGTTGAATAGCGAGCGATAAATATATCGCCAATCGAATTTCGACACTCGCTCACGAAATATTAAAACTCTAGCACGAGTCGGATATCTCTTTGTTATGGCCGGACATAACCAAAAAGTCTATTTAGAAGTTTATCGGAAGCTTAATACTAAGCTTAAGCTAAGCTAGGACTATACAGTCCTAATGCCTTTTGTAATGAAAATACATATCGCAGTATAAATATTCGAGGTCCGCTTTCCTAATATCAATCAAAATAATGAGGTTTCCAATATTATGTTACATATTTATCTAACAAATCTTTGTTTGACATAATATTAAAGGTATTGTTTAAGCATACCTTGAATAATTCTCTCAGGTATAAACATTTTTATTAGTAAAGGGATAACCGAGCAGTGGCAACCCTGCCCACATTGTCTACCGTGGAACCCTGAGAATTTACGCAACCAGCGGTCTTGTTCGCGCTAACTGTTCGCAAACACATGTTTAGATAGATCTGTTTGATATTCTAATGCAACTTTTTCTTATATAATGTTTAATACGGTTAAACAATATGCACAGATGTGAGTGGCCGATTTATTATGCGTTGACATGAAATGATTTCTAGTGATCTGAATCTTAAGAATGCACAGGCGTGTAAAGTTTTTGCACATTAATGTTTGATAAATGAGGAAAAGTATGTTTGTGTCAGTTGCAGAGTGCGAAAATACAAATATAACCTGCCATTTTTGATAAAGCTGAAAGCAAACTTTATTTTCAAACTAGATGACACATGCAACTCTGTTGCGCCAAAACTCGTTTATCGCGCCACCGGAACCGTACATTTTCCAGGATAAAAAGTATCCTATGTCCTTTCCCGGGACTCAAAGTGTCTCTATGCCAAATTTCAGCCCAATCGGTTCAGTGGTTTGAGCGTGAAGAGGTAACAGACAGACAGACAGATACACTTTCACATTTATAATATTAATATGGGTATTACTATTAATTTCTCACCTATTTACTCTGTTGTTTTTTGTGTCGACCGCCTCATATTTTTAGTTAGTATAGTAAATAAAGAGAAAGAAAGAGAGAGAATGAAGAATCCATACAATGACACACTTGGTTAACCGCATCATGTAATCTTCATACTCAATGCAATGTGGAGTTAGAAACTTGTCACCGCAATCCATGGAAAACTTTTATTATTATAAAATTGCAATTAAAGGGCCAATAAATAACAATAATTGCGTGAGAACTGGGTGAGCTAGCTGTAAATAAGTTACATTATATTATTTACTTGCTCATCCGATGTTGCCTCATATTTGAAGACGTAAGTGGATGAAGTGGATAACTAACATTTTATAACATAAGGTCAATTACTCATTTTTTCCTTAGTACAAACCTTGTAAGTTACCTACTTAATCATCTGACTAATATAATAATATATTGTGGCTATACATAGATTTCACATTTTTGATTTCAAATAATTTTCCCATGTCCTAAAGCCTCCATTTATGCAAAAACGAAAACTTTCAATTTGTTAGTTACCCACGTCTTCGACTTACGTCTTTAGTTATATTTATAACGCACCCAATTTCCCCTACACCCGTGCCGCGTGAACCAATTCCCACTGTGAACAATGGCGTTTCCACTCTTGTCAATATTATTTATGGTTGTGCCTATGAATGCGTTTGTAATTTAATTATAAACGTAATGGGTTGCGCGTGCGTTTACAGTTAAGATAACGTAAAATTCTGCAAAAATTAATGAAGCCGACAAACTTTAAAGTAAAGTTAACCCTTTTTTCTTTCATAAATGCATGTTATCGCTTTCACAAAGCAAAAGAACGCCAGAATTGACATGATAATATGATTTAACCCTGGGCGAAGTTTAACTCTGATCTGCGCAAATGGACTCAAGAAGGTCGTTTATTAATATGTATCATGAAATTTAAAAAGAATAACAATAACGAATTTCAGAAAAAAAATATTTTTGTAGTTGTAAGGTGAGGGGGGCGAAGTACGCCATACTTTTTTTATAGATGACTTCCATGCAAAATAAACTTCTGTAAGAGTTCACCAATAATTATCAATTTAATTATTTAAGAATCTGTGATATTTTGAGATTACGGTCCATGTCATGTCAATGAAATCCAGCAATAAAATAAAGAAGTTTTTGCACGAAATCACAAACATGTACGATAGGCGCACTTTCCCGCAAAAACGGGGAAGTGCGCCAGGTGGAGTTAAAACGTATTTTCAAAGCATTAGATTAATAAATAAAACATATTTTTATAGCAGAGCAGAAACAATAACACGCATAAATTTTTGTTTTTTTTTATTATCTCATCCTTATAGTATCTACAGAAAAAAAAAACGAATTTGCGGGAAAGTGCGCCATATATTTGTAAATCAGGAGTTGTAAACATTTTTTTCTGTTTAACTTTATCCTCGCTATGATAAGTATGACAATAACAACAAATTTAGTAGGCTTTAATCAGATCTAAGGCAAAAAACTAACTTTTGAAGAACTTTCTGAGGAATAGCAATAAAAAGAAATACGTCACCGCTAATTTAAAATTTATTTATACGAAAGTACATTAGTAGGTACTTAGTGTTCTTTTGTAGTACTTATTTTATTTTTAATACATATTTATTTGTCAAACCTAAGTTAGTTTACTTCAAAACTAAATAAGTGGAGACGCCACGTCTTTTATAAGGACATTCTTAAGAGAGTTAAAAATGCCACGTTTTAAAATGTTTACAACCGCTGTATTTCGGAGAAGTGCGCCATATACCCAATGATACTTAGCACTTAGCCGACTTGCCAAATTTGAGGTTAGAAATTTTTATCTTCTATAATTTTATAAAGTTGACTAATTACAGCTGAAATAAAGTCAAAGCCTAAAAATAAAATGTTTTAATTATTTACATACTATATTTTCTTGTTGGAAAACATTTAGCTTCTTGAGATTTTTAACGATCACTTTCACGAGGTCAACTCTGCTTACCACTTTCAAAGACAGAAAAAAATGATGGCGCATATTCGAGTTAACAATTATAGAGCCATCTGTGGCTTTTACCCAGAGCTATGTTTTAGTTTCCTACATCGATGTAAGATGTCGTTACTAGTATAATGTCAGCAGTTTACGATATATTTGAGGTAGGCGCACTTGTCCGGTAGGCGCACTTTGCCCCCTTCACCTTATGTACTTATACTAAAAACGTCAACTTTTTTAAATTTTGAAATTATTGTACCTCGACGCAAGAATATGTGAGGAAAACTCCATTCAGCGCTGTAACGGGCCGCCTCTACCCCGCGCCCCGCTCGAGGTGACTGACTTGAGCAATTACTGTATTGTTCACTGATAATAACTCTTTGATAAGTTAATAATCCAGATAAGTGCACCTTTGTCCGTATTTTCTACTATTAATTATTACTTAGGTTGACTATTGACTACATTGAGCCTAGTCAAAAACAACCGAGCCTGTTTTAGTGTAGACTCGGCGTTCAAGAGAATATTTTACAAACAACAATTTTAATAAAAATGTTTGAGTTTGAGGTTTGAGATTTTCCGCAGATTATCGCTTCTATACTTTTAACATTTTGAACTTTAAATATAGGTATTCGTGTATTTCTAAAGATGTAGTAAAGTTACCGTTGCAAACTTTAAAATCTTATCTTCCAATATAATCTTGAAAGATACTTGTTTTAATAATACCTTCGTGCATTTCGATTCATAATTCATAGTTTGAAGGCGCATCGTTAAACCTAATAAAACATGGACGTATAGGTCATGGGTAACAACTAACAACTTATAACTGTGAACCAGCGTTACGTAAAAAATAATAAAATATTTTTGATGGCCCGCGCCGCGTCACTCCGGGTCCCACCTGGGGCTTTTGCCTAGTGATGTTACTACAAGTAGTATTTGAATAATATTATGTACTATGTTTATACATAATTATCGTATAAAAAAATCCACCCTTTCAATGTAAAAAACACAGATAATAAAGTTTGTTACTTCTTATAAATTCACAAACTTTATCTCCATAGTAATTGTTTGCATACAATTATTGTGATACGAAAAGAATGATTAATATACATAGCGTAACAAAACTAAGTGATAATACTTGAGGGCAGCCTTTCCCAATGTGGGCGATAACGCCCCCTTGTGTGCGCTGAAGGTCTACAGGGGACCCCTGTAGGACCTGTGGGACCCAGGAAAAATGGCGTTGTCTAGATATTTGGGGGGTGTATTTTTTTCTCAAAGTGGGCAGTGGACAAAATAAGTTTGGGAAATTCTGCTTAGGATGTGTAGTGTATGTGTCCCTTGTATAAAGGTCACCGTGAAAGTAGCAGCGCTGAAAGAGCAATTTTTTTTGTGATTTGTGTGGGCTAACTCATGACGCTGGGGCGCTTGCCCATACTATAATTAATTTATTATTAAGTTTTTTCGACTAATTAATACGTAATTATAGTAAACCTACGTTAGGATTTTTTAAAATTAATTTCACCAAAAATTCGAATACATATTTATCGTAAGAGCTTTTGAACATGATATCAAGACATGATTATTTAACTTCGAGTTAATAAATTTTAATATCGGGCCGTTTATAATAAGTATTGTTATGAAATAAAAAGCTTTCATCACTATCATCTATCTTGTGGCAATTTAGATATGCCGGCACAAAGCACACCCGATTATATCACTTGATTTACAGTGAACAGTGAAAAGTGAACCAAAAATAAACACTTGTTAAGTAACAGTTAAGGTGGCTTTCCGATCTTTACCACAAGCGACCGCGACTCACAAAATAAATTGCCACTATATATATATGATAGCCATACTATAGATATATGATATATACTAGAATCTAGATGATACACGCAACTCCGTTGCGCCAAACCTCGTTTATCGCGCGGGGACCGTACATTTTTTCGGAACAAAAAGTATCCTATGTCCTTTCCCGGGACTCAAAGTATCTCCATGCCAAATTTCAGCAAAATCGGTTCAGCGGTTTGGGCGTGAAGAGGTAACAGACAGACAAACAGACAAACTTTCGCATTTATAATATTAGTATGGATATGGATCATAGCAGTAAGAAATATTATGATAGACTATAGTCTATCATAATTTTCATTATGATCTACGTTACTACAAAGCAGCAGCGGCATGGGTCGCTAGACCATTGTCGGTAGAAAATGCAAGCTGCCTTTTACGCGAACAATTACAAAGCGAAAGAAAAAGGATATGGGCAAAATGCCCATAGACGACCCAAAGTATTGTAAAAAGAAATAAAAACCAGCCAAGTGCGAGTCGGACTCGCGCACGAAGGGTCCGTACCGATACAGAGCAAAAATTGGCTAAAAATTGTGTTTTTTGTATGGGAGCCTGGAGGAGCCAGGAGGAGGGAATATTATTATTAAATATTAAAGTACACAATATATAACAAAAGAATGTGTAAAAATTCAAGTACCTACTTCTTGCCATTATTGATATAGAGCGAAAAAGGCCGAAAAACCGTCCGTCCCATTTTTACCCTTTGGGTACGGAACCCTAAAAACCTATAGCCAAGGTCATAAAGTGGCATGTTATTTGAATTTATTCGGTCGCGGTCGCTTGTGAAAAAAATCGGAAAGCCACCTTTAAATAACAAAAACCTTTTAATATTTGAAAGTGAGATATGTCAGCACATTACTAATTGTGTTTTAAATTATTGTTAACTCGAAAGGAATTTGTTAATTATTTATCTAAAATAGTTTCGTGGATGTTAGTTTATTGACAGGTTAATATTGTCAAGAGGGCGACTAACCCCAAAAATCAAATATCGTCCTTCTCTCTTCACACGACGCGGATTCACCGCCAAATTAGATGTTTCTCAATAACTCGATAAATATACAACATTTTAAAAATCCGCTAGATCGGATTCTCAATGATAGAATTTTATACAATGTGTTAAAATATTAACTTAGTTCAATGCACGGTTATGGCAATACACGAAAAATTCGTGAAAATTAGATGCATCTTTGTGATTTTTTCGATCGAGAAAATTTTTAGATATCGTGTTTTTGCTCAGATTGAATTCTTGGAAATATAATGTAGTGTCTAATTTAAGAAAATGAAACAATTCAGGGCGTTTTTTCAAGTATAAAAATGAATTATAAATGTGAAAATTTAGGGTTAGTCGCCCACTTAAATACGACCTTAGACGCCTAAAGGTTAAAAGAATCTTATCATAATTTTGCCGGCCGCGAAGGAGGGTTTCATTTTATTAGAGAATTAGTTGTGTTGTTGTAAAACTAAAACTTCTGTTTTTTTTTTCAATAAAATGATAAATATCAGTTACATAAGAACTCTTCATAGTAATGTTATACTTTAGTTGCGTGTGGACGGTAAATTATACGGCTATTGCTGAACCAAAGATTTCCTTTGGTAGGATTGGTCCTTATGGCCCAAGGATGGATTTAAGATGTGGAGCCACCGCGATTTTTGATGTTAATTTTTTAAAATTTTACCAGCTTCTGCTCTGGAGAAAAATAGAGTCTCAATCTGTATAGAGGCATTAATTGTGGTACTATGCCAAGTTCGGTACCATATTCGGATGACTTAAGAATGCTTAATTCTTTTTAGGACTCATATTTGCACGATGAAGATGTTAAACAACGTAAAAAGAAGAAGAAGAAGAAGCATTATTTAAACGCGCTAATCTTAGTATGAGTCAGTAATTACTAGTCCGGTTTGAAAAATTCTTTCAGTGTTAGATAGCCCATTTATCAAGGAAGGCTATAGGCTATATTTTATTACGCTAAGACTAATATAAGCGAAGAAATAGAGGAAAATGTGGAAAAAACAAGGGAAATTATTTGAAAGGGCTTATTTCACGAACTACTGGAGTCATTTTTCTGTTATTTGGCACAGATAAAAAGTAGGAACGTGAAAGATCGTAGGCTATTTATTGTGGACTAATTTGTCTGTGAAATATCTAATTTACGCGGGCGAAGCAGCGCGGAACGTCTAGTAATATTATAAAGCTGAAGAGTTTGTTTGTTTGAACGCGCTAATCTCAGGAGCTACTCATCCGATTTGAAAGAATCTTTCAGTATTTGATAGCCTATTTATCAAGAAAGGCTATAGCCTATATTTTATCACGCTAAGACCAATAGAAGCAAAGATACAGAGGAAAATTTGAAAATAAAGCTGAAGAGTTTGTTGGTTAGTTTGTTTGTTTGAACGCGCTATAGCGCACTAATCTCAAGAACTACTGGCCTGATTTGAATAAATCTTTCAATGTTTGATAGCCTATTTATCGAGGAAGGCTATAAGCTATATTTTATCACGCTAAGACCAATAAGAGCAAAGATACAGAGGAAAATGTAAAAAAACGGGAAAAATTATTTGAAAGGGCTAATATCTCACAGACTACTAGACATAGCAATTTTTATGTTATTTGACACGAATATATAGTAGACTACGTGAGACATGGGTTATTAATTTGTGAAAAATATACGGTTTCCGTGAAATTTCAGATTTACGCGGACGAAGCCGCGCGGAACGTCTAGTATTATTAATATGTTTATTGCTCCATTCATCACCATGTCTTTGGCATGCAGAATAATGCGGCTATCAGCCTCCTTATATTATTTAAGCCCTGTCAACAGCGTTTTCGTTGGTTGAAAATCATATATTCTAAATTTTTTATTTTATTTTATTTTTACTATCTTTTATCTAAATATTATTCCAAAATTGGCATTTAAACATTCGATTCAATCGAAAATGATACCAAACTCGACTATATACCAAACTCCCACGCAGTTATTGACCTTATACCTTGTTAAAGCTTAACCCCCCCCCCCCCACCCCCCCTCCCCCTCCTGCATGAAATATTCAGGTGGCTCCTGCACATCGTAAACCCATCTTAGGGATATAAAGATCAATCCTACCAAAGGAAATCTTTGGTTCAGCAAAAGCCGTATTCCTCGTTTTTTTGTCTTGTACGCACACGACTACTTGTAACGTTTACCGATATAATTAAAAATAATACTTAATACTTACATTATAAATGAGAAAGTGTTTCTGTCTGTCTGTCTGTTACCTCTTCAGGCTAGTATCGCTGAACCGCTTTGGATGAAATTTGGTATGGAAATACTTCGAGTCTCGGGAAAGAAAGTCTTAGGAAAAATGTACGGTTTCCGCTTGGTATCGAATTCCTACGCAACGGAGTTGCGGTGGTCTTATTCTAGTTAGCAATATTCTTACGCCTACTTTACTCATGACAATAACACCGTTCTCTCAAAGCATTGTTTGAGTTACAACAATCGCAGGCGCTATATAATGTCTATATATACTAATAAATAATATACTGATTTTTCTTATGTTTTTTTTATATGACTTTCAAATTATTAACTCTTAATTTTGTGGTTGAAGGTTAGTAAGCCTTAAGTAAGAAAATATTTTGGCATACATTTTAGGTATCCGTCTCAAATATTGGTTCTTTAAATTAATTTAAATTTTAAAATAATACTACACATTTAATAACGTCAGTATTTTAATCGATTTTAAGTCCTTGTTTAGTTAATTTCAAAAATGCCTGAAAAAGACTTCAACGCGCACGAAGCAACGGATTTTTTTTGTGAACTAAAATTTAGTATTAAACGACAATTTTTCAGTATAATAAATGTCATGAAACGTACTTTTGGCATATTTGCTATGCATGGTCTTGCCATGAACCGGGATATTCAGGCTAGGCTTGCCTGATATAATTTTCTATGTATTGTGAATAAATTCATAAACAGCACATATCTAAGATTACCTAGAGTCTAGACTATTAGGCAATCAGTACGCTCATTTATTTACAAAAACAATTATCGATTTACACATACGCTTAGATAACTGAACGCTGTCATTATGCGTGCTCATTGTTCTAGCACTTGTTCCTCTCAAATGTCAGATTTAATATGCAATTATTCGGCGCTGATTATACTCACGAGGCTTTTCGAAGTACAATTAGCTTGGGGACTTAGCCAGCACGTTTTCTTTATCACTTCTTTATGATATCCAGGGGCCAGGGGCCAGGGGCCAGACAGACAGACAGACAGTCAACCTTACTATACATTTTATTATATCATACACATCCAGACCCGGGAACATTGAAAACTTTTTGTTCCGTCGGCGGGATTCGAACCCGCGACCCCCGGCTTGAGCTGCCACACACTCAACCAATTGAGCCACAGAGGTCGTCAATTTATTCAGTGGAAACGCACCCTAAAATTGGAATTGACAAAAGCTATAACGAAATCGGTGATTTTATAAAGAAGCGATATAGAAAACAAACCAATTTTATGGGTATTATGGTATATGGTATATGGTATTATGGGATTATTATAGTTTTAACGTGGAAATATGTAAGGTCGTTAAGGTCGTTAAGCATATTGTGGAAATTTTTATGAATGTAGCAGACACTAAAATGTAGTACCTTAGTGCTATACAATTGATAATGCACTTAGTGCGTTATACGAGAAGTGTCTGCACGGCTTTATGCAAAGTTCAGTTTGGGCGTGTGTTGAGTTCATCAACAAATGTCAGGCAGAACGTTAGTTGATTGAAATACGAGTACTAGTTCTATTTTGACTCTATTCAATTAAAATTGTTCTATTTAAATTATTTACAATATGGTAAAACTTAATTATTTGCTATCCATAATATTAACCAAGAATTAAGATTACAAGTTGTTTGTAGCGGCTCTGATACTACTAGATTAATTTTAATGATTTTGTAAAGAGTTCAGCAACTGTACATAATATTATGCTAAATATTAACATGTATACTGTACTCGGCGAAACATGGCGGTAGCGGTCATTGATTCCCTGTCAAAAACTTGTCATTTTCTACACAAAGCCGCGATTGACAACATCTGACACTTTATTGTTAATCGCGGTTTATATAGAAAATGACAAGTTTTTGACAGGGAGTCAATGACCGCTACAGCCATGTTTCGCCGAGTATAGTATAGTTGCGCTGAACCTGCAATGAAACGGCAACCGTTCATTTTGCCCCTACGTCAGGCCAAGCTTTTAATTTGGCCAAACGTGTTTCATAAAACAGACACACTTTTACATTCATAATATTGTACTATCAGAGAAGTTGATTCATAGGCAGATGAGGGACCTATGTAGTTTTGTCACGTTATGTCAACCCAGCCAAAAGATGTAAATTTACATTGAATTTCTGTTGAATGTACATGATCCGACCAAATGACGATTGACGTTGGTCTGTCAACTGCCTAGGAATCAATTTCGTCGAAGGTACCTATTATCTTATATCTTTATATATATATATATATATATATATATATATATATATATATATATATATATATATATATATATATATATATATATATATATATATATATATATATATATATATATATATATATATATATATATATATATATATATATATATATATATATATATATATATATATATATATATATATATATATATATATATATATATATATATATATATATATATATATATATATATATATATATATATGTCGCAGGGAAAAGAGGATATTAGGTATTTCACGACGATATCCCTAGGGATATCACAAACTCCCGGTAGATGCCGAATATTCTTGTTTGTTACGTCTTCTTACTAAAATATCTAGTGATATGTCATTTCACTAAACTAAATCTAGTGAAACGTCAGAAAAGCCGACACCGCCGAATAAAAAGCAAGCCACGCATTTCTCTCGCTTGCTCTAGTATACACACGGGTACTTTGATAGGATCATCTAACATCTGAATCTGACAAGTAAGATGTTAGATGATCCATGCGTCGGATGGGCATGTAAAAAGTCGGTCCTGCGCCTGATCTCTCGCCGGTCGTGTCAGTCTTCCGTCCCACCGGGTTATGCGAGTAAAGGAATATAGAGATTGCTCTTGTGCACTGCGCACACACTTGGGCACTATAAAATTACTCTTGGCCTGGTTTCAATGAAACCGGCCACCGTCACCAAAACCAGAGTGGGAGTTATTATTATTATTATCACACGTGTAATGCAACTATAGCAGATCTGAGGGGGCATCACCATATCTCTGAATCATACAGTTAAAACCAACTGAGGGTTCTTCATCAGACACTTCAGACCTTTGATTTTTGACGTCAAATGAAGCGGCCGACCAAGTTGAATATTTTTTGTAAAGGTGGCATGTCGATCTCTAGTTTGGTTAGGCTCTTGTACAGGCACAGGTACTACTGCAGGTACTCCAGCTCTTCGATTATCCTAGTTTTTACGGTTCCGTACCCAAAAGGTTAGTCTGTCTGTCTGTCTCCAGGCTAGACGAGCCGCGCCAGCTCGAGCGACGATTTTGTTTCACTCCCACTAGTGCCCGTGTCACGTGTGGGAACTAGAGCGAGCGAGAGAAATAAGTGGCTCGATTTTTATTCGGCGGTATCCGCGTTTCTGACATTTCACTAGATTTAGTTTAGTGAAATGACATATCACTAGATATTTTTAGCTAGAAGACGTAACAAACAAGAATATTCGGCATCTACCGGGAGTTCGTGATATCCCTAGGGATATCGTGAAATCCCTGATGTCCTCTTTTCCCTGCGACATATATATAATTGGAATCTCAAAATCGGCTCCAACGATTTTCATGAAATTTAGTATATAGGGGTTTTCGGGGGCGATAAATCGATCTAGCTGGGAATCATTTTCATAAAATGTCATTTTATGTGTGTTTTTTTAATTTTTTGAATACCGAGCGAAGCTCGGTCATATAGCTAGTGTATTATTATAACGCAACGGTGGCTCATGTGTTTGCTTTCATTTAATAGTGGAGGCGTGGTATCGTGTGTAGAAAATACACGAACTTTGCAATACTGTAGCAGCATAATAATATTATATCATACAGTATATTAATTTACCCATGTCCTTTCAATAACATTCACTCAACACGTCTTCTCTTACTGCTTTAAGTTTAGGCACAGAGGTAAGTATTCCGTGCGCGCGATGATATAAATAAATAAAATATCTTTTTATTCAAAATGGGTATCACGATACACTTTTTGAAAGTCGAACGAAGAAACTACGTTGCCTACCACCGGTTCGGGAACTACCCCGCTGAGAAGAACCGGTGTAAGAAACTCGCAAAGGGCCAACTTTTACTTAACCCATAACTACAACGGTGTTTTTACACCCGAGTCACGAAATCTTTTGGCTATAGTTTTTTTATGCGTGAACTGATCGCCTCCAAATACGCAGGGAAAACAGTGACTAGCACACGCAGATTCTGGGAGGTGGACCGGGTGTTTTTACACCCGTTGTAGTCATAATAAAGAAAGTAAAATGTTTATTTTGAAGCCTAGTATTATTATTAACTCATTATTTAAAAATTCGTTGTTATGTTTCATTTAAGATCATAGGCTGTCTCAAAAACTACTTTGGACATCGAAAAGTCTGATAAATTGGACCACAGGCAAAAGTCATTCACTAAGGTGATGCATAAAGTATTGTCGCCAAAAAAGGCTTTCATGCTGAACGTTCTAAGCTTATTTCGATTTTGTTTACGTTATTATGATATAAAATTGTATTTTTTTGCCTTATGGATAGTATATTTCGTGACATCTCTAATACTCGTATATAAAAATGAATCCATATTCGCGTGGTCACGACATCACGCGTAAACGGCTGGCCCGATTTTGCTGAAATTTGGCATAGAGATACTTCGAGTCCCGAAGACCAACTTTGGATAAAGTCCCGTAAAAATGTACGGTTACTGCACAATATACTTTTATGATTTGCGCGTAAACTACTCAATCGATTTTGATGAATTTTGGTACGGAGATACTTTGAGTCTCGGGAAAGGACAAGGGATACTTTTTATCCCGGAAAATGTACGGTTCCCGCACAATAAACTTTTATGATTTTTCGCCTAAGCTATTGAGTCTATTTTTATGAAATTTGGTATGGAGATACTTTGAGTCTCGGGAAATGACAAGGGATACTTTTGTCCCGGAAAATTTACGGTTCCCACAGAATAATTTTTTATGATTTTCGCCTAAACTATTTAATTTAATTTGATGGGCATGGAGATACTAATTTTAATCTATTTTTTTTTTATTATACCAATTCGAATTAAATAATAATCGTTAAGACAGGACAACGTCTGTCGGGTCAGCTAGTACAAACTATAAAAATTTTATGGAAATTTCAATTACAAAAAGAAGATAAGTATATTATTTTATGAGTTCATAAATATTTTTGTGCGCCTTATTATTGTCTGTTCTATGATTATAAAAAATAATAAGACTTCTCAATAAATTAAAACACTTCTGTGTACAATATAGTAGATTTTTCATACAGGTACCTAGTGATAATTCTTCAGTTTTCGGGATTCTGCTTAATTGTCATGGTAGAAGGTATTTTTATCAATAAATATGAGGTTTTTATGCATTTGCTTAAGTGTTAAAAGTCCAAATAACATATTATTTTTGCAATAATAAGATTTTAATTGGACCTCATTATTTTCCAATTTTAAGAACCGGGTGTTTTCACACCCGTTGTAGTCATAATAGTACACGAAATCATTGTAGCCTTTAAGGGTTAAAAAATGGAAAATTACAATGTTATGGCTTACAGCTATGTAACAAAAATAAAAGAAAAGTAACCTGCATGGAGCCACCGTATTCCCAAGGTGTGCTGTCCTCGATGAAATCATTGCATTAATAATATATTGATTTGTTAATTGAACAAAACATGATATTGTGTTCGCTGAACCCGTGGTCTTTTATGATGGACTACTGCACATTATTATATTGTGGTAGTGCTGTGAAGGAAAAGTGACTAGTTATAATGATGTGGGTATTTACCAACAAAAGGCTTTGAACCAGCGCGAGTATAGTTCCTAGACACGTCATGTATTACCCTCGGTACAGTCACGACCGCTTGACTTATACGTACGAAATTTTCATGTTAATCTAATTCTTGCTTTTCAGTAGACTTATTTTTTTATTTGGGCACGAAATGGTTGTGGCTTGTGTCATGGTTAAGTCAATGTTTTAAACTTTCAACAGTGAGTACCTACTGTTGAAAGTTTAAAACTTTCTGTATCTAATGCCTCATTGAAAGAAACTTGTACTTAAGTGGGCGACTAACCCTAAATTTTATAATTATTTTATAATTCATTTGTATACTTGAAAAAACGCCCCGAATTGTTTCATTTTCTAAAATTAGATATTAGATTATATTTCCAAGAATTCGATCTAAGCAAAAACACGATATCTTAAAATTTTCTCGATAGAAAAAAATCACAAAGGCGCATCTAATTTTCACGAATTTTTCATTTATTGCCATAACCGTGCATTGAACAAAGTTAATATTTTACACATTGTATAAAATTCTATCATTGAGAATCCGACCTAGCGGATTTTTAAAATGTTGTATATTTATCGAGTTATTGAGAAAAAACTAATTTTGCGATGAATCCGCGTCGTCCTTTTTCACCTGGCACATGAAAGAGTGAGTGTGAAGAGAGAAGGACGATGTTTGATTTTTCGGGTTAGTCACCCTCTTAAGTAATAAGTTGCATAGTAGATGGGTATTCTTTCATAAATATTAGATGATCCACAATTTCGTAAAGCCTAAATTATTTTTTTGCGCGCGGATCGTATATATTTTGTAGGATAAAAACTATCAGTTCCTGAGACATGAAGTATCCCTATATTTTTCATCAAATAAGTGGATTATAACGTGAAGCGGTAACATAATATATGTACAGAATTTTATGTATTAAAGTCTATAAGGCATTTATAATATGGACCAAGATGCCTTACTTTATATAAATAAATAAATTACATACAGATAGATAGACAGATACACATTCGAATTTAATATATTAGTATGGTAGTATGAATTTCGTACATAATGTTCTGACTTCTGATATGTGTTCTTGGCTGTACCTGTTACTCGTCAGTGCTACATAACGAAAGCATCACTTTCACAGGCTGTGCATTTTCTCTGCACGGTCCGTGAGGATCACTCAACATGTAATGGTAGCAGGTATTTCCTGTAGCCTTAACTATAAATCTTGGTCGTTGATGACTTATCTCTATAGTGTTAGCAAAGTTTCGGCATCGGATTCGGCGTTCGGGTACGATTAAAAAAACAAACATGTTAAGCTACGCTAGTAAATTGTTTATCAAAGTCGAAGCTCTCCAGGCCGAAAATGTTGCCGAATGCCGTAGGTTATTTTCGTAAAAAACTTCAAAACCGTAGGAACTGTTACCAGAAATTGCTTTATCCATATTTTTTACAGAAACATAAAATATCAAGGTTTTTAAAATCATGCAGAAAAAAATTGAGACTTTGACTTGGTCTGAAGGTCAAAGATAATCGGCTTCGGCTTTATCCAAAGATCTTTTGTCGGGCACTACTTATCTTTCGCATCTAGATGTTTATATCGCTGGCAGGTCACGAGTACATTAGCAGGATCGTGTGCGATCAGCCCTGAGCTGTATCCGGCTAGTCCTTTTTGCCTTTTTTCTAGTGATTATGTTTAAGCATAAAATTGTTATATAATATGTTTAATATATAATATGTTGTAATGTTATATAATTGTTATATAGTATGTTTGAGCATAAAATTGTTATAGAATAGAATAGAATAGAATAGAATAGAATAGAATAGAATAGAATAGAATAGAATAGAATAGAATAGAATAGAATAGAATAGAATAGAATAGAATAGAATAGAATAGAATAGAATAGAATAGAATAGAATAGAATAGAATAGAATAGAATAGAATAGAATAGAATAGAATAGAATAGAATAGAATAGAATAGAATAGAATAGAATAGAATAGAATAGAATAGAATAGAATAGAATAGAATAGAATAGAATAGAATAGAATAGAATAGAATAGAATAGAATAGAATAGAATAGAATAGAATAGAATAGAATAGAATAGAATAGAATAGAATAGAATAGAATAGAATAGAATAGAATAGAATAGAATAGAATAGAATAGAATAGAATAGAATAGAATAGAATAGAATAGAATAGAATAGAATAGAATAGAATAGAATAGAATAGAATAGAATAGAATAGAATAGAATAGAATAGAATAGAATAGAATAGAATAGAATAGAATAGAATAGAATAGAATAGAATAGAATAGAATAGAATAGAATAGAATAGAATAGAATAGAATAGAATAGAATAGAATAGAATAGAATAGAATAGAATAGAATAGAATAGAATAGAATAGAATAGAATAGAATAGAATAGAATAGAATAGAATAGAATAGAATAGAATAGAATAGAATAGAATAGAATAGAATAGAATAGAATAGAATAGAATAGAATAGAATAGAATAGAATAGAATAGAATAGAATAGAATAGAATAGAATAGAATAGAATAGAATAGAATAGAATAGAATAGAATAGAATAGAATAGAATAGAATAGAATAGAATAGAATAGAATAGAATAGAATAGAATATTTTATTGCGAGAATGTAGTGTTACATAGGTCTTAACATTAATATAAAATTGTTATATAATTACAAAAAACGATAGGATTAAATTAAGTATTACATATTTATCAAAGTTACTATTACAATGTCAAGGTAATGTCAGAAAATTAATTAATTAAAAATAATTAAGTGTTAGTAATAGCATAGGTAATAGTAAAATGCCAAAGTCAAAATGGAAGTATTAAGTTAATTATTAAATTGCTTATATTATGATAAATAAATTTTAGAACGTTACATTGGCTCTGACACATGAGACATGTATTCATTTAAACAATAGAAACAATGTTTTAGCAACCATTTGGATATCTCTCTTTTAAAGGCAGTTATAGGTAATTCCTTAAATCGATTAGGCAGTTTATTATATATTTTATTAGCATTTACGTAAGCATTTCACTTGAAAATGTCCATTTTACATTGAGGTAGAAAAAGTTTGAATTTATTCCGTGGAGTGACAGTTCTGTTAATCATAATGCTATGTAGTGGAAAAAATTCAGGGTTTTGTTTCACGAAAGTACAGATGTCTTTTATGTACATGCAAACCAACGGTAGAATTAGTTTAGGAAGTTATGCATCGCTCCCATACAGAACCTTTAAAAATTGTATTAAGCTATGAGCTTCATCACATATGTTCCTTAAGTGAGTCTAAGCATTTTCAGTCCGGGGGGCAAAACGAAACATGCGGCTAACGGGGGAGAGGGGGGGTTCAAAGATGGCCACCACCCGGTCTCTTTAAAAAAATCTGTCCTCGTCCTGGTGGCTACTAGGGCAAGATTGGTATCATTTTCGTATAAACCATAGACGTTGAATCTGTTTATGATATTAATTATGCTAAGTTTCATAGTAATTTTACGAGAAAAACGTAAAAATATGAAAATCTCACTTGGAGATTTTTGCTTTGAGAGCTCATTACTTTTATATAGTGCTTAAAAATATCATAAAAAAAATACTATAATATAGCGCATTTTATGCAAATTCTAAATATATACACTTTTAAATATCACCTTCTACAAAAAGATGCTAAAAAAAATTAAAAACCGCAGCGCGGGAAGCTACATTCGCGCTAGGCGGGTGTAGCTGCTCGCGCTGCGGTTCTTTTTTTTTTGCAAAACATGCTTACTTTGTGAATAAACACGAATCAATGTTTTTTTTTATAAAATAATTTAATCATCGGGCACAGTTGCCGGCACACAGACATAACTCTGTGCATTTTAATTTTCTTTTAATACAGTTGCAACATATGTTAAATAAGACCAAACAGGAGTCCAAATATTTTCTTCCATCCTCCAGCCCCAGGAAGAAGGACTCGGAAGGTCTTGCTTAGGCACTAAGGCTTGTCCCCAGACATGAACTCCCTGATATATTGCCCGAAGTGTGTGTTGGTGTAGAGCTGCTTCCGTTGGAGGAATATTCTCCAACTGTCTGTCCTTCTTTGTGAACAGATACTTTCTGCATTCGTTCACTGTAGTGCAGGGGCTTGAGCTGAAAAATAAAATATTACAGTAATTCTTATATTGAAATAGGTAAGCTGAATCTGTATCAAACTACTTTATACTTACCGGTCGTACATTGTCAAAACAAATTTCTGGATGTAACTCTGGATATAACAAAATGCGCTAAATTATAGTATTTTTGTATGATATTTTTAAGCACTATATAAAAGTAATGAGCTCTCAAAGCAAAAATCTCCAAGTGAGATTTTCACATTTTTACGTTTTTCTTGTAAAATTACTATGAAACTTAGTATAATTAATATCAGAAACAGATTCTACGTCTTTGGTTTTTATACGTAAAATGATACCAATCTTGCCCTAGTAGCTACCAGGACGAGGATAGATTTTTTTTAAAGAGACCGGGTGGCGGCCATCTTTGAACCCCCCCCCCCCTCCCCCGCTAGCCACATGTTTCGTTTTGCCCCCCGGACTGAAAATGCTTAGAATCACTTAAGGAACATATGTGATGAAGCTCATAGCTTAATACAATTTTTAAAGGTCAACTTCATAACTGCTCCCACTAAATGTTAGATTTTATGAATAAAGGTTTACAGCTATCCAACGACCAAGCACCGTAAACCGCTCTTACGCATTTTTTTTGAACACGAAAAGCTTTAATAAAATCCACGGAGTTACCCCATAATATGAGACCATATGAAAGTGTTGAAGCGACATACCCGTGATAAGCATTTAATGCAACTTCAGTGGATACCGTCAGACGTAGTTTTTTAATAGCAAATACGAATCTGTTAAGTTTATTACATATATATTCTACATGCGCTTTCCAGTCACAAAATTTGTCAACCATTAAACCTAAGAATTTTATTGAGTCAACTTCTTCAATTTAATTATTATTATAATTAATGTCAAGATCGATAGTTTTCTGCCTAGGATTTTTAAATTGTATCATTTTAGTATTACTTAAGTTTATTTTTAAATTATTATCGTGCTGTTCATTGTTCACTGTTCACCATCGATTCATTATAAAAATTAACGAAAAATTAAAACCGACTTCCAAGGTAAAAACAATAATAACATTAATATGAACTAAAAAGTATTAAATAATTTTTCCTATCTAATAGTTAGTGCTTTTTTCCGAATTCGGCTAAACCTCAACTATTTCTGTACTCAATCTTCATTATTTTGAAGTCGGTACCAGATAGCTGAATCTTCAGCAGAATATTTGAAACTTTTGGAACTGGCACCGACTTCAAAATTATGAAGATTGAGTACAGAAATAGTTGAGGTTTAGCCGAATTCGGAAAAAGGCACTAACTATTAGATAGGAAAAATTATTTAATCTTTTTAGTTCATATTAATGTTATTATTGTTTTTACCTTGGAAGTCGGTTTTAATTTTTTGTTAAAAATAATAATTTCACTCTTTTTAGTTGCACTAGTAGCTAAACCATCGCGTATATTTTACGTATCTTATTACAATTTGTTAAGAGTCACAACTCACACTCACATAATAATATATTATCATTTATCAGTGAAGTGAACATATTGTGCTAGGTAATTTAACAATTATTTGCTTCAAGCCCCAAGCGGTCACCGGCGATTGCGATAACAATAGAAAGGCTATTGTATCTTGTTTTTCCAAGGATCCAGAAGGATCTATCAGATAAAAAATTGTATAAACTTGCATAGGATGTAGCGTAGCTACTCTTAATATTTAATATTATCATAATTGACAGCTGTTCTTGTAATCAAAAAGTCAAATCGATACTTAGTGCGCCATCTATCGATAATCAGTGTAACTAATTAAAAAGAGACCCCATCAGTCGTGGCAAAACGAGACACAATAGCTTTTTCATTGTTATCGCGGCCGGATGTGACCGCTTGGGGCTTCATGAATTAATGACTTTGTTTTGTTTAAAAATGCTATTTTTAAAATAACTTTATTTTAATTCTATTTGTCTATTTAAATGTTATAAAGTAGTTAGTAACGTATATCCAATGGTCGTATATCCTCGTTTCGAGGGCACATCTTTAACCATCTCCCCTAGCATTGAGATACTTGGCGTCAACATATCGAACGAAGTCCAGAGGCCGTAGACAAAGTCCCTTTCGTTAAAAACGATGACGAAATTCGTTATCAAAATGTATGGGATTTGACATTAGTCTTCGCAAGCGAAATGTCATTTAGCGATGACTTATGTCAAACCGCATACATTTTGATAACGAATTTCGTCATCGTTTTTAACGAAAGATACTTTGTCTAAGGGGGCAGTTCCGATATCATCTAGAGGGTGAGGCCAAATTACCCTCGAAGAAGCTTGGTGTTCTTAACAGAGCGAGACAGTACTTCAGTCCGGACCAACGCCTACAACTCTACAAGGTGCAGGTTCGGCCTCATATGGAATATTGTTCTCATCTCTGGGCAGGGGCGCCTAAATACCAACTGCTCCCTCTGGATCGTATCCAACGAAGGGCCGCTCGAATTGTTGACTGCCATAGTGTTTCAAACAGCATGGACCCCTTGGAATTACGCCGAGATGTGGCTTCACTCTGCATCCTCTATCGGTTGTATCACGGGGAGTGCTCTGAGGAATTGTTCGGAATCATACCACCTGCAACTTTTCGCCATCGTCCCACGCGAAAAACATACCATCCTCATCACCTTGATGAGTGGCAGTCTTCCACAGTGCGTTTTTCGCGTAACTTTCTGCCGCGCACTGTAAAACTCTGGAACGAACTGTCACCAGCAGTATTTCCGGACCTATACGACCTGCAAACCTTCAAGAAAAGAGCGTATTCCCTCTTAAAAGGCCGGCAACGCACCTGCAGCTCTTCTGATGTTGCGAGTGTCCATGGGCGATGGTAGTTGCTTACCATCAGGTGACCCGTTTGCTCGTTTGCCCCCTTATCTAATAAAAAAAAAAAACGATCTATCGTCTGCCGCCACGCGCCGCGCGGCGGCGACGCCGTCGCCTCTGCGGCGCCGACCGCCGTGTATAAACAAACAGGTATTGTTATACAGTACATATTTATTATTATTATTGTATCCATTAGAGATGAAACGGATATCCGGCAACTATCCGGTATCCGGCCTATCCGGCGGTCTTAATACTATCCGGCCGAATACCGGATAGCTGCTATTCAGCCGGATAGGCATCCGGCCGAATAAAAAAAAGATCTGGATAAAAAAAAATATTTTTAATTAGTAAGTAATTATTTATTTTATTTAGTTTGTCTTAGGGAGATCGCACACGTCACACTTTTTGTGTGATCGAGTCTGTGGCTTACATACAATCTGATGGCGCGCGCCATGCAGATTGTATGTAAGCCGCAGACTCGATCACACAAAAAGTGTGACGTGTGCGATCTCCCTAAACTTACATTTTCCAAACTCTTCCATTTGCTAATTTATTAATTCATGTATGTAACTATAAGTAAAATATTGGGGCTGCAAGACAGGCTGCGCCTAGTGTAGGACCCAAAGTAGAAATTAAGTTTGATAATTGTAATACGGTATGAATTTGAATTTGAATAATTTGCCCTTAGTGCAGTATGAGTACTAATTAATTCATTTTCTACTTTAAACTAAAACTACTTATTATTTCTTAAGGGAGATCGCACACGTCACACTTTTTGTGTGATCGAGTCTGCGGCTTACATACAATCTGCATGGCGCGCGCCATCAGATTGTATGTAAGCCGCAGACTCGATCACGCAAAAAGTGTGACGTGTGCAATCTCCCTAAATGCGCCGTATCAGTGTATGGTGAATAAAAACCAACTTCTCTGCATTGAGAGGTAGCGGTTTCGCTTCTCTTCATAAATAAGGCCAGCTCCAGACAAAATTTTCGCTGTACACACTGCTATAAGGTGCTAAAAGTATGTGTGTTTTGCACCAAACGGCTAAGTACCGCCGCATATTCGGCGGCCGGATATCCGGCTATCCGGCCAGGTGGTTGGCCGAATATCCGGTATCTGGTATCCGGCCAAACTACTATCCGTTTCATCTCTAGTATCCATACCTATGCCTTGTACTATTATCTATTCTGTGCCATGAGACATTGGTGACCTTAACACGACGTGGTAATGATGATGATGATGATGACGATGATGATGATGATGAATATGAATTGCATAGTAGCATATGCTTTCTGTTCTTAAAACAACGCCGAAACTCCCAAACGTGTATCTATAAGGAGTCAGGAGTTCTCTCAGCATCTTCGAAACCATGGTATAGCTTGACCCAATATTTGACTTTTTGGTAGCATATTCTTAGTACACTTCACATAAAACCAAAATCACCATATGTCTCCATATAAATTTCGAGGAGTTCCTTCGATTACTCATGGATTCCATCATCAGGTCACCACTTTTGTGAACATGGTACCAAATTGGAGTGAAACCTAATACAACAAAATAAAAATTTCGAAAATCGGTTCACAAACGGCGGAGTAATCGTTGAACATACAAAAATAAAAATAAATAAAAAAAATATATATCCACAGTCGAACATATAACCTCCTCGTTTTTTGGAAGTCGGTTAACTAGATTTAAAGATAGAACACCTGATATTGTTGATTTTTATTTTTTTAGGGCCATTCTAGAGCTGTAGACTCTTGTCTATTAAAAAATATTTCAAATCTCGGGTTGGGAACCCAAAAATTTTAACTGTTTTTTACAGCCCCATTGTGGCGCACGTTTCTTATAAAAGGAATTAAAAAATTTCATACTTGTGTGAAAAAACATTATATTGAAACGTATATTTTTATGGTCATACAGGGATACTTTAACCATAATTTACCTTTGTTTTAATCTTATTACCTCCATGAATTTATTCAACCTATTTTTAAAGTCAAAAATGACGGCCATAAGAATAGATCATTAAAATCCAATAGGGTCATAAATCCTTATTTTCTCATTCATCGTAAGCGTAATACTCGTATATCAAACTCAACGAGGTGCTAATGAGACGATTCAACTTCCAACTTGAATAAATATGATCGATTCGCTTATTGATACAAACGTGTGATATATTATAATTTATAACTAATAACTTAGGGGAATTGTGCTTAAGATGACATACTTTTTGTTTGAAGGTAAATATTTAAAATAAAATAAGTCACATGAGATCAGTAACTCACTTTTATAAATAAATAATCATTTTATTTGTTGTTTATGAATCCATAAACAACAAAATTAAATAGTTTTAGAAAAATCAACTTAATATAACAGTGAAAAAAAACATAAATTGCACGCCAGGTCGACGAGTGTAAGATGACATATCGATATGGTAAGACGACATACCATGATTCCTTAGACTTTGATGGTATGTCGTCTTATGCAATACGTAAATCCAGGCTGCATCATCATCCCTCTAGTTGTCAGTGGTGTAAGGATTCATAAGTTCTTCATGATCGTCAAAAAATATACAATGCTTCTGTTACCGATTTAGCGGAAACATAAGTAACTATGGTATGTCATCTTAAGCCAACGTCTAGTACGTCATCTTACCAAATGAGTATTAGTGGATACATTTAAATTTTGTAAAAAAACACTTAACGTTAGAACACGCTTTTATTAATATTTGTGGCCTATAAGAATCCATGTCCATAATAACAATTTGTTTTAAGAAAATTTTCTGACCTTATACGTTTTTTCACCACAAAACAAAAACGTAAGAAAATTTTTCTCTCATCAAAATTAGGAAAACCTTTATTACTTTGTAAAGTACGGTCCCTGTCTGGCATACTAAGTTGGGCTACTAGGGGCACACTGAGGCGCTCCATAAAACATCATAAGTTCACAGAAAGCACAATTATTTCAACGAATCTTACCTGACTATGTCATCTTATGCACAATTCCCGAAATGATCTCTGCTTAGCTTTGTCTGGCACATTGGAAAAGCCGTAATAAGTAAATAATAATAAAGCATCCTATACATAATTAAAATAATCAAAGATTAAAATCTACAAAATAGAAATAACAACCAAACGTAAATATTCAGTTCTCAGGTACCTAAGGTACAGCTGCTACCTACGAATTCCTCCCATCATCCTTGAAAACAACTTGTTGTATACGTGGTGTTGAATTGAGATTAGATGTAATATAACTTATCGATTCAATTGTATAATTTGATTATACTTTATGCATTTTAGTATTCAAAAGTTAAGTTAATATGATAAATTATTTATTATACAACATCTTAAAGTGGTGTTAAAAGCGTGGTGTTTTCTATATAGCACTGACATATTTACCTAAAGTATAAATGTTAACACTTTTAAGTATTAATTTATACTCTAACTACTGGTCGTTTATCACAAAATGTGGTATGATGCCAAAATGTATTTTATTTTTGGTGCTATTATTACTATAATATAGATTTGCTTTAAAGGTTTTTTTATTATTATTAAGGTTAATAATAAATAATAATAATAATTAACAGCTCGTTATTAATCCAAATATTCGTTGTTTCATTTTAATATGTGGAACGTGAACCCATTGTAGACAAAGTGGCTCTTAGTCTACAATGGGTTCACGTTCCAAGCACAGGTGTGTTCCAGAACAGGGTCAGATGTGGCATATTTATAGACCAGTCCTGCAGAAGTGTATTATTCGAGTTGTTGCTGTCACGACTATATGAATTAATTAGGCGCGTGTGGGCACAAGTGTGAAATTACAAAACAAAGCGACATTTACATATAAATAGAGCAATATAATTGCCTGTACCCTGATGGTGCTGTTAGATAAATTGATTCATATACAGTTGACAGACCTGCTAAAGTTGGTCGGGCTATGTCAAGCCCAGCCAATAGCTATTAAAACCGACATAGATTTAACAAAACCTAACCTAATAACGTAGGTTTGCCTATGAATCCATTTCTTCGATGGTACTATCAAATAAATTCATAGACAGTTGACAGACCTACTCAAGTTCATATCCCCAGCAGACAGGTCACAAGTCACAACTCACATAACCCAACCGAATAACGTAGGTTCTTCATCAACCTATAAAATCATTTCTTGATGGTACTATTTCATTGGAACATAAATGTAGCTTTGTTCCTTGTTTATTAAATAAATAAATTTCTCATATTACATCCATCAAACAAATATTTAAGCGTAAAAAAGTAACAGACAGACAGATACCATTTTTGCAATGTAGCTAAGAATTTAATTCATAGGCACATGGCGGACTTACATCATTTTGGTCGGGTTATGTTAATTCAATATTAGCTGATATAATCTGTCGGCTGAATTTTGACATAAAGCGAGCAAATTCTGTATGTCCGCTATCTACTACTAATTATTTTTTCTGATAGTACCAACGTGATCCACCGTGCTATACTTGTCGTTATGGAAATTTTCTCAGCTTTAAGTTTATTGTACTTAATTATAAGAATGCAAAGTCACTTACACAGTATCCGACTGGATCGCCTCGACCTTCCACTGTCCTCCATATTACGTATCCTTTGCATAAACAGTTTTACCTCATCATTGAATAATATTATACACAATGTTTACGCTAGTAAAGGGCTTTACTTTCTATAGTTAATGGCCGGTTTACATCACAAACTGAGTGATATGGCGCTTCTAACATTTTTGTCGAAGCTATCAAATTCAAGTTACCTAAGAACCATAAAGCGAGTTTATATTATTCCAATCCAGTGATCGAATCCAGCTCTGGATTGCTGGCACAGGAATGCACTGAAATGCATTCCAGTGCCCGTTTACATTATCAGCAGCAATCAAGCGTTGGATTTTATTACTGGATTGTTGGTATAGGAATAATGTAAATCCGCTATACTAAAGTTCTAATAGTTAACTTGAATTTGATACTCTTCGACACAGATGTTAGATGCGCCATGTTACTGAGCTTCTAATAATATTAATGTGTAAATTCCATACATTTCATTTTTGTATAGGTACAATAATTTGAGTTGTGCCTTGATTACAGATAAAGAAATGCTTTGAATACTAGGAAAGGAGTAGGACACAGGAACTGTCCAAAAAAGTAACTACATAATTAATTATATTCATAACAATTAAACCGCGCACTGTAAAACTCTGGAACGAACTGTCACCAGCAGTTTTTCCGGATCTATACGACCTGCAAACCTTCAAGAAGAGGCCGGCAACGCACCTGCAGCTCTTCTGATGTTCCGAGTGTCCATGGGCGACGGTAGTTGCTTTCCATCAGATGACCCGTTTGCTCGTTTGCCCCCTTATTTTATAAAAAAAATATAGTAGTCTATCAAGTATGGTTATGTCTCTCAAGTCTCAAAGGGGCCTGGGGTGGTCATGAAAAAGGCTGAAAAACACAGATGTAAAGTTCTTGTATATGTATGATAATAATCTATTTATAGACGTCGCGCCGAGATAAGAAGTTATTTTTATAAAGGTCATAGTCGTAATACAATAAACTAATGATGCACCTGACAACAATAGTTATTGTGCCTACGTGTGCCTACCAGCTGCCTACGCCGATGCGTCACTGGGAACCACCTTGACGCATTATCTATTCTCATCATTTTGGCATTTCGCTAAATACCTTTTATCATCAGCCTATATCGTCTGCTATTGCTAAACTTAAGCCCCCCTCAGCGGTTTTAACCATCCGGATGCTGGGCAGCCCCACTTCTACCGCTACAATTTTCTACAAATTATCTGGCTTTCAAGCTCTAGGCTAAACTAATATGTATTCTGTGGCTCTAGTGCATCCTATGTTACGATTTGCTTTCGTGGTCACAATTTGGTAATATGCGGTAAATGCAAATAAGTATAGGTATCGTATTTTCCAAAATTGCAAACTAAATAGTTTTTAGCATTTGTAGCAAACTTTGTCAGAAATCAGAATGTTTAGTCAACTTGGCAATTTTTATGGTACCTACAATAAATTGCCAAATGAGGATGACCTAAAAGTTATGCTCATATCTCATCCTATACTATCTATTTTCTATATCTAGAAGTTTGATAAAGATCTAAGAAATCTAAATTGGCCAAATGGCATTTTTGTCAGCAAATATTTTAGGAAAGAGAGAGCAATGAAGAAACAAAGATGTCGTCATTCCAGCGCCCACACACTTGTAAAATGCATTTAGCGAAAAAATATTCGTTTATGCACGAACATTAATCACTGCAGGTTTACAAACATTTTATGTCTAAATATTAATATTCAAGGATATTTTATTAATCGTATATTGCAATTAATTATAAGTATAAACAAAAATTTGAGAATAAGTAAATAATAAAAGGAATATCATTTGATATCTCCTTAATAATTTTATTACTTCAAACGAAGTAATTATTTTTAACAAAAAAATGAAAACCGACTTCCAAGGTAAAAACAATAGTAATATTATGAACTAAAAAGTATTAAATAACTCTTACTCTTTAATAGTGCCTTTTTCAGAATTCGTCTAAATCTCAACTATTTCTGTGCATACTACAGTCTTCATTATTTTGAAGTCGGTACCAGCTAATTTAATCGTGCGTTCAGTAATGACAGAATATCTGAAACTTTTGGTACTGGTACCGACTTCAAAGTAATGAAGACTGTAGTAGGTATGTACAGAAATAGTTGATATTTATAAGAATTCTGAAAAAGGCACTATTAAAGAGTAAGAGTTATTTAATACTTTTTAGTTCATATTACTATTGTTTTTACCTTGGAAGTCGGTTTTCATTTTTTTGTTAAAAATAATAATTTCACTCTTTTTAGTGTTGTCTACAAAATAAGGCTTTATGCGTAAATAACCAATACGAATGTTAACTATTCACATTATATTACAGATCTTGCAATCTACGAGCGCGCGGCGCCTTTAGTTGTGTGAGTGACCATATCTATACACGCGTACATGGCTCGCTCGCTACTGACTGCTCCGTCAGGTACGCACACTAACGAAAATGTCTATTCACATTTTCAACTACAAATAAAGGCTACGCGCGCTCGTAGATTGCAAGACCTATACTGTAAGCAAAATTGTGGTAAATGCTTGCAGTTATCTATGCGATGCTGCAATTTCCAAACTTTTATCTTTAAAGGTTCAGGAGTTCTGTTCAGTGCCTTTGGACCAAGAAACACCTTTGTATGAAATTTCTCTTATTCGTAATATATGTTTAACTTACTAGAAACAACATTTTAACGACTAGGAGCGTTTTGATAAATTTCAAGGATTTCCTTCGATCGCTCATAGATCCCATCATCAGCTCACCACTTTCGTAATTGTTATACAAAATTAAGACTATATCCTATACAACAACACGAAAATTTCGAAAATCGGTCCACAAACAGTGAAATCATCGTCAAAAACATCTGTTTCGATGCAAAATATCATGAAAAGTACCAATAATTGGGTCATATTGTGATGACCATGGTATAATTATGATTGTGATGATGATGATTAATCAAATTGATGTGTTGGCTTATGCTTTCAGTTGTTTAAACAACGCCGAAATCCCCGAACCTGTACCTATAAGCGTTCAAAAGTTCTGCTCGGTACCTTCGGATCCAGGGTATAACCTGATGCGAAGTCTTACTTTTGGTAGCATTTACCTCGAATGCTTCAGAAAAAATCGAAATCACTATATGTTTCCATACAAATTTCAAGGAGTCCCCTCGATTCCTCAAGGATCCCATCATCAGATCACCACTTTTGTGAACATGGTACCAAATTCGAGTTAAACCTTATACAACACAAAAAGAATTTCGAAAATCGGACCACAAACGACTGAGTAATCGAGGAACATACAAAAAAAAAGATACATACAGCCGAACGTATTACCTCCTCCTTTTAGGAAGTCGGTCAAAAAGTAGTCCAACCGAAGCTTTGGCTTCGGCGACTAGCGGTCGTAAACAGAAACTTCTTAGAGATTTGAAACCTTCGGCTCTTTGGCCGTAGCCTAGTACTAAATAAACATCTAATTCAAGTATTTTCAGGTTTTAATCACAAAAAAATAAGAATGTATCTATATTTAGTTCACACTTCACAGAAGTGAACGAGCGAACATGTTTACATAATTTCGCCGGCGAATTGTTATCTCTGTGCCACAAAACTGTAGATACGTTACACACGAACAAACAGCGTGATTTTGTTTATTGCACGATATAAGAACAAAACGATGTTGTTGTCAGCAGACTTGTTTATGATAGATGTTCTATTATTAGCTCTTAAAATCCCTGTGCTCATAGAGCAACAGCGTATTAGTCTGGTGGCTTCGTGGTTCCGAAAACTGTTAATAAGAATTTACCGACACCTTCCACCTACCCATTTGCGACGGAGGTCTGTTATAGTATTGTCGCAGCTTACTTTTACTTTCAGCTCTAGTCTAGCCACGTTCCAGTGGAATTACCTGAAAATAAAAACAAAAATGTTAGCGAAATTATTATCATTACATGCTCAAAATATAAATTATAGATGGAAATATTATTCACTCTCATTAAGCACTCATCATTGGGTAATTAATGAGTCTAACTGATCCAAAAGCAAGTCTTGAATTTGCAAAAACTGTGGTTTGAATAAATATATTTTTGTAATCGTTATTATTTTCAACCCGCAATCTTTCAACAAGCGGTATTATACTCGACGTATTATGCAAAGCAGAAAATAAATGAAATATAGGAACTTCCTGGGTCTTACAAGACAAGACGTTACAAAATTTAAACGATGCTGATACAATTAAGTAACAAGTCATCGCAACTTGCTCGAGTTGTCAGGTTTATGTAACACTATCGAAGTGATCTACACGTCAACAATGGCAGGAATGTGTGATGGACACGTGAAGGTTGCCAGGACACGGCTGGGGCGTCACCGCTGGCGCCGGTGCACAATGTGCCAGGTTTCGCAACTGTGTTCTTAAACCATCTACACACTTGGAACCGTGCGTGACAACGCGGAGAGTTGAGAAAAATGATGTCAAAATGCGTGTTTAATTCTCCCAGTAGTTTAAGGGATGATTTTTCAACCAACGTATAACTTTTACATGATTAATAAGTTAGTACCGACAGATTTTGTACGAAAAATCTCAAAGTTTAAAAAAATCTTAAGTTTTATATATCATCGATTTGTAAATCAGCCATTAGTGTAATTTTTAACGAGGGAATCTAACTTAGTTCAATCTGTGGTATCCATAATAATATATGTACTCCTGGTACATCGGCTCTACACTTTACATGCGAAGGCTGCATTTCGCGAATTATAAGTTTTACTGCGCGATTCGCGTGTGCAGTGTAGAGCGGGTTTTACAGTTCAGCATTCACATTTTGATACGTGCACTTATAGGCGTGTATTGAATAGATCGCGAATTGACGGCATCATCACCATCACAGCACCAATTACCAGACACAGAGTAAAGACAGATCAATTATAATTGCCAAAATTGTTTTAACCTATTGGAAAACTCAATGAGGTGATACGCGTCGTTTCACATTATTCCAAGCCCTGGAAAAGGTTCACGATTAACATTGTCTCGTATCTTAACACAACCCGACTAAATAAAGTAGGTCTGCCTACGAAGCAATTTCTCGGATGGTAGTATATTTGTAAATGCAGCAGGCTGGTAAGCCAGCCAAATGCAAGTCAGACTCTCTCAAAGAGTTCCTTACAAACAGCTATACAATATCTGTCTGTCAATATATATACTGGTGACGAACAGACAGACAGGCAGCTGACAGGGAAGTCTCAGTAATAGCTAACACCTATAGGGCAACGTTCTTTATACCTTTTACAAACCTCAAATTTCTGCTTTATTCTGCTTTTATAAACTTCCTCTACAAACCTCAGTCTTGTATGTTATTTGGTTATTTATTGAAGTAAAATCCAACTAACACCTTAAATGCGAAAGTCAAAAGTGTGCCTGTCGATTTTGATGTTTGGTGTTTGGCAGATGCTTTAAGAGTCCCGGGACATAGGATAGTTTTATCCCGGAAAAATGAACAGTTGTCGTGAGATATCGCGAAGGTTCTTCAGCTAGACGTCAATTGCAGATCGTTGCATACCGATTGCGTTAACCCAAGGGCGAACCGTGAATTGATTCGCAACAATTATTTTCTATTTCTCAAAACAGTTATTGCTTTTATCACGCCTATTAATTACACACTTTTATTAATCGCCTTTTTGTTCCTATTTGGCTACCATTTAAAACGTATAAGGTTGTAGAGTTAGCGTAAACCCATTTGTTTCATCACTGAATGTTGCCCGCAACTACAATTTCGTAGAGACATAATTGCATTTCGGGACAAAAACTATGATACTTTTTTCCGAGCATCTCCAAATCAAATTACATTAAAATTGATTCAGCCGTTTAAGAGTATTTAGAGGTAACACCGCTGTCCGTGTTCAATGATCCTTTCGCATTTACTCGTAGAGGGCTGCATGTAATATTTTGCTACTAAGTGAGATTAAGAAATGAGAATATGAACGTATGTACTCTTACTCTCAAGTCTCAACCATGACTCCTAGAAAATTAGCGACTGATAATGATGATGATTACTCTAAAATAGCATATTAAGAAATGGCAGTTCATCGTTCTAGATACGTCGGCGAGACGATAGCGTTCGTTAGCATGTACAATGTGGAAGATTTACGTGCTAGACATACTGATAACGAGTGCACTAGCTTACGTAACGCTCGTTTCAACAGCAGCATCCTAGTCGAGTTGACCCCTTAGTATTAGTAGCACGCTTAGCAAATTTCGTTTTATAGTAAGGAAGTAATTTTAAGAGCAACAATTTGGAACAAGTTGACATCAATACTATTGCAGTTTTTAGGGTTCCGTACCCAAAGGGTAAAACGGGACCCTTATATGGCCTATTACTAAGACTTCGATGTCTGTCCGTCTGTCTATAGCTAGACTTCTCAAATTTTGTGTATATCTATTGCCGCTATGACAACAAATACTAAAAATAAAATGAATAAAATATTTAAGGGGGGCTCCCATACAAGCAACATATTGACAAAGTACTCAATTGTATTTATACTTTAATAATTAGTAGTAAAATTAAAATAAATTCAATAAGTAAGAGAGGCTCCCATATAAAAAACACAATTTTTTGGCTATTTTTGCTCTACAATGGTACGAAACCCTTCGTGCGCGAGTCTAGCTCGCACTTGGCCGATTATTTTTGTCGTCAAAAGTGCCACTTCTTAAAAGGACTCCGCCACCAAAAGTTTCAAACCGCCGCCACTTTCAACTATGTAATTATTATATTACTTTTTATTTATAGACTTCATTTCTAGTAATAGAGTTATATTATTAAATAGAGTTATTGACTTCATTTCTAGTAATAGAGTTATATTATTAAATAGAGTTATTGACTTCATTTCATTCTCAGATCGACTTCTTGTTATATTATTATTTTACTTACAATTTACTCAGTATCCTTGCTCAACTAATTACTATTTAAAATTATTAATTTTATATTTATTTGCAATTCTCTCGTAACTTCCATTAATTTTTGTTTAAAATTGAAATAACAACGACAGTATTCTGATTAACCACCTATAATTAGCTTATCTACCTATGTTATTGAGAATAGGTACGTAATCGATGCGTAGTTAAATACAATATTATTATTAATAAGCATACGAATGTCGTAATTAACACTTTAGTTAAATTAATATACAATAACTAAAACTAACGTAACTTTCTGTCTTGCGCAGTATGACCTTAACCTTAACCTTCAAGAAGAGAGCGTTTTGCTTCTTAAAAGGCTGGCAACGCACTTGCAACTCTACTTGTTGGGAGTGTCCGTGGGCGACGGTAGTTGCTTTCCATCAGGTGACCCGTTTTCCTGCCCCCTAATTTTATATAAAAAACTAATGGTTCAAACTAATTTTCTTATGTGACCTCTCCATGTTGGCCAACGATGGACAAATACATCCAATTACAAACGTGTATACTATTCGTTTTGGATTGGCCACACTTAGACTGCCGCTTCATCATGGTAATCCACCTGAGCTTAACGCAAAGAAAAGATAGGTCCTGAGGAGTTGATTAAAATGAACTGAAAACCTTAGCACTAACAAAATTTAACAAAAAACGATAGAAAAAGGGTATGGGCGAAAAGCTCAGACGACTCATATTATTGTAATAAAATAAAAGAAAAAATCGTAAAGAGGGACCTTCACAATAGCATTCGTGTCATTGATATTTATCATATCTTTCATAGTACCAACATGATGCACTTATATGGCCAAGATGAGAATACATCAAAAGCGCATATTGTTGACCTTGGGTTATTTAAGTTGACGGCGGAATAAATACAGATTACCTCATAGGTCACATCGTAGATTATTTAATATAATTATAATATTGTAAAGTAAACGCACGTGTGAGAACAAATCAGTGGTCGTCCTTAAGAGGCTTAATTTTGGAATTACGTATGTATGAGAAATTCCAAGTGTACCCGACACTTGGAATTTCTCATACATACGTAATTCCAAAATTATTTTCTCATACGAAAATATTTAACATGTTTGAGTTGTTTTTCAGTTTAAAATAGTAATTACCTAGGTTCCTGCATAAAAATTTACTTCAAATATTTAAACACAAAAAAATTTTTTTTTGCTTTAAAATCTTTTTTAGTAAATTTACTATATATTTAAACTCTAAAAAATATTTTTTAGTATTTAAATATTTTGTAGTAAATTTACTATTTATTTATATATTTTTTAGTGTTTTACTCTATTTTTTAGTGTTTAAATATTAAGTACTAAATAGTAAATTTACTAAAAAAAATTAAAAACAAACATTTTTTTTAATGTTTAAATATTTTGAAATAATTTTTTGTGCAGGAACCTAGATAATTACTATTTTAAACTGAAAAACAACTCAAACATGTTAAATATTTTCGTATGAGAAAATGATTTTGGAATTACGTATGTATGAGAATTTCGAGGGTACCCGGCCCCTTAACACCGCGTCTTTGTGATGCTCAATAATAGTCCGTATAGCCTCCAGTCCGGACTATTCAAATTGTACAATTATTTGTATTTACAGCGATTCAATGCTTGACAGTAAATGGTTTAGTGATATCTTTATTTTTGGGAATTTGTGTTTTTCTACCATTTTATCACGGGAAAAAGCTATACGGTATCCTAAAGATCGCTGTACGTTTTCCGGATAAAAGTAGCCGTAACCTAACAGACATACCAAATAATATAGTAAAATTGTCTAGTAGTTACATGCTTGTACTTCCAAAATAATAAAATACGAATAAGATGACTCTATACACGTTTTAATAGCCTAGGTCGACGTGGCCTGATGACTGATGACAGGCTGCACAACCAAACACAATACACAGTAAGCATTACCGAAATAGCACATTACAATTTCCGCAACATTGGCATATTGCTTGATGAATGGCAAGTAATGCACATACAAGTACTGATGGCAAAACTTTTGACAGTAGTGTGGAAATGGCTTTGCGAAAACGGCAATATTTTTAGATGCAATGCGTAATTGCGGGCTTAACAATGAGCTATTACCTACTCAACAATTCCAATACTCTCATATCATTGCCCCACGCAAGTACGATTAGAGTTCGAATACACACGACCCTAATATTAAAATTATTAACTTCTTAAGTGTTAATATAAATCACAACATTAATAAACAAAATTACTTATTCGAAGTGTTTTAACAGGAACATAATATATTAAGACGAAAATTCGTTAGCAGAAGTATTTATATACTATATGAAGCCCGCAACTCCGTTGCGCCAGAATTCGTTTATCGCGCGGGAACCGTACATTTTTCCGGGATAAAAACTATCCTATGTCCTTTCTCGGGACTCAAAGTATCTCCATGCCAAATTTCACCAAAATCGGTTCAGCGGTTCGAGCATGAAGAGGTGACAGACAGACAGATAGACAGACGGACAGACAGACACACTTTCGCATTTATAATATTATTAGTATATTAGTATGGATAAGATCTAAAATTCTCTTTTTTTTCCAATAAATATATTAAATAAAGAATCAAGAAAAGTTTAAGACACGAACATTTCTTAATTCTTTAGGCTCAATCAAAACACCACAGACGCTCTCCTTTTACAATTGAGTAAATAGCGTGATAATTATGTAGGACCACTATCTATTCGCGGATGCGTAAAGCGTGATCCCGTTTAGATAACAATAAGTATTTTCACAATATTATCACGACGTTATTTTCCGTTGCTAAGTCTACATCACAATGTATCATGCCATCTGCCAGTGATAACGCACCACAAGCGAACATCTCTTATCAACTATATCACGAGCTGGGCGTTGTTTCGTTTGTAAGTATCATAGTTTTATTTATAAACACTCAGATAATCTTTCCGGGTTATCGTTTAAGATTTTCTAAATATTCTATAGATGAGGACACTTGCACTTAAATAATAGTCTATGGACGCTTCACACCACGTCAGTCTGGCCCCGTGCTAAGTACCTGAGGACTTGTGTTACAGGTACCAGACAACGGAAATATATTTAATACTTTTATACTATACATATATTTAAGATTTTTATTATATCATACACATATAATTTAATACACATCCATGACCCAGGAACATTGAAAAATTTTTTGTTCCGTGGGCGGGATTCGAACCCGCGACCCCAGCTTGAGTTGCCACACACTCTAAACGTTGAGCCACGGAGGTCGTAAATAGAGTACCTAAAGGTACAAGTTTGAAGCCGGCTACATCATACATAAAGCGGAAGCAGACGACGTGTCGTCGCGACTCGCGAGTCGCGACCCTACAGGTTTCTATGTATTTCTATGAAATACCCTCCGCAGCTAGTGACATGAAGCTAGCGACATTTTTCATAAAAATACATAGAAACCAGTATAGTGTCGCGACTACACGTCGTCTGCCGCCGCTTTATGTCGCCCGCTGCCAATCGACACCTTTAGACTACGTCTTTGTAGCATCTGCTGAAAATACTTAAAGACGTAGTTACTATACCATACGTACACTTGAAAACGTAGTTACTATACTATACGTATACTTGAAAACGTAGTTACTATACTATACGTATACTTGAAAACGTAGTTACTCAACTACTAAAGCTTAAGGGGAGTAAGACTACGCTTTTGCTGCTGCTTAGAGCACCCTTTACCGTATATTTATGTAAAAGAGTCATTTGTGTCTATGCACCTCCCATCGCATTTTTTTCCTGGTTATAATAGATCCGACAATTATTTTAACCTGAACAAACATAACATCATGAAGAGATGTCCCAAGCAGCAACCAAGCGTAATGAACATCTAAAAAGCAGCCAATATAGCACTTAACGCTGTTTTAGAGCTGTATAAGAGCGTTGAAGAGATATTGTAGTGCTATAATGTCGGTTTAGGAGTAATTATTCAGCTCTAGCTGTATTAGGTCTGTATTAAGAAGTCAAAGTACGCTTAAAGTTCTAAATCAGTGTATCGAAACTGTCATATACAGCTTTAAGTTTCCTGTAACGCTTTGATCCGAATTTTAGTATTAAAGCTGCACAATAGCTGTATTATGCATACCGTCACTTACTTAATACAGCTTAGAGCTGTATTATGGTGGTCCTCAAATCTTATTGCTGTATTATGGAGTAGCCAAACTCTCTTCTACAGCTTCTTTTTATGGTGTAATTGTACACCCTTTTACAGACTAAAGCTGTATAATTTCTCTCTTTGACAGTAATAAACAGCAATAATAGTAAATTTATTCCTTTATACAGCCCATCAACCGCTTAAAGCTGAATACTATATCCATTACCTACATAGTTCAGCTATTAATGCTATAAGACCATCAAAATAGAATTTAGGCTGCTTAGCAAATTGTCGCCATTTTATCAATTACAAATCGAAGATTACGAACATGAGTACATAAAAATTAGACTAATGTTATTATATTTATAAATATTTTTAGTTTATCCAACAACCTTCTATGCACCGACGAGGCTCTACGTCCATTAATTCAAACTTTTTAATTTCTAACCTATAAAAACCATATTTAGTAACCTTATTTAATATCTCTTCCTTGATTATTTTGCTGGCGCGTTTATTTTTTATCACAAAACATATATATAACCACAATACATTTATTTTTGCACGATAATGCACTGTATCCTGCCCCCATCGAATCTCCTTAAACACAGCGTTTATAATATGTTACTTCAATCAACAGTTATTATAAACGCCATCATTAAAATATATCTTCTGTTTCGTTTTAATTCTTTTGTTACTCTGTTCAACAGACTTTTACAACGTAAAGCTGAACAAGTGAGTTACAATGAGTGTATTGGTTTCTTCGTACACCATAGTACAGCCGAAAAACAGCTATTGTACAGCCTATTTTTGCTTATACAGCTACTGTACAGCCAATATAACGCAAAGCGCTGTATAATTTGTGCCCATTTCAGGGGTATAAGGGCTGTATAAGCGCTTATACAGCCTTTATGCAGCCTGGAAATACAGCATTAAGAGTATAAACGACCTTTAATACAGCTGTTATACAGCTTGTGATGCTGCTTGGGGTAACGCGTTCGGCGTTACGCGCCAATACTAAATCTTTGCCTGCTACCACGTGGAGTTATTAGTATTTATGAGATACAGTCTACAGAGCTAGATGCTCCTCCATTGGCACATTCCAATTCATAGTTCTAGGACAACATTATCATTAAACAATAGTAAAGGTCATAGAACTAGTGCCGCCCTTGTAGTAATGTCTTGACATTTGTGCTCGAGCCTCACTCGGAGGAATGCTCGCTGACCTCATTCACCCTGTCGTGAAATGTCTGTGTTAAAATATTAGGAAACATTGTTTGGGTTCACAGCTATACTTAAAACTGTGATCTACAAGGATTCCAAGTTGTCGGTGTATAAATTCTTATGGGCCTAATTCTAGTACCTCGAATCTCAGTTCGCATTCGCATAGGCAAGAAAGAAATCATGAGCGTTAACGAAATAATTGGGTGGATTAGACACTATAATATTATGTTCACAAAAAAACGCATAAACCAAAAAGGCGCAGGACTTAAGTCATCAATATTACTAATATTCTGATTTCTGCTACTGACCGGTAAGCTTGCACCTAACACTTACTTAATTACTACCTTTGTCGTACCTTTGTCATAAAGATTCATGACAGAGTGCTCATTAACATAAAATCGACATAAGATACAAATGCTACGACGTTTTGGGCGGGTACATTCCTGAGGCGCTCCCGCGTTTCAAACCTTCAATAGTTTACTCCGCTCACATTTATAATATTAACAAATACTACGTGAGACTGAACATCGGCTCATTATGTTTTAAGACGCCGATTCTCGTATTTCGAATGTCGTTTCGACTTTCACAGGCTGTTTCGCTCGCGAATGAGATACTTTCGACGTATAAAGATAAGACCCTAGGTCTACATTAATGATCCAGTTTATCTGTAAAAAAATCGTTAAAAATACTTATATATAATATATGTATAAGTATTTTTAACGTAGTATAAGTATTATTATAAATTATAATTACCTTTGATATACTTAATATAACATTGATATCCCAAATATTTACCTCGCAAATAGAAAACATTTTACCCAAAACACCTAGCTCAACAAAACAATTAATGTTACGACATTATATTGATTGTGTGTGGTCTTAAATATGCACTAAAATCTTGAGCACGAAAATGCATCAGTTTTCACTTTTGTTTATAAGGTGCAGAGATCTATTAATGACCTTATTTGGTAGGTTGTCAACAGTCTGGAGAAATTTTACAACTTCCTCGGTTTTTGTAAAGTATATTTTTAGAATTCTAAATATAAATCATTGGGAAACATTTATAAAACACTAGCTGACCCGACAGACGTTGTCCTGTCTTAACGATGATTATTTAATTCGAATTGGTATAATTAAGAAAACAATAGATTAAAATTAGTATCTCCATGCCAAATTTCATCAAAATAGATTAAATAGTTTAAGCGAAAATCATAAAAGTTTATTGTGCAGGAACCATACATTTTCTGGGACAAAAAGTATCCCTATTCCTTTCTCGGGACTCAAAGTATCTCCATGCCAAATTTCATAAAAATAGACTGAATAGTTTAGCCTTTAGGCGAAAAATCATAAAAGGACCATTCCGCTACAGACGGCCCTTAACGAGAATTTTTAAAATGCGGCATTAGTTACATTTTTCAATTGGAATATACGTAAGAAGATGTGTATTTACTAACAAAACAACTTTTATCGGTAAAAAATGGAATTCGAATAATTTTGAGCGTTTTTAAGCAATATCATCTAAGGGACGCGATGTTTTTTCCCATATTTTTAAATTAAAATAGCATATATTTTAAATTAATGTTTAGTTGTAGTATAGTTGTACAGTAATACGTCGAAATCTTTTGTATAAATTACACTATTCAATCGTTTTTAGTGATTTAGACGATTAATTTTGTCAGGCCAATAAACAACTGAAAATTAAAAAAAACTACAATTTGGTACAGTTTTATTACAAACTTACTAGTATAAATATATATTCCATATTGAAAATTTTAAAATTTGTTAGAGAATTACGATTTAATTCACCTTTAAAAGATTTGAGAATTTTGATGTTGCGCCCGCGATCGTAGAAATGGTTAATAATTTCTAGTACTTATTACTATATTTACTTTTATCTAGTAACATAGTTTCTTTGTTTTATGCTATTTTTAAATATAGGCAAGTTATTTTGTAAAAGTTTCGCAATAGCCAGTATTCACATATGAACTCATCACAGTTCTTAATGTAGGGTCAAATTGGTTGCACCCGCGATGGCACTTCGGCCTGTTTTGTGGCCCTTCATACATTTGATGAAGGTTTTCATTTATACATCATTGCTAAACTAGTCAAAATGTATCCCTTCAAGGGATATTTTATTAATAAATATGCTTCATTTTACCTGTAGGAAGCTTTAAGTGTGTCAAACTGTTGCACCTCGCTAATGGAATCGCCCAAAAGTTTATTGTGCGGGAACCGTACATGTTCCGGGACAAAAAGTATCCCTTGTCCTTTCCCGAGACTCAAAGTATCTCCATACCAAATTTCATCAAAATAGATTGAATAGTTTAGGCGAAAATCATAAAATTTTATTGTGCGGGAACCGTACATTTTCCGGGACAAAATGTGTCCTATGTCCTTTTCCGGGACTCAAAGTATCTCTCCACCAATTTGCAGCCAAATCGGTTCATCCGTTCTTGAGTTATAAGTAGTGTAACTAACACGACTTTCTTTTATATATATATATATATAGATTATAGTTTAGAAACTAGTAGGTACTAACCAACTTTATCCTTATTTCAACGTTGCCTCCGTCCTCAATTTCATAACCTATTTGCAATTATTTAAAAAAACTTGAAGATGTTACTCGTTGGTCCATAACATTGCCGTGAGCCATCTGATTCACTCGGACCACTGAACCGTGACTACGAGATGTAACCTAAGTGACTTTCATAACGTATAATCACTGTTATGTAACTGTTGAAATAGATCGTCTTTAAATATCAAATGTGAATACGGTTTCGATACTAGATCGAATGCGAGAGATAGGTACTATGCTTAGGCATGCAGCTGCGTTTTAAAACACCTAATCTACTTTAGATGAGCATATTATGTAAGAGGCCATTAGGATTTATTTTATATGCTTATAGTTTGCATAAATCAATAAACCAAATAAAATTTTGCAAAATTATTACACGTATGGTCCAAACGAGATGAGCCACAAAACTCTGTATTTATAAAATGTCTTACAGATATACACTTATATACATAACAAAAGTAGTTATGAAAATATAGTGACATATATACGTAATATAAAATATAGAGTGATGATATTTCTCACAGAAATGCTGTTGGCAGAAATCAAACAATAACAAACTGGTGTTTTTGCCTGATGGTACTCTACCGGTCCAATCGAGTACAACCTTAAGTACAACAAAGTGCATAATTTTCACGTAATGAAGCAATTACATAGATCTATCTCCGTGCATGTCATATATCATTTAACAGGTATTCCTATTGTTCTGTACTTTCTCGAAGATCACCTGCAGATACATAAACAATAGCTAGGAAGGTTTCTAACTAATAACTAGTACATCTGTACCTTACCTACTCGTATATTGTGATATTTTTGCATTGCATTTGTTTATAACACTCTCACTAGGCAGTAGGCACGTCGATGGCATCTACCAATAGTTGACTACTATCTAAAAATATAAAAGAAGACGTCTTAATTATGTTTCACAATATTATAAATTGGAATACCTTAGTCCTTACATTAGTATTTATTATTCGTAGTTATTATAATACTTAAAAAATGTTAGTACAATTTATGACGCTTAATAAAGTCACCATAGTAAGGGTTCCTATTTACGGTAAAAGTACACACAGAAGAAAGTATCCAGAATCTATCAGCTTGTCCTAAAAAAGTTTTAGCTTTCCCAAATCCCATCTTTCGCATTTTAACAACTATTATACTAAGCCCGCTTGAACTCTCCAAGTATAGTAGTAAGACTGCTTAAGTTCCTATGGTTATTATTTCGAGATTAGGATCAAAACGTTGTAAGGACATTTGGAGCTACATTAAGCTGTATACACGAGAGAAACAAGCGACATTCCCTTCTCGCACTATTACGTACAATTTATTCAAATTGCTCACATTTTAGCACACGTTTTTGTTTAGACCTCACGGATTACGCGATTTATGTTAAGCGTGCTCTTGTAAATCACATTAAAGGTCATGCAATAAAATATCTAAGTTTTTCATGTTTGTATGTTTGTAAAGATTGGTCACAAAGAATACGAGACAAAGTGTGTACAATCAGCCTCTTCACGCTGAAACAATTAAACCAATTTTTATGATATTTGATGTAGAGATACATTGAGACTAGGGGAGTGACATCTAGGATAGTTTTTATAATTTCAAATTTACGGTCATGGACGTAAAATAACTTTTTTATACGTCCATGTGTACGGTCTGCGTGTGATACACTAATTTCACTTTCAAGTCCCGGGAAACGGCAAAGAATTTACTATTTAGCACAGTAATTTTCGTCTTGTTACTTGTATAATGTACGGTTCCTGTAATCTTAATAAAAACTTAATCTCTATGCAACGAAGTTGCAGGAAAGATCTAGAATTTTTATGTATATCTTTTTAATAATTTAACAGGACTAGTGATATATGACGTAATGCAGAGTTAGCTGTGCATTACGTCTGTGATAAGAAAGTCATTTAGAATAGTTTTGCAGATGGCTCAGACCGGTTACACTGACCTTACACATTTTAAGCTCATTATTATCAAGGTCACGTAACACAGCTAAATCGGTGTTTCTCTTTCCCTCATCATCGGCTAAGTTAAATATTATTTTTAACCAACTTTCGAAAATAAGTTATATTTTAAACTCTACACAAACTCAAACTGTTATAGTTACTTATTAGTTTGATAACTAGATAATACAAGGCTGCTCAACCCCAGGCCCGCGGGCCACATTATGGCCTGCGTAAGAATGGCCCGCACAAGGAAGTTTTGAATACCCCACCAAACTGAGAAATCCTGCCTAATTGGCTGCCGCAAAGGATAATAATATACAAATTTTCATAAATCCTTTCTTAATCAGTTTGACTGACATAGTTCGTTACCCTGCCAATATTCAGTTAGAACGTAGATTAGAACTCGTTGAACTGTAAAATCATCAATCATTGAAAACCCTTTTTGTCGAAAAAGTGTCGTCGAAACCTCAAAATTCTTCAGAAGATTTTGCAGATTTCTGGAAATTGGTACCAAAAGAAGACTTTCCTGCAATAACTGATCTGGCGTTACAGTTTTTATACAGTTTTGGATCAACATATTATGTCCGTGAAAAGTGTTTTCAGACCTTAATAATTATTATGTTAAAAATAAATACCGCACATCATTAACTGAGCAATATATTTCTTGCTACTGTTGCTACTGTCAACATCAGATTTATCACCCAACATAAATTAATTGTTAAAAAACATACAATTATACTCAATAATATCAAAAAATTAATTTATGCTTATAAAACCCATTGAAGTTTGATTGGTATTAGATTTAATTAAGCCTAAGTTAATGGCCCGTTATAAATGTCGGAATCTACCGTTTGGCCACACTGTAAAAAAGGTTGAGCAGCCTTGAGATAGTATATTTTATAATTATTGTCTTTTTACGAGTTGATGAACATAGGCTGATATGATGATGATGATGAATTGTCTTTTTATCTGTTTAAAATTTCTCGGGATTTAAGAAGAGTCTACCATTGGAGCTAGCACAAATTACCTAATCTAAATAATATTCAATCATCATCATCATCAGCCTATTGCCGTCCACTGCTGAACGTAGGCCTCCCCCAATGAGCGCCAACCATTCCGATCTTGGGCAGCCCTCATCCATCCGCTGCCAGCCACATTCTTTCTTTAATAATATTACATTGATGTTAAATACTTTGCCTATAGTTCGCTATATTATGATAAGTATAAGTAGATATACATTTTCATAAGACGTAGGAACAATATTAGTATCAAATGCATCTCTTGACATTTCGTGATGACCTTTAACATTAACATACACCTACTTAACTGATTTTATTACTTTAGTTTCTAATCACTATACAATATGTTGCAATATTTAGTAGATATTCTGTTTTAATTTAAAAAAAAAAGCTAAAAAAACTCAAATTATTATGAGATACATGGATGCAGAGTGTAATGACTGAACGTAAAATGTGATGGCAAAAAAATCGTTAAACTCACTTCAAGACACGTGATCTGAATGAAAATTCGTAAGACAGAGGAAGAGAAGATCGCTGTCGTAGCGTAGGAGAGGAGACACCCCCTTCTATTTCTATACCGCGTGGCGAAAATTAGTATGCCTCCTCTATTCTTTTGTTTTTGCTTCTGCCGACACTCTTGGAGTACCCACTGCTTAATTAATATAAATCATCTTTATTGTAGCAGTATTTGAAATTATTTTACAATCATACTATGTTCGAGTTATCGTCATGTTTACTCCCGAGGTTATCGGGAAATATCGTAGAGTGGAGTTTTCCATGCGCCCGCGCAGGTTGCGCCCTGACGAGTGATATGTGCTCATTGTTTCATCCTGCTACTCTAGAAACTCTAATCTAGGAACATTTTAACAGACTTCCCGAAAGGAGAGGGGTTCTGATGATAAGGGTTAGTTCACATTACAGTCAACGCATTTAATGACACATTCAAAATTGAACTTTGTTTACTATAAAAGAAGATACATATTTGCTGGCCGACATACCGCTCGTGTATCAGGCTGCCTGTTCCAAATTTAAATGGTTCAATTAAAACCTTTTATAGCCGCTTAACATCTCAAACTAAATGACGTGATTTAGTCAAGGATGACGGGAATTCATTTTGGTCAGGCTATATTAATTTAAGTTAGTCGTAATCTGCCGCCTGGGATTGACATAATCCGACTTAACTATGTGGATCCATCATGCCTAAAATTTATCTGATAGTATAGAAAACAAATGCAGTTTCTTTTCAGCTATGTCGAGTTATGAAGTCGAAATCACCGAATACGTCGGTTAGACGATTCCAATTACAATTAATTTATGTAGCTGCTAGTAACAATTAAAATAATTTCGACATTTTGCATCCACAAAGTGTAACAGCGGCCGGAAGATCTTGCAATCACGAAGCGCCCTGCACTCAGTCCCCAAAGGTTCAACTCAATGTCACTTTCAAAACTCGAGGCTTTTTCAATATCTTGTAAATTATGACACCAAATGCCTTGTAATTTGTATAATTGGTGCTCATAATCGTAAAATTGTATTAATCCGATATAATTGTTGACCGATTTGTAAACGTGAAACTTAATAACAATACAATAAATTTTGTAATATAAAATTTATGAATCAGCAATTCGTAGCAAAATAATTATTAAATAAAGTCGCCGCTCGACCAATCTCTGATTTTTGGAAATTGGAGGGCTCATAATACTTAAAAACACAACGCAACAATTACTGAAGATTACGCATGTACCATGACGTATCATGCTTATAGGCCTGGAGATACTGACACAAAATTCTTGGTAATTTTTACCAGGCTGGCGGTTTTACAGGGGTATAATTACATAAAGGCAAAAAGGAAAATGATGGTCATAGCGGTCGCACTAGCAGCCCAAACGCGTGGGCGTTAATCGAACGTGTCGGATAAATAACGAGTGTCGAACGATTTGTTCCACAAAAATGCTTGTATTTTCAGATAGTCGAAAAAAAATAAGTAGGCGAAAGCGTAATGCCATACTTGTCGGGTGCGGCTTACAGCCCGCCATACCGACGCGAATACGTTAATTTTAATAAAAGAATTGAACCATTTGTACCAGGCTAATTTTTGCATAGCTAATCATCGTCGAGTAGCCATTCACGAAAATCACCTTGCCATACTTTTCCGACAGGTCCCAATGGCCGCCATACCACTGCAAAGGTGTAATTTTTTTTTCCGCCAAACGATTTGTACCACCCTGAAACTTTTTTTAACAGTTCCCTGTATGATCATAAATAGGATCCTGATAATGCCATACCTGTGGGAGGTAGCGAATATGAACAATATTATTTCAAAATCCTAAGATTTTATTCGTAATTTCAAACGGTTTTTCAAGTATGGCGCCACTTTTTCCCTCTACTACAAGTATATGGCAAATATAATAATGGTCACATTGTATCGTATAATTTCCAAAAATCCAAATGCCATACTGGTACAAATCGTCCAATTTTAATCACTTTTTTGCTCAAGTCCGATAGTCATCCCGCCCCATGGTTACAATCTATAATATTTTTTTTGGTACAATTGCCAAATGACGAGAATACAATGATGCCTTGATGTAAAAAATGATTTTACGTATTTTATAGTCTATCTGACTATCTGAAAATACAAGCATTTTTATGGAACAAATCGTTCGACACTCGTTATTTATCCGACACGTTCGATTAACGCCCACGCGTTTGGGCTGCCAGTGCGAGAGCTATGAACATCATTTTCCTTTTTGCCTTTACGTAATTATCATACCCCTGTAGAACCGCCAGCCTGGTACAAATTACCAAGAATTTTGTGTCAGTATCTCCAGGCCTATTAACACCTTCACTGCGGCAAGTAAAATCTTAAACCTTCGTCTGGTGCGGCGGCGGGCCAAAGTGTGCCCCTAATGATTTTTCCGCCAGTGCGGGGTAGGCCTTTCTCGACGCACCAGCACAAGGTTAGATTAAATTACTATAACTTTGCGAAAACATAATGTAGGACTGTTGGAATAACCTTGAACCCAACTACTTTAGATTTGATTCGCCCCGGGATCTGCCAAACAGGAAATGAGAAATAAACCAGGGAAAGTGGCGGGCCGATATCGACCCGAACCGCACTAGAAAGTATTTTAAGTAGAGATGGGAAAGACAAAAATAAGGGGATATCGAAAATATATATTTTTATTAATATATTTAAATTTCTGTCTTTAAAACACAAAGCCCGTTTTTGTTTGCACATTCTGCAGTATGTTTTTTTTTTTTTTTAATTTCTTTTTTGATTCGACACTCCTCATGGTTTCTCCCAGTTTTTCGCCGTTTAACGCTCATCTCAAGGACATGATTTTTTGTTTCCTGCTATCGTGCGTTGTTAATTTTATAAAATGAATAATTATTGTATTTTAAAAAGATTTAAAAGATTTAAAAAGAGTTGGGGGCGATACCGGTCCGTCCACGTCGTGTCCCTGGGCACCTCCCCCGTGCCATCGTGAGCTTTTTCACGGTGACACAGGAGGGGTGGCTGAACGCCAGTATTTGTCCATGGGAGAGCCATGCTTCGGCACCAATGGGCCGGCTCGACCGGAGAAATACCACGGCCTCACAGAAAACCGGCGTGAAACAGCGCTTGCGCTGTGTTTCGCCGAGTGAGTGAGTTTACCGGAGGCCCAATCCCCTACCCCCCTAGAAATGCCGCAGTTGAAAAGCAATTTGTTACCCTAGGAGGGTACCAACTGCGTTGGAGAATCCCTCTCTGGACGTCCATGCTCAGGAACCCCTGGAACTGAACGTGGACGTCCAGGCTGCCCCTCGTATTCTGGGGAGGGCAAAACTGCGCTCCAATCTGCTCGGGGCAAGAGCAAACACACAAAGGCACCCCCCTCCATATTAAACATGGACTTTTGTAATATCAGGGGATTACACTCCAACCTTAATGCCGTCCATTACCACCTAGAGACGGCAAAGCCGGCTTTGCTCTTTTTAACCGAGACGCAGATATCATCTCCGAGTGACACATCATACCTTTCCCACTCTGGGTATTATCTCGAGCACTCCTTTTTACCCAAAGCTGGAGTGTGTGTGTATCTCAGAGATGATATCAGCTCTCGCCGCCTCAGCAATCTTGAGTTCATGGACCTGTCTACCTTATGGCTCCGCATAGATTGCGACGACCACCCTCGCGTCTATGCGTGCCTATATAGGTCCCATAGTGGTGACCCCGAGACGGACCGACTCTTGGAGCACCTGCAAGCTGCTTCAGATTTTGTGCAGCAGCAGATCCCATCCGCAGAGATCATAATACTTGGCGACTTTATTGCCCACCACACCGACTGGCTCAATTCCAGTAAAACTGATCATGCGGGGAGATCTGTCTGCAACTTTGCCCTTGCGAACGACTTGACACAACTGGTTACTACGCCTACGCGAATCCCAGATGTGGATGGTCAAAATCCTTCCTTGTTGGACCTCCTGCTGACTTCAAATCCTGACGGCTACCAAATATCCGTAACCGCACCACTTGGTTCATTGGATCATTGCCTTGTTAGGAGTTCTGTGCCACTTACGACGGTGTTAAGACAGCGTGCTGTTAAATACCGTCGTGTGTGGCACTACAAGTCAGCGGACTGGGATGGGATGCGGTCGTTTTTTGCATCCTATCCTTGGGGGCACGTGTGCTTCTCGTTGGATGATCCCGACAACACTGCCAACTCTGTTGCCGATGTGGTGATGCAGGGGATGGAACTTTTCATTCCGTCCTCTGTAGTGCCAACTGGCGGCAGATTTCGTCCCTGGTTTGGTTCATCCCCCAAAAAAGCTTCTCGCCGGAAGCAGGAGGCTTACCAATCCTGGGCCAACGCAGTGTCTGCTCGGGATTTAAATACCAGCACGTATAAAAAGGAGTACAACCTTGCCTCCAGGTCCCTCAAGAAAGAGATTACTCGGGCAAAGCAACAGCACGTCAATAGAATTGGCAAGAGACTTGAGCGCCTCCCCTCGGGAACTCGTGCATTCTGGTCTCTGGCCAAAGCTATTGAAGGAAATTTCTGCAAGCCAACCCTACCATCCCTACACGTAGGAAATGGATCATTGGCCCAGGACGCAAAAGACAAAGCCGATCTTCTGGGCAAGCTCTTTGCGTCAAACTCGACCCTGGATGACGGGGGGCAGAAACCGCCGACCATGAACAGTATTCCTGAAGTTTAATAGTACCCAGTACAAAAAAAGAATTACTTTAATCGGACTAGTAGTTCCGAAGATGTGCGAACACAAAGATAAAAACATACATGAATATGTATGTCACTTTAGAAATTTGTCACATTTGTTCAGATGCTGATAATATAGAGTAAAACATATCAAAACTAGGCAGTTCTGAAAATAATACATACAATATACAGGTTGAATTGATAACCTTTTTTTGAAGTCGGTTAAAAAACGCGACGTGCGTCAGCTACGACTTACGAATTACGATAGATTGCACATCACTAACTGGCGAGGCGGACCCTCGGTGCGGTATCGGGTCGCCAACCGCCTGCTTGTACGGCGGGCCGCAATAGGCCCACTGCCGCACTGAGTTGGCGTGGTGGGCCGATAACGACCTGCCATATTTTTTTTATAGGAAAGACCTATAATTTTAAACACAATCTCAAATATATATTTGCTTCTGTCGTACCTTTACAAACACCTGAGATAATCGTTCCGCACCAAGTGAGAGAACATAGTTTTCTTCGTCTGCACCAGCTGAAATTCCGCGGCGGGCCGATTTCGGCCCGCCCCGCAGTGAAGGTGTTAAGCTTGGCCGAATCACTTTGTAGATAGTATAATTAGTACCTACCATTAATTTATAGTCATGAAAAATATAATATATATATGAGATAAAAACTAAGTTATTTTCGTTAAGCATGTTGTCAAGCAAACGATATCGCCGACCGAAGTCCAAAATAATATGTATTGTTTATTGTTCACACTAACACTATTCACCCAGTTATCTGAATTCTGAGACGTGACGTTAAAAATCTAATGATGTCGATGTTTTTTTGCCACACGCGTGACACGAATATTTATCTAAAAATTGAAATATTATTTAAAGTTAAATTGATGTTAAATACTGGCCACTCGCTGTTCAGTAGTAGTCAAGTTCAAGCTATCAGAGTACTTAGCTAACTTTCATTCGATAATTTTGACAAAAGGCACTGCAAGCGCAATAATCTAACTGCGTCTTTACTTTCGTGTACAAGAGCTAAGAATTTTCTAAAGACACATTCCTCGTACACATTGCCCAACAAAGTTTTGTAATCCTCGTTTTCCTCTTTTATTTGATGGCCTTAAAACATCCTAAATCATACAAACATAAGTGTTTAATAGTCAATTATTCGGATCATTGGAAGGGAAATAATAGTAAAGTATGTACGACCATGTTTGTACATAATTGGCGAATCGCTATGCAAGATCTTTAGGCGGGTCAGAGTGCACCTCAATCATAGATCATTACTTTGACCTTCGGTACACTACGAGTATTATAAAACAATTAGCTAAACGACCAATGGTGAGTGAAAATTATGGTGTACTCCTTGTATTCATGATTTCGTCATTACTGTAATAGCGTAGTTATGAACATATTAAAGAAAAAATTTAAAATAAATTAAAGGCTAATAATTATAAAGAAAGTATTGTATGTATAGGTGTACCAGAATCTGATGGCAAAAAGTGAGAAAATAAATTGACTATAGCAAAACCGGAGTAATTGGAATAAAACATTTTCATCCTTTTTTATTCCTTTAGCGGCTTATTTTGTGTGTGAAACATGCAAATATAAAAAATTATCCAATGATCAAGGATATTTTTTGATAATTTGCTGTCAAAAATTGCCATCAGATTCTGGTAGACCTATAGTAGTGTTGTATTGTCTTTGGACGTTATTCGTTTGTTTTCAATAATTAACATTAATCCTTCGCGGATTCTTGGAAATGCTATTGTACTCATTTGTTGTCGCGATCACCGGTGCTCATATGGGGCTTGAAGGATTAATCCTGTCATTTGTCTTTTATCTGTAACCGCCTAATTCAAATGTATTCTTCTATGAATCTACTCGTGTCGTTTAAGTACCATTTATTGGATTTTTTATTTATTTATAGTGCAAAGTTAAGATGACTACATCGTAAGCTTTGCTTAGTAAGCTTTGAATGTTGATTATAAGTATTCAGTGGTCGTACATCGCAACATAATAAATTTCTCAACTCAACATGTGAATTTATGTAGCGACTCTTACGTCTTCTAGTTATCAGCCAAATAGACACCCGATTAATTGCTCACGATCCTGCTGACAATGTGTCGGCATTCAATTTAACCTAGGTACATGATTCTGCTATTTATTTAAATTTAATCTAATTTCGATCTATTCCGTATATTATCAAACTGCAGAAGAGTATTTTAATCACTCTAATATTATAAAGGAGGTGAGTTTGTACGTTTATTACTTCTTCACGTCTAAACGGCTTGAGTGATTTTGATAAAAATTGGTATGGAGTTAGCTGATACCCTCGATTAGCACATAGGCTATTTTAGGACGGGAAAATATGACAATTTGTTTTCCCTAATAAACTGCGAGTAACACTGCGGGGCTCAGCTAGTCTCTAATATGCGTCAAACAAACGCCAAACTCCAGATTCTGTAGTTTTGACCAATCAAAACGCGGTTTACCTTAGTTTGACATGCTATGATAACATTTTGAAGAAAAAAGTCTCAGTGTACTGAGACTACATCGATTATGTCGCTATATTGACGTCGAATTAAAATGCCAGAATAGGGGTACTGAATGCAAAACGAACAGGGTTACGTCAAGTAGATATGGGATGATAGAGGAACAATTCAAAGCATAATAGCTTTTGCTACTAAGTTATTAAGAGATACTATGCACTAAACATTAATTTTAAGCTCTACTATCCCATATATCACTTCACTTGCGCAACAGACAACTACTAATTAGGAGCCATTTCGTTTGAATAATGCATTCAATTTTTGACTAGAGTCGACGATCTATCGTTATGAATTATGATTTGTATGTTTGTTTTAGCTTTTATGTTGTAGGTGTAAAGTTAAACGGTGTGTACATAGATGAATTGAAATGGAGCCATTTCGCTCCATTTTGATCTAAATGTTAACAAAACCTCCGCGTGCTATGCGTGTATTAATCGCGCAATAAATATAATATATAAAGATATAATTTGGTACATTTTAGATTGCATTTACACCAAAATGAGCTAAAATGAGGTACAAAGTCTTCTATGATAATTTCTAGTAAGGTTGTGGGGCATACACTAGAACGTGAAGTAGAGCAGCTTATAGTTAAGTTTAACATCCTACAACATTTAAAATATTGGAGATGGCGTAATTTTTGAAGTGAAAACTTCTTTAGCGGCGTTGAGCACTTTTGTGGAATGGGTAAAAACTGTGATACTCGCGTCAGATTCTCGTACTGATCGAAAAACCGTAAGACGGTTGGAGAGTAGTGTTGTAACATCGAAATCGATTAATCGAACAATCGATTGTTTTTTTCGATTGTCGATATTTTTAATCGATTGTAAGGGTTTCGATTAATTAAAAAAATAGATTTTTTAAAAATCGATTTTCATAAAAAATGGGTTTAAAAAAATTGTACGGGGGTTTCGATTTATTAAAAAAATCGGTTTTTTTTTAAATCGATTGTCATAAAAATGGTTAAAAATTTAATCGATTGTAAGGGTTTCGATTAATTAAAAAAAACGATTTTCATAAAAAATGGGTTAAAAAAAATAATACACAACGTTAATAATCAAGTTTTCACTTCTGCCAGCACTCCCGGAGTGCAACCCGTCTTTTTTTTTATTTTATTTTGTAAAGGCGTCGCGTCGTAAAATACGTCATAAGATTAAGCTGACCTCACACATATTCTTAACAAACTAAATCAGTAGACAACCATAATATCATTGTTATATCTATAAAAATTTTCAATCTTAGCATTTAAAAATTAAAAAATACTGAAACAAACAAACTTTAAACACGAGTACGAGATAACTTTTGCCACATAAAAAGTTGAATAAACAATATTATTTCCGTCAGTCGGTGAGGTCAGCGCGGTATCAATTTTTAATTAAGAATATCTTCTGGAAATTTTATAGCGCTTATCAAGTGTGTTGTTATCACGCTAAAAATATTTTTTTTTTTGCTATTTTCCGCAATTCTTTTTTTTATACTTGGTTACTAATGCGACAAAAACGAGTCGCGTGTGTCATGTGTATGACGATTTTGCAGCTCTTTTATTGCGGACCCGAAAATGCATAATAAAGTCCTATGTGAACGTGCGATCTGTTGGGCCGTGGTTGGTAAAAGATAGTACTTGAACTTCCTGTATCATCATAGGAATTGAGGCTTACATGATGGTTATAAATTAATAATAACTATATAGTATCAATTCACACCGAATCGAGACGAAACAAGGCGACGCGGTGATGTATAGTAAAATTATGCCTAACTAATTATGCCTACTAAAGTTACCCTACTTCATATTTCAATTTCTTATTGCTTGCATGCAGCAGCCCCGCTTTGTCTCGCTTCAGTGTCTGATCAAATGACCCCTAGGAATACGTCATATTACTTCCGTTATACCTACTCTTAACACAGTTGCCTGAGAAACTTTGTATGCTGTCGTAATTTCTAGAATAGTAGTTTCTATGAGCGTCATTCTTATGACGCTCATAGAATCTACTATTCTAGAAATCTTGCATCTTTGCAATAGATTGAAATGTACCGTCAAAGGAATTTATTCATAAGAACATGGTAGAACTCCGTTATTTAGTCGGGTTCTATTAAGTTTAATGTAAGTCGTGATCTCCTAGCTGGGCTCAAGATATCCCGACCAAATAATGTAGCTGCGCCGTCTGCTTATGAATAAATTTCTCCGATAGTACAAGTAGTAAGTTAATTATACACGTATACGTCGCGTAGGTCGTGATACACAGTTCATTGACGCCATTGACATCTAATCAACCGAGATAAATACTTGTTTATTCACAAACAATCGAACTGCACAATAGATATATGATGGACCAAAGTCCGCTGTCTAGAGAATAGGCCAACGCGTATGTTGCCCTGTTCCCTAGACCAGGGGTTCCCAAACTGTGCGCCGCGGCGCCCTGGTGCGCCGTGGAAAGGCAAGAGGGGCACCGTGAGTCGATCCTCCATCAATATCCGAAACCACAAATATTATAAAATAAAATAATAATATTAATTATACAAAGCAGTCAGATGATTAAATATTTGTTTATAATTATTTACCTGCTTAACCTAACTAAAATAATTAAAGGTGTTTATTTATGTATCTTTTTCTAATAAAAAAAAGGTAGAGTAGGGCGCCGTGACAAAATATTGTGACGTGTAACTGCGCCGCAGGCTGAAAAAGATTGGGAACCCCTGCCCTAGACTGTATGAGTGGCTCTAATATTCTGATTGTAAGAAGTTTGATAAGGCATGGGTATGAAAAGAAATAAAGTTGCCAAATTAACCCACAAATGGTATAGAAAAAAAATTACCTTTCTGCTCTACTTTAAATCTCTATAAGTATAATAATATTGCTGTAGCTTCAAAGACCAAGAAATACTGCTACTAGACTTATTTTCTACACATAACCATTTATTTATGCAGCGTAATATACCTATAACTTTTCAAGTTTCCCTCTATCTGTCATGTGACTTTTCCAACATGGCAGGCAAAGACCAAGCAGACCAAGTATTCTATGTACCCAAATATCTTCAGAACCAAAAGAGATCGCCGAATCCTAAGTTACTTTACTATATTTGCTTCTCTTTAATGTCTTTTGTCATTTGCTTTACCTTTCTTCTATATCCATAAGTTTCGTATAACCTACAGTTTGATACGTATTGATAATGCCTTTACGAGGCTGTTTGGCCACATTCGCCCATTTCACACAACGTACATGTCGAAACAAATACTTACTTTGCATTCCAACTAGGAAATTGTTCTGTGGTTTTATTTATGAAATTACAATATTGATTGTTTTTATATATTTGCAATGAAATCAAAGCTTGCCGTTTCAACATTTTGGTGGCTTTGTTATGAGCAATTTAGCTTGTAGAGTAGATCTAGGTAATTATAGATATTTTAGGTAATTTAAAATTTTAGATTTTGGCTCATAAGTCACAACTTTTAACTGATAGCGATTAAAAAGTATTTAGTGTGCCAAAGGGAATTAATTAAACAAAAGAGTTTAAAGTCCAAGTATTTTGTTGAATTCTTATTTATTCACGTAGAACATGACAGAATTCAGTTCAAACAATTAACAAAAACAGACTATCAAATTAAAACTCATAATTTTTATGACACGAACAATAATCTATAAGTTATATCTAATTCAAATCTAATAAGCTATAATTGAGTTTCAACTTAAAGTTTATAAAAAATATATTGAAGTACTAAGATAAACTAGAGATAAACTCGATGAAGCTTATGGCATTGTTATCGGTCGGTTATCGGCGTGATAACCCGGCGCGGAGACCGCGGGCACCGCGGATGTCAGTAGTGATGCTACTGTCACGCGCATGACATATCCGCTTGCGCAACCGTTATGGGATCCTGTCACGGTTTTGTTATCTTAATCCGTGAAGAGAAATCATGAGCGTGCTAATTAGCTGAGAATTATAGTCCCAAGAAGTACTATCAGACAAGTTTCATAGGCAGATGGCAAGACGATCTTTATATTTTGGTCGCATTATGTTATACCTTGACGATAGTTCACAAAGTATAGACATAACCCAAACAAATGACGAAGATCCGCCATCTGCCAATAAAACAATTTCTTTGATGGTACAAACTTTGAGAGCGATTTATTTATGTGCATCTTCGTGTACTTTTTTCGGCAATAATCTATCTTAAGACTGTCGTATTTCAAGTTAGTCATTAGTGCGAGCCCTTATATTCATCTTAATTTTTAACCAAAGTCCCAATATTTATTATATACCCTTACCACCTTAAACATGACGTAATTAATCAGTATTAATATGTGATTAGTGTTAAAGAGGTTGTAATATTAAGTTGTTTAGGCCCACTCGCGACAGGCTTAATCTTTGATTAAGTTTTATGCCACATCATAATATATTAATTATGAAATAGACAGTGCCGTTAATAGGACATAATATTGCTGCAAGGTTTTCACACTAAAGCAAGCACTAGCATAATTTAACCTATATAAACAAAAAGTTTTGTTGACGTTTGACGATGTTTCTGTTAACATTCTGACAATATTATGACGTGTGTAACAAATTATTGACTTTTGGTCGGATTAATAACTGCATGTGCTAGTAACGCCCTATCAGAAAATATTTGCAAAAATGTATTCTGAATAAAAAAAATTGAGTTTGAGTTTAAGTCTACTCTGCTGCGCCAAAATTCGTTTATCGCTTGGAAACCGTACATTTTTCCGGGATAAAAAGTATCCTATGTCCTTTTCTCAAGGTATCATACCAAATTTTAGCCTTTTGGGCATGTAGAGGGAAAGGACAGACTCACTTTCGCATTTATAATGTTTGTATGGATTTATATCGCATTTGAACTACCGCATATCGCCGAATGTTTGTCCCATCCCTAGCGATAAGTACTTGCATACAACATAATGTTTTATTACGTTAATTTTTCCTCACGTCAGTAATCGGCACATCTGTGTGTATCCGTCATAGATGACCTGCGAACCTGTCATACGATATCTCATTACAGTTAGTGAAATAACTGCGTTAAGGCATGGAAGTAATGAGGAAAACCAATGTTATAATACCGACAAAACTACTAATACAGTGTGTTTGTGTAAACACCGTTGTCCTTGAAACCATCAAATGAGCCCGTCAAAATGAACAACTTTTTCTATGAGAACAATGCTGGGAACTCAAAAAATGCCGTCTTCATACTCCTACGGATGCCCGGATCGGCAATTTGTATGGGTATGAAGATATATTTTTTTAAATTCCCAGCATTGTTCTCATAGAAAAATTTGTTCATTTTGACGGGCTCATTTGATGGTTTCAAGGACAACGGTGTTTACACAAACATCTTGTACTTATAAAGAAACTTCTCTCTTCGACTAAACTTCTAAAATCTAAAGGTATAGGCCAAGCACATCTTGAGAAAGTTCAGCAATGCGCAGTGTTCGATTTTAAGGGTTATTGGTAGATCCATTATACGAGTACTTAATATAATATATAAATGCGAAAGTGTGTCTGTCTGTCTGTTACGCCCAAACAACTGTACTTATGTTGTTAAAAGCTTGTAACGAGATACTTTGAGTTTCGAAATTAACAATTAAATTAAAGGACAAAGGATACTTTTTATCACGGAAAATGTGCGGTTCCCGCGCGATTTACGAATTTTGGCGCAACGGAGTCATCTAGTTAGAAATTTAAGACTGTGAATTAATTATATTATTCGTAGATCAGAAATCAACGGTAACACTTTATAAGAATTGATTGTACAATGTACAGTGATACGTTTGCCGATCGCCCCAGATTCGTCCAGCGATCTCAAAGTTGTACGGGGCCTAAACTTATAAACCCTCAGGCCAGCATTAATGACGATCATAGATACACCATAGTGTATCTATGATCGTAATTAGTATTTTTAGTCGCAACTCAAAGTACTTATTAATAACTAAAACTATGAAATAAACTTAAAATGATTTCGTGTTATTATAATAATTTTTATTTTGTACGAATTTAAAGAATTATTGTTGCGCAATCAATAATAATGACCGAATGTTTTATTTAATAATCAATAAAAAACAAAAGCTGCTCGAGGAAGCTTAGAAGAACTAGTCGACCTTGATATCGAAGAATTTCATTTGTCTTGAATTGGAAAAAACTTTGTCCAGGAAATAGTAAACACTAAACGCATAAGGCTGTTTCCTGAGATATAATTGGCATTGCCAAATAAAGTAGCAGTGAACGTTAAGAAAAACAATGCATCGTATCAGACCTGCAGTAAGTAGAATCAGCGCACATTTAAGTTGAAAACAATTCTTAGTTAAGATGTTTCTTTTTTAAAAGGTGTAAAGAATAAATTGTGATTACAGTAGCCGCAAAGAATATAAGCTGAGAGTCTATTTGTACCATTGTAGCTCGTGAAACCCTGATTCTGTTTCAATCCAATGCAGCTTCGATCCAGACAGGATCTTATCGAACGGAAACGATGACGACGGAATTAAAGGATGAAAAGAATGACGATTATTTTTAGACTTTTGATCAATAATTATTATCAGAACGCGTTTGGGTTAAACATTTCATGAGAATACAATGGCTTCATCAAGATAATTTTAAAAACATATTTAATTACAATTGAAAGTTTTATTTTGTTTTTCAAGTAGCTGCAAGATATAAAGGTCACCACTATAAGGGGCCAAAAGTTGTGTAAGCAACCTTCATGGACGTGAAATAGATCTAAGGCTCGGTGCGAAGATACTGTAACTACTGCAACTAGGACGCCGGACGACCGTTTCACATTTCGCAACTTCTTATTAATTACCAATTTAAGGCTCCGCTATATATCCGTATATTCGGCGATCTCGTTTCTAATTATTTCAATTTTTCCTAGAGTATTACCCAAAAAATAGAACCAATGCGAATGATCGCCGGCTGTCAGAACATATGAAAGACAACAACGAAACTAAAATATTATATTGATCTTTTTTTTGTGGCTATTTAAAGACACATTTCTAATGTTTTTCGATGCCTTAAAATATTAGGGAATTTTTGCTACCAATGCACAGTGTACGGAGGAGACGAAAAATCGGAAATTTTCTTTTTTCTTCAATTTTGAATGGGCATTAGTATTATGAATGCGAGAGTAGAACACCCGCGTATCAATTCGTAATAGTTTTTATTCTACGAGCTACCAAAGTTTAGCTATTTTTTGCGGCCCGGAAGCGAAAAATCCATATATCTCCAAAATTTTTGCGTAATAAATAAAATTTTGTATTCCACCTGAAAGCCTATTAAATAAGGTATATTTTAAGCTTGTTTCCAATCCGCCGTGTCGATGTTTTACCTACAATAAAATAGTTTTCATTTTTAGGTTTTTATTTTTTTAATATAAAACCAAACAAAAGATGCAATCGAAAATATCGACAAATTAAAGGTATACAAGCTTTTTATACGCACAAAAAAAATCACCCGTGAAATCCGTTTACAACTGGAGATATTTGATCGTGAAATCCTACGCTAGGGCTGCCACCATATACGTCTTCAATGGATGGCTGTCAATAATGCAATAGTAATAGTCACATAGTATAGTAACATTTATAGTATGAAAGTTATATACGCTTTTAATGAATATATTTAAAATTATCAAAAATTTGTCTTAGAAAAAATATGAAACCTCCTCTTTTTTTGGAAGTCGGTAAAAAAATCGGATGTCAGTTCGTAATACTTCAAACAATTAATATTATTTCTAGTAGCTATTTATTTAAAAAAATCAAGGTAAGTGATAGTCACGCGAAAACGAAAAGACTACAAATAATACAGCGTTGCGTCGTTTGATAAGCCTGTTGACAATTAAGTTTGTAAATTAAATAAATTGATTTAGCAGTGGTTGTAAACGGATCTCATGGGTGATTTTTTTGTGCGTATAGAATGCTTGTATACCTTTAATTTGTCGATATTTTCGATTGCATCTTTTGTTTAATTTTGGATAAAAAATGAAAACCTAAAAATGAAAATTATTTTATTGTATGTAAAATATTGACACGGCGAATCAAGAAAAAAGCTTGAAATATACCTTATTTAAAAGGCTTTTAGGTGGAATACAAAATTTTATTTATTACGAAAAAGTTTTGGAGAAAAATGGATTTTTCCCTTCCGGGCCGCAAAAAAACGCTAAACTTTGGTTGCTCGTAGCATCAAAACTATTTCGAATTAACACGCGGGTGTTCTACTCCTGCATTCATGATATTAATGCCTATTCAAAATTGAAGAAAATACAAAATTTCCGATTTTTCGTCTCCTCCGTACACTGTGCAATGGCATATCGGGACGCCACCGCCCACCTGGTACGATTTGGCCATTGTTCTTTAAGAACATGGGAGTGAGCTAATCTTTATCGCTTCGATACATAGCTTATATATCGCTAGGTACACATATTATGACATAAATAGCTAAAATGTAACATCGCTAGCCACTCTGATGGTTGATGATGATTAGTAAACTAAGATTGCGCCAGCCAGAGTTTGGACGTCGATCGCGAGCAATCAAAGACGAATCTACAAATAAAATTGACAAGAGAGTTTATACGAAGAAAAAGGGACGCTACTGAGTAGTACAATCTTAATTAAATAGTAATTTAAGGCTCCGTTGTGAGTGTATCATCTTAAGGTTACGTCACATATCGGCGAGAGGACGAACAATTGTTTGTGCGGAAGTCGTGTTTCATTTGGGATCATTATTTGTTACGTTCGGAACATAAAGAGAAAGACAGTGCAATGTGATATGTAATTGCAAACTGCATTGCACCTACTTTTTAACCGACTTCAAAAAAGGAGGTTATCAATTCGACGCGTATGTATGTAATATTTCCAGAACTGCCCAGTTTTTGTATATGTTAGTCTATTTCAGTATCTGAACAAATGTGCCAAATTTCAAAAGTGTATGTATGTATGTATGTAATACATACATACTCATGTTTTTATGTTTGTGTTCGCATATCTCCGGAACTACAAGTCCGATTTAAGTAATTATTTTTTTGTTGTACTAGGTATTGTTCAACTTAGGGAACAGTGCAGTTTCCAAAACGAAATATCCAACTTTATCTTTTATTTACGAATCTTCAATAACTGATCATTACTCAACATTAGTATCTATCACTCAACCTTTTGTCAGAAAAACAACTACAATTAATCCAATTCATAAATACAATATTAATTATGAATCACTTGATCAATCAATTTCACACCCGAATTTAGACCATTACTTTCAAATTCTGGACCCCAATATATTGGCATCTGCAATAATAGATTTGTTAACTTTAACTATCAATGAATACTCTACACTAAAAAAAGTACCATCAAATAAAAGAATTTGAAAACCCTGGATTACCCCCGGTCTTTTACGATGTATGAAAAATAGATATGCCCTAAACAAGAAATGTAAACAGTTCCCTGACAATCAATTACTTCGTAACACATATCAGCGCTACAGAAAGTTTTGTACAAATATATTACAGAACACAAAAAGAAGATATGACGCTCAACAAATACTCAAAGCAGGCAACAACTCTAAACTACTGTGGGACCCCATCAGACAGGCTACAAATATAACAAAACCAAATAATCCTTCCTTGCAACTATTAAAAGCATCTTCCACAAACATTCAATCATGTAACGATGTCAATTCTTTTTTTATAAATATTGGTAAAAATCTTGCTGATAAGATACCTGTTAGCCAGTCTTCTATCCACAACATAAAACCTACTTCCACTCCGATATGTTCTTCTTTTACACTGCACCACACTGATCCGGACGAAGTAGTATCCACAATTATTAATTCACTTCGAACCAATGCCGCTACTGGCTGGGATGGCATTCCATCTTCTATTTTGAAAAGATACGCTGTTAGCCTAGCACCTATTCTGAGTCATTTATTCAACCTTTGTTTTGACTCAGGTATTTTTCCCAAGTCCTTCAAAAAGGCTTTGACCCATCATATATTCAAAGGAGGAGATGGGACGTCCCCAAATAACTATCGTCCTATTACAGTTCTCAGTGCTTTATCTAAAGTCTTTGAAAGCTTGGTCAACAAGCGTCTGGTCAACTACTTAGAACGATTCAATCTGATTTCTACCCAGCAATTCGGCTTTCGAAAAAATAGATCTACATGTGACGCTATACATGAAGTAACAAATATCTTGGTAGATAATTTAAATAAAAATAAGAAGGTACTTACCATATTTTTAGATCTCACGAAAGCTTTTGATAAAGTTCCGATTCCCATACTTTTAACTAAACTTGAAAACATGGGTATTAGAGGGTCGCAGTTGAAATTTTTCAAAAGCTAAATAACGGACCGTACACAGTTAGTCACAATTGGTGGACATAAGGGTGATGAATGACCAGTTTACTACGGTGTACCTCAGGGTAGCATACTTGGGCTGACACTGTTTCTAATCTTTGTAAATGATCTTTGCCAACTCAAAATTCCTGGAAAAGTTATCTGTTATGCCGATGACACTGCACTTACCTTTGTGGCGGAATCATGGGCAGATCTGGAACGCAAAGCTCAAGATGGTTTTACAATAGCTGAAAGATGGCTCAAATCCCATACCCTAACGTTAAATTCTGCGAAAACTAATTTTATTACCTTCTCCGTAAACCCCAGGTCCCAACCAACAGTTGGCTTATCTTTTAGATCACACATCTGCATGTCTTCCCTCGATACACCCCAACCCCTTTGTAACTGTCCTACAATATCCTCCGTCGACCATATAAAATATTTAGGTATAACACTCGACAAATTCCTCAATTTTAAAATCCACATAAACTCACTGATAGCCCGTATGCGTAAATCTATACTTATTATAAAACAAAGTCGCTTTTTTTCCCTCATGTCCCTTTGTTCTCTTTAATCTTTAAAACTACGCAACGGATTTTGATGATTCTTTCAGTGTTAGATAGCCCATTTATCGAGGAAGATTATAGGCTATATTTTATCACGCTAAGACTAATAGGAGCGTGGAAATAGAGGAAAATGTGGAAAAAACGGGGGAAATTATATGAAAGGGCTTATTTGAACGTGCTAATCTCAGGAACTACTGGTCCGATTTGAAAAATTCTTTCAGTTTTAAATATCCCATTTATCGAGGAAGGCTATAGGCTATATTTTATTACGCTAAGACTAATAGGAGTATGTGGATAAAACGTTGGAAATTATTTGAAACGGGGGAAAATTATCTCGCGAAGTACTGGAGCAATTTTTATGTTATTTGGCACAGATAAGAAGTAGATCATAGGCTATTGATTTTAATCATATTTTTTTCAGTGGCTATATATTTTATACCCGTGCGACGCCGGGGCGGGTCGCTAGTTAATCTATATATTTAAAAATCTACGTCACATTGCAAACCAAGAAATAGTCCGCAAAGTCTACTACGCCTTATGCTTACCCATAATTTCGTATTGTATCTCTTGCTGGGGCGGAGTGACAAAAAGTATACTGAAGCCGCTCGAGATATCTCATAGGGCAATCCTGAAGAATGCAACTTTCCGCCCTATTCTGTTTCCGACCACTGTATTATACAAAAACTGTGATGTACTGAATATCCGACAATTATTTATTCTCAATGCAGTTCTTTTTCAACACCGTAACACTCCTCTCATCGCGATTACGAAGCGTCGTAAGGACAAAATATGTCAAATACCCCAACCACGATTGTCTTTTACAAAACGGTTCTTTCACTTTTTGGGCCCATATCTTTATAACAAAATTAATCAAAAAGTACCACTGTACGAATCCACATAATATAATGTTTGTAAGAAGCTAGTCCGGAAATACTTACAAAATAAAAGTTACGATGAAACGGAATGCTTCATGCCATAACACATAGACACACACACACATACGCACGTACGCACGCACGCACGCATACACACACACACACACACACACACACACACACACACACACACACACACACACACACACACACGCACGCACACACACACACGCACACACACACACACACACACATACAAACACCTTTGCATGCCCTAGTATAATAATTATAAAAAAGTGTGTCAGCTCCGACGCACGACTGGAGTTTACTCCTTAAGTACGAGTATAGCAATATAAATACATCGACACTGATAGAAACAAACAAGCCCAATAACATATAGTATATAGGTATAGTCGCCTATACAGCATACCATATGTACGTCTTAATCATAAAGTTAATATACCTATCGGAATATAATATTATATAATAATATATAAAAAAACTCAAAAAAAAAATATATATATATTTTATATATATATATATATATATATATATATATATATATATATATATATATATATATATATATATATATATATATATATATATATATATATATATAAAATATATATTTTTTTTTTTTTTGAGTTATATATATATATATATATATATATATATATATATATATATATATATATAAAATAATATAATATAATATTCCGATAGGTATATTACCTTTATGGTCTTAATACACTCACAGTCAAATTAGAAAGTTGCGCACTAAAGGTGCGCACCAAAAACGTGACACGATTTTTCGTTACTTGTTAGTAGGTTTTACCCCTCGGATTTTTCTCATACCGGGCGCCTTATAATAATATGAAAATCGATTCTTAAGGAGTAAACTCCAAAAATTATTGTAACTGTAAAATTAGAAATATACGTCACTATCTTTAATTTGTAACATCTGCAGGGAAAGGGACTGTTAACCCTTACTACAGGTTTCTCAACCTATCAAGGGTAACAGTGCTTCACCCACATGTGACGAGATTGTAAATTTAAAAACAGACCTGTAATTAGTTTTCATTAGTAACACTTGTTATAATCTCCCTTTTTTGCAACAATAAAGTTATTGTTATTATTATTAGTGCAAGTTTAATCAAAATCGGTTCATTAGTTTTGGAGATAGGGAGTTTTAATTCTCAATTATTACGTACAATTTTGAAGTCGGTTTTATCTTTTTAAAATACAGTTAGGTATTAGATGAGATTTTTTAAATGATGATATAACATAATATGATATAACATATTATAAAGATGTATATTGCTATGGTATGGTGTTGATTTTGTGATATTATAGCAGAACCTAATGTCGCCATACGTTGGCTTTGGAATTTGGATGACAAATTATGAAGATGGTCATATTCGCCTCTTTTGTCCATGATAGTCGTAACGTCCTCGTCAATGCAGATGGTTATCGTGGTTATGCATCATAGTCTAACATGACATAGTGCCATTAGACATTGGCACCGAATGTACCGACAGATTTTATCGACAAAATGGTGGATTTCCATTGTCTAACTGTCACTTTGTCTATTCTTCCGTAGAAAGAAAGCGTTTCTATGGTGACCATGCTACGCCTTCTGTAACATGTAGTAAAGTAAACTTTCAAAAATCTACAGAACCCTACACCGTGTGCGGCTCAATAATCACATGTTTCAATTTCGAACAAAAACACTGATACGATATTGAATAACATAATGATTACCTCAGCGAAATCACAATTTGTATGCGGTTTTTACCGAGACGCGATCGAAATCACGTCACGATTTTATTATTAAATTTTTTTGAAGTCTTTGTTTAATGATCCTAACGCATTTTGTTTGCGGCCGTGGCATTTGTGTTTTAAAGATTTCTTCGTTGTATGGGACTGAGATGCCCTTTCTATTGACCTGAGTTAGAATCAGACCACTTGGCATTCAATACGTTATTTTATTTCCTGAAATATATTATCTGTGGTGATTTTCATGATACCGGAAGAGTGGACTTAACTTTATTAATTTGATTGCTTGCGCTTATTCATGAGCCGACTTGGTCTTTCAAGTGATTTTTCCATGGTATTAAAGACAGCAACATAGATTAACGTAAGCGTAGAGTAGATAACTTTAAAGAGAGCTTATCCGTTCTGATATTATAAATAATATGAAAGTATGTCTGTATATCTATTATCTCTTCACGCTTAAATATGAAGTTACTCTAGGTTGGGTATAAAGATGCTTTTGAGCACGGGGAAACGACATTGAATAGTTTTTATCCTCAAAAATTAAGATTCACGATCAATAAACGAATTTTATCCTTTTTTTTAGGGTTCCGTACCCAAAGGGTAAAAACGGGACCCTATTACTGAGACTTTGATGTCTGTCCGTCTGTCTGTCCGTCTGTCTCCAGGCTGTAACTCAAGAACGGTAATAGCTAGAGAGTTGAAATTTTCACAGATTATGTATTTCTGTTGCCGCTATAACAACAAATACTAAAAACAAAATAAATTAAATATTTAAGGGGGGCTCCCATACAACAAACGTAATTTTTCAAACATTTTTTGCTCGGTATCAACGATGACAACAAGTAGGCACTTGAAATTTTCACAGAAGCTTTAATTATATGTGTACTTAAATAATTAAAAATAATATTTAAATAAAATAATAATTTAAGGGGGGCTCCCATACAAAAGACGCAATTTTTGGCCTATTTTTGCTCTATAACGGTACGGAACCCTTCGTGCGCGAGTCCGACTCGCACTTGGCCGATTATTTTTGATGCGCAGGGGAAACCCGTCATGGGTCCCCCGGGTTGGGGATGTGCCTCAGTTAGCTGAAGCACTCCGGGGGTAAAAAACGAATTTTATCCTAGCGTATCAGCCAATATCTTATATCTAGTTTAATAAAACCCGATCTAAATTATACTCGTAACAAGACCGTGATGAAATGAACCTTGACAAGTTAATCCGATGGTGAACGACGTGCAGGACAGATATGCGGAAGAAGGTTACTGCATCTAAGTTATTCAAATCAATCATCTGAAAATATTTTATAGAGTGTTTGTTTCTGAGGTCTTAGATTTTTTTCTTTAAATCATAATTAGTACATAAGAATATATTATAAATTCGAAAGTGTGTCTGTCTGTCTGTCACCTTTTCACACTTAATCCACTAAACCGATTTTGCTGAAATTTGGTGTGGAGATACGGTACTTTGAGTCCCGAGAAAGGACACAAGATACTTTTTATGTGTTGCAGGCGTCATATAGTGTTTTAATAAAATTAAACGCGGTCACGTATATAGCGTATTGCTCGCTTTAGTATGACCGAAAAGTTACACATTCTTATGTGGCACACACCTAGAAGATACACTGATAAATCTGCACTCGCTATAGATGATAATGATAAGTGATGAGTGATGACTGATGACTGATGACGAATGACGAAGCCGCGCTGCAAGTGTCAAGGTGTCAATTCATTGTCTAAGTGTCAAATACCTGATTCCCAGCATACAAAACCGCGGGGCACAGCGTGTCATGAGGCAGGTCGGGATGCCATCGTGACAATACCGGCCTTGACAATATCGAGTAGGCAGAATACAATGGCTGTGCTAATTAAAATACAATGTGGCAGGCTCAGCAATTAATGTTTTAGTACCTGTTGAATAGACGATAGTACATTTGAATGACTTTGCGAGTTATGGTAAAACACCCAATTATTTATTTTACAAACTTTAAGAGGTCATCATACTACAGAAAATCCTGTTATTGGCATTCATAATATTTTCAAATAAAAATCTAAGGTTCCAATAATGCAATGGCAGCTAACAATGGATATAGTTAATCTAAGCCAATTTTTGCCAACGGCGAATAATTATAACCATTAACCAACTAAACTGCTGACCAAGCGTTTCCTTTTTCACTTACATATTTTATTTACCTTTGCAAGAAAATGTATGGATCTCTATATTTTAAACTATAAAACCTGATAATCACCGACAAATATGTTAAGCCTGTCGTAAATATATTAGTGGTGTTAATAAATTATAGGAGCAAGGTCGGCTTATCTTACTTAAGATGAAGATGGTGTTAGTGATTTTGAATAATACTTTAAAATGCTTTTAAAATTTACACATTAACATTAATCGTCTATCCCAGGGGTTCCGAATTTTCTTCAGCCTGCGGCTTAATAATAATATAAATAACTTAAACTTGCTGGATAGACTCTATGGATAGAGTCTATCCAGTAAGTTAACTTACTGGAGTAAGTTTAAGTTATTTGTGTGTTTCGGATGCAATGAAAAATTTTACATACTTAAGGGTTGTCGGGTAAACTACAAATTCCAGAGCAAGAAAACACATACTGCAATATGGCTACATAGGAACTATATCAATTTCATTGCACTACTACAAGCACACATGTCATGTCCTACCGTATGCGACTATCTATCCAGTCAATTGCATATAATATGCTTGTAGTAGTGATACTCTTTACTAGCCAACAAATTGAATTAAAGCTGTTGCGATGTCATGATTGACGGCTATAAACTAAATGAGCTTGCCTTGATTAAGTGTTCTAATCGTGCCATCACTTGCCCTCGCTAAAGATCACTAACTTAATATACGCCACACGTGCGTAAATTATCTGGGGCACGGTAGCACACCTGCCGAGACGAGCCAAGCGAAGCGCAAGGGTACTACCTACCTTTTCTCGAAGTGTTTATTCGTTTTTTTTTAACCCTCATAGAGTTGGTTTCCGATGTTCCAGATAGTTCATATTCTCAGGATATGATGTCAATAGTAGACTAATTAAACATACAAAGTCTCAATTGAATAGCTCTAATACTTTAGATTTTATTGAATTTTTTTTATGAAATAAGGGGGCAAACGAGCAAACGGGTCACCTGATGGAAAGCAACTTCCGTCGCCCATTGGGCATTGACACTCGCAGCATCAGAAGTGCTGTAAGTGCGTTTCCGGCCTTTTAAGAGGGAATAGGGTAATAGGGGAGGGGTAGGGAAAGGAAGGGAATAGGGGAGGGTAGGGAAGGGGATTGGGCCTCCGGTAAACTCACTCACTTGGCGAAACAACTCGGTTTTCTGTGAGAACATGGTATTTCTCCGGTCGAGCCGGCCCATTCGTGCCGAAGCATGGCCATGGCTCTCCCACGTCTAAAAATTGATATCTAAAATACACCGATTTCGTCACTGACACACTGACTCACTGACACACTGAAGATCATCAAAATGTTTGGCTACTTCCTGAAGTGCTAACAAGCTCTAATTTAAGTTTAGTATACAACCAACAAAAACATTGATAAACTTATAACTTTCGCCCCCCATCCCCTAAAATGGAAGGGTGTAGGTTTATTCATATAAACCTGGTGAAGGAAGGAATCATAAAATTGGTGAAAGTCTCATGACTTTCACCAATTTTATGAATTGAACATAAGAGTTTACACGGGACTGTAGACAGTAACTAAAAACTTATTATTAAGTACTTACAAGAACCAACTTACAAAAAGAACTGAAATCCCACCAAAAACATTTCTTGTAAAATTTTGTTGAGACCGAGACCGAGACCACATATTATAAGGTTTACCCTGTGAAAAAGATATGAGATCTCATGTAGAGTAGAGCCAAGTTTCTGAATCTACTGACCCTAACTTAAACAAATTCTACATAATATCAGTAAATATGTATGACTCGGCTGTTTTCAAATCAAAAACTAAATCATATGTGAAACGGCGTAGATTTTCATGAAACTTTGTGTGTTTTCTGTAACCCAAAATCTATTTCTTGTATCTAAAATAATATAAAATATGACAAAACACTGGGTCAGCTAGTATAAAATACATATACCTACATAAAGCAAGAAAAAAGTCTCATTGAGACTTTACCAAAAGGTGACGTTTTGACCAAGTTCTATATAATCAGACGAAACTGGATTTTATGTATCACAACAAAATAAAAAGAAATACAGTCGACGATAGAATCATTTTTATGGACTTTACCATGTTTAGATAATAATAGTAAAGTCCAGCCGCCGGATATATTATACAAGATGTTCCTCGCGGCTTTGCCCGCGTAATTTAGGAATTTCACGGAAATCGTACATTTTTCCGCAAAAAATAGCCTATGTTCCTTCATGTGGTCTATTCTTTATGTGTGCCAAATAACATTAAATAACATAAAAATTGCTCCAGGAGTTCTTAAGATAATAAGCAATATAAAAGAATTTCTCCCGTTTTTTCCACATGTTCCTGTATTTCTTCGCTCCTATTAGTCTTAGCGTGATAAAATATAGTCTATAGCCTTCCTCGATAAATGGGCTATCTAACACTGAAAGAATTTTTCAAATCGGACCAGTAGTTCCTGAGATTAGCGCGTCCAAACAAACAAACAAACAAACAAACAAACTCTTCCACTTTATAATATAAAAAAAGTATAGATTACGCCATTGACCATTGAACTATACCTGCTTGTATCTTTTACGGTTACTTCTCAGTACTAAAGTGCCCAAAAGCCCTCGGCCCTTGACCTGTCAGCCGTGACATCGAACCTGCGGTCACCATCATGGGGTTACAAGAAACTGCCTCGCAGCCATTAACCGCTAATGGGATACATCATTACCGATTATTTATTATTTGATGCTATCACTATACCTAGCCTAATAAAATGAGATGCTTTTGAGACAATGGCGAACTGCGAAGATAAAATTTTATAATGTACGACATGGCGTGTCCTCTCGTTGTTAGTCTACTATGGGCCAAAATAAGCGATTACGTACATGTCATCTACATCTTCTTATTTTATCTTATATATAAAATTCTCGTGTCACAATGTTACATAGCGAACTCCTCCGAAATGGCTTTACGGATTTTTACCAAATTTTATATGCATATTCAGTAGGTCTGAGAATCGGCTACTGGCTACTTTTTATATTGATAAGTGCATTTGTTTAATAAATAATAGTCAATTATTACACCTCGAGACTGACAGCGACCATTGTTTGTGCGACGGGATAGCGATGGACGTTGCCATGGTGCCGTACTTATTGAGTCACTTATAAAATAATATGGCCGAAATACTTTATATGGCAAAACAACGTTTGCCGGGACAGCTAGTGTTCTTATAAGTCTGATTAAGTGATTACTCATGATCGACGTCGGTCCACGGGATCCCGACAGGGGTCTACGCTTGCGTGGAAGATAAATGGGGGTCCATGAGTCGTTAACGGGGGTCTATGAAAATTAGGTGACCCGACTTGACTTAATATAGGCAGACAATAATATTATATTTGGCAGATAATATTACAAAGCGAGGAGATTTAGAAATAAATAAAAGTGTGGTAATTTTTGTGTTAAATACCTACAAAACAAGAAAACGCGTTTACTTTTAACCACTCTGAAGTGGAAGCTTATTGGTTCCTTGTTGGGGGGGGGGTCCACCGGATCCAGCAAAATGTTTAAAGTGGTGTATGAGAAAAAAAGTTTTGGAACCTCTGGTCTATACTTTCGCAATCGTTTTGGCAATCACGGTCCAACGCAAAGTCCTTTAGGAATTGGCAGACAATAATTATTGATATCAAATCCCATACACTTGTAATGAGGTTCTATTAGTCTCTATTGTCGTACTCGTTGTTACTAATGATGTAGCTATACTCGTATCACAAGTGGCCTCCGTGTGAGCTGTGACCACTGGCCAATGAATAATGAGTGGCACGCGTGGAATGCCACAAAAACACGACTTCTCCCAGGCCTTGACGAAACTATATGTCTATGGCGTGCATATTTAATATGCCTTATTTGTCATTAGCTATTATACTATAATGTATTTTAATTGTAGATAAATATTTTTAATTAATCAAAGCAAAGAACTATACTGACAATAAGTTTTCTTTTCGTTTCATTGATTTTTTCTTCGGTCCTATTCGAGTATAAACAACATATTTTATGTAATAAGACTAATAACAAAAGACATCTCTTAAGATGCTATGGCTCTTATGGCTGGTTTACACGTATTAAGTAGATAAGTAGTCAACTAAATTTTAAGTTATGTCTAATAAATACTTACTTAACTAAAGAACTTGCTACTTGCTACTAAATTTTGTGTTTACTGTATGCAAATAATAACTTAAAATTAAGTTAAAATTTAGTTAACTACTTATCAACTTAATACGTGTAAACCAGCCATCAAGCCATAGCATAATCTATATTCTATAGCGTTTGAAAATGATTTGGCACCTGTGTAAGTTCCGCGTCGTTGTGTGTCTTACGGAGACCACACGGTTCCGTCCCACTGGGTTATGAGAGTAAAGGAATAGAGAGTGCTCTTGTGTACTGCGCACACACCTGGGCACTATAAAATTACTCCTGCGTAACCGGCCTGGTTTCAATGAAACCGGCCACCGTCACCAAAACCGGTGTGAGGAGTATTATTATAATATAATATAATATAATATAATATAATATAATATAATACATGGCACTACAACTAGTTCGGCTATATCCATACTCCTAACAGCCCTGTATATTGTGTAAGTACAGCGCAAGTTGCCGCACGCTCTTTTATGGCTACCTCAAAACATATTCAGTATTTATAAAATCCTAGTCTTTGACATTAAAATTTAGCAACATCATTACAAAACTGCAAGCTTAACTGCAACCTAATGACTCAATATTAAATTACTAACATCAATAAAAAACCAAAAAACACAGAGCCAAACATCAATTTAGTCAATAAAAGGAATTTACGACCATATCATAATTTACATAATTATGATCTATGCACGATTTGATCTTGGTATTACTAAAATGGTTTTATGACCTCATTAGTTTAGACCAGCTATACTCAACCTGCGGGCCGCATGCGACCCTCCTGGACTTTATTAGTGGCCCACGTGAATATAAAGTTAATCATAAATAGTTTTACGATGAGTAGTAAATTAAATATTTTGTTTTGCCTAACAAAACTGTGTAGCTACTTGTTTGAATGTCATTAAATTCGTAAAAATGTTTTTACTGTGAAATTGCTAATTTTGAACAATTACATTATTTTTCACCCCTTAGGGTGGGTTGCACCAACTTACTTCTTAAACTACATATAACAAAACGTCAAATGGACTGTCAAATCTCTAGTAGAAGTCAATAATGGACGCCATATTTGACGATAACCTTAACCTTAACTATAACAACGCCACTGGTGCAAGCCACCCTTAAATAAAATTAGTTGCGGCGAGTGACACCAAGACTAAAACGTGTTTGTGGCTCGTATAAAAAAAGGTTGAGTACCACTGGTTTAAACACTAGAGTTAAGTTTTAGCTTTTGTATTGCGCATTTTATTATGTTTTGTCGATTATTGAAAGAGTGTATGCCTTTATAAAGCCTATTCTAAAACTGGTTGAGAAATAAACATTTGGTATTGTGGGAACGGACCATTTTTAGTCGAAACTTTTCCTATGCGATTGTTCCAAGGCCTTGCTCTCGAATGTTGCTGAGCATACTTGGACAAACTGCATTTGATGATTTCGACAACAAGTAAAAATAAAAAAGGTCGGTTAATAAAGATGTATGACAGACATAAAACATGCTACATGCTACGTAACCGACGTGTTGTCTTTTATACATTTTCAATTTCTTACTTCGCTGCTAAAATTATCGAATAAAGTTGACTAAGGACCCTGATCCGTTATCGCAATGACAATACGAATTTCTATGACAAATGTGGTCGCGAGATAATATCTAAGTCGTGTCAGTAGTTCAATGTTGGCGCTACTGATTTCTGACCAACTTTGATATATGAGCGGATTTGGTTATTGAATTAAGGCTAGTTCGCGGTACTTATATTTATTTCAAATATAGAACTACAAGAAGAAAAACTCAGGATAGTATCCAATAATAATACTGTTAAACACATTTTCTAGAATCGTACAAAGCACGGCATTCTCTTCGTATTTTCTTTCAATAAAGTGGCAATTATTATTTTATTATAGCTACTTAGTTTTAACTACTTTTAACGGAGACGAGATCAAGTCGGTAGGAAGTTAAGCCTCTTCACGTTAGATAACAATGATTGCAAAGCCGTCAACCTAGGGCAATCATGTGCTACTTACTCGTCCGTAATGGCGTATGTTGGTAAATGGTAGCATAAAATTTTGACATCAAGCAATTACATAATATTATTTTATTATCATGGTACATTATTAGGTAGGTACTATCACACAATAAATGCTTCTAGTGGAGTTCCCAGAGCGTAAAAATCGTGCAAACCTCCGATTTTTGCAATAGTGGATGAAAATTGAAAAGAAAAAAAGGAACGTGTAGCTGATAACATAAATAATAAAGTTTACCTAATGAAAAGTTGTGCTTTTGATTTTTAAATTATTCTCTTCCACTTCAAGTAAACTCATAAACTGTAAAATTTTGAAGAAAATTTGCATATTTCTTTCTTTTAAATATATAGCAAAATAATAATTTTTTTTTTTTTTTGATTTGTATCGTTGTTTATATTCCAAAGAAAGAAAATAAGTTAAAAAAATATATAATTTAGATTTAAAATTAATATTTTTGTATGTAGATGAGCATACCTCCAAATGTGCTTGTTGTGTGCCTCGCCAGGTAAATGGCGTTCCTATTTTTCTTTGGTTTTAAATAGGATGTTTAAAATTATTTTTTAGGCTTAACAAAGTCTTCTATGTCTTAATGTGTATAGCTTTTTAGCTCTTACTTTATTAAATTTTCTGAAAATGCAGCACAAACTTTTCACGGATATTTCGAAAAAAATCTGTATTTTATTTCTTTTGGTTAGGTTTTTACAGAATAAAATTGATTATTTTTTTTTTCATTAATTATATTTGCTAAGTCATACTTCAAGGAAAAAAATACAAATTAGGTTAAGAACTGATATTTTTTGTATTCAGGTAAGCATTTTCCAAACATAGGTCGCAGCATGCGTCTTTAGTATGTACGTGAGATTTGTAGCACCCAATTTTTTTTCTGGCTTTAAGTAGGAAGTTTAAATATATGTAAAGAAAAATGTATTTTTCTTTATTTGCATTTTGCCGCTATTTAGATGATTATTTGACAGATCCTTTCTGCTCTACGACTTCGATGTAATCTATGAAAAGAAAAGATGGCCGAATGGACTAAAAACTAGAAAGTATTATATTTGATTTCGGCGATTGTTAATTTAATAACACTAAATGTCGTTTCTTTGTTTTTTCCAGGTAAGATTTTGTTATAATTTAAATGTAATAATTAAAGCTTTATGTTATGTGGATCCACATATTTTGATTAAAATAAAAACTTTGTTTTTTCCAGAAACCCAATTATGTTATTATTTACTACGTAATCGTCGAAAATCCTAAGAAGTAGCTTTACAAAACGACATTTATTGTCAAGAAAAGAAAATATGCAAAGGTTGAAATTCGCATTCCAAGTAAAACCAACATCAGACGGAAAGTCGAACCACATTGCCATAACCTCAATCAGTACACAAGATGACAAGATTTTTCTAATTCCTGAAGAATATCAAGCAGTGTCACTCCACAAACATATACAAGCCAGTAAAACCTTTAGTACAGTGAAAAAAAGACACCAATCCAGAAATGTCTGGATAAAAACTATGGAGGACATTTTAAATACTTATGTGGATGAGGATAAAAATATGATTTCCAGGACCAATTTCTCGAGGAGATAAGTCAAGAACAATTTGCTAAAACCAATACAAAAGTAACAGAAGTCGACCCAATTGTAAAGATTTTGGAAAAATTGATTGAAAGTCAGGAAAGAAAAGAAAAACAAAGTATGAAAAAACTGGCTGACAAATTCGTTATTGAAAAGTTTGATGGAAGAAATACAATAAGTGCATCATATTGGATGGACACATTTGAAAAGGAATGTGAAAGGTTTGGAATAGTAAACGAAGATGAAAAAATTGAAATTTTCAGATTATTTCTTGAAAAATCTTGCACAGATTTGTATGCCGCCATGATGATTAAACATAGCTTACAATCAGAGTGGTCCGAATGGAAATCAAGTTTTTTACAAACCTAAGCCATTAAAGGTTGGTCAACAAGCAAGTATGCATTGTCTTTTAAGTATCAATCAGGCTCTTTGTTGGACTATGCTGTAAGAAAAGAAAAACTATTGCTAGAAGTAAGAAAAACAACTGATGAAGGGACATTAATTGATATAATAGCTGCGGGCTTGCCAGACTTTATAACAGACCGAATTAACAAGGAGGATGTTGTGTATGTAAAAGATTTATTCAATGGACTGAGAAAGTTAGAGCATCTAGTTTTAAAAAGAAGAATTTTCAAAAAGAGAGAAGATACTAAACCAAATATAATAAAAGAAAAGTGTAGCATTTGTGAAAAATTAAAAAAAGGTGTACGTTACCACTCGGAAGATTTATGTTGGTTTAATCCTAAGATAAATAATGAAAAGGATAAAAAGCAAATAAAACTCATCAATAATTCAGAGCTAGAATGTGAACTACAGTGTGAAGATCAAAAAAACTAACTGTGCCGCCATTAATTAAAGTAAAATTAGTTTTTAATAACAATATTGAGATATTTGGAATCTACGACTCTGGTTCTAATGTATCATTGATCAATTCAAAGTTATTAAAGATAAATAATAAAGATCCTAACTTTAGTAACAATGCTAATTTGAAAACAATTAATGGCGTTAAAAAAGCGAACGGCATAATCAAAGTTCATATAAACATTTTTGATATGGAAAAGGAAATGAATGTTTTTGTGATAGACAGAAAGAATTTTGACTATGACGTTTTAATAGGACTAGACTGCATAAAAGAATTTTACTTGTGTCAAGATGAAAAAAATAATTCAAATATAATAAACTTTAATTTATAGACACTTATGTGAAGAAAACTTTCAAATTTACATAAATCATCTAGATTTCAAGGATCAAGCACAGATTGAGGAGTTGATATCAAAATATAAATCTGTTTTTGCAAAAGATAAATATGACATAGGGAGAGTAACGGGAAATAGAAAAACAGGTGGCAAAGTTATTGGAAAAAAATATAATCGAGGAATCATATAGCCCTTTTTCAGCACCTGTTACACTCGCTTACAAAAGAGATGAAAATAAAAAGTCCAGATTATGCATAGATTTCCGAGAACTTAATAAGATAGTTGTTCCGCAATCGCAACCATTCCCTCTTATTGAAGACCTTATAGTGAAAACAAGAGACTGCAAATTTTTCTCTACGCTAGATTTGAACTCCGCTTTCTGGTCCATACCATTGCGTGTTACTGACAGATACAAAACTGCATTCGTTACACAGGAGGGCCACTACCAATGGACCTGTTTGCCGTTAGGTCTTAAGACAGCACCGGCCATTTTTCAAAGAATAATGTGTAACATTATACAAAAAAATAAGCTAGGAGAATTTGCAGTAAGTTTTATAGACGACTTATTAGTATTTTCATAAACATTTTTAGACCACATAAGACACCTAAAACAATTATTTGAAGCCATAAAAAATGAAGGCCTGAAACTCAAATTTTCTAAATGTATGTTTGCAGCACAATCAGTCAAATACTTGGGTCATATAATACAGAGTAACTCAGTCAGACCGCTGAGGGATAATTTGATATCAATACAAAATTTCCCAATTCCAAAAACACAGAAGCAGATAAGGCAATTTTTAGGGAAAATAAACTTTTAACATAAGTATGTGCCAAATATAGCAATGAAACTAGAGCCTTTGCATAATCTTTTAAGAAAATGACAAATATTTAACTGGACTGAAAAATGTCGACAGTCATTCGATGAAATGAAACAAATTTTGTGTTCTCAACCAGTATTAATCTTCTTTGATCCTAATCTCCCTATTCACATATATATACAGATGCCAGTATACAGGACTGGGAGCAGTCTTGAAGCAGCCACAAGACAATAATGAAGAAAAACATGTTGCATACTTCTCTAAAAAGCTAAATGAAGTTCAAAAAAGGAAGAAAGCAATATATCTGGAATGCCTGGCGATTAAGGAATGTGTTAAGTATTGGCAGCATTTATTGATAGGTAGAAGATTTACTGTATTTACTGACCACAAACCGTTAGAAACTATGAACATTAAATCAAGGACAGATGAGGAATTGGGTGAACTTACATTCTATCTATCACAATATGATTTCCAAATTAAGTACTCGCCCGGCAGATATAACATTGAAGCTGATTGTCTGAGTAGAAACCCTGTCCTTGGACCAAATGAAAATCAAGATGAACAATTAAAAATAGTAAACACAATAAAACTACAAGAAATCTTAGAAGATCAAGAAAAAAATGAAAATATACAGTGCAAGAAAGATAAATTAATATCAAAAGACAACATATATTATAAGAGAGTAAAGAACAAAGACAAAATAATTTTATCTGAAAAATTTAGCATACAATTCATAAATAAAATACATAAAGACATGGGTCACTTAGGAATTAGGCAGATGCAAAGTATGATTGGTTCATTGTATACAGCGGAGAACATCACAAAGAACATAAAAAGAATTTGTGAAAATTGCTTAGTGTGTATAAAAAACAAATCAAGAGGACAGAACAAATATGGATTAATGTCACATTTGGGACCTGCCACAAAACCGTTTCAAATATGTTCTATTGATACAATTGGAGGCTTTGGAGGTACACGGTCGACGAAGAAGTATTTACATCTGCTAGTGGACCATTTTACTAGATATGCACATATTTTAACTTCAAGTACACAAAACTCAAATGACTTCATCAAACTCATACAAAACTGTGGAGAAATTCATAATATTGAATTGATTCTATCGGATCAGTATCCAGGTATTAATTCTAAAGAATTTAAAGGATTCTTGGACCAGGAAAATATCTGTATAATCTTTACAGCAGTTAACTCGCCTTACTCAAATGGTCTAAATGAAAGACTTAATCAGACATTAGTCAACAAAATCCGATGCAAAGCAAATGAAAATGTTAAAAAAGTTGCATGGACAACCATTGCAACCATTGCAACAATTGATTCTATCGGATCAGTATCCAGGTATTAATTCTAAAGAATTTAAAGGATTCTTGGACCAGGAAAATATCTGTATAATCTTTACAGCAGTTAACTCGCCTTACTCAAATGGTCTAAATGAAAGACTTAATCAGACATTAGTCAACAAAATCCGATGCAAAGCAAATGAAAATGTTAAAAAAGTTGCATGGACAACCATTGCTCAAAACTGTGTAAAAAACTATAATGAGACGAAACACTCGGTTACTGGATATGCTCCAAAGTACCTACTATATGGCACAGATGTATCTCTTTTGCCGAATGAGATGAAGCTGAAAAAGACTGAGAATGATTTAATAAAAGACAGGCAAAAAGCTTTAGAAAACACAATAAAATCACATAATTACAACAAAGAAATCTATGATAAGAATCGAATATGCATAGACTTTAAAGTTGGTGATATTGTCTTTGTGAAGAATGGTAACAGACTTAATAGAAAAAAAATTGGATCAATTGAAACTCGGACCTTATCAAATTATAGAAAAAATATTATCAAATTATAAAAAGTCAATTTTTTTTCACATCTCAAAACTAACCCCAGCTCCTGATAGCATCTAGTCTGAGAGTTTGCGTGACTAAACACCTGATTATATTTTCTTTTGGGGGGGGGGGGGGAGATGTAGATGAGAAAAATGTATTTTTCTTTATTTGCATTTTGCCGCTACACAGTGTACGGAGGAGACGAAAAATCGGAAATTTTCTATTTTGTTCAATTTTGAATAGGCATTAATATTATGAATGCAGGAGTAGAACACCCGAGTGTCAATTCGAAATAGTTTTTATTCTACGAGCTACCAAAGTTTAGCTATTTTTTGCGGCCCGGAAGCGAAAAATCCATATATCTCCAAAACGTTTTCGTAATAAATAAAATTTTGTATTCCACCTGAAAGCCTGTTAAATAAGGTATATTTCAAGCTTTTTTCCTGATTCGCCGTGTCGATATTTTACATACAATAAAATAATTTTCATTTTTAGGTTTTCATTTATTTATCCAAAATTAAACAAAAGGTGCAATCGAAAATATCGACAAATTAAAGGTATACAAGCATTCTATACGCACAAAAAAAATCACCCATGAGATCCGTTTACAACCACTGCTAAATCAATTTATTTAATTTACAAACTTAATTGTCAACAGGGTTATCAAACGACGCAACGCTGTATTATTTGTAGTCTAACGCTAACGCTGTATTAGTAGTAGTTGATTTTTTAAAATAAATACTAGAAATAATATTAATTGTTTGAAGTATTACGAACTGACATCCGATTTTTTTACCGACTTCCAAAAAAAAGAGGAAGTTTTATATTTTTTCTAAGACTAATTTTTGATAATTTTAAATATATTCATTAAAAGCGTATATAACTTTCATACTATAAATGTTAATATACTATGTGACTATTACTATTGCATTATTGACAGCCATCCATTGAAAGACGTATATGGTGGCAGCCCTAGCGTAGGATTTCACGATCAAATATCTCCAGTTGTAAACGGATTTCACGGGTGATTTTTTTTGTGCGTATAAAAAGCTTGTATACCTTTAATTTGTCGATATTTTCGATTGCATTTTTTGTTTGGTTTTGGATTAAAAAAATAAAAACCTAAAAATGAAAACTATTTTATTGTAGGTAAAATATCGACACGGCGGATCAGAAAAAAAGCTTATACCTTATTTAATAGGCTTTTAGGCGGAATACAAAATTTTATTTATTACGCAAAAATTTTGGAGATATATCGATTTTTCACTTCCGGGCCGCAAAAAATAGCTAAACTTTGGTAGCTCGTAGAATAAAAACTATTACGAATTGACACGCGGGTGTTCTACTCTCGCATTTATAATACTAATGCCCATTCAAAATCGAAGAAAAAAGAAAATTTCCGATTTTTCGTCTCCTCCGTACACTGTGCGCTATTTAGATGATTATTTGACAGATCCTTCTGCTCTACGACTTCGATGTAATCTATGAAAAGAAAAGATGGCCGAATGGACTAAAAACTAGAAAGTATTATCATTGATTTCGGCGATTGTTAATTTAATAACACTAAATGACGTTTCTTTGTTTTTTCCAGGTAAGATTTTGCTATAATTTAAATGTAATAATTAAAGCTTTATGTTATGAGGATCCACATATTTTGATTAAAATAAAAACTTTGTTTTTTCCAGAAACCCAATTGTGTTATTATTTACTACGTAATCGTCGAAAATCCTAAGAAGTAGCTTTACATATATTTCAAAGACTAGAAAAAGTATTTCATTTGTCGATGCATTTAATGTTTTAGCTCTCACTTAAATAAATTCTCAACAAATATAGAAAAATATTTTCGGTCTATTTTACACATTTTTGGAGATATTTATACGTTTTTAAGTACTTACTTAAAAGTTATCATTTCTCTAAAAATTAAATACGCACAACAAGAAAGTTTAACACACTTTTCGTTACAACCCTTAAATCCACCCAATTCCCAAACCCTTTTATCTTGGTTACGACGAGCGTTAATCTCTAAAAACTTTGCAAAAACCTTATAGTTGTATTTAGCTTAGCAAAGCAAACTTTCTTTTTTTTAAATTGTGTATTTGGTTAATTTTCAACGTAAACAATCGGATAAGAGTCATTAAATAACAGGAACAAGAAAAATATTTTTTTCTGTACCGGTTTTATATGGTGAAATATTAATTTTTAATTAAGTAATTAAAAAATTAAAAGGACAAAAAAATTTTTGGTAAACTTTGCAAGTTATAGTGTAAAAAAGAAAATGACACCTCAAAAACAAAAATCCATTCACTATTACAATTTTCGGAGGTTAAAACCTCTGGCGACTGCACTATTCCTACATACCTACATACACAGCCAAAATAATCCCACGTTTTAAACTTTTCATTGTATTTTTATGCACCTTTTATGTAAGGACTTTGATGTAATGTAAACAAATAATACAAATCATATGAATCATAAAACAATATGGTCGTATGCAGTTTCAGTGTCACTTCCCACTCGACACCTACATGGAGAAGATTATTTTGACTGTACATGTTATGTGTAATGTTTTCGGATAAGAGTATATTTTTTCTGTGCACGCTCAGAAAGATTAACTTAAAAAGGAGGTTGGCAAGTCGCTATACATTTATTGTCTGACGCTATTCGCAGAGCTTAAAAAGTGTGCGTGCAAAAAGAATTAGCTTAAAAATAATTCAGATGTTAATTTATTAAAATGAAATGGTTATTAAAGGTGAGTGTCCTGAGCCGTGTCCTAAGGTCTTAATCACGCAGAAATTAAACTTGTTATGTAACGGTTAGTTTGGGAAACATAGCGCCTATAACGGTAAAAAAAATTAGAAGTTTTATGAATCATTATAAATTATAATATAGTTTGATAATAAATATTATTATGAAGTAACGTGTCAATACCTTGAATATGATTTTGTCCTTCTCCATATTGTGAGCTGTGACGTTGATGTACCTGAAAAAATAGAACATTATTAGTCAGAACTCAGAAGTCTAAAATATTAGGTTATTTAAATATCTTGTATCCTATATAATCAATAAAAGTAACCGTTAGAAGACACCCAACATCAAATTTCAAGCAAGCCAAAATGGTCGCCCTCAGAAACAATAATGATGATTTAACTTAAATTTAATGACGAGTTTGACAGATCATGTATGGGGGGGTTAAAATCTTCATTTTATTACAGTTGCAATTAATATTCGTCTCTGAAAGAGTGTCAACACGCTCTTTTTATCAAACCAGATCACACAGTTCATTATAAATATAAGCTTTCTCTCACTTTCTGACTATTCTAGAGTCTAGATTCTAGAATCTAGATTCTAGACCATTCTAGAAATTTCTTTAAATACACAGCTGAAGCCATCTAAAATTAGAATGCAATTACAACCTTGCACATCAATCAAAATAATAATAAAGAGTAGACAAAAACACTGAAACATTGTTACGTAATACAAAATTCATCGTGTGACCAATGCGGGGAACGTGTTTATTGAAAGGAAGAATGTCAATTAAAGCTACGCGCACATCGTGACGGGTCGCTGCGGGGTAAGCCGCATTTATCGTACGAGTTTTATAACCCATAGACTAAATGCCCGATTTAAAAGAAAAAAGCACAAATTCTTAGTATTAATATGCTGCAATTAAAGAGCAGCAGAAATTATTTTACTAAAAAAAGACCCATAGAGCCCTCGGCCGTCAAAAATGTTAGGAAAACGCGGCCCGCTCCGCTGCGCTCATAATGTGTGCGTACCTTTGTAAACAAGCGGTCACAATGGACAGGGGACATGTTGATGACAGGATTACGGTGACAGTGACGGTGAGAGCCGAGATAATTGATATCCGATGAGAGAAATTCAGAAGCGAGGTCGGGCTCTCTACATAATTATTATACCGACAATGTAGGCTTTATGATTTTAATTATATTACCTGCACCCGTAGCATGGCTACAGTAGAAATGCGAAAGTATAGACAAACTGCAGAGATAAACTGAAGGTGCCGTTCCGATCTTTACCGCGGCTAGCCACGATCGACATAAAATCAAATATAATGCCACTTTATGACATAGACTATATAGTGGAGGCATTGAAGGTTTTCACCTCCGATTTCGTTGAACCTCCATCGATTTTCATGAAAATTTGTAAGCAGGTGGGGGATACCCTAAGAAACAAAAGTGACATAGTGTCAACTTGCGCTTTTGCCCTGGGGGTGGATGCCAGCCTTTCTGGGGGGTGATTTTTTTTTAATAAAAACAACACCAGAAATCAATAGACACACAAATTTTAAGCAAAATTTGTTATATAAAGTTTTTTGATTAAATCAATACTTTCGGAGTTATTAAAGATCAAAGATCATGTTTTTGCGTGAGAAAAATACGTGTCTTAAAGCGGTTTTTCATAATTAAATAAGAAACTATAGGTTTTTACGAAAAATGTCTAATTACCTAAATTAAAGCCAATAAAAAACAAACTACTTTCTACCCTGAAATACCTTCTCATATTCATTGAAAGTGAGCTTTAGGTGATATATGTATATATATTTTCTTTCGGCGAGTACCTAAGTCTAAGCATTCAAACTTAAATAACGGTAAAACGATGCATTTAATGACATATATTTCATTAAGCAAAGATATACAAAAAATGTTTTTTTCACGATTAAAGGGATGGTTGCTAAAAGGAATGAAAAATTAATCTATACTTATAAAATTACATGTCCTGACTGACTGACTGACTGATTCATCATCGCTGAGCAAAAACTGTTAAAGTTACAGCCACGAAATTTGGTGAGTAGGGTTCTTTTATTAAGTAGACACCCACTAAGGAAGGAATTTTGAAAATTTTACCCCGAAGGGGGTGAAATAGGGGTTGAAAGTTTGAATGAAAGTCCGTCATTTCTTGAGTTAGAAGCATGAAACTTTATTTTTGGATTACTGGTTAAAAATGAATGGACACGTATTTAAGCGTTTTTGGAAATTCTACCCCCAAGGGGGTCTAATCGGGGTTGAATGTTTGAATGAAAGTCCGTCATTTCTTGAGTTAGAAACATGAAACTTTATTTTTGGGTTACTGATTAAAAATGAATGGATACGTATTTAAGCGTTTTTGGAAATTCTACCCTCAAGGGGGTGAAATTGGGGTTGAAAGTTTGAATGAAATTCCGTTATTTCTTAAGTTAGAAACTTGAAATTTTATGTTTGGGCTACTAATTAAAAATGATTGGATACGTGCTTAAGCGTTTTTGGAAATTCTACCCCCCAGGGGGTGAAATAGGGGTTGAAAGTTTAAATTAAAGTCCGTCATTTCTTAAGTTAGGAACATGAAAGTTTATTTTTGGACTGCTGATTAAAAATGAATGGATAGTTATTTAAGCGTTTTTTTAATTCTACCCCCAAGGGGGTGAAATCGGGGTTGAAAGTTTGAATGAAAGTCCGTCATTTCTTGAGTTAGAAACATGAAACTTTATTTTTGGGTTACTAATTCAAAATGAATGGATACATATTTAAGCGTTTTTGGAAATTCTACCCCCAAAGGGGTGAAATTGGGGTTGAAAGTTTGAATGAAATTCCGTTATTTCTTAAGTTAGAAACTTGAAATTTTATGTTTGGGCTACTGATGCTTAAGCGTTTCTGGAAATTCTACCTCCAAGGGGGTGAAATAGGGAGTTGAAAGCTTAAATGAAAGTCCTTCATTTCTCAAGTTAAGAACATGAAAGTTTATTTTTGGACTGCTGATTAAAAATGAATGGATAGGTATTTAAGCGTTTTTGGAAATTCTACCCCCAAGGGGGTGAAATTGGGGTTGAAAATTTGAATGAAAGTCCGTCATTTCTTGAGTTAGAAACATGAAACTTTATTTTTGTGCTACTGATTAAAAATGAATGGATACGTATTTAAGCGTTTCTGGTAATTCTACCCCCAAGGGGGTGAAATTGGGGTAGAAAGATTCAATGAAAGTCCATCATCTCTTGAGTTAGAAACATGAAAGTTTTTTGACGTTTTCGTTTGACGTTTGCTTAAATAGGGTCCCATTTTTACCCTTTGTATAAGGAACCACAAAGAGGGGAAAGCTATCCATCTTTGTTATTATACTATGTTAACGCGGACGAAGTCGCGGGCAACAGCTAGTTATAATATAATTATAAATCATGAATAAAATATTAAAAACATTTATTTTATCAAATGAAACACAATTAGTTAAGCCAGAATGGTAAAATATGCATTTTTTCTATTTTCAACAAAAGGGGTGGATTTCACCCCTAAAATAAAAAAGCGCGATACGAGCGTATGTCACTTTTAAAACAGAGGACTTAACGTACTTAATCCCAAATTTTCATCCAAATCGATGGAGGTTCAACGAAATCGGAGGTTACACCTGATTTTTGCCTTCATTTACTGTACTAATAGTCCTAAAAATTCAAATAAAATCCTATTTTGCATTGTGTTTGTGTTTATAAAAGTGGCATTTTAATTGAATGTTTGAGTTGTGAGTTGAGTTGGAAGAAAGAAAAAATGTAAATCAATTCCCGTGAGATAAAATGTAGCTGAGACCTTTTTTGTTAAAAAAATCCTGGCCTGATGGACTAGGACTAGATTAATGTGTTAAGTTAATTTCCGTGGTAGAAAAATATATCATTTTGTAAAAGAGAAAAAAAAATAGACGGAGAGTCCACAGATAATATTTTAAATTAAAAAATAGCACAGCAAACGATTTTTAAAGAACACATTCAAATTTCCTTTTATAAGCGACTTATTTTGAAGTGTATCTATCTATAATACCTATCTACTGTACTTTCGCGATTACAAAGTAACATTGAAACATGTAGTTTGACCTATATTGAATGCTAATAAGTACTGCAATATACAATGACTCAAATGGACTCGAAAAATCACAATAAGTGTGTAATCTGAAAGACTTCTAGTAACTCTCTATTTGAAACCCATTGTATGTGTAACATGTAAATGAACACAAGCTGTACGTTTAATACATGTAGTAGCGCATCTAAAGACACCTTAAGGGTCAATTCAGACCGCAACGCGACGCGTAGATGCATTTCTAAGGTACTGAATTAACCGATTTCAATTGTGTGAGACGTCTTGTAAATCTGTCAAATCCATACAAATTTAAAAAATGCATTTCTAAATTTGCGTCGCGTTGTGGTCTGAATTGACCCTTAATCTCGCATTCGGGTGGGCAAGCTCGAAGATTCTAAACAGTAAACCGTACATACTACGTAGAGTATAGACGCTACAGTATCCATACTAATATTATAAATGCGAAAGTGTGTCTGTCTGCCTGTCTGTCACCTCTTCACGTCCAAACCGCTGAACCGATTTGACTGAAATTTGGTATGGAGATACTTTGAGTCCCGGGAAAGGACATCTAAGGATACTTTTTATCCCGGAAAAATGTACAGTTTCTCCGCGATTAACGAGTTTTGAGGCAACGGAGTTGCGGGCGCCATCTATGTGATATAATAATACAGTAATAATTATTAATACTGTTTCACATCCATGTTTAAAATTTTAAAAACTTTCAAATACAAATAAGTGAAATAAGGAATGTTTCGAAAAACCATTTAGTATTTGAATAACAATATTGTTTAAATTGGCATCGACATCTCCCATTATGTAACAATATGTTTAAGTAATACGTAGCATTAATCACTGCACATCCGATACACATAAAATGGCAACATTCCTTTGCATATTATTATCGAACATTAGAATCGCTAATCCAAACTGTATATCTAATGACTTGGTCTAACCTTTGCTGACCGATTTTCGGCCACAGAGATCATGGATACAACTAATTATTATAAACCAACGTCACCAACAAATTAAATGTATGCATCACGCTCTTATACCGTGTCATTCCTGTGACATTAACTTACTAATGCCTGTTTCAACCAACCGTTGTCTAAAGCTATTAAGTGTTCCCTAGCGCCCTTTAAGGGCACATATCAGTAGTAAAATTCAAGATTTCACTAATTATTGTGTATCACCTACTTTTATAAAACATTAGTTTTTTTCAAAAATATGTTTGTTCTAATAAGTGATACATGACCCTAAAAGACCGCTAGATTAGCGTAAAAACCGTGCTAAAAACAAGGTTTAAAAATAATTTAATGCATTAAAGGATGTTCTTTTAATGCATTTAATTATTTTTAAACCTCATCACATTGTATCGAGTGAAAAATCTACTGACATAGACCTCAAATGTAACGCAGTCACAACACTCAACAGTAACGGCGCGCAGCAGCATTCAAACTTAGAGACGTTGACTTAAACTCCCATACATTTTCTGTAAAAAAACCTTTTTAAATTAAAATTAAGTAATCATTAAATGCCTCTGAGCCTGCCGATGGGTAGTCTCGTACACACAATTCTGTCTCTTTTGTATGAGAATTCGCAATACAAACTGTATATTGTCTGCATTTGCAAGTTGTCACCATTCGTTCCTAGCTGTCCCTCTGTAATTATGTTTATGACCCGTCTCTGGCGGTTGCCTCATGCGCATTGTGCAACTAACGCTCGCGATGGCGCTTCAGACGTAGATTTCACTTTGCAACATGACAACCATTCAGGATCCAAATTAAATGTAATTAGAGTTGCCAGTATCATCATCGCTGCAGGCAATTTCAATAAATTGGATAAAGAATTTCGGCTTTAATTTTTATCCAACGACAGAAGGAGGTGGGTATTTTTTGTATGTGTGATGTGTTTATTTATTTGGCATATACGCAAAGGCACTACTAAGTGTCTGTTAAGACTTAGTAAAGAGTCTCAAATAGATCTTAGTAATGACTATAATTAGTATCAGATAGAGAGTCTAGCAGAGAATTTAGTTCCGTCAAGTCTGATTATAATATTTATACACATTGGCTTGATACACTGCGAAACAGATCATCAGCCTATGATATAATTTCTCAGGCATTTTATGTAGTCTATACTCTAGAGTCTAGAGCATAACAATCGAAAAACTTTATTCATACAACACACCGACGACGTTAGAATAATATGACAACATAATGACACTTTTAACATTATAATACGTGTAACCTACGCGTGTAACCTATAAGCGCTTAAATCGAGTGCTATAATATATTGTTGTGATTTATAACAAGGGTTGTAACTTATGACACATGCAAACAGTATTGACATACATATTCACGCCTAATAATATGTAGCCTATTTATATACTTAGACTAGCTGTCCCGGCAAACGTTTCTTTGCAATATTATTTTATAAAGTATATCGCCCGTATTATTTTATTGAATTAGTGACTAAATAAGTATGTCACCATGGCAGCGTCCATCGCTATCCCGTGACCCGCGTCGCATAAACAATGGTCGCTCTTTATAGACAAACAATTTGCAATAAAATAAAATTGCGACTATAATTAAAGATCTAAGCTATCCTATCTCTCAAGTTGGAAAAAAGCACACATTAAAAAAAAAACATTAAAATCGGTTAAGTAGTTTAGGAATCCATCGCGGACAAACATCGTGACAGGAGATTTATATATATTTTAACCTTTCATCTGTCACGAACTGTCAGATTTGACAGTTCGTTTTTCGAAAATTTTTCAATTTCCAATTACTCTCATTAAACTGATCAAATTATATAAAGAAATTACCATGAAAGCTATATATACTTTTTATATAATTAGAATTTTTAATAAATAAGCTATTGGTCGCAAATTACACATAGTTTTATGTTTGAAACAAAATACTAAATCGGTGGTCTGCAAAGTAGAAGAAGAACTTTTGATTAGTTAGGGTAAGGCGCCCATTTTGGGCGCTTGACAGATGAGCTAATATACTTAGATATACATTTAACATTTAAATCAGAATTCGGTCACTACTTGTTTATAATGAAATCCTGCAGAAGCGGAAAATATTGCCTGGATTGAAAGTATAATCCTTTCCCGTGGTTTACAGGCAATAATTACAGTTTATTCCATCCAAAATATGTTAAGTCTTGTGTATTCGAAGCCTGCTTTACACTGATAATATAACCTCCTCCTTTTTGGAAGACGGTTAAAAACTAATTAATATCATAATAATATGATAACTGTTCGTAACTTTCGTAATAAGACAGGTATTTTTGCACAAAAGTGTTTCAAAAACTTACTAAAATACTAGCCCGAAGTTCAAAAAGTAATTTCGCACATAACATGAAAAATTTGTCAAATGTTCGAGTACAAAACATTCTGCTGCTTATACTTGGCTTATACCATGGATCATTATTATTGTTACTCAATAGACGCCATATACAAATTATGATTCAGAAGCACAGGTGGGAGCCTGCACAAGTATTGGGCACACTAACACCAACCTCCTCACAGATTAAGGCTTTTGAAAGCTAAAGACTTTTATGGTGATGAACAATTATTATTAACGTTGATTCATTCATTAACCGACTTTTTTTAATCTCTAAAATAATTATTATTATTAACAAATATTTGATCCGACTTCCGTGGTTAAAACAAACGTGTTTTGAACGTTTTTTATTGATGTGACCGTGGAATGGAAAAATATTTCTTGATGATCTTGAAATTTCTCTCCCCCCCCCCCCCCCCCCAAATTAATTTAAATTGAAATGAAGAAAGAATTGCAAGAATACAGTATTTAAATGTATTAATATAGATTTATACAGCATTATTGTAATTCTTTCTTCAAATTCAAATTCTATTACTTAGCATACAATAATAATTAATGTATACAATAGTATAAAAGCTAGGTAGCGTAAGTCACAAGAATAACCTTTGCTAAATACAGTGCTTCGGTTCAATCGAAAGAAAATTCTCTTCCTGAATACATAATTCAAATAGCAGGGTCGTCCAGAAGCTACGTTACCTACTTACATATAATAATAATTATAATGCATTAAAATTCCTTTATTCCGTAATACTTAATTAAATATGTATATATTAATTATTATCTACTCGTATATTTGTTTTTCTTCATAAATATTTCATTAATTTTTAAATTGGCATAAATCAGTATTACGTATCTATACATATAATAAATCTGTAGAAATGTCAATTCTGTACATTAAAGATATTCAAAAAATAATAAGCGGAGGGTGTCACAATATCGCTATAGAAGCCGAAAAGTTAGTTAGTTTTTTTGTCTGTCTGTCTGTCTGTCTGTCTGTCTGTCTGTCTGTCTGTCTGTCTGTATGTTTGTTCCAGCATCACACGAAAACTACTGATCCGATTTGAATGCGGTTTTCGCAGATATATTTGTCTTCTTCCAACTTGACATCTGGTGTATAAAAAAAATTCTCCCCACCCCTCTAAAGGGACGAAAGAGGGGGTCAGATTTTGTATAAGACTTTTGCTTTAACACGAAAACTACTGATCTGATTTGAATGCGGTTTTCACAGATATATTTGTCTTCTTCTAACTTAATATCTGGTGTATAAAATTTTTCCCCCCACCCCTCTAAAGGGACGAAAGAGGGGGTCAGATTTTGTTTAAGACTTGCTTTAACACGAAAACTACTGATCCGATTTGCATACGGTTTTCGCAGATATATTTGCCTCCTTCCAACTCAACATCTGGTGTATAAAAATAAACCCCCCCCCCCCCCCCTCCCCCACCCCACCCCACCCCTCTAAGGGGACCAAAGAGGGGGTCAGATTTTGTATCAAACTTTTTTCTTTAATGGACTTACTTCATATTATTAACTGTTTCCAACTTAACATCTGGTGTATAAAATTTTTCCCCCCACCCCTCTTAGGGGACAAAAGAGGGGGTAAGATTTTGTGTCAACTGATGAAGTAGAAATACTTTAAATGGCAAAACAACGTTTGCCGGGACAGCTAGTTCTAAATAAATGTACATAATATCAAAAACACGTAAGCATTTACTTTCTTAAAATAAATTACAGCATAATATTATTATCTATTTCTAACTTTCTTCATTGCGTATGTAAGTCGAAAATTTATCCAGGATAATAGCAGGCATCCTGTCCCAGGACTCGAAATATCTCCATAGCAAAATTTTATCTCAAATGCATAAAGAGCTAATAGATCACATTAAATATTAGTATGGATCAGTCTGGAATCTAGCAGATCAAGGAAGCGGATTAGTTCTGCGGTTATTTTCTATCTGTAAAACCCTTATTAGGTATAAAGTTTGACCTATAGTGCACATGATATTGATCGGACCACCTGGCACTAGATCCCACGACCTCGCCCGATCTCCTGTTCCCTTCGGTGTATGATCTTGCGCATTACATTGTGACGTCATAATGTTAGGCGTATCCACAATTCTGCATCGCGCTATCAAAGTTTTTCAAACACGATGGTATGTTATGTACGACAGCTGAATATCGTGGGTTCGCTTAGTCGGAGGATCTTTCTTTGGGCCCCTTCGCATATTCCCACGATATTAAAAAGTCTGTGCAAAGTGTTTTTTAAGTACATCAGGGTGAATGTAGAAGGTAATTTAAAAGTAATGTAAAACTTAAAATAACAAATTAAGATATCCTTATTCATTCATAAGTTAAAGATAATGTTATGGTACTTTAACTTAAAAATCATTTTAAACGAAGCTAAGACGATTGCGATTCAATAATATTATGGCAAAGTACCAAAAATGGAAGCCTTTTATCTTCCTACCAATAATTTTAGGAAGGAATTACATAATAATATTGTGATTACCTAATGTAATATTATTGTGAGTAGACTACAAAATACAAAACTTCATCACTTCAATACCCCTAACTGATTTGGACTTACTTTCTACTTGATTGTATCTAGTAGGAAACACTGCGACAAAAACAACACTTTACAATTCGCTATGGATATCGTATTTACTACAACGACGCTTATGTAACGTAAAAGTGTAGAAAAGCCAAAGACGGCTGACAAAGCCAGTGTCAAGCCTCTTCAGATACGGATATCTATGGATTGATAAACACTTATCTCTAAGCTCGTGCCTAAGCTTTAAGCACAGTATAAGTATAAACAAAAGACCAATTTTATACTACATCCCCCAAATTGTAAGCTTATACAGTGTATACGTAATCAAGAGATCAGATAACTTTAGAGAAAAGAAGTCAGAACAATGCAATATCACGTCTCGAGTGTGTAAAACTTTGGGTTGACAATTTCTTCGGCAATCAGAAATCTGATTTTAAATTAGGTATCGCCCTAAATGTGGTAAGCGGGGCCTTTATAAGTTAATTCCCATAAAATTTGTTTTCGAACATCATTGTCCAAATAGATTGAATGCAACTTGACTAAATGCTGGTTACACTGTACTGTAATGTATTTAGCTTCAAGAGAGCTTTAAGTAACCATTTAGACAGCGCTATTTATCATAAAGCGGGGTCAATAGGGAACATAGATTCTAAGAGGAATATTGGAGTATATAATTTATTGCGCGTCTATGTACTTGTACTTCCTTAGATGTAAGTCACGCTCAGATCCCACTTTAAGTAGGGTTAGAACATAAATGGTGCTTTTCGGTATTTTCTACTTATACATAAAAACTTTATTAAAAATTTTTAGCCGTACAGAAAACCTATTGTTTATTATAATAGAAGTCATAATGCTGGCGGTGCAATAAATTCTATAGCAGCAAGTGATCCCAATTATACGTTTGTCGTGTTTCAGACACGGCTTGAAAGCTTAAACAAAATAATATAATAATATATTTTCTTAATATTCACGTTTGAACTATCGGAGGCAAATTCAACGTACGTACGATTATGGAAATTATTCTTATTTGTAAGTAAAATGATCATTATGTTCTTATGTTGTATTTTAAGTGTACTCACTACTCAGTAGCATTCACGTAACGGTGTTTATTTACAGCTGACGCGGACGTAAGAAGATGCTGCGGATGTATCACAAGACAACGCCATTAATTAAAACAGTTCATTTCAAGGTCCAATAATTTTATTTTCCGTAAGTGAAAGTAGATGTAATCTATGTAACATACGCGTATTATCTCGCATTATCTAAGGCCGGAACCCGTTACGCCGGGTGGCATTAAGATATTAATTTATTAGCGGTGCAACGACATTAGCGTTTGCGCGAATTAAAATTGCAATTATACATCATTTATGACATGCGATTCTAGATTTTATGTGTATCCATAATCCATATTCATACTAATATAATATTATAAATGCTAAAGTGTGTCTGTATGTCTGTCTGTTACCTCTTCACGCTCAAACCGCTGAACCAATTTTGATTAAATAAAATTTGGTACGGAGATACTTTTTATCCTGGAAAAATTAACGGTTTCCACGCGATAAACGAATTTTGGCGCAACGGAGTTGCGGGCATCATCTATTGTAATCATAATTTGGGCTTTGTCTATTAGAAACTTTGAAGTTTCTAGTAATTTATGCTTAAACCGCTATACTATCTGCTAAACTGATTTGAATGTTTGGTAAAAAGATATTTCCTAGAGTGCCCCGAAAACGGACAAAAGATTTTTTACAGAAGACATTTGAAAATTGCAGTGCAAAAAACTTAATTTGTCCAAATACGGTTGCGGGTATCATGTACTAGTGAAAATACTCTTAGTAGTTATATAGTAGTATTCACTATGAATCTTATTATTATTACTACGACGCAGGTGTGTCTAGTAAGACTGAAGGTGTGAACAGCATTAAGCACAACGCAACCTTCTATGAGAGACAATATTTTGTCTAATAAATTATTTTGCCTGGAGTTGTGACTTGCGTAGTATAATGCTATACATTTACTTTGGTGCGACACAAACTTTACGAAAATGTCATTGAATAATTTATTAAATATTATTAAATTTTTAAATGTAAAAGATATTTCCCGCAATATTTTAATAAGCGTTAAAGGAAATACTTGCTATGGTACAGTAGATTTTTCCGCAAGAGGCAAGAAAATGAAAAAGACGTAGACGTTCTTTTTCGTGGACTTTTATACTTCTAATTTTATTAAACTCTCTCGTCTTTACTTAAAATCAAATACGACCGCTTTAAAAACGTTACTATATGCATCCCTAAGTGGATATTTTGTAAAGGGTTTTCAAATATATCTTTGTGAATTAACACTGAGCAGTACTACTATTATAGTAGTACTATAATATATTCTCTGATCTGAGGTAACAGAATCTCTTGGCAAAGAAGGCCTTTATGATTAAAACCTCGATAAATAACTAAAATGCTTTTAATAATATACTTGTTGTTTTATTGACATATAATTAGCTGGAGTGTACATGAATTATTTTTTACGAGCATCAAGCATAGTATAAAATATACAGTAGACAACCTTTATTTTTGATCGCCCGACTTGGGCACACCGCACACGCACACATCAAACTGTTATTCAAGTAAATCTAAGCAGCAAAACAATTCAGTGCCTCGTACCGCACGCGTGCACGCGTAAAACTTGCCTCAATGTTGAGCAAGTTTAATTTCAAGAAAACGGCGGAGTTACGCTACTGTATATATTTATATTGTGTATCAAGACTGGCACAATAAAGTTTCCTCATGTTCAATGTCAGTGGCGCCATATTTTAACATATTTTAATACAATAATTAACGTTACTTCTGTGCTGACGATAGAGTCGGACAAAGGATCATGATTCGTGACCTCTATCATTTAATAGCCAGTATACAACTAAATATAACCCTTTTTTTATTTAAAAGAAAAACTTATGCACCTTAAATGGGATTATATGTTCGAGCCAATCTCTAGTAAAAAATGTTCTATGGCGTTATGGGCTTAAAAAAATGAATAATAATAATACTTAATATTAACATGAATTTTTATATTTTGATACAAAAAGGATATAGACGAATAGCCCATAGAAGATTCGAATTGCATTTATAAAAAAAAGTAGTAACATAATATTGTTGCATGTCGCGCCAACCGCCAACCGACGTTAGTTTTAAAGTGTAATCAAATTTTTCATATTTTGCTTCGTATCTATTTAGGTTTCAATGTGAGATTCTGACTCTCAATTTTCCACTTGCTAATAAAATTATAACGTGATGCCGGCATTACAAATTATTTTAAGCTATATGTTTCTTGTTAACGTATCCATTTAAAATGTCAGATTCGTGAAGCATGATCCTGACAACCGAATATTAAATACTTCCAAACTGTACACTTAAAATTGAAATTTTCAATTAAGTTAAGACTTCATCCTCTGACCTCTATGAAACTATGAAAACTCGACCTCGACAAAATTGGTTTTCATGTATGTCCCTATTCCTATACGTCATGCTTAGATCTAAGGGATTTTTATGTGGCGGTGATGTGTTTAAAAAATACAAGCGGGTACGTGTGAATCCGCTACATGACTATACAAAGTGTAACAAAGCAATGTGATAATGTTATAGCCTTTTTATAGAGTTCACTGTGTGTGTGCAGCACTGAAAGAGCAACTTTTTCTTTTGTATCGACCAATTAATGACGCTGAGGAGCTTGTCCATACAAATCACAAAAAAATTGCTCTCAGCGCTGCGACTTTCACGATGAATTCTATAAATGGAACACATACACACCACAAGTATTATAACTTTATTTCGTTGTTTTGTTTGTTTGTAACCGCAAGGTATGAAATGGCCCTACTCTTTAATTTCATGCTTGCCAAGTAATAAAGTTGTAACAATTCCCATACATAATACTAGTTATATTAAACATGTTGGCTGGTTTTAATGTTATATATCTAAACGTCGGGTATTTATCAGCGTCATTTCGTCTCGACCTTGACCCGCGGTAAGAGATTCGTCATTTACATGAAAAATACTAACCACTCGAATATGTGAATATGATAAATGTCTAAATGTCACTAGAATATGTCGCTAGGAGTGGGAGCTAGACTTTCGATAATTTGTATTTATTCGATTTCTAAATATTGATAAGGTTCTATTTATCAAACTTTGTCACTTGACAGAGTGTTTGTATATAAATTCGCATTGACTATTTTGTTAAGTATTATTCTAAATATAATAATTAAATCAGGAAAATTTCTAATAATAATAAAACAATCAAAATAATAAGGTAACATATAATATATGTGGCTATGAACCAAGCAGCGAAAGTACCAACAAAAAAGTGAAGTATTGAATTTAACAATATTTTACAATAATAGCCCGACTCTTCTCATTTGGGAGTTATTTGAACATTAATTAACGAAGATGATGAATACGCCAAGTGCCAACGGCGATGATGATGAACAAGTAACATCAAGGCGAAGAGCTCTGTACGCACCGGCCGCGCGGGCCGATTTCTAACCGTTCTGGTTCACGGTGCGGACTGTAGAAATGACCTCGGGGACGTCCATTAACTGCGTGAGGCATTTTTGAGGAGTTTTTGATCCCCTCTCCCTTCTTGGTGATATTTCATAAGATTTTCCCCATCTCGCGCCCACCTCCCCTAATCTCACGCGAGATTTTCGAAATCTCTATCTTTGGATGTAAACATTTTGATTATTGAAATAAGTAAACTTCATATTTTTGTCTATGACTAAGACAATTTTTTCGAGACTGTCACGAGGAGACAATTTTTTTACCCAATTTTACACTTTTTTGACTGGATAAAACTACGTGATTTACTTTTTTTATGAAATAAGGGGGCAAACGAGCAAACGGGTCACCTGATGGAAAGCAACTTCCGTCGCCTATGGACACTCGCAGCATCAGAAGAGCTGCAGGTGCGTTGCCGGCCTTTTAAGAGGGAAGGGTACTAGGGGAGGGTAGGGATGGAAGGGAAGGGAATAGGGGAGGGTAGGGAAGGGAATAGTGTAGGGAATTGGGCCTCCGGTAAACTCACTGACTCGGCGAAACACAGCGCAAGCGCTGTTTCACGCCGGTTTTCTGTGAGAACGTGGTATTTCTCCGGTCAAGCCGGCCCATTCGTGCCGAAGCATGGCTCTCCCACGTATAATTACGAGTAAAATTTACTACGAGTTACATCCTCCCTGTCCCCTAAGTAAGATTTGGAAATACCTAGCTTGACCCCATCTTCCCCTAGAACACCTAAAGTAATTAACGGACGCCCCCTTACGTCAATATGTTCACTGTCGAAGAACGAGTAATTGGGAAGGGATATCCATCCTTAATGACGATTTAATAGCTCCCGAATTTCAGTTACGGTTGTTAGTTTTATAAGCGGTAATGTCATGCATTGGCATGACATTACCGCTTATAAAACAAATTATTTGTTTCATAACTTACATTGGTAAGTTATGAAACAAATAATTTGTTTTTAATCTAATGTTAAACGCTGTAATCCGACAGGTGACTTTACTGTTCACAAAGCCTAGATGTTACTTGTGCTATTATTGTGAATCTTTTGACACCAGCACCCGCAGCATAGGCTACAGTAGAAATACGAAAATATACACAATAAAATAAGCTTATTCTTCAAAATTTGTATACTCAGATCAGCACCCGTAGCATGGCTACAATAGAGATACAAAAGTATAGACAAACTGCAGAGAGAAACTGAAGGTGCCGTTCCGATCTTTACCGCGGCTAGCCGCGATCGACAAAAAAAATCAAATATAATGCCACTTTATGACATACACTATAGTCCTAAAAATTCAAATAAAATCCTACTTTATGATGTGAACTAATAGTCTATGTCATACAGTGGCATATTAATTAAATTGTGGTCGATCGCGGCTAGCCGCGGTAAAGATCGGAACGGCACCTTCTGTTTCTCTCTGCAGTTTGTCTATACTTTTGTATCTCTATTGTAGCCATGCTACGGGTGCTGATCTGAGTATACAAATATTGAAGAATAAGCTTATTCATCAAAATCGGGCCATTCTTACAGCTTACACAGACTCCGTCTTAATCAATTTTACTTTTTTACGACGACAAATATCCTTTTAAAATTAACGTACTTATTAGTTGAATAAAAAATATAACATGTACTAAATAGCTAAAAAAAGTATGCATAGATCCAGGGCCCCCGCTACCATATTATGTGCAATGTGTGCAATGCACACGGGCGCCATCCTCTAGGGGCGCCAAATCGCCATCTTTAGGGGCGCCAAAACCAAGGACCCAAAAAATTTGCCTAAAGGGGCGCCAAAATCCTTTTTTGGCACACAGGCGCCAGTAGCCCTTACGGGGGCCCTGCATAGAACCTTTTCCATTTTGTGTAATCACTATGATGTAGAACAACCATACATACTGCAAAAAATTGAACCTGCTTTAATATATTGAATCGACAACCAAGACAACACTCTTACCACTGAACTACAAAGTCAGTGATATCATACTAAATGATTTAATACAGTATGCGTAAATGTCAGCAGCTCGTGATGCAAAGTAATGATCATTACAAACACTGTAAAAATATAATGCCCGTTAAGAGGTAAGCGATTAATGATTTAATTTCAATGTTATTATAAAAAAATATAAACATTAAGCATGCTAAGACACCCATGATAGTGTTTTATCAAAAAAGCTAAAATCTTTATTCTATCTTTTTGGTCTTCAAATTACTCATAGACGAACAAAAAGACACTCATACAGTTTTACCAGAAAAAGAAAAAAAATCAATCTTTTACTTCTTTCAAATTATTTAAAGGAAAAAAATTGGTGCTATATGTAATGTATACCCAATATGTATTATCAAATAATATTATTTAATATAGATTATAATAAAATAACGTTAATTTTGATGCAGTTGATAGTTCTATGTTATACATAACATAGGTACATCTTTAATGTTTGCTTTTTGGGATGGCCGCGCGTACAAAAGACTTCAACGCGCGAGCACCATTACTTATTTCGAAACTTAACCATTATTTTAACCACAAACGTTGGATTAAACCATTACCGATGGTGGGCAATAACCACAAATGTCATGAGTTTATACTTGATTGTTATTTGCTTCATCTGTGTTTCGACTGAACTTAATAATACGAGTATAGGTTTAGTTTATTACCGTAATGTTACCTAATTTTGGTTTTCAACTATTTGATCCGTCTTTTTTTAGTTAACAAAATTACCTTTGTATAGTAATTATACCTATGCATTCTTGTACGAGGTATTTTTACGTAAATGTTAATTGTAATTGTACCTAAATTACGTAGATTAATTAGGTAGGTACAACATATATTTTGGTTTCAAAATAGTTAAATCTAAAACACACACTTATTTTACTTGTGCAATGTAATTAAATACAATAAGAATATTTTATTCCAATAATAGATGAATAATTGTGTTAGTTAACAGTCAATTAAAGTTTATTTTCGCCAACAAACAGATTTTATGCAGTTTAGTAGTTTTGAGATTTAAGTCACTATGTACGAGTTAAATAAAATTCCTTAAATAAAGAACCTAAAGGCTTTTGCATTAAAATGCAGACGCGCTACCTAGTGCATGCCTATCGCCTAGTTAGGATCGGAGATGCGGCAACAAATTCTTGAGCAACTCAAAGTTTTTATCTTTACAGGTATGTCCAATAGTCATTTATCATGATTACCATCATGTTGTATTAACTAAATTAAGTAAAAAACGATTCTTATTTCGTTTTTAAGTCCTGATCGAAGAGCGAATATACTTGAATTCACACCCTCACCATTTGTAAAATAAACATAACTAAATCTTATATATAAAAATGGATTTTCAAATGTGTTAGTCGCGCTAAAACTCGAAAACGGCTGAACGGATTGGGCTGATTTTAGTCTTAAAATATTCGTAGAAGTCCAGGGAAGGTTTTAAAGTGACACGAAGTTCACCGGGAGAGCTAGTCTTATATGTATATAAAAATGGATTTTCAAATGTGTTAGTCGCGCTAAAACTCGAAAACGGCTAAACGGATTGGGCTGATTTTAGTCTTAAAATATTCGTAGAAGTCCAGGGAAGGTTTTAAAGTGACACGAAGTTCACCGGGACAGCTAGTCTTATATATAAAAATGGATTTTCAAATGTGTTAGTCGCGCTAAAACTCGAAAACGGCTGAACGGATTTGGCTGATTTTAGTGTTAAAATATTCGTAGAAGTCCAAGGAAGGAAGGACAGCTAGTAAACAATAAATAATATATAGACTTAATACACTAATCGTAAGTGGGTAAAAATACCCTAAAAATCATTTAACACACCATCAGAACTCATATTATACCAATCTAAAAAACTTACTTTGAAGTCCGCGAACGTATTATCGTAATTGCACTGTGAACTGTTTACACGGTTGTCATGGCAACGCGAGGTGAACCAAGATGGCGGCGTGCGCGCGCGCCGACTGCTGCCGCGGACTGTCGGCCACCACCCTGCAGAAAGCGAGAGGACCAGCTCCGGCAGGTTTTTTCGCGAGGACACACGATCATCTCGCTGGTATGCTGCCGGAGCAAGTCGCAAATCTAATGTTTATCAGCTTAGTATACAATTGTAAATTGATTTATGTAAGTACAGGTCTTTTTTTTTGCAACGACCAGTGATAGCTCATCTCACTGTTATGCTAGTATACTGGCATCTTAATGCAGTCCCTAAAGTATAAAATATGTTTTAGTAAAGCAGAAAGCTTAGTATTTAATAGATAATATTGATTTGTAAAATAAAGTTTTTTCACGAGGACAAACGATAGCTCATCTCACTGGCATCAGGCATGCCAGCATGTAACATTTCTGCCGCGTAAATATCTTTTCATACAAATCATGACTCAGAAAATTACGCTCGTGTGAATCAAACAAGACTTTTGTATGAAACTGAATGCAGCAGAATTCTGCCGAACCGAAATATTGTGACTCACAACTCACAAATTACCTACGCTCGTTTGGCTACACCCGGTTAATTTTTTTTTCGTGGGGACACACGATCATTTTGATGGTGCTGGTGTAGTGTAGTCGCAAAATAATGTTATGTTTGCAGCTTAGTATAAAAATTACAATATTATATTTATTTACATTTGAGGGTAAGAGACGTTGTTTGATAGAAATTAATGAAGAATCATACCTCTTGTTCGTTTTATCGTTAATTATTTTCAACCCGCAAAACATACATTTAAATGAAATAGGTGCATGGGCGTAGCGAGGTACGGGCATGCTAGAAGAGCGATCGGTCGCTAAAAAGCTCAAGAGTTAAGTGGTGAGAGGGGAGGCATTCAATCCCAGTTCGCTCACTCATATTTTGTTCTATTTGTGGTTCTATTGTGAGATTCTCATATGTTAAAAATTACGAATTCGAAGTTTATAGTCCGCGCGGAACTAGTTGGCCGCGCCTTAGGTAGGGACAGGGGTGAGGGGGCTTGCTGCTCGCAACGCACATGAGATTAGACAGTGACGACCAATCTCGCGATATCGTGAACAATAATATAATTTAATTATTGAAAAGAATAAATTAAAAACAATTGATCAGTTTTATATTCAAAATTATTGACATCGGCTTTCCGTTTTTTAAAAACCTATGCACTTTAAATATTATTTCCTTGGATTGTCTTTTTTATCGGTGCACTCATCTTGCTATTGCAATCTCTTGTGCGTTTTGTCTAAACTAGCCAGAACTGTCAACATCAAGCGCCCCCGCCTCTCCGTTCCACCGCTCACATACGTTACCTATGGCGCGGCCAACTAGTTCCGGATTATACTCCCCCCCCCCCCAAGACCTATGGCCCTCCCTATATCGAATCCTGGCTACGCCCATGAATAGGTGTGTCCTTCAAAATATTTTTGTTAACTATTCGTAGTAACAAAACACCTATATTTCAGCATAGCAAAGCCTATTGGAATCAGTCGTAATCAATGCACATTGTCCAGTTTTGAATAGCAGCAACCTTCCCCTTGAGCTGTCCAACAAATTATATAAACTTACATTATGTTACATATAAGCCAGCGTAACGATCGCAAATGATGTAACAGCCATGTTTTGAGCATCTCTGTTGTGCTTAGGGACCATCCATAAAGTACATTATACAATTTTCACGATATTTAGAGTTTAGACACCCCCCTTCTCACAGGTGGTCACATATTTTGTCACCCCTCCCCTCCCTAATTTGACGTCACAAAGAATCATGGCCAAATTTGTATAGGAGCTGGACTCGACTTTTATTTTTGATGTCCCAAAATAAACTATAGTTAGATTTGGTTGTTCTTATGCTCTAAACATAATTCCGTTTGAGAATTATGTCTAAATAGCCACGATTTTTTATAATAATTAATAACGTTTACAATTATTTTGAGGTTAGACTTAAAAACTACCTTTTTCCCGACTGTGGTGTAGGCTACAAGTGTATATTCGGCGATGTCGTTTCTAATTATTTCAATTTTTCCTAGAAAATAAAAATTTCCCAAAAAATAGAACGAATGCGAATGATCGCCGGCTGTCATAACATAACGAAACTAAAATATATTGATCTTTTTTTTGTGGCTATTTATAGACACATTTCTAATGATTTTCGATGCCTTAAAATATTAGGGAATTTTTGCTACTAATGGCATATCGGGACGCCACCGCCCACCTGGTACGATTTGGCCATTGTTGCTTGCGGTTTGACTTTTGTTTGTTTATTAGGTACTGGCACCAGTAGTCAGCCTTTTAGTGGAAAGCGCAAGTTTAAATGTGGATAGAAAGTTATTTAAAATAGTAATCAAAAACCTTTTGTACTCATTCACTTAATTATTTATCAAACTTTGTTATGAAATTAACATATAAGATAATTTTTCATAAGAAGTATTGAAAATAAAGTATTTTTCAAAATAAGGCACATTTCCCCAGTACTCAGCCGTCACAACCCAGTTCTCGGCCAAATAGCTACCAGTATTCAGCCTCTCCTTAGATGGGCCTCAAAAGAGACCTATGGAACGGAAACAAATAAACAATTCATGTCTGGTCTCTGACAATGCTAAAAAACTAAGAAATTACTTGGTAGGTAGGTGCTTCATAAATCTATACATATAATAAATCTGTAGAAATGACGATTCTGTACATTAAAGATATTCAAAAAATAATAAGCGGAGGGTGTCACTACATCGCTATACAAGCCAAAAATGTGGTCAGTTTTTTTGTCTGTCTGTCTGTCTGTCTGTATGTTTGTTCCACTATCACACGAAAACTACTGATCCGATTTGAATGCGGTTTTCGCAGATATATTTGTCTTCTTGCAACTTAACATCTGGTGTATAAAATTTTTTCCCCCCACCTCTCTAAAGGGACAAAAGAGGGGGTCAGATTTTGTATAAGACTTTTGCTTTAACACGAAAACTACTGATCCGATTTGAATGCGGTTTTCGCAGATATATTTGTCTTCTTCCAACTTAACATCTGGTGTATAAAAAATTTTCCCCCACCCCTCTAAAGGGACGAAAGAGGGGGTCAGAGTTTGTATAAGACTTTTGCTTTAACACGAAAACTACTGATCCGATTTGCATACGGTTTTCGCAGATATATTATTTGCCTTCTTCCAACTCAACATCTGGTGTATAAAAAAACTTTTTTCTTTAATGGACTTACTTTATATTATTAACTGTTTTTCCAACTTAACATCTGGTGTTACATAACATTTTTCCCCGCACCCCTCTTAGGGGACAAAAGAGGGGGTAAGATTTTGTATGCTGATGAAGTAGAAATACTTTAAATGGCAAAACAACATTTGCCGGGACAGCTAGTAAATTAATAAATTAAGCAGCGTAAGTTACTGATGGCTGAACACTGGGTATACCTCACCAGTACTCAGCCGTGGTTCGACCGTATCTAGTTAGGCGGCCAACTACTGGTTTTTATATGGAATTTTGTATGACCAGTACTCCGGCGGGGGTGGCCGAACACTAGATAATGTACAAGAAACGCATACCCAGTAATCAGCCACCTCATTATTTAAATAACTATAAGGAAACTGTTCTATAACTCATTTGATTTAGACATAAAAACTGTAATAACAATATGTTTTAATAAAACATGATACAAAAGTTAATAAGAAATCACAATAACTCACCTTTTTGTCGGGCACTTCCCACTAAGAAAATTTTGGCACGCACGCCGCATCTTGGTTCGACTAGTGACAACGTCGAATTGGAATCAGATTACCATCACTTGCAGCCACTTAGCGTCATTGTGACGTTCTGAACTGACCAATAAGAAGGCCAAGCTTTTTTTAAAGTAATTTGATTGGTTAATTTGCAATAGAACGCTATTTCTATAGGTTTTTAGCTGGAAAAGGCTGACTACTGGTGTGGGGCTGACTACTGGCGGCCTTACCCTATAGAGAGCAATTTGTTTTTAGATTAGTATGGGCAAGCGCGACATTCTTATGAATTTGCCCATACAAAAGATTAAAAAGTTGCTTTTTCTGCACTGCTACTTTCACATTAAACCCTATACAGGTGACCATCTAAAGCAGTATATTTGTATAAGGGCCACAAACACGTTTCGGTCTTGGTGTCACGCACCAAAATTTCCACGGCGACTGTGCACTATTTTGCTGGTAGGCGTGAATTTAAAAAATATTTTACGTCACGTGGGCCACTGATATATAAAGTCCTGGCGGCGGCGCGGCGAGCCGCATGCGGCCCGCCGGCCGCAGGTTGAGTATAGCTGATCTAAAGTGTTATCACTTTGTTTTATTTTTCCCCTTAAACCATAAAGTTAATATACCTAGCGGAATAGAGAAACAAAAGCCAGCAGCCTTATTTCCGAAACTGATATCCGATTTTTTACACTTTAGGGCTGCCTTCACATTACGTCGCCAGTGGTGCGGCAGCCGCGCGGTAGCCGCGCGACTTCCATACTAAAACGAGCCGCGCGGCAGCCGCGCGACTCTCTTTTGTATGAAGTCGCAAGCAGTGCGGCTGCAGCGCTGCTGCCGCACTGCGACGTACCTAATGTGAAGACGCTCTAGAAGTTTAGACATCTAAAATAGCTCTATTTTAGATGTCTAAAGTGTCAAAAATCTGATATCAGATTGATATTAGTTTCGGGAAGGCTGCTGAGCAAGTGAGATGTCACTGCGTGGTAAAAAGAGACGTGTAAATCGTGTGATACATGACAGCAGAACTCTTTTTTTGACGTCCAGTCGGCACTTATGGGCACGTTGACAATTTAATCTCATAGAAAGATGCTTGTGTAAGTGAATACGTACACATATTTTTAGGGTTCCGTGCCCAAAGGGTAAAAACCGGACCCTATTACTAAGACTTCGATGTCTGTCCGTCTGTCTGTCCATCTGTCTGTCCGTCTGTCTGTCTCCAGGCTGTAACTCAGGAACGGTAATAATTAGAGAGTTAAAATTTTCACAGATTATGTATTTCTGTTGCCGCTATAACAACAAATACTAAAAACAAAATAAATTAAATATTAAAGGGTAAAAGGCTCCCGTACAACAAACGTGATTTTTTCGCAATTTCTTGATCGATATTAATGATGGCAACAGGTAGGCACCTGAAATGTTCAGAAAATACTCAATTGTTTTTATACTTTAATAATTAATAATAAAATTTAAATAAAATAAATAACTAAGGGGGGCTCCCATACAAAAAAAAACAATTTTTGCCTATTTTTGCTCTATAATGGTACGGAACCCTTTGTGCGCGAGTCCAACTCGCACTTGGCCGATTTTTTATTACACACAGATGTAAATCAATTTCGGTTTTGTTTGACAGCTCGAGATTGTTGCTCTATTCCGACGTCCCAACACAGACGTACGAGGTAGTGGACGCAGCTGCAGCTCCTACCCACAAAAAAATCGGCGGTAGGTATAAAATTATTATTAAAATAAAATATCTATCATGAATACACTTTTTGAACGTCATAGAAAGAACATAGATACTAAGATGAAGAACCGTATTCTACTGTACTCACACCCAGGGCCCCCGTAAGGGCTACTGGCGCCTGTGTGCAAAAAAAGGATTTTAGCGCCCCTTTAGGAAAATTTTTTGGGTCCTTGGTTTTGGCGCCCCTAAAGATGGCGATTTGGCGCTCCTAGAGGATGGCGCCCGTGTGCATTGCACACATTGCACATATGGTAGCGGGGGCCCTGCTCACACCAGCTCTGGATTTATGTATATTACAGCATCCTATGTGGCCTGCTAGAGGGGCGTGAGCGTCCTAGGATGGCGGCAGATTTCGTACATAGGGGCGGCAAAATTAAAGTGGCCTATAATCTATATAGTATACCCTTCAAAAAATATAAATCCGGCGCTTCTCCACACACGTTGTGAGCCTACACCACGACAGTCGACAATAACTCCGAATATGATATGCTCCTAGTACCTAGACTAGCTTCAAGGTACCTGCCTAAATCAGTCATCAGGATACACAATACGATAAAAAACTATTTAAAACAAATAAGCGAAAATGAATGCAAAATAAATAAGGTGCATACTGTATACATACTCGTATACATATTATATAAGTAGCGCAAAGTACCCTACGTACATTAGCTAAACGTAGGTAACTTGGCAGCCATGCAGTTATTATCATACAAGGAAAGCAGAAAATGATTTTCTGTATATTTAAGGCTGCCTTCACACTAGCGTTTGTCAAGCGTAGGCGTTCGTTGAACGTATGCACAGTGCAGACGCCGCGACAACGCGGCGCGTGCGTCTCGTTGTCGCCGCTTCTCTACTGGAAGTTGGAACAATCAGTACCGAGTACGCTGCGCTAGCGCCGCGTACAAATTGTTCCTGAAGAAATTGTGTAACGTCTGCGCCGCGCTAGCGCAGCGTTTAATTAATTCTGCAGAGGCGACGCACGCGCCGCGTTGTCGCGGCGTCTGCGCTGCGCATACTTTCATCGAACGCCTACGCTAAACAAACGCTAGTGTGAAGGCAGCCTAAGAGCCCCCGCAGACTACAGACTTTTAGTCGGCCGATAGTACTTTGACCAAATTGGGGTTTCAGTACATTATTATCGGCCGATACAAATCGTTTAGCGTGCGCTGCACTTTCATACATCTTCGTACCTACTGATTAAGCTTTCGATAAAACTAGCGGCCGACTAAAAGTCTGCAGTCTGCGGGGGCTTTAATTAGCCTAGGTAAACCACGACAAAATCTTTAAAACAATGAAAATTGAAAATATTTCGCAATAACTTAATAGGTATGTATTACTATTTACTCTGGTTAACAAGTGCCATTTTCGTCAAAACCTTATCTCATGCACCTAAAATTATGATTTTAGTCTCATTCGATTTGGAATACCATCTAGAACATTCTATCAAAATTCCAAGAGGGGCTGGAAAAAAATGCAAAAGTTATAAACAATTAAGTAAACATAAAAAGAAGGGTTTGGTTTTTTGTCATATTTCGAAAACTATATGAGATAATTAAAATTTGAAAATAGACCCTTAAAGAGCAGAAAATTTCCTAAAAACAATCATAGATCCTGGAAACTTATTAATAATCCTTATAGCTTTAATTGAGCGGCGAAAACAACGGTAAAAACGCGTGGTTTGGGTTTCGAGTGATTTGCCGCAATCTGCTACGTGAACTAAAAAAATATTTTAACTGATTAAATATTAATATTACGGAATAAAAAAAATAGTACTAAGTATATATATCAATAAACAATAATCCTATTGAATATGTCTATTCAGTACCTATTTTTTTATTTATGTGTTTCTTTATATATTTAATCAGTTAAAATATATTTTTTAGTTCACGTGGCAGATTGCGGCAATTCACGCGAAACCCGAACTACGCGTTTTTACCGTTACTTTCACCGCTCAATTAAAGTTGTAAGGATTGTTGATAAGGTTCCAGGATCTAGGATTTTTTTTTTAGGAAATTTCCTGCTATTTTCAAATTTTGATTATCTCATATACTTACTTAGTTTTTGAAATATTATGAAAAAACCAAACCCTTCTTTTTATGTTTATTTAATTGTTTATAACTTTTGCATTTTTTTTCAGCCCCTCATGGAATTTTAATAGAATGTTCTAGATGGTATTCCGAATCGAATGAGACCAAAATCATAGTTTTCGGTGCATAAGATCAGGTTTTGACGAAAATGGCACTTGTTAACCAGAGTATATTAACATTATTTTGTTTCTACACTATTTGATGAGACCCGCGCGTGCGGCGGGCATTGTTCTATTTTACTTTCCGCCAGATCACTTTTCGACCTTATCATCATAGCAATGAGACCAGAATTTACAGCGAACTCAACTGTCCTCGTAAGATAGGGAACAAATATTGTGTTCTAAAAAGTGATATGTCGCTGTCGTCTGAGCCAGTGACCTTTCTATCTTGGAACTGAGGAGTATGTTGTAAAATGTCTAGAAAGGGGGACAAGCAAAATTATCAGTCAACGACATTAAATTAGTCTCGGTGTTCGGATTATTGGCATTTCTATTTCGGCATGGATTAGAGAGTAGACATAGTACGATAAAAGTAACTAAACAAGCGGCAGCACAAGTTGTAATAATTTCTCCAGACGCCATTTTAATTTTACTGAGTTGTGACGTCATAATATGTGGTAGAAGATTTCAAATACCTACGATAAAAATATTTTTAAAAAATCTAACTTTTTATAAACAGTACATCACTGGTGCGAATATTTGCATACAGTCGGTTTTTGCTTCATTTGCACATTATGAAATTAATGTTGATAAAAAATAGTACTTACTTAATAAAAAGCAAAAATTATAGAATACACTTTATTTCATAACCTAAATACTAAAGTTACAATAATTATTGAGTTTGCAAACATAATAAAATTACTAAGTATCAAATATAAACGAGTCCATATAAAAAAGTACCTGTACAATTCGTTAAGTCTATATAAGAAAATATATGGCTAATTCATCTAACTGGTTAAAACATAAAACCGAAAGACAGTACATGCTTAACAAAATGAATAATTAATAAAAATGGGTAGTTAATTATTAACAAAACTAAAATTTAATTAAAACAAATGATATGACGTATTCTTGTGGCGATCGAAAACAAATTCGACTCGCTGGGTGCCCCTCAAATGCAGTTCTGTCTATATTTACATTTTCGACTTTTCAAGCTAAAGAGTTGTGTGATCCAAATTAAAAACATACAATTTAAATATAATTTCATAATTTTCCGTCGTTGCAATATAGAACAAATCTACATTTTGAGGCGACTAATAAACAAAAACTAAAATTAAATCACATTGTAAAGCAGACTTATTGTTAGTAGCTAAAAAAATATAATGACCAAGTGTTAGTAAAATATTATAAAGAATATAACATACATTAAAATTAATTTAGAATACCATACATTTAAAATACAATATCATATACAAAATCTACATTTCTATATACACATAGCACCAATGTTAAATTTTTATCAAAATCGTTAAACAGTGTTAACGACTTGGTCAAAGCACTTGGCTACAAACTGTTCCTTATCGTCTAACTCGTGAACATCGCCGTGGTGTCGCATCATCGCCTCCTGGAGGGCGTTCAGGGCTTCCGATGTGAACCGCTTGCCCTTCAGTTGTGTGATGACCGAGGCCTCTCCGTAGAAGCCGGACTCCATGAGGCCGTGGGGTATGTTGAGGGTGACGTCGCTGATGATGCCCTTCTCCACGGTACACGAGATGACCAGCTCCTGGGTTGCGGAGTACACCTTGGAGGGTTCGAGGAGCTCAGCCGGCACGGGGAACTTGCGGCTGACGGTGAATAGGGGCGTCCGACCGAACGACCAGTCCCAGGTCTGCAGCCCGCTGCGTATTTCGTCCAGGCCTGATGAACAAATAAATAACAGTTTAAAAAAACTAAAAAGATTTTCAGTCGAAATGGTCAGATGATAGGTACATGAAACATGACCAGGCAAAAACCTCCTCCTTTTTGGAAGGTAAAAAACCACTACAAATATGGTGATAATAATGTGCTTGCTTAGTAAAATAACTTGAGGACATGAAAATTTAAATCTCATTCAAGATACAAGATATTTGTATAGTAATGCCAAAATTAAGTTCCAATTAATAATAATAATAATAAACATTTATTTAACAAACACTTAGCAGACTTATTAGAATTTATAATGAGCTCAAATTACCAGATTCTAAATATTGTACAAGTAACAGCTTCATTTACTTATTTAACATTTTACTGTATTATTGAATAGTAAATAAAATTTAAATATCAATTTTAAATATTGACTTGTTCATAACATCACATTATTAAATTTTACAATATTATGCTTGTTTGTCAAGTGTTGTATACACTTGACAAACAAGCATAATATTATTATTTCAAACACAAAAATATTCTCATCATTCTTTAATAATTATACAGCTTTTAAAAATATTTAACACGTTGTATAATATATGTTACGCTCAAAGACCGAAAATGCTCAGTGAGCAAAAAAATGGCTCACAACGCGTTGTGGTCATAGTCATATTGCGCACACACTTGGGCACTATAAAATAACTCCTGCGTAACTGGCCTGGTTTCATTGAAACCAGAGTGCTCTTTTGTATTGCGCACACTCTTGGGCACTATAAAATTACTCCTGCGTAACTGGCCTGGTTTCAGAACGCGTCGTGGCCGTTTTCATTAGGGCCACAGCCCACAACACGAATTCGCGTCGTGGCTGTTTTTAAATACTCAGAACGCGTCATGGCTTTTCTCGATTACCAGAACGCGTCGTGGCCGTTTCACTATGACCACAACGCGTTGTGAGCCATTTTTTCGCTCACTGAGCGTTTTAGGTCTTTGAGTGTAACATATATAAAATAAAGGTATACAAATAATGTTCAACACACCTGGGAACCACTCATCAGTGGGATTCACGAACTGGAAGCCTCTCTGTTTTGAGATCAGGGATTCGCCGCCATCCTCGAGAGACAGAGCTCGTGTCCGCAGGTACTCGTAGCCGATGGTGGTCTGCAGGGTGTCCACGGTGACCTTGTTGTCCACATCCGCGAGGTTCACCACCGGGGACGGCGTCGACGGCGTCGCGTTTGTCTGTATGCCATGCTAAATAGAATTAGGCGCTCTTTACATGTGTATGGAAGGAGGGGTCAGGTTGTTAGTTGTAAACGTTAGTCACACAATCAACAATGTAAATGAGAATTATAATGATGTGACATGCATAAAACAGACAATGTTATGAAGTTTGAGAATAAAGAAGTGGAAGGTAATTTTGAATTACTTTTTATAGTTGCACATTATTGGGATATTGAATATTATACAGGAATAGAATTATAATATAATTCTGGTGAGCCAAGTTGTACATGATAGGTTGTTATCTGAAGTTGTTTTAGTACCCAGAACCCCTATGATAAAGAAATAAGTTGAGGCGCATAAAAGTGAGGTTATAGGTTAGAATAAACTGAACAACAGTAATTGCGTAACATGATTAACACAGAGATAAGTAAGGCTAAAAATGTTAATGATAGTATTGAACACAAAATGCTACTTACATCACGTTTCGCTAATGATTTTCTGAGATCTGCTTTATTAGCATTGACTAGAAGTGTGCAATGATGGTATGCTGATAATCTTCCAAGCTTAGCTGCTGTACCAGAAACCTGATATACTGTAGCTAAGGAAATATCATTGAAATCTTAGGCAAGATGACAAAACCAATTGAAGTGAACGAAGAACTTTTTACTAACTTTTACATTTGTGGTGACAAGATTGCTGATTAACATTATACTACATAATTTGCATGTTTAACTCAAAAAAAATGGTAGTAGTACCGGGCTTTGTACTACTCAGTACGAATACAACAAATATAAAGACTTACATTATTTTAACATATTATAAATTATATATATATATAAATTATATATATAAATTATATATATAAATTATATATATATATATATATATATATATATATATATATATATATATATATATATATATATATATATATATATATATATATTTTTTTTTTTTTTTTTTTTTTTTTTTATGTACATAATAAAAAAGGATACTTTGTATTTATCTCTGACAATGAGGTCGTCTCGGACATTAACTTCTGACTTGATTCCAAATCCTCTGTAAAGAGCCCTCTTGATTAGTTCCAAATTATTCTTCCTGTTGTATCTTTCTCTGGGTGTGAAGAATGTTATATTGAGGTTGCCTCGGTCGTGGTATACAGTACCACCACCACTGTTACGACGAGCTAGAGCTATTTCCCTCTCTGCTAGGAATGGTACATTTGCTTCTAGCCATGGGTTCTGGTGTCTTCCGATCACAACACAGGGCTCGTTACGCCATACCATCATCACATGGTGGTTGCTGAAGTCCATATTCTTGTACATCCAATCCTCCAAGGCTAAGTTGGTGTATATGTCGGTCGATTGCGACATAAACACAGACTTGGTGATCTCCCCTTCTTTAGGCAACTTCCGCTCCTCCTTCTTCGTAGCCAAGTTCTTTGCGGTGGTCAGACTTCTCGAGCTGGTTCTTCTGGTCAGCCCGACCATGACCAACGTGTTGCCCATGACGACTTTTCTCATGATGGATGCCATTCTGATTACAGATACTTTTTTGTATGCAGTTTAAAAGTTCCTCTAATGTGTGTCCTTAAAATAATAAATGCACTTAACTATTCAAAGTCTTACACACTAACACTTGACCGCACAACAAGCGTCGGTATCAGCTGAAGAAAGGGAGATCAGATATTCGTGAAGGGCGATCGTTTGATGTAACCACTTCCAGGTCTGGTGCAGGGCGTTAATTCGATACCGAATTCCCAAACAGTCACGGCAGTCACTTGGCATTCCTCTTCTTGGGAACAGGATAACCAAAAAAATTACAAATTAAAAAACTAAACAAAACTCGAAATTATGCGCGCAGTTCTAATTATATTTAACTGTGGGTGTCAAAAAGAAATTGTAACTCGTAAGAGCGGCTCGACGCGAACGCGAAACTAAATGTGAATTAATTACCTATCGTCGCCTCGTTTTATTCATACAGATAGTGATAAGCGGGCCAAGGAACTGGGAGGTCGTGCCCTCGCACACGAAGTTCACTGGAGACATCAAATAAATAACTTGATAACGAACACGAATCAGGCACGAGCAACGCAGATTTAAACTTTATAGTTTATCGTTCGCTCGAAGTTGTTTCTATTGAAATGATTGTAAAGTGTTACTTAAAGCTAAGACTTTTTTTAGCTTATCATTATCTTTAATTTAAGTCTCTGCTTTTACTCAAATGAATACTGTGTACTGGTGAAGCTGTGTACATGTTCTGGATGATATGTTTTACTAACTTTAATCAGCATATTTATACCAATTCAAATACCTGATATCCTGAGTATACTGAATATTGTAGATCTTTTACAAAATCCAATATTTTATCCATGTTATTTTACATTTTTTCGTAAATTTTGATACCTATTTATTTTATTTTTTATGTCAATGTCAAAAGTCAAAAGGCCTCACGTGTGTCAGGAAGGTCAAAAATGACAAAGGCTATGGGGGGTATTACATTATCATTTATATTGGATCATTTAGAGGATCATATATTAAAGGATCCAATCAAAAATGATTATTTGATCAAATAATCATTTTTGATTGGATCCTATAATATATGATCCTATAAATGATCCAATATAAATGATAATGTAATACCCCCCTAAGTTTGGCTAAGCTTTTTCAGTTTGCGTTATAACTTTATAACAGGTATGGTCATGTGGGTCAAGTGTGCGCAGCGTCTAAGTGTGCGCATTGTAAATATCTCGAAAAATATATGACGCTGAGGAACGGCAACCCCCCTCTTCGATAACCCACAGTATGCCCTGCGAAACGCTCGTGTCCCAGCGGCTGCGCGCGCGCTGTTTTGGGCTGACAGATAAATGAAGATTTTTGCTCAAATATTTACGATATTTTGTAAATTTTGATGCGTAATCTTTTGTAGTCATGTATTTTTTTTCTAAATAAGCTTTTTGCTATCGAGTGCAACATAATATCAAGTTTGTTATTTGCCAGTGTTTAGGATATTCTGATGATGCAGGAATTACGATATTCGTATAACCCTGTTCCTATGCTTTGGGTTAAGTGTGCGCAGAAGCCTTCTCCCTTATGTGGCCATCAGTATTCTGAACCACCGACCGAAGATTGGATTGAATGAACCCTTTGTGGAGTCTGGTGGCAAAAACAGTGCACCAGCACACGGCACTTTTTTTTTTGTATTACAATTAACATGTATGAGTCACAGTATGACGAAGTAACTAAATATTTCTAAGTGAAAATTATTGTTCTCATATTTCGATTTAAGACGATTTTGTTGATTAGTTTAAGTAACTATAAATAGTTACAAATTAAAATTATAAAAGAATATTATTTATGTACTAAAATATATATAATTTTTTGTTGCGTACACTTACCCAAAGTGCTGCGTACACATACCCCGATACTGGGGTAAAAGTGCGCAAATGGAAGGGTTATTGTTTTCTAAAGTTTCTTAAAATATAAGCTATTGAAAAATACTATTGTTGTGTTTAAGTTGAAGACAAATAAACAGTCTTACAAATGAACACGGTTTTGTTTCATTGTACTAATAATATTTGAGTTTTTTAAAGCATCAAAGTTTAAATGCGCACACTTGACCCGCATGACTCTGTGTGTGTGTGTGTGTGTGTGTACATATTTTTCGCCTCAACTCTGACGCTGGCAACTCCTAAATGGGGAGGCTTACGCCAAAAGAAGAAGAAAGGCTATGTTCCTAAATGTACTGCGACCACTGCACAGTGCTATCACTGTAGAAAAAATCGTTCCGTAATGGAGTTGCAGTACACTGCCGCAGTACCCTAGTGAAATATATGACGTCATCAATCGTCGCCATATTGTACTGTGAGTACTGGCGTTTCCGAGGTAAAGCACTCGCAGTACTTTGATCACGTGATCAGTCAACTGTCAAAAGTAAACTGTCAAGTGTAAACCACTCGAGCGTCTAACGTTTTAAAACAACACCTACAGTTTAATCCCAAAGTTATAAATTTCTGTAATTAATTTGGATTAATAATAATAAAACACTGGAAGAATTGCAAAAATTAACCTTATTAGACTGTGTTGAAAATGTTCAATACGAGCTGTCAAAAATGCGGCTGATAGTATACTGGATTGCGTTCCGTTTTAAATAGTAACCAGTATAGCAACAGTATACTAACTATAAAGGAACGGCTTCGCAGTATACTAAAATGACGTCACACTCTGCAGTGGTCGCAGTACATTTAGGAACATAGCCATAGTTGATTTCAATTTTGAATAAAGACCACAGGCTGCATAAGTTAAGCCCTTATTCACCTTACTAAATTTAGACGTCTAAATGATTCAGTAACTAAATTTAGTCAAGTGAAATAACATTTAGGAAGTTAGGATCCTAATTAGTGTACTAAATCGGAAAAAGTGTGGCTTCTGACTGACTAATCCTAGCTAGGAAGTCCTAGCTAGGATCCTAAAACATTTAGTCAAGTGGAATAACATTTAGAAGCTAGGATCCTAGCTAGGATCCTAAATCGTTTCCGATTTAGTCAAGTGGAATAACATTTAGAAAGCTAGGATCCTAGCTAGGATCCTAGCTAGGTTCCTAGCTTCTAAATATTATTCCACTTGACTAAATGTTTTAGGATCCTAGGAAAATTTCAAAGGTGAGTAGCTCCAAAACTGGGGGGTTCCTCAGTGTGGATTTGACGGGGGGGTGTTTACCTCTCCTCCCCACTTCCCCCCCACCCCCGCTCCCCATAAATCTTGGGGTAGGTTTGGAAATCTTTTCCAATTTTGTAAACAACAAAGCATGTTCACAAGTCACAAGTTTACTGGTTAAATTTTAACTGCTCAAATTCGTTTATGTCGCGTGTCGATCTACATGTACATTTTCTGAAACTATCTACCTAGGTATAAAAGGTAGTTTCACGGAGTTTAGATCGACACGATCAATCAATTAGTAGTAGCTACTACGAATCTAATATTAGTGTAATTTGTAATAATTGTGTAGGTACCTCATTGTAAATTATATACATTAAATTTATGTCATCAATTTTAGATTTAGGCCGTTATAAATAGTCAGTACTCAAGATGCATCTCGGTCTCAAGACACGGTTCAGGCTCTGTGATTGGTTGGCTGTCAAAATTTGGACCAATCACAGAGCCGAACCGCGTCTTGAGACCGAGATGCATCTTGAGTACTGACTATTTATACCGGCCTTAGATTGATCCAGTGAGCGCCAGATACTTGACGCTGGACTTGATAAAACATAATATTCATGCAGCTGCAAAACATATTATTCATTCAGCTTCTAGATGCCGGATGCACAACTAATAAGTTTATGTTAATACAGTATACATTTCAAAGCCTGCACCAAAATCAAATTCTACTGTGCCACTTTAAACTGTTTATGTTATTTGTGCTATTCTTGCTTGAATCGAACCTCTTAGGATGCTAAATGATTTAAGCGCTTATTCCACTTATCCTAGCTAGGAACCTAGCTAGGATCCTAGCTAGGATCCTAGCTTTCTAAATGTTATTCCACTTGACTAAATCGGAAACGATTTAGGATCCTAGCTTCTAAATGTTATTCCACTTGACTAAATGTTTTAGGATCCTAGCTAGGACTTCCTAAATAGGACAAGTGGAATAAACGCTTAGGATCCTAGCTTTCTAAATGTTATTCCACTTGACTAAATTTTTTAGGATCCTAGCTAGGACTTCCTAAATAGGACAAGACGTGGAATAAGCGCTGAAACAAACTGAATTGGCGCGGCGGGTACCACTGTAAAATATGGAGACTGTAAAACACTTACGTCATTGCTGTAAAAGCAGATATTATGTCAACTGTTTCGAGAACACTTCTTATGTCGGCCTACTGGTTCATTCTGTTTATTGTGGCTATGTTCCGATATATACTGCGACCACTGCAGAGTGTGCCGTCATTTTAGTATAAGTGCGAAGCCGTTCCTTTATAGTTAGTATACTGGTTACTATTTAAAACGGAACGCAATCCAGTATACTATCAGCCGCATTTTTGACAGCTCGTATTGAACATTTTCAACACAGTCTATTAAGGTTAATTTTTGCAATTCTTCCAGTGTTTTATTATTATTATTCCAAATTGATTACGTAATTTATAACTTTGGGATTAAACTGTAGGTATTGTTTTAAAACGTTTAGACCATTGAGGTAGACAGTAGACACTCGAGTGGTTTTGACACTTGACAGTTGACTGATTACGTGATCAAATTACTGCGAGTGCCCTATAGTGCGTTTCATCCAAAGACATGGTAATTTACATTGAGATAATATACACTAGGAGAGAGCCTTATATCGGTGATAAGCGTCAAAAGCATGTAATGTTATGTCCTACTTACTCGGACATAACAAAGGAGTCGGTCTGCATATTTCATGTAATAAAAGTGTTAATAAAGGTTTTTAGTGAACTTTTATGTTAGATATTGTTGAGTTTTGTGGTTCCGCTAAATAATAAATCATAAGAATGGCCAACGAATGCCTCAAACACGTGGATTTAACATTAAATACGTAAGTTTTGAACAACGTTTTTTGGGCTTTTCAATCGGTATTTTTGTAAGCTAAAAAGATAATTTATAAGTTTAATAATCCCTTAATCGTGCTATATAAGGCGTTAGTGCTAAAAATGTCACATCAATTAATAATTTGTCTACAAAAATTGCATAGCTTTTTACGTGTATTTACGGATTCTCATTACTTGAACTATAGTTTATCGATATCATGAACTAAATGACTTTCTTTTCTGTATAATAATGTGCTTCGAAATGATCGACAAATAGAAATATTCAAGAAAATAAACGCACACTACTTGTATAAAAATAAGCACAAAATGGCCACGCGATGACGGGCTAAGGTTACATCTATATATATATATCCTTAATCTGTGGTAATTTAATTATAAGTACCATGTCTTTGGTTTCATCCTAAGATGAAGGATCAATGGATTGGTCAAGCAAATAATAATACCGAGATTGACAAAGACGCAGCTATACATAAACTCTTAAGAGTAATAGAGTCAGTAACATTTTTTTTGTCCTTGTCATAGTTTCACTTTTTGGTGTTGGTCAAGAATCGTACTTTTGACCAACAAAAGATTTGCTCTTATTGTACTTTGCGATATTCGTTGATTCTGTGTTTTTTTAACGAAAAACAATATTGACGGTGTTAAAGTGTGTGTTAAATTTATTGCAAAACATGGTGATTTGTTACATTTTAGGCTGTAAAAGCCGTAGTGAGCGGAAATATGAAAACATAACATTTTATTCGTAAGTACGATATTTTGCATTTAACATCTCTCAGTTTGCAGTAATATTGACTGTATGATTATCTAAGAATATTATTACACGAGGAATGATGTGTTAATTACATTATTACAGCGTAAAATAGTATTTAAAAAACATTGTTATTGTAGTAAAACACAACCAAATTCTATAGGTCGTTATTTCAACAGCAAACCTTAAGCTTATTAGTACTCTTTGATTTCGTCGCGTTAAACGATTGCAAGGGTTGCCAGCGCTAGTGTTGGAGAATTGCCTAGAATTATTGTTATTTGTTACATGTTTAATAATTATTATTTTTACAAAAATATTATAAGTTTTAATACTTAAAAAATCATTCAAGAATAATATTATATTGAATTGTCAATTGTCATCCAACATGAACTTAAACATACTACTTCAGATAACATAATATTATTATCTTTCTATTGTAAGATCAAAACATACTTTTAACTTACATTGTATGTTTTACATTCTATGGTTTATAATAAAATAAAATATAACTATTTATTTTAGATTTCCAAAGGACTCCACAACTAGAAATTTATGAATTCAGTCAACAGGACGAGGCAACAGCTGGATTCCATCCAAATATGCAAAAATATGCTCTATACACTTTGAAAAAAAGTGTTTTAAAAAGAGAACTCAAAATAATATCTTGGAAAAATTCTCAGTGCCAACACTACACATTTGTACTGATCAGGTAAATTCTTTCATTCGAGTCATATTCGAGTATTATTATCCACCTGAGATAAATTTAAAGAAATTGGTATTCTAACTGTTGCTTCTCCATACATTTTGGATAATGTAATATTATATGTTAGAAAAAATATAAGTAAATTTAAAGCTAAAAGTGACATTCACTGTAGGAACACCAGAAATAAGCACAAGCTGGATTTGCCGATGATCAGACTTAGTAAAGTTAGTAAATCTTTTAAAGGTCAATGTATACGCCTTTACAACAAAATCCCAGAAAACGTTCAAAATCTTTCGATTAATAAATTTAAAAAAGTAGTCAAAGAACGTTTGTGTGCCAAAGCCTATTATAAGGTCAATGATTTCATAAACGATGGCACGTCTTGGGAGTAGGATGGCTGCTTGCAAGACTACTTTTACGTTATTATATGACTTACAATTATGTATGGATGTTGACATTGTATAATTTTAAGTTACAATTATTGTAAATTTTATTTTAAAAAGATTAATTTTTCTCTCACTTTTTTGGTAAAAAGTGGGACCCCGTGCGAGTTTCTTACGCCGGTTCTTCTCGCCGGGATAGTTCCCGAACCGGTGGTAGGCACCAGTAGTATCAACGTTCTGAAAGCATTTGTTCCAAATCTATTCGGAAATAAATCTTTTTTATTTTATTTATCTATAATCTGTTTAAATATAAATACCATATATTTAAGATTCTTGTAAATACCCCACGCCCACAGATTAAGAATTTGTTACTATGGTCTCGCCAGACGTAGGTCTATCAACTGTCTAGGATCGGTATACATTAATTTGTGTGTTTTATTCTCAAATCGCGGAATTCTGTCTGTAGCGGTCATGTTGTCATTTTCTATACAGTGCTCCGAGGCTTTAAATGAATGTGTCACGACTCACGGGGCGCTACTGGTAAAGGAGAACTGTCAAACACACGTCAAAAATGACGTTTTTGTATGATAGAAGCGTTAGTTCCTTTTCTCGCCACATTCATTTAAAGCCTTGTCGAATTGTACAAACCGTGGTTCACAATGAAGTGACAGATGTTTCTAGGTGTTATCGTATTTTCCATACACGATGTAAACACAGTATGAATTATATCACTTCAAACTCATAAATAGTTGGAGATTACGAAAATATAACCAAGACGTTTTACTAAGATACAAGAATTGAATTTTATTCTTAAGTTATCAGAAGTCAGTGCGAGTATTTTTCACTTAGCTCCTAGACTAGTACTAGAAAGGTCAATGACCGCAAGTGCCACCTTAAATTATTCTGACTATAGTAAATAAATGATACGGTACTGATTAAATTCATATTATGTGTTTTTCTTAGTTCTTTTGTCTATTATTTATGTTTATGTGCCACCTTAAATTATCCTCCTGACTCCAAACATATAAACATCCTGACAAACTTTCCTGTATTTATTATTATTAGTAAGATAGTATAGCAAGTAGGTACAGTAGTAATTGGCAAACAGCAAGTATAGTAAGTAAAATTATAATTTAAGTACAAAGATTAAAATCCATAACAATTACCCCTAACATGGAGAGAACATTCAAAGCTTAAACATTTTGAAGCTTGACGCACGTGCGTAGTCTCTCCGTGCGCCGCGGTGGAATGGGGCCTTCACGCGGATGAACTCACGGGAAGATTGCTAATAATAAAAATACAAAAAGTAATGGTAATATGTAATAGGTATTTTTTGCCATCTGAAAAAATGATAAAAAAATGATTTGGTGTGGGGAAAATAAATAAGATTTGTATAGTCTGGTAACACCAGACAAAGTTGGCACTTTATATCCATCCCTTACGGGTGTACGCCCATGTCAAGTCTATTGATGCTTGGTCTTAGGTTTCATCAAATAGTTCCTTTGCCGTCATGTTGGCACTAATGCAAATTAGTGTTGCCTCATTACCCTTACTGTGCTACCTTCAATTAGGGACATAAAGGTAATATATTATATACCTATCGGAATAGAGAAACAATCCCGAGCTGTCAAGCTTAACCAAAATTTGATTTACATCTGTGTATAATCTGTGTTTACGTGTGCGTGTCAGTGATGTACAAACATCTTGTAATTCAACAAAATGTCGATCATGGAATAATAATTGTAAGATTGTAAAAATAATAAAATGGGATTAGAATGGGAAATTAAAAAAAAGTGAGTATTTTAAAAAGTGTGATAATTTTTTTTTTGGTGTAACTGCCCACAAAACTGCGTATTTATACTTTTTTGAGATACGATTTGAAGAAGTTTGTGTTTTTAATTAAAACATATTTACGCTGTTCCTGTTTCGATGCGTCCCAGATGTTACGACCTTTTTGCGGGAAGCAATTTTTATGCTTGCTATGTTACGACATTTTAACGGTTCAGATTTTTCTAAGGACAAATAATGACTTCTTAGATACTACAATTTCATGGGTGGTAGAAATGAACTCAATCGTAGTTAATACGAGTCACAGGTCCCGCAATTTGTTGAACATTCCGGAATTTCTTACATACACCCCAGGTAAGTTACCTTAGTCGCTGCGCGGGCGTCGTGTTGAAAGGTTGTGTCAGTTTCGCTGTAGTGAAATCGTGTTGCAAAAACCTTGGAGTGTATAATTTCTCTATACAAGGTATGTTATAAATTCTAAAGATTTAATTACCTAATAATAAGTTCCAGGATATATAATGTATTCTTGAGCTAAACTCAAAAAGAATGTAAACAAATCGAAATCAAATTCTGCGTGGTACCTATGCGTTGTAAGATTTTAGGTTTTTTTACTACTATTAGGGGTTAAAGTATGAAGTTTCCGTTTTTGTAAGTAGGTGTTCGTGAAATTCAATTTTCCCATAGTAACGTTTTTCTTAATCTTTCGATCGAGGGTTCCAAGAATTGCTATTCTATTCTATTGTTGTCGCAATCACCGGTGCTCGTACGGGGCTTGATGTGTTAATTAGGTAACAACTAATTTAAATCTAAGCATACCTACGTATTTATGGGCATGGTAACTACTAACATGACACATTTTTTAACCCCCGACAAAAAAGAGGGGTGTTAAAAGTTTGACGTGTCTGTCTGCATGTCTGTCGGTCTGTCAGTCGGTCTGTCTGTCTGTGGCATCGTAGCATCCAAACGGGTGGACCGATTTTGATCTAGTTTTTTTTTGTTTGAAAGCTGACATGATTGAGAGTGTTCTTAGCCATAGTTCATCATCATCAGCCTGCTCAGTGCTGAAAAATTGCGGTTCATCTGGTTTGTGAAGGGCCGATTAGCAACTTGCAGTCGTTGGGTGGGCTTTATAATATTTTGCATTCTAGTTCGTGACATTTATGAATAAATACACATTAATGGAAAGTTGACCTGGTGCTGCAGCATAACCGTGTAATCAATAGGATACCCAACTCCTCACCAACTTAGAGCAGAGGTTTCGTGTTTGGGCTCATTTTAATTGCGACAGTTAGTAAGACTTAGATAACAGTAAATATTTGCATGCTGCTGCTGCAGCATCGCCAGGATTCTATAGGAGCCGAGCTCCATAATATTATTATGAACCCAAAGTGGAGGTTTCATGTTTGGACTCATATTGACGGCCTCATCCAAGAGGACATTCGTAGATGGTATTCATTGAGATAATAATATTATGATCCTTTTGATAGGAATTATTCTGCACTATAACGAATACAAGTTTAAAAAGCATGAAATAAAATTAAATTAAGAAATATTGATGAATTAAATATTGATTTTATATCTTTTCTTATAATTTTAACCGACTTCCAAAAAGGAGGAGGTTTCTCAATTCTACCGTATATTATATTAATAATATTGTTCATTTTTTTAAAATGTTTAATCTTGTTCTGTAATGTTGTATATTATGTAAAAGACTTATCTTTGACTATTTTTTTATTTACTCCATAAATAACATTAGTAGGGAAAAATAATATTATGAAGGGAATAATAACATAATAATACTATATTCCACTTAAATTCTGAATATTATTAGTTATTTATTGTTGAATAATTCTTTAATGAAAAGTATAATTACGTAGGTACCTAAAGTTACTATTATGGATATTTGATAACCTTATATTATGTGTTTTTGTTGTTATTTTAGTGACATAATATATTATTTACTTAATTAGTTATTAAGTTGACATTGTATAATATTATATTTTGTTGCTTTGTGTTTTTGGTAACTTTTTAAAAGTTCAATAAATTTACGTTTATAAAAGCTTACGACGTTTTATTTCGTCATTGGGTGTCTAGACGTTTGACTTACAACCCATTTTTTAACCATTATAATGCATTATGAATGTGTTTACACCCCGTTCCTAAGAGCAAATTAAAGCGAACATTAGTTACGACCTTTTTGAGGTCAGTAAATTCCTTATAGTTTTATGATTCACTACAAACGTCGTGTCAATATACGACATTTTTGAAGTCTGCAATTTTTGTATACAATGGGCGTAACTTGAATAACTTTATTTCTAGCAATAGGAAGTTATTGGCTTGTATGCCACTTTATGCAGGTTTTTATTTTAAAGTAAAGGTGTTAAAATTATGTTCCCACGATTTACCGTTAAAAAGTTATGATTTAATTTCCCAATATTTTTTTGTTTTTTGGCTCTGGTGTAAAGTTGCGTTAGACCGAGTTACGCCCTTTCTGTTTTCCGTCGTCGATATAATAAAATTGTAATTTTGAAGTAAAATATGACTTTTCTTCAAAATGCTTGCTGCATAATTAAGTATGCATGAATTTTTCTTCGGGGTCCAGTTTGGACGGTTAATTATTTTAAGCCATGAATTTCTGGTATCCAGGTCAGCAGGAAATCTGAAAAATTGTCCAAGTGTGAGTCGGAATCGCGCATGAAGGGTGACCGGTTTCAACCGGGCATTTTCTAAAACCCGGCACGACATGTCATGACACGATTCGACTCGACAGGTTACGTCACGTCACATCAGTACACGACACGACACGACTTCACTAGACCCTATTAATTTTCAATTCACTCTCAATGAGCCCTTTTATTTGATGCCCATCTTGCAGAAGTGCTTTTAACTATTCCCCTATCTTGGATGAGCAGCCTTGGATGTAGAATGACATTACATCTGTGGAAATTTCAGAAGTCTATTACTATAGCGGTTCTTGTTGTACAACCTGGAGACAGACAGACGGACGGACGGATAGACAGACGGACAGGCAACGAAGTCTTAGGCTGCGTTTCCACTGAAGCGGAGGGGAGGTTAGCGGTGCCCGAATTGACCAATCGTGCTATTCCAGCGGAATGACAGCGAAGATTTCGAGCATGGTGATTGGTCAATTCGGCACCGCTAAGCTCCGCTCCACTTCAATGGAAACGCAGCCTTAGTAGTAGAGCGGGACCCCACTACTAGGACTTTTTAGTGCGGACCCTTAAAAACGATAAATGTATGATAGTATATTAATATACTTAAACTAATTATAAACTATGTGGATGAGTATGCTATCATTTCAACATTCCTAGATAATTAGTATACTTAACTAAAAAATATTTTCATATCGATACTACTTATCGATAACTTGATGCAGCCCTAGTGTAAAATAGGTGAAAATTGTTTACACAAAATATCCTTAAATTGTGCACCATGGCTAGTCAAGTTATGTTTTTCATGTAATTAAACATATTATATAGTGTATTATCAAAATCAATACCAATAACTCGTATGGAATTGGCAAAAATAAACTTAAAACTAGGTCCTGTCGATGTAGAATAATTCACCTGTGAAATGAATATTTGTCCGGGTTTTTTCGATTGAGCGTTGATAGTAATTTTCTCTTCTATAATTATTATTGTTGTTGTATTGTTGTTTTTTCAACTCGGCGACCTCTAGCGACAGCTTGCGGATTTCTTCTATGAGGAGGCACTCGACGTTCGATGATGTTGATGAAGGGCTATGTACATTATTTACATGTGACTGCTCCATTATTTTGTCGGCCAGCGCAGCTTGCTCGTCGAGTGTGGTCTTCGTCTGGAACGTTTCACTGACGGCCAGGACGGAGCGAACACTTGTCGGGAGGAGATTGGCCCACATGAGCTGTAGGGTGGAATCGGGGACCTTGTTGCGAGCCAGGTTTCGCATACGTCGGAGTAGTTGCGACGGTTTTTGGTCTCCCAATTCCATGTCCGACAGCAGCGTTTGGAATTGCCGACTGTCAGATTCTTCGTATGCGGAGATGAGCCGGTCCTTGAGAGCTTGGTACTCGTTCGTCTCTGGCGGGTTGTACAGCAGGTCGGCGATTTGCTCGATGTCTTCTTTCTCCAGACGAGCGATGACCATCGGGACAGCTGGCTTTGGTTTTTCTGCAGGCTGCTGGTGGCTGCTTCGAAGGTGACGAACCAGAGCCTGGGTTTGTCCCTCCAGAACGGTGGTATTCTCATGGAGAGTGCGATACCGGCGATGTCCTGCGATGACGGTGACGTAGCCGGGTTGTTGGTGATGGGTGCCGAGGTTTCGGGCAGGGATTCGCCTCTGTGTTCCATGGTGAAGAGATGGTGGTGCAGCGATTCGTCGGGCAGAAGTTTGTTCTGTGTCGAGCAGAATTTCCTAGGGCAGAGTTTCCTTCTTGCAGGTGCTTGTTGTTCTTCGGGGTCACCAGTTTAGAGGACCGGTTGGTCTCTCTAAGAGTTCACTAGAGGTCGGAGGAGTAAAGAGTAAAACTCAATTTACTGTGGTGAACTGGAGTGCTTTATTGAGAGATTTGTGCTGCTTATATACAAAAAATTATCATAATTATTATTACTAGAAAATGTACAGAAAGTTAAAAGATTAATTCTTATTGGCTAACAACATTAGAAAGAGAAATCTAGAAAGGGATAAAAATATTTACAAAACAAGAAAGAGAAAAAAATCGAATAGGAAATATTTACAAGATCGAAAAGTTAGCCGCGCGTGAGATTGGCCGTACCGCGGTTCGTGGCGCTGGTATCGCGCGAGTTTAAATATAGGCTCGCTTGCCGCGGCGGATTCAGTCCGCGCCACAGATATGTAGTATAATATTGTAGACAGATAAGCGTCTTAGAAGAGTTTGACGGCTCACGAATTGACATTTGATGCGACAGCTAGCGCCATCTGAAATTGGTTCGATTAAAACTCCATAGGTGCGTATGTGTGCGTTTATGTTTGTATGTGTGTATTAGGATATTATGGGGATAGGATATCCGTGTCAGATTTTTATGTTTCAATAAACTTGAATTTGTAAAAACTGAGTTTGTTAAGTTTAGTTCACATAACAATACACAATTTTCACAAAAACAAAGTCTTTGAAACATAAAAATCCGACACTATAAAACAAATAAAAACAAAATTTTGACGAATATGATTATTTATTTTTCTTGGTCAATATAAAGTCCCTGCCACATAACACTATTTAATCTTGAAAGTGTTTTACTTTTAAATATTGTTGTCTCGAGGTTGAGAAGGTCTAGGTTGGCCAAAACACAGGCAACTTATGCTGAGACTGCAAGAGAAAAATTAAATACTATAATAAAACATATGAATGGCGCATATACTATAATTGACCAATACTTATTTTCAATGGATAAGTTGACAAGCAAAGGACACGACACACAAATTTTAAAGAAAAAAAAACATGATTGGCTGAAGACTTATTTAATTGCTATTGCAAGGGTCGGTAACCCGTTACCGCTTGGAGGTTAATTGAAATATACAATACATTAAATAATCATTGACTTTCAATTTACTGTGTAAGTATTTGTAATTAAAAAATAAATTGTATCAAGACGTGACACTACACTTTACATAATGGTGCCAAAGTGCCAAAAGCCACCACATACCAAAAATCTTTGTCTCAAATTAAGTATAAAACAGACACAATCAAATATATCACTTACATCACATGGGATAGCTGCTGTCCTTGATAAGGCTCTTTGTTACCATCAGTGAAGTCTGTCTCTTTGAAAATATGTCTCTCACATAGCATCCTATGCTAATGTACACAGAGTACAGTTTTTTCGGACTTCCAATGTATAGTTTCCAACTTCAAAAACATATCTTGTCCATGACCCACAACTGAAAATAAAAGATGAATACATAAATAATAATTATATAACAAATAAAACAATAATTATTGTTATGTTATGCTAAATATGTACCTATATTTAGGTATTATATATTTTTTTATTTATTTATAAATGGAGGACCCCCGTACCACTCCCAACCTCAGGAGACCCCTCCTGAGGTTGGGAGTGGTACGGAGGGGTTTTCCTCATCCAACCCATCCCTACTCAACCCATCTTAACACCAAAATCGTGGGGCATGATTCTAAGCTTTAGCCATTCTTTTTATATCTAAGCCCTAAGGACAAAATTTTTTATTACTTCTAAAGTTAAAAAAGTTTATTACAGCTCTAAATTAACATGAGAAAGAGGAGTAAGTGTTTCAAATGTGAGGGTTATTATAACTATCATTAGATTCATATTTACGTACCAAAACAGGTTTTTTTTATTTCAGGACTAGGAAAACGAAACAATTTAACGCCGTCTTCAGCAGCTGAAGAGCAGCATTCAAAGCACCTTCTTCTGTTTTCTTTGTAAGATGTTTTCACAAAGAAACACTGAGTCAGGAGTCTATACCAGCTATTATCTCACTTTACAACAACACCGAGTCAATTTCTTACACACACAGTTTTGCAATTGATCCGGGAATAATACAACGGAGAAATTGAAGCTCAACTCAACGTTTTAATCACCGAATACATCAATAGCACCTTGTTCGTAAATCTCAAAACAAAACGAACGCCATTTTGAGAGGCCGGAGGGCGGAGACCAGGGTTGCCATTATAAAATGGCAATATACATTAGTAACATTACTCCCAATTGCTAAACAATTGTTTAGCAAGTGTTAATGGTGGAAATTTTTTTAAAATCATAATATTTTAATACGAATAATACAAATTCTCACTATTTATATTTTGATTTCGCTTTATGGATATATAAACGAAAAAACAGAATAAATTTTTATTCTGTGGCTTTTCTTACTATGACCACACTATGACATATTCTGTGCTAGTAGAGTGCCTTGAGAGTGCCTAGAGTGTCTGACCTCATTGGGGGGATACGCTATTGGTGGAACCTCATAATACACGATCTGTCCCCCCCTGGTCCGCGCGCGAATTTCTTACAGACGTCGTCTCCCTGTCACTCTACAAATATATAATAATAATCTGTGTGTCACTCGCAGTCGCGCCGTCGCGAGTAGTTGTGCCGCCATTTTGTGAAGATGTTATGAAGCTCTGCCAACGCCATGAAGACTGTAGCCACGCTGCGAAGATTCCTCTCTTGATGTAGGCACGATGTGAAGACGCGTAGTGAAGTGTTGCGAAGAATTCTTATTATAAAAAGTCCTTTTTAGGGCTGGCTCATGTCCGGTGCATATGCACTCAATATTGCACGGACGGTTTCTCTCGTTATTGCGAATGTACGTTCTTTGCAGAACGATTTTCTTCTATGTTTCAATCTTCCACGACGAACGTATACAAAGACGGCGTGCGTTCCTTTCGGAGCGCGTTGTTTTCTTTGTTTCAATCGACGAACGAACGTGTAGGTACTGCTACAGGTATATTAACTTTATGATTAGGGGAGATAATATGTTATCACAAAATACTTTTATTTTTAATTCCCTAAAGAAAATTTTATATATTATACAGTGTGTTTGTGTAAAGTTGTAAACACCGTTATCCTTGAAACCATCAAATGAGCCCGTGAAAATGAACAACTTTTTCTATGAGAACAATGATGGGAACTCAAAAAAAATGCCGTCTTCATACCCATACGGATGCCCGGATCGGCAATTTGTATGGGTATGAAGACAGATTTTTTTTTAATTCCCAGCATTGTTCTCATAGAAAAAGTTGTTCAGTTTGACGGGCTGATTTGACGGTTTCAAGGACAACGGTGTTTATACAAACATCTTGTATAATATAATTCTAAATTTCACGCGCGGCTCTGCCTGCGTTAACGTCTATCCCTCGGGGACCGTTCTTTTTCCCGGGATGAAAGGTACCCATTTCCTTCTCCATAACCCAGACAACTTGTACCTATGAAAGTTTTATGATGATCTGCTTAGTACTTTATGCGTGAAGGCCGAAGGCGTAACAAATAAACAAAGTCACTTTCGCATTTACTAGCTAAAAGCCGAGCTTTGTGAGGGCTCGCGTCGTCACACCTTGACTGACTGATGATAACACATTCACATGTAAATAAAAATTAGGTAGTCAAAGTCAAAGTCAAATTAGTTTATTCAAAATAGGTTTTACAACACTTTTTGACGTCAAAATACAATATTTTACAGTTGTACATAGTTACTACTCGACCAAGCCAATTAGACGAATGTCAAAGCTTGCTGTCTCGCACTTACGCAGGTCGCTAGCAATGCATAAGTGCGACAGAACATGATTTGACAGTCGTCAGGTTGGATTGGTCGAGTAGTACAACATAGGTACTATGCTACGTACAGCACAAATCAGCGTGATAGTTTTTCCGTAAAATGTACCACAATCTACAGTTTGTGGGATATACTAGGGCTCGCTTCGCTCGCCCTGATATTATTGTTGTATGTACATACTAGCTTTTACCCGCGACATCGTTCGCGTGTTTGTAGTTTTCATCACTAGAATTGCGTTTTATCAAATAGTTCATTTGCCATCATATTATAGGAATCCCTTTCTGTTAATAACGTAAACACGGTTATAGACACGCTCTGCAAATATTCATAAGTTTTACTTTTATTTAACCGTTTCCGTGCGGGTGTCACCGCAGAGGCACCATAGGTATCTTTTCTATATGGCGGGTGACGCCCGACAGGAGATAAAATGTTTACCATCTCACATCATCATAATTTATTCTTATAATTAACTTGCAGCCCGCCCCTGCTTCGCACGGGTATGATACAAACATTTCTAAAGTTTATTACTAACATACATACACACACAAACACTCCATACATACTTTCTTGTCATTGCATGGTGTTATTAAAAAAAGAAAATTCGTATAATATCGAGTAGCGTAGCATAGACAGCTACACTATAAATAAAATAAAAGTATAGCAACAAAAGCTTGTGGATTAAATCTGTTTTATTGTTTAACTAGATGATGCCCGCAACTCCGTTGCGCCAAAAATCGCTTATCGCGCGAGAACCGTACATTTTTCCGGGATAAAAAGTATCCTATGTCCTTTCCCGGGACTCAAAGTGTCTCCATACCAAATTTCAGTAAAATCAGTTCAGCGGTTTGGGCGTGAAGAGGTAACAGACAGACAGACAGACAGACGACAGACAGACACACTTTCGCATTTATAATATTAATATGGAAATCCATAAATTCAAATAAATGTTTAATTTCAGCTTAATAAAGTAAATACTTTATTAAGCTGAAATTAAACATTTATTTGAACTTATTTATTTTTTAACCGACTTCAAAAAAAGGAGGTTATCAATTCGACGCGTATGTATGTAATATTTCCAGAACTGCCCAGTTTTTGTATATGTTAATCTATAACAGCTTCTGAACAAATGTGCCAAATTTCAAACGTGTATGTATGTATGTATATATGTATGTGTGTATGTATGTTTTTATGTTTGTGCACGCATATCTCCGGAACTACAAGTCCGATCTAAATGATTCTTATTTTATTGTACTAGGTATTGTTCAACTTAGGGAATACTGCAAGTCTCATTAAAATCGGGTCAGTAGTTTTTGAGATAGGAAATTTTAATTCTCAATAACGTGTAATTTTGAAGTCGGTTTTATCTTTTTAAAATACAGTTATTTGCGTTATGCGGCTAAAGTATGCATGCATGTATTCGGGTCTCTTTTTGTAGCTCGCGGAACAAATTTTTTTATTACTCTTCCTTAGTTTTGATTATTCGTAGAATTAGTACATTACGCACCTAGGGCAGGAAAATAAGAAATGTCTCAGATCACGTCATGTAATTGTTGGCCGAGGCGAAGCCGAGGTCAACAAACATGTGATCTGAGGCTTTCTTATTTTCCTGCCCTAGGTGCGTAATGTACTAATTCTACGACGGAGGCGGAAAACGGCAACATCGGTAAGTTTATACGTGGAAGAGCCATGCTTCGGCACGAATGGGCCGGCTCGACCGGAGAAATACCACGTTCTCACAGAAAACCGGCGTGAAACAGCGCTTGCGCTGTGTTTCGCCGAGTGAGTGAGTTTACCGGAGGCCCAATCCCCTTCTCTTCCCATCCCTACCCTCCCCTATTACACTATTCCTTCTTAAAAGGCCGGCAACGCACCTGCAGCTCTTCTGATGCTGCGAGTGTCCATGGGCGACGGAAGTTGCTTTACATCAGGTGACCCGTTTGCTCGTTTGCCCCCTTATTTCATAAAAAAAAGCGCAGCGGGAAGAAAGTTGACGCTTTCCGCCCGGAGGTGAGAAAACATCATTTCCTTTCTGATTGATTTGTAGAATTCAGATATTTCATTCAAAAACTACAACTTATACAATGTTTATTTGTTTATAAAATGCTATAAAAAGATACATTTTTTGGCGTTATACATGACTAGCATGTAATATCCCATTCTACAGTAAAACGAAAATAAATTTATCAATATAGCCAAAGACTTACAACACCTGATAAAAATAAGTCACTTACCTTCCATCTCTGTTTGTACAATTGGAAACAGACGAAACAGCGATAAATTACAATCCCTGGCGGGTGAATACTATTAATGCTTTCCAAGCTTAAAAATAGTGTATTGGATTGTAAAATTGTTAAAAATGTATGTGCTGTGATGGCTGTGTGAAAGAATCGTACCCTGACTGGATTATCTATTCACAGGTAAGTTTGACATTCAGTATGAACTAGGGTGACCACGTATTTTGAACTTTACGTTTTTGTTTTGTTATTGTTATTACCTAATTATGTACTAAATTTACACTAATTGTTGTGTCACTAAATACCTTGAAAATTCACTATTTGCATGTACCTCTGCATCAAAAAGCATGTAGAAGCTTTAATGAGTATTCTTTACTACGCCAAACAAAACCAAATAGTTTAATAGTATAATAGAAAATGGTATTTAATATAATATAAATTTTATATTTCCAGTTTGCCTTCAGATTTAGAGCTAAAGAAAAAGTGGTTAGAGGTGATACCCGGGAACTTACGTCAAAGCTCTGTAGTTTGTTCACTTCATTTCTAACCTGAAGATTATCGAACAGAGCATCGGAAAAGATTGAAACCTTTGACTCCTTCTATCTTTCCAAAGGTAATTTAAAAATATTTTAAATAAGCAACATTGTATCCTAATAAAAAGTTACTGAACAGCAATTTGTAACAATACCTACTTATTTTTATGTAATTGCATTACAGATTTTTCCCGAAAATAAAATTAAAGTGTTAAGCATTATACGCTTCAATACTCTAGAAAACACACAACCTGGATCTTCTAAAAGTTCTCCAAGGAAGAAAATAAATAAAAATTTACGTAAATACACAAACATCTAGGTACTTTGCTTGCAAGTTGCAACCCCAAGAAAAATAAAGCGTGAGTTAAAAAATCTTAAACAGAAAATCTAAAGAAGAGATTTAAAAATTAAAAATAATGAATTATGTTTTAAAATTAAATATTATGCTATTTACTGTGTTTTATTATTTTTCACCTTTATTTATGAAATTGCCTTTTTCCAAAGAAAATTAAAAATTAATAATTGTTTAGTTCAAAGTAAATAAAACATATATTTCTGCTTCATATTAATGTTATTTAATTTCATTTCAAATCGTTCAAAGTTGGCGGTACCCGTTGTTGACCTTACTAGTCTAGTTGCTAAGTGGAAAATGCCTTCACTGTATTTTGTTAACTTTAACCAAACATTTTACTCTTAAAGAGACACAGGCTATTATAGATTGAAAGAAAAACCTATGGCCTATAATGGGTAACTCTTAAAATGATAATTTTCAACTTTTTATAAGTTCGAAGTGTAACTTCATATTCAGTTCACATCGAGTTAAGCAAAACACAATATAACCCCAACTAGAAACATATTTTGTCACTTTATTATCAATCGTGGTTTGTATAGAAAACTAGGAAATATGAAAAAAATTGACAGAGGGTTATTGACCGCTACCCTACGAATAATAAAAACTTCATTATTCGTAGCCGCTATCGCCGAGATTGACCGATAGGACAATTATAGGCACTGCATTGCACTTGCATTATAATTGAATGTCCTACAGATAGGTCATAGGAATGGTTACACTAGTTAGAGAGAGACGGACCAAGGTTTATGACCTCTCACTCGGCACGTGCTTAGATGCACAGTAAGCTTTCCAGTTATACGTAGTATACAAAGATATTGTACCGAGGTACAATAACTTTGGTAGTATATATTAATTCCATGATAATTCCCGCAATGGCAGACATTTTTCTTGTTATGACAGATGAAAATTAAAATCATAGATGATAGAACACTATACTCATTACTCCTACAGGTTGAAAGGGGTGCCCAGTTTAAAAAATTAGGAGTTTTATGTAATTTTATTATACTGAAAAACATTATTACCATGGATTTGAGCTTTCAGAATTACATTATTTAACTTAAACGTTAATTTTATTGAATTATTATGGTTTTCTTTAATAAAATTAATTACAAATTGTCATTAATTGCACTGGTAGCACTAACAAAATCTTAGGTTTAAAAACGCCATCTTACACATAATTTCCAAACTTCGTTGTACGCACTGCCATCTATATTTGAGTGTAGTAGTCTAGTAGTACTACGTAATGCTACCAAATTAAAAGGTCGGTTATAGCATTACATACAATACAATGCTTTTTGATTTCTTCATTATTTAGCATACTAATAATAGTAAAATTTCCAGTATCATAGTACTAAGATTTTCGACCCTGTTGTCGACCCAGTGCTCACAGTACAATATGGCGACGATTGATGACGTCATATATTTCACTAGGGTACTGCGACAGTGCAACTCCATAACGGAACGATTTTTCCTACAGTGATAGCACTGTGCAGTGGTCGCAGTATATAACGGAACATAGTCCGTGATTATAGCTTGAATACACCTGCCGTGTAGCGCGGCAAGACAGCTATGCGCTAAATTCGGTTTCGGATACCTCAGTCCTCACTTCTCTCCGTCAGTCGGATGGGACATTGCGTCCGGGACGTCATCAAGTAATATATTATAGTTAAGTAAAGTTTTTGTTTTGCAGGGGGACTCCGGGGGCCCACTCCAAATACAGTCCTCGGACAACTACTATAGGCTATTGGGCGTGACCTCCTCTGGCATCGGCTGTGGGACGTCCAAGCCGGGAGTGTACACCAAAATATTATACCCCTACTTGGTCTGGGTCACTGGAGAGAGCGAGAGGTGTGGCCCGATGCGGATTACAAAAACATGCAATAAGATAGATTATATTATAATATATTTATTAAAAGAAACATTTTTTTAAAACGAAAACAAAATTTTTTTACAAAGAAACAATTGAATCTTATAAAACACTAATTAAATAAATCTAAAACCTCGTATCCACTAGGCAGCATTTGGCGAGTGGCATGTCGCATACGTTGCTCAACATTGTTGAAAGACAAATAACTTTGTGTAGCTACGTTGTCTGTCCATGCTTACCAGTCCGAAACATGTCGCTAGAGAAACTAGTTGATTTCGTTAAACTACATTAACTGCATGTTGCTGACATGTAGAAGGTCACGTGACACGTGTTGCGCGCCAAATACTGTCTGGTCTCAATACGAAACTGTCATAATAATAAATGTTGATACAAAACATGTTGATATAGTAGCACGCAATTAAACCCCGTCCATAGCCATTAATTAAAAAGTAATAAGCATGTTGTCTAGTGTTGAAAAGCACAGTTTAACCATTGAATAGATGGCTGACCTGTGTCATTTGGTCGGGTTATGTCAATTCAATGTCCGTTGTGATGTTTTAGCTGGGTTTGACACAACGCGACCAAACTACGTAGGTCCGCGGTCTGCCTAATATTTTAAAATGTTGATAAATCATAGCCGGCCCCTAGACGATTAATTATATTGATTATTGTCAATATCACGCTTCAATTTTATTGAACAGTTAATATTTGACAATTGGATTGAAGGCGCGCGATGTTTAATATCAACCCTAGACGGTCAATAATATTACGCAATACGTGATATTGCGCAATAAAATTGCTCGTCTAGGGGCCCGCTAAAGGACTTATCAGACAGAGAGCGGTTCAAGCGTTCTGCGTTCGCATTCTACGTTCGAGCAGTCAGGTTCAGTCAGTTACCCAGGAGCTATTCTGACGCGGTCAGCCGCCACCTGTGTGTGTATATCTATGTAACGTAATACAACACAAAGAACGCAAAACTGACCGCTTGAACGCTTGACCGCGTGACCGCTCTCTGCCTGATATGTCCCTAAAAGAATTAGTTATTTAAGTTGACACGATTAAAATTATAACCAAATATAAAATATTTTCAAACTTTTTCTCGCAAAACGATGTATGACGTCACGGCATGCTACTGTTATATTATTGTCCGCACCGTGACGTCAAAGCCCGATATATTATTATACAAGATGTTTGTGTAAACACCGTTGTCCTTGAAACCATCAAATGAGCCCGTCAAAATGAACAACTTTTTCTATGAGAACAATGCTGGGAATTTAAAAAAATCTGTCTTCATACCCATACAAATTGCCGATCCTGGCATCCGTATGAGTATGAAGACGGCATTTTTTTTTGAGTTCCCAGCATTGTTCTCATAGAAAAAGTTGTTCATTTTGACGGGCTCATTTGATGGTTTCAAGGATAACGGTGTTTACACAAACACACTGTATATCGCTTTATTCCTTTTTATTATTAATTTAGACTGTTGATTAATTTTTTAGGTTTACAAAATATGTACTTTTGTAGTCAACATGCTTATTCTAATTGTTTGTTTAATTTAGGTATTTTGCAAAATAATATTTTTAATACGGTGCTATAACACAACTACAATATCTGCTAATTCTAAAAGTCTCACATATATAATTATGTTTTGGGTCTAAATATATATATTATTTTTATTAATTATGATAAAACGTACCTACGTCCGTTAGAAATATCTTCGTCGCTCGCCATTTGCATTCTAATTAAAGACTAACACACGCAAAACTCTACTTTTCCTTGAAACTTGACTTAACACATAAAGAATCAAGTTTTGTGTAAGGCCGTGTTCCACTGAGGCGGAGCGGAGCTTAGCGGTGCGAATTGACCAATCACCATGCTCGAAATCTTCGCTCCGCTTCCCTGTCATTACGCTGGAATAGCATGATTGGTCAATTCGGGCACCGCTAAGCTCCGCTCCGCTTCAGTGGAAACACACCCTAAAAGTAGTATTTCATTTTGCTATTTTACATCTAAAAATTAAAACCACCTGAATATTTCAAATTTCGCGATCCAATAATTTGTTAAATTTAAAATTTGATGTCACTAACTTCTGTCACACCATGTCACACTTCGTTGACCCCATTTTGAAGTACTGCTAAAATGTTAACAATAATAAAAACTAAAGGCGAGACCGCACAAGATGACAATAAACGTCAAACGTCATGTATAACGATATGCTACAGCCGAGCGACACGTCACGGCCAATATTCTTCGTATGAAATCGCGTTAACTGGCACTACGCCGCAGCGACGCTACACGACAGTCGACACGAACCGTCATTTCTATGGAACGTGAAGTTTCGCGTCTCCGTTGCAGCAGTGTCGCCAAGTGTGGTCACACCTTTAGGCTTTATACAGGATGTAACAAAACTTTGTGATAATTTAGGGTGTGTATGTGCTACTTGTAGAGAGTTCACTGTGAAAGTAGTAGCGCTGAAAGACTAAATTTTTTGTGATTTTGCAAGGGCCCCAGCGTCGTGGGTTTCTCCATATACTTAAAAGTGAAAAAAAATTTTGCTCTTTCAGTGCTACTCTTTTTACAGTGAACTCTATACACGGGACTCATACACACCCTTAAGTATTATCACTTTGTTTCGTTACAAAAGTCAATAGTACTGTACTGTAATATCTGTGATCTGCAAAATGCAAACAGTGGGCGTCGGAGACACTTTTGTCGACCGTACACGCGGACTCTTATTATTATATTATCACAATAATGAGTCAATATATTTTAACGATAAAAAAACATATTTGAAAGATAATTAATTCTTCATGTTTATAAAATCTTCTTATTTTAAACATAACAATGTGATACAGGCTACTAAAAATTAAATTTATTTATATAAAGATAAACAACAAATAAGCGGTTATTGGTTATCTGGTCATGGGAATTATCACGATAATGTTTTCATTGTCTATGCTCTGATGGTATGCTCTGATTCAATGTTCTTTACTACGAATAATAAAAAGGTTCTTTATCAATCCGCTAAAGTAAGTATTCCGACTATTATTATTAAATTTCTTATGTAGTCGAGGACTGAAACTTCAACACTTTAACTAAACACTTTAAGGGAGATCGCACACGTCACACTTTTTGTGTGATCGAGTCTGCGGCTTCCATACATTCTGATGGCGCGCGCCATGCAGATTGTATGTAAGCCGCAGACTCGATCACACAAAAAGTGTGACGTGTGCGATCTCCCTAAGTAAAATTGGTACACGGCATCAGATTAGATAGGTCGTCAATATGAAAGTAATTTTGAGCAACTCGTGGTATCAAACGTTTTGCGCAATACGTCCAAAACATTATTAAAAATTGATTCGTAGGCAAGGTGGCGGGGACCGAAATCATTTGGTCGGATCGCTTCAATTGCATTTTAGTCGGGAGTCGGGACTCGGGAGTCGCGGTCGTGATGTCTTCTAAATTCGATAAAGCGACAAAATTACGTAGGTCCACCTGCCTACGAATCAACTTCTATTAGTAACTCACGTACCCATCACTCGCGTCTACTAGTCGATAAAATTCAAATCAAAATTGGCCATGTTGTTCGCCTGCTCGGACCAGGCGGCGAACCGCGAGGCGTCCATTTCGCCAGCGTGGCGGTTGGTGGCCAGCAGCGCGTGGCTCCGCCCCCCGATCTTCTCCTTGCACTCGGGGCACGTGCCCACCTGCGTGGCGCCGCCGCACTCGCCTATACAGTAGTAGTGGCCGTTGGGGCACTTGTACCAGTGACCGGGGCCCAGGCCGATCGCCCGGACTATCATCTCCCTCTCCTTCACCGGGTTATAGCTCGTCTTGGTCGCCTCCCCCAGAGCTTTGAGAGCTTTCTCGGCCCTCTCGTGGTCGAATACGGTCCGGCCGAGGACTCTCAGCTTCGCCTCCCGCTCGGCCTCGACCACCGTGGGGTCGGTCCTGACGCTCATGAAGGCGGGATCGTCGAACGCCCGCGACAGGTTGATCATCGCGTTGACGCGTTTCAGTTCGTTGTTATAGTCCTGCTGCTGCTGCACGCTCAGCTTTTCCACGTTCTGGCGGAGGTAGCGGCTCAGCATTTCGACTTGCGTCCTCATCGCGGCGTCGAACTGCGTCTGCACGGTCTCAGTTCTCGGTCTGTTCGCCTCGTAGTCGCGGCAGTGGTCGGCCAGCAACTTTATCGCGTTCGAGCTGGTCCTGTACATCTGCAGCTGGAGATTATCGCATATCTTGTTGTTTCTCACTGCCAATACCAGTCTTAGACAGGGTTTCGAGACTAAATCTGAAACAGATTATTATAGGTGTCGCTGTGTAGCACGGCTCGGCCTGGGAAATAAATTTAGCTCAGCATATTTTATATTATTCATTTGAGTCTGATAAAAATACGTTAAGTTTTTTCTTTATTTTAAACTGAACTTAACATTCTAAATGTTACGTGTACCTTTTAACAATGCTAGGGGCGAATGGCTAATTTTTTTGTGGGAATCCCATAAGTCCTTTAGTAGTTCATTTCTCGTTTGAACTATTTCCTTTTGATTCCCGTAAATTTTTCTTTTGACGGGGTTAATGCTCTGCTCGAACATTTGACTTATCGTGTTCTTGTATCGGTGGGTGTTGATTATTGCCCTCCTGCAGAACGGGCATTTCCGTACTCCTATAGTCTCCTGGTCGCCGTTCATTAGATTTTCCATATCCTCAGAGTGCAAAACGTGGCCACAGTCTTCTATGAGAACGAATCTGAAAAAAATATTCAGGGTGAATTCGGAGTTAAGTTTGGCTTCTCTCAGCTTCCGCCGGCAGTCATCACAGTCCCGCCCCGAAGCCTTCAGGGAGAGGGTACTGCGGATTCGCTTTCGCCCGTTAGCACATTGCTTCCCAAAACTTTTGAAACTATTGTACTTGTGTAGATAGCTGTTTGCTTTTGCATTATGGTTAGATCTAATTTAGCGTCCAGTATGTCACAGTATCTACGAATGCTCTTGGTGACCATTCTTCAGGGTGAATATTATATTATATACATATATGTACTTATATAATATAATATTCCCCCTGAATATATATGATACGCTCAAAGACCGAAAACGCTCAGTGAGCGAAAAAATGGCTCACAACGCGTTGTGGTCATAGTGAAACGGCCACGACGCGTTCTGGGTAATCACAGAAATACCACATAGCGAAATTCGTGTCGTGGCTGTCGAGTGTCGTGCTATTCGACCACAACGCGTTGTGGTAAGGTAATCGAGAAAAGCCATGATGCGTTCTGAGCATTTAAAAACAGCCACGACGCGAATCCGTGTTGTGGCCCTAATGAAAACGGCCACGACGCGTTCTGAAACCAGGTTACTTACTCAGGAGTAATTTTATAGCGCCCAAGTGTGTGCGCAATACACAAGAGCACTCTGGTTTCAATGAAACTAGACCAGTTACGCAGGAGTAATTTTATAGTGCCCAAGTGTGTGCGCAATACACAAGAGCACTCTGGTTGTTACGCAGGAGTTATTTTATAGTGCCTAAGTGTGTGCGCAATATACAAGAGCACTCTGGTTTCAATGAAACCAGGCCAGTTAAGCAGGAGTAATTTTATAGTTCCCAAGTGTGTGCGCAATACACAAGAGCACTCTGGTTTCAACGAAACCAGGGCAGTTACGCAGGAGTAATTCTATAGTGCCCAAGTGTGTGCGCAATACACAAGAGCACTCTGGTTCCAATGAAACCAGGCCAGTTACGCAGGAGTAATTTTATAGTGCCCAAGTGTGTGCGCAATACACAAGAGCACTCTGGTTTTAATGAAACCAGGCCAGTCAAGCAGGAGAAATTTTATAGTGCCCAAGTGTGTGCGCAATACACAAGAGCACTATTCTTTACTCTCATAACCCAATGGAGCGGAAGACCGACATGACTGGCCGCTGGCGAGAGATCAGATGCAGGAACGACTTTTACACGCGCACACACGTGGGCACTATAAAATAACTTCTGCGTAACAGGCCTGGTTTCATTGAAACCAGAGTGATCTTGTGTATTGCGCACACACTTGGGCACTATAAAATTACTCCTGCGTAACTGGCCTGGTTTCATTGAAACCAGAGTGCTCTTGTGTATTGCGCACACACTTGGGCACTATAAAACTACTCCTGCGTAACGTGCTCTTGTGTATTGCGCACACACTTGGGCACTATAAAATTACCCCTGCGTAACTGGCCTAGTTTCATTGAAACCAGAGTGCTCTTGTGTATTGCGCACACACTTGGGCACTATAAAAAGACGACTACTCAAAATTTTGTAAGTGCGTTGTGCGCAGATCAAATCACAAATATTACATAGTTGACGAATCTTCGGGTAGCTTATAAACATCAACAAATCGGACACCAACCACCTCAGTCGTTGGAAAGCCCAACGTTTCGCCTAAACGTCGGGAATAAGGCTCGAAAAAACCCCGAGCTCAAAACAACGAACGTTTTACGTACATGGCAAGAGAAACATACACCTTAGTCTATGAATACTCGCTTACACAGGAAATTCGTGGCACCGACCATCACATCATTTATGGTGCTTCCCACACCGCCTTTAGAAAATGTTTTCTTTTTAAATAAATAAGGGGGCAAACGAGCAAACGGGTCACCTGATGGTAAGCAACTACCGTCGCCCATGGACACTCGCAACATCAGAAGAGCTGCAGGTGCGTTGCCGGCCTTTTAAGAGGGAATACGCTCTTTTCTTGAAGGTTTATAAACATTTTCTAACATAAAAACATTCACTAACAAATGTTGCAAATTGTTACATTTTGTTAGGAACTGTTACATGTTATAAGTGCTCCTACACCAATAGAAAATGTTAACTAATGTTTTCCAACATTTCATAACATTTAAATCTGGTATTGGCTCACCGCATACCCCGTCGTCCTTTATAAAAGGTTTACAAACAAAAGGTACACAATACAATGTTTTATTTTGTTATAATTTGTTTTGCTATAATTTGTTAACTTACGTTTAATAAACATTTTCTAACATGAAAACATTTTTAACATTTTTTAACATTTGTGATTAAATGTTTGCTAACAAATGTTACTAACGTTACTAAACATTTTCTAACTGCGGTGTGGGAGCACCAATACAGTTACAGCATTGGGTCAGGGACGGTACTTTAAAAGCGTCACACATCACAATAGATCCTCGGGGATCGTCTCGTCAGGGTTTAAGGGGCCATCCATAAAGTATTTCACACTTAATCGACCAAACCGTCGACGAAGTGCGACATGGTGTGACAAGGAGGGGGAGGGGTGCTAAGTTTTGTGACATCACATTTTTATTAAATTTAATAAATTGAATAGCGAAGTTTATAATATTGAAGTGGTTTTAATTTTTACATGTAAAATTGTAAATTTGTGACGTCACACTACGGAGGGAGGAAGGGACCTGTGAGGAGGGGGGACAAAAATCATGAAAATCGTGTGACGTACTTTATGGATAGTCCCTTACCTGCCTTCGGAAAAATACGTACATGGCGTCGTCGTCGAATTCGTCGCCCAAAAAGTCTCTGGGGAAGTCGTCGGGTTTGCATATCTTGCAGATGGGGGGGCAGGGCTCGCCGCAGAAGCCGCGGCAGGCGTGGCCGCACGCCAGGCGCGCCGCACACCGCTTCGCGCACGGCGCGCGCTTGCACGCCTGCCCGCACCACCGCCTGCACCGTCCGTGGACGCACGCACGACCGCACTTCTCCTATATTTTATTTTATTAATTAGGGACAGCAAACAATGTCACAGTATCTAAGGGTCTACACAGACGGACCGCATTTCAACTGCAATCCAACCGCAAATTGCAGTTCAAGTGCAGTTTAAATGCAGTTGACACGACTGCAATACGACTGCAATAGAACTGCAAACCAAACGCGCAGTCGGATTGCAGTTCAGTTGCAGTCGGCGTGCAGTCGTGTGAACTGTTTGGTTTGCAGTTCTATTGCAGTCGTATTGCAGTCGTGTCAACTGCATTCAAACTGCACTTGAACTGCAATTTGCGGTTGGACTGCAGTTGAAATGCGGTCCGTCTGTGTAGACCCTAATACACTTAAAACAGCAATTCTTGTATATTTATTTATTTATACCATCGATCACGGAAGCGGAACGAATTCGATATGTATGAATAGGATCTCGAGGACAAAAAAAAAATCTAGCTAGGTTTCATTTTCAAAAAATGTTGTTTAAAAGTTTTTTCAGACACTGAAATTATGTTGCAAATTGCAAAAACTGAAAAAACTTTGATTATAATAATTATAATAATTATTGCAACTTGCAAATATAATCCAAGTCTTACTTTAAGACCGAGCTTCCTTTTTTTTGCTGTGTTTTCTAATAAGTATTACGATCCCGGAAGACGATTGACACAAATGAAATTGAGATTTATTTAATCATTATATATTTATCTGATACTTGCTTAACGGAAAACACGATTCACGTATTTTGACTCGATAGTTTTATTTTTCGAAATTATGAATTTTTCTGGGCTTTTCAACAAATATCTGTTACACTTATTGAGTTACTATCATTCAATAACTTGCACTACTACAATCACACACTTTATAAAAGATTAACTAAAGGAAATATTAGTATTGTATTTAATTTTTAAGTAATCATCAAAGACATTTTTGGGACTAGCGAAATTTACTTTCGTGCTATAATGCGCCGGACCGTTGTTACGCGATATTGTTCACTATTAGCTACAGCGCAAAATACATTTCATGCGGGCACTATTCATGGAATCATTGTATCATGATTGGACGATAGCCGAGTGTGTAGGCGGGGCTAGCGTTTTGGCAGCAGGCTCTTAAGCCTAGTAGTGGGCAGCAACTGTCAAAAATGTACAGCAGTGAAATACTAGATTCCTGCAGTTATCCTGAAGAATGAAAAATAAAATAAATCGGCCAAGTGTTCCGTACCGTTATAGCGCGAAGTAAGGCAAAAATAGTGTTTTTTGTATGGGAGCCCCGCTGAATTATTTATTTTATTTTAATTTTATTATTAAATATTAAAATGCACATATTATAATTGAGGATCTTGTGAAAATTTCAAGTGTCTACATGTTGCCATTATGGATTACGAGCCAAAAAGGCCAAAAAATCACATTTGTTGTATGGGAGCCCCCCTTAAATATTAACTTTATTTTGTTTTTAGTATTTGTTGTTATAGCGGCACCAGAAACACACAATCTGTGAAAATTTCAGAAGTCTAGCTATAGCGGTTCTTGAGATACAGCCTGAAGACAGTCAGACGGACAGACAGACATACAGACGGACAGACATCGAAGTCTCAGTAATAGGGTCCCGTTTTTACCCTTTGGGTAAAAAACCCTAAAAATGAGTTTTATACTTTATCCGAGGTTAGGTAGACCTTCAGAACAGGAACTCCTAAAGTAACCGCGACCGAAACTCCATAGTTGCTGATCGTTCTTAACTTCTTACTACTAGCTTTTATAAATCGGATCTGTCAGATTAAGATAGGGGATGTTTAGTATACCCCAAAGAAGCTTCCATATAAAGCACTGACGATTCAAAGGTTAGGTAAGCCTGTAGGGACATTTTAAAATATAAAAAAATATTTTCCTAACTAAGCTTCGTAGATATTTTATTTTGCACTAAACGAAATGATTATAAATATATAAATTATAAATATATTCTAGACAACAAAGACTAAAGTCTTTGTTGTCTAGAATATATTTATAATTTACCTAAATAAGCAATTTTCTGAATATACCTATTTTCTTTTTCAAAACTTTAAAATGGCTGCAGTTTCTGAACCCACCGCTAAAATAAAAAAAAATCGGTTGTCTGTAAAGTCGTTTACTGACGATAGTTGAACGTGACAACGTCATAGCCTTAACCCCTCAGTTCCGGGAAAAATCTATGCAAAAAAGTTGGCAGGTCAATATGCAAAAAAAAGGCGCCCGGCCTACCCTCTTTGTAAAATTAATGTAATATCCTTACATACAATCCATATTTTATGTTTGTGTGAACTACATTATAATATATGTTAAATTTTCTATCTATCAAGCCATCATAATATAGTATTTAGTCCGATGTGATATTAGTTTCTCAATTATAAACTTTCGAAACTATAATTAGTGACTTGTTCAGAAGAAATAAACGAATACTTTATTCTTCATATATTAAGTCATACCTTGACACGTAGGAAATAGAGCACAATTTTGAATAGCCGAAATAATACTAATAGCTCACAGATTGTTTATTTTTCATTCAGAGTGTGGTCAATGTATCAAAGGTCATAACTAACCAAACTTCTTCATACAAAAATATTCTCTAAGTCATCGAAATCTATACTTCTATACTAATATTATAAAGAGGTAAACTTTGTTTGTTTGTTTAATTGTAATGAATAGGCTCAAAAACTACTGGACCGATTTAAAAAATTCTTTCACCATTCGAGAGCTACATTATTTACGAGTAACATAGGCTACATTTTATTTCGGAGAATGTAGGGTTCCGTAAGATATTTGGGTTTTTCTGACACAAGGTGAAAAAAATCAACCAGAAAATTTACTTATTTTGCGTACGCTGCCTAAACTATAAAAGATAGAACCATACAATGTTCTAAGTAAATGTAGATCTTTTAAATATCTACAAAAAAGTCCACGACACACTATACCTATCTATGTCAAGTGAGGTACAGCAACCATTATTTTATTTAAAAATCTTGATTTTTTTTTGGACTACATTTAAACGCATTTATTTTACTCATGGCATTAATCTTTATCAAAATGAATTATTTCATCACTAAGTACAGTTTATGTAGATAATATTTGGTCTTTGAATGATTAAAATTGGATGTTTGGTTTAGAAGTTATTGCGAAATTAAAAATTGCGATTTACGCCCGTTTCGAAGTGGGCGCTACCAAGGCGGGGGTGCACAGTAGCGAAGATTATAACCGGCCCTGCAGCTGGTGAATTGGCTCATATACCAAGAATACCAATGATCCCTACTGATTTGCCTATACCCTTCAAAAGGCTCCAATTTCCTGTAAAAAATTATTTTGCACTAACGATAAATTAATATTATGTAAATCCCAGGGCCAAACATTCAAATTAGTAGGAATAGATTTATGAAAAGAATGTTTTGCTCTATCACGAGTCGGGGATCCCGACCATCAGTATATTTTGTTATCTGAAAATAACTTAAGGTCAATTAATGTTGTTTATAGAAAAGCTCTACAATAATCGCTTTAGTTATCTATCCTAAAACAACGGGTTGCACTCCGGGACTACCGTCAGAGGTGAAAACTTATTATTATTAATTACATTTAAATATTCTCATCATTAACAACTTTAACATCCACAGAAAGACAATCTGTGCAGCCTGCGGAAAATGACTGCGTCGTCGATGTTTCTGTGAATTGACCTGGGAATCATTTTGTTGACCTTTGTCTTTCCTGGGTAGGCTTTTTGCAGCGGTAACCGACATCCACGCGGGCGGAGCCGCGGGCGACCGCTATCTATACATTATAATAAAACTGTAGAAATGAAAATTCTATACATTAAAGATATTAAAAAAATAATAAGCGGGGGGTGTCACTACATCGCTATAGAAGCCAAAAATGTAGTTAGTTTTTTGTCTGTCTGTCTGTCTGTATCTTTGTTCCACTATCACACGAAAACTACTGATCCGCTGGCTGATTATGTATCTTGCAACAGCAATGCGACAGGCGTAAATTGTACAAATATCGCTGTCAAACATATTTTTTGTATTATGTATTAGCAACAGCGACGCGATAGCGGACAATCGATGGTAGCGCGCTCAAGCGAACAATTGAGGAACTAAAAGTGCATCAAAGCTTGTTGTAATTTAAAAAATCGGTATTACGTATGAGTGAGATCGCAACGCGACAGCAGATAGCGAGCAGCTAGCAAACAATTTGAATTGTCAAAGAGCGACAGCCCATTTAGGTTGTTGCCAAGTTGTTGCTAATGTATTTTTGATATTTATTCTGCATTAATATTACACAAAAAGTGTAGAAGTGTATTATACTTCCTATGTATTAATCACATAACTATATTTCACATAAATATCTTTCGTAATTTTATTCTGTTTTTTGTAGGTTATTTGTTTACAGACGCTTTCGATATGTCTCGTGCTTTTCTCATTCAGGAGGCATTAGAAGCACAAAATAGATTAGACGAGAACACGCGCGTGAGACGTTTACGACGAAGATTGAGGAATGAGGCAAGACCTATGGAGACTCCTAACTTTAGTGCACATTACAGGATAACTAAAGAGTTGTTCGCTGAATTGTGCACTGAACTCCAACCATTTTTGCCTCGAACTCGTAGGAAAACAAAAGTTACTGTAGAATGTAAAGTAAGTAAATACCCAATTATCATTATATTCCTTATTAGTACCTAATTGCAAAGTGTAGATAATCCTACATATATACACTACTTTTGCAGGTGTTAACAGCACTCTCTTTCTATGCAAGTGGCTCATATCAAAAACCTGTAGGTATGAGCTATTTGCATGGACTTAGTCAGAGCAGCGTGTCTAAGGCAATTACTGATGTGACCATGGCCTTAAATCACCCCTCTATATTGAGAAAGCACATCCATTTTCCTCAAACCAGACAAGAAAGGCAAAGAATAGTAAATGGGTCAGTACTATTAAAATTATATTCATCATATTGATGTGTATTTTGTTAAAAAAATTACCCACATAAAGCTTACATTTTATTTTTGGCAGGTTTTCAAATAAATTTGGCTTTCCTGGTGTTTTGGGGTGTATTGACGGCACACATGTTGCCTTGGTCAGGCCAAGTGAACACGAGGAGAGATTTTTTAATAGGAAGCACTACCATTCCAGGAATGTTCAAATTGTAAGTATTAATACTAGCAGTAGGCTGATTATGTAGCAGCTATATAATACTGCATTGCTACGTTGTAGCTCAGTATAGAAATATTTTTCTCAATACTTATTTCTATAATAATTTGATAAGCTTAGTTGAAAATGTTTTTTTTTTTATCTTGTTTTAAGTTTTACTTTTTCTACAGATTTGTGATAGTGATCTGAACATATTAAATATTGATGCAACGTTTGGTGGTGCTACCCATGATGCATATATCTGGCAAAATTCAGAAATACACCATCATTTGCAGCAGCTGAATCAAAATGGTGAAAGCATTTGGTTTCTTGGTATGTATTATTATAGGTACCCAACAAATTTGCTTTGTCTCTACACTTACAGTCATACATTTTCATTTTAAAGACATGGGGTATTTTTTACCTGCTGTTTAAAAAGTTGTGACCACGAACCAAAATACTAATAAATCTACAATTTTCATTCACACTTAATTTCTGCAAATTATTTTAATGTTGATTCATAGAAATGGAGCTATATTTACTATAATATTCATTGATTTAAGTTCAAATATCTCAGTGTTTACCCCATCTCCTGCAGATATGTAACCTACTATATTATAAAATATATTTTCTTAACAGGTGACTCTGGATATCCATTGAGAACTTGGCTTCTAACACCAATTGTTAACACACAACCTGGCAGTGCAGAAGACAACTACACAAATATGCATTGCCGAACAAGAAACACAGTTGAGAGGTGTATTGGGGTATTGAAAGCCCGTTGGCGGTGTCTGTTGTCACATAGACATTACAATCACCATGTTGTGGCTAAGATTGTTAATGCATGTGCTGTATTACACAACATCACCAACAAGCACAGGCTTCCTGTACCTGAATTACCTTCCAATGATATCCAGAGGGAAGCAGACTTCCTGGTACCTCGGCAGCCGTACATTGAGGAAGGTCAACAGCTTGAACGTGGCAGGCAACAGAGACAACTTATTGTGCAACGCTTATGGAGGAATAGATAAGAATTATTTAGTTATGTAGTTACCATACATTACATATAATAATATGTAGTATTTTTAGCCATAAGTATAAGATTGTTTTATTTATATTGTTTTGTATTATTATTTCAAGGTTGTCTGGAAGAAACCGCTTTTAGCGGTAAGACCGCCTGTTTGTACATATTCTATTGTTTTATTTTAAATTGTAATTTAGTTTAGTTTGTGCAAATAAAGAATTTTCTATCTATTTACATTTTGTATTCTAATTCTGATTTATATTGTTTTGTATTATTATTTCAAGGTTGTCTGGAAGAAACCGCTTTTAGCGGTAAGACCGCCTGTTTGTACATATTCTATTGTTTTATTTTAAATTGTAATTTAGTTTAGTTTGTGCAAATAAAGAATTTTCTATCTATTTACATTTTGTATTCTAATTCTGATTTATATTGTTTTGTATTATTATTTCAAGGTTGTCTGGAAGAAACCGCTTTTAGCGGTAAGACCGCCTGTTTGTACATATTCCTGTTGTTTTATTTTAAATTGTAATTTAGTTTAGTTTGTACAAATAAAGAATTTTCTATCTATCTATCTACATTTTGTATTCTAATTCTGATTTCATGTTTTTTTTACTTGTTTTTATAATTAGTAATTTATAATATTTTTTATTATTATGTTGTAACTTGTAAGCTAAAATAGCAAACTAAAGTTAAAGTGTTTGTATAAAATGTTATGATAATAATATGTTGTTCTTTATTAATATCTGAACTTTAGTACAGTTTTATGCAATAAACACTTATTTTTCTGGCCTTTATAAGTATCTATTTTAAATAAAAAGTTTATAATTAAGAACAGTCTTTATTTATAACATACATTGTAATTAATGAAGCAGGATGCACCAGAGGCACAATGTTTTGGTAAAAATCTTAATAAATTAATTACGAGGGCTGCTATTTATGTATCCGGAACTGGCCACTTACATGAACAATATTTAAAAAGTAATTACAACATTTGAAAATAGAACTCTTTGGTTGAAGAATACATTTTGTTTCATGTGACTGTCAATTATTTTTCCATTGTGGCGTCATTTTGAAAATTGCGTGTCTTCATTTGCCATGGATTTAACGCGTGAACATTTTCGTGCAATGATTTACTACGATTTTCGGCGTGGGCTAAATCAACAACAGTGCTTTATTCAACTCACCGCAACTTTTGGAGATGAAGCACCATCAAAAACCACTGTTTATCACTGGTACAGTGAGTTTAATCGTGGGCGGTCTATGCTCACGGATGAAAATAAAGAAGGTCGCCCAAAAACAGCTGTTGTCCCACAAAATATAGATGCTGTGCGGGAACTAATAATGCGTGATCGTCATGTTACATATCGCGAGATAGAGGCGTCCTTAGGCATAAGTATGACGAGCATACATAAGATATTACACGAACATTTGGCTGTAAAAAAATATGTTCGCGTTTGATTCCGCACAACTTGACAATCGATCAAAAACGGGCTCGTGTCGATTGGTGCAAAAAAATGATAAAAAAATACAACCGTGGTACGTCAAAAGCCGTTTATAATATCTACACAGGTGATGAATCTTGGATCTATGCATATGACCCCGAAACTAAACAACAGTCAACGGTGTGGGTGTTCCAAGATGAGCCGAAACCAACAAAAGTTACTCGTGCAAAAAGTACTTTGAAGCAAATGGTCGCCTGTTTTTTTTGGAATTAATGGACATGTGGCTACAGTGCCATTAGAGAATCGTAAAACGGTTAATTCTGAATGGTATACGTCCATTTGTTTACCAGAAGTCTTTGAAGAAATAAGAAAGGACAACCGAAACGCAGAATCATATTACATCACGACAATGCTAGCTGTCACACCTCAGCTGAATCAACTCAGTTTTTGGAGGGTCAAAAGATCGAATTGACTGGTCATCCGCCGTACAGCCCTGATTTGGCACCTAACGATTTCTTTTTATTTCCATTCGCGAAGAACAAATTACGTGGTCAACGTTTTTCGAGCCGCGAAGAGGCTGTTGATGCGTTCAAAATGCACGTTTTAGAGATACCTCAATCAGAATGGAAAAAGTGCTATGAAAATTGGTTCCAGCGTATGCAAAAGTGTGTCGATCATCGCGGCGAATATTTTGAAAATAAATAAAACCATATTAAATGATATATGTTTGTTTCTTTTGGTAATTCCGGATACATAAATAGCAGCCCTCGTATAAGCTAAGTTTCTGCTAATTTTTAACTGTTTGAAGTTGTACCTAATTATTACAAGTACAAAATTCTTATTTATCAATTTATGTACACAATATTTAACAATGAAATCTTATAACTAGGATACAATTTAGTACAATGGTACTACTTATTGTAAATTGGAATATCTTCCAGTAGACCCGATACAGGAGAACATAAAGAAAATTAACAGTTTTAGGTGTGTACAGTTATTAATAGTAAGAAAACACATTTATAAGTTATTTAAATATACAAATACTCATATAAATAATAAATATACTAATATGTATATACAATAATTTATAATAATATAAAAATATCATAAGTATAGCTTAAATTAAGGGTTGGTATCAATTATTATCAGGTTAAGCTTAGATAATAGATTCTTATGTACTATTATGAAACTATTAATAAAATAGGGTCACATTTCACTTTTTTATAGTCTCTATCAACTTGGCCATGAGTTCATAATGCATCTTAGCACATTCTGCATTTAACCGAGCAGTTTCTGCATTTGTTCGGGAGGCCTCTGCTATTATTATTGCAGCATTGCCTAATTTTTCCTCTGCTGCAACACGCCTAGACTCTAGTTCCACGACCCAAGCAGGTTCCACTTTTGTTATATCTGTAACATGACAATTAATTTATGTTAAATTTTACAACTATTTCTGCCACAAATTACTAAATAGTTACAATATTAGGCACTTTTCCTTTGAGAAGATTGCAATGATATATGTATTGATAAAAATTAAAATAGGATAACATAGTGATTTTCAAGTATGAATTAATCTAAGTCTTTACAGAACATAACTCCAATTTAAAAATTTGGTCATACATAATAATCAGTTCCTTTACAATAATACTGAAAAAGTATTACACTTACTTGACTTATTGGAGTTTTTATTAATCTTTGAGTCCTGGAACAGTGAACGCTTCAGAGGCCTGGAGGTAGCGGGACTTGCCGTTGCTGAAATGAATAACATTTTTAAGTTTGAATTATCATACAACAGTAATTATTTACTGTTTTATAGTAGTAACCTTACCAGTTTTAACTTCACACACATTCGATTTTTTGTCCCCTGGTGGTGTATGCATAGTGTCTGTAAAAATTACAATGTTGATTGTAAAAAGCATTTGGGAGTAGTGTTTTTAATAAGGTGCAAAGTTTTAGTTACTTACATATTATTGTGCTTGTACGCCCAGTCTTTGAAGGTGACACCACTGTTGCAAGAGCTGATTCTAAAAACAAATAGGTATCTATATAATTTTGTTTACAAAGCAGAGAATATATTTTGTATTTATTATATTATTATGAATGTGTTAAGTATATTAAACATAGGTACCTGGCGTGCTTATAGGCACAACATTCTCAGGTACTATAATATCCTCTATCACATTCACAGTCTGAGGTTCATTTTGGATTTCCTGCAAACAATGAAAGATGATAATAATATATTTTTCAGCAATAATTAATAAAAATTTAATTTAATACTGATTACTGACAAAAACGGGCACTCGGTGTTGAGAGTCTCCATACACGGCAGCATCCCCAATTATCTCCAAGATCTTTCGATCTGTTTCAGAGAGATCTTCTTCCCTTGATGGTCCACCACCTGTGCCAGAAGCATCTCGCCGCCTAGCAGCAGCTCTTGACTTGGCTTTGTGTTTTATATCAGCCCAATACTGAATTCAAAGGAAAGAATATTATAGATTCTATATAGATAGATGAATATTATCACAAATTTATATCAAAGAAATGGGTATTCATGAATAAATTATGTATTGCATAATAAATTTGATATACCTAATAATAGTAATTATGATATGCACTTAACCGAGGTGAACTCAATAAAAATTCACTTGCAAGTAATTTTTAGTAAGTAAAAACAGAATTATATTTTGTAAAGAATACTCACACGTTTCCACCGCTGACCACTTTTATTAGCTCCCGACCCATGAGCGTTTAATTTTTGGGCAAGGTCGTTCCACTCTCTGTCAATGGTCTCTTTCGACCTTGCCCCAAGACCAACACCTTTGGCTAATGACGAATGACGAGCCAAGTGGTCCAACAGTTCTTCGATCTGTGAGTGGGAGACTCTGTGTTCCATTTTATACTAAAAAAATGCAAATACAATAAATTGTACGCGATTATATCTCAAAGAACCAACCTCGGTGAAAACAAATCTCATAATACTGAATACTCACTTGTTGCCTGCATACGTATAAGTTCTTGAAAGTTTGCTTCGAGTGCTTTTCCAGAGCCAATAAATCCACTTTTTCTCACCACTCCAGCCCATTTTTTGTAATAAATAACTAAGAATTCACTTGTACGTTTTGTAAACAAAACACTTGACTTTTTAAATTAGTTCCACGTGTTGCTACAAGATCGCCAGTGGCGCTTTTTTTGTCGCTAAAAATGCATTGATTAGCTAGCGGACAACAGCAGAGCAACAGGCTTATATAATACGATTTTTTTCAGCGATTAGCGACCAATCGCGCGACAACTGCGCGACCGGTTGCTGTCTGCTAACCATCTGCTAAAGATACATAATCAGCCTGCCGATTTGAATGCGGTTTTCGCAGATATATTTGCCTTCTTCCAACTTAACATCTGGTGTATAAAAAAATTTCCCCCCACACCTCTAAAGGGACGAAAGAGGGGGTCAGATTTTGTATAAAACTTTTGCTTTAACACGAAAACTACTGATCCGATTTGCATACGGTTTTTACAGATATATTTGTCTTCTTCCGACTCTTGGTGTCTAAAAATCTCCGCACCCCACCCCTCTAAGTCCCTTAGAGGGGTGGGGAACCAAAGAGGGGGTCAGATTTTGTATCAAACTTTTTTCTTTAATGGACTTACTTTGACATATTATTAACTGTTTTTTCCAACTTAACATCTGGTGTATACAATTTTTCGCCCCACCCCTCTTAAGGGACAAAAAAGGGGGTAAGAATTTGTATCAACTGATGAAGTAGAAATATTTTAAATGGCAAAACAACGTTTGCCGGGACAGCTAGTACGTAATATAATCGAAACAAAGAGCGCGGCCCAGGTGGGCCTTACGGTTGTTGAGAGACTTGAGAGTGTAAATGGAACGCCTCAGAGCTGTCAGCGAGGTAACGCCGCATGAACTGTCATGTTTTTCGGGCGCGCACCCCATATCGAATTATAAGACGTTATCACGTCAAAAACGCTCTTATTATCTTTTTATCAGTTTTACCTAATGTAAAAAACCTACTAGGTCTCCATGACGCTCGAATAACTAAGCAAATAGCACCCTCCCCTCCCCTACTATTGATATACAAAAAACCCAAGATACACAATAAGCGCACTACCTAAAATTGTGCGCTTATTTCAAATAGTCTCGCGTCGCCCGCGTCAGTGCAACGTCGTCGAAAATGCCGGAAGTGTTCGATGAGAAACCGTAAAAATATTACGAGAGCTGCTATTTATGTATCCGGAACTGGCCACTTACAAGAACAATATTTAAAAAGTAATTACAATATTTGAAAATAGAACTCTTTGGTTGAAGAATACATTTTGTTTCATGTGACTGTCAATTATTTTTCCATTGTGGCGTCATTTTGAAAATTGCGTGTCTTCATTTGCCATGGATTTAACGCGTGAACATTTTCGTGCAATGATTTACTACGATTTTCGGCGTGGGCTAAATCAACAACAGTGCTTTATTCAACTCACCGCAACTTTTGGAGATGAAGCACCATCAAAAACCACTGTTTATCACTGGTACAGTGAGTTTAATCGTGGGCGGTCTATGCTCACGGATGAAAATAAAGAAGGTCGCCAAAAACAGCTGTTGTCCCACAAAATATAGATGCTGTGCGGGAACTAATAATGCGTGATCGTCATGTTACATATCGCGAGATAGAGGCGTCCTTAGGCATAAGTATGACGAGCATACATAAGATATTACACGAACATTTGGCTGTAAAAAAAATATGTTCGCGTTGGATTCCGCACAACTTGACAATCGATCAAAAACGGGCTCGTGTCGATTGGTGCAAAAAATGATAAAAAAATACAACCGTGGTACGTCAAAAGCCGTTTATAATATCTACACAGGTGATGAATCTTGGATCTATGCATATGACCCCGAAACTAAACAACAGTCAACGGTGTGGGTGTTCCAAGATAAGCCGAAACCAACAAAAGTTACTCGTGCAAAAAGTACTTTGAAGCAAATGGTCGCCTGTTTTTTTGGAATTAATGGACATGTGGCTACAGTGCCATTAGAGAATCGTAAAACGATTAATTCTGAATGGTATACGACCATTTATTTACCAGAAGTCTTTGAAGAAATAAGAAAGGACAACCGACAACGCAGAATCATATTACATCACGACAATGCTAGCTGTCACACCTCAGCTGAAACAACTCAGTTTTTGGAGGGTCAAAAGATCGAATTGACTGGTCATCCGCCGTACAGCCCTGATTTGGCACCTAACGATTTCTTTTTATTTCCATACGCGAAGAACAAATTACGTGGTCAACGTTTTTCGAGCCGCGAAGAGGCTGTTGATGCGTTCAAAATGCACGTTTTGGAGATACCTCAATCAGAATGGAAAAAGTGCTATGAAAATTGGTTCCAGCGTATGCAAAAGTGTGTCGATCATCGCGGCGAATATTTTGAAAAGCAATAAAACCATATTAAATGATATATGTTTGTTTCTTTTTTTAATTCCGGATACATAAATAGCAGCCCTCGTACGTTAAGAACTTTAAATAATCGGCCAAGTGCGAGTCGAACTCGCGTACGAAGGGTTCCGTGCCATTATAGAAAAATTAGGCCAAAAATTGTGTTTTTTGTATGGGAGCCCACCCTTAATTTTTATTTTATTTTAATATTATTACTAAATATTAAAGGACACAATATATAACTAAAGAAAGACAACGAAGTCTTAGTAATAGGGTCCCGTTTTTACCCTTTGGGTACGGAACCCTAAAAAGGATGGGATATCGTATTTTCGGTAAGTTAAAGTGTTTATTAATAATTTGTTTTTGTGGTTCTTATAACTTAATACACGTCGTAATAAGTGATTTTGATTTAATTTGTTTCAAAACTGAGGTAGTAAGTACTATGAAAGTTGTAAAAACTTCTAAGTATCCATGTATTGTGTTTAGAACATAATTAAGGGGCCGGGTGCCATCGAAATTCTCATACGTGTATACGTAATACCAAAATCATTTTCCATTCGAAAATATTTAACATGTTTGACTTATTTTTCAGCTTAAAATAGTAATTACCTAGGTTCATGCACAAAAATTTACTAGAAAATATTTACACACAAAAACGATTACATTTCATAAATTTTTACGCCAATAACGACATACTTTCCGCACACTTGTTTTACAATATATTAAAAACTCAACGAATCGTTACCGTAAGGTACTTACTATTAAGTATTCTGTGGAATCGTTACGTTATACGTATTTTTCAACCCCAGCTTGTATTGTGTAGTTGCAGAATGTCTTCAAAAGAATGGCAATATAATAAATTTTCATTCATCATTTTTGGTATTCGTGAACGCGGCGCAATTTCTCTATAATTTCCAACCTGGTATCATGCCGATTCGCTCGCACGACAGAGACAGAGCGGCGGGCGGCGGCGGAGTGGGGTAACCGGTATACGTGACAACGTATACATTGTAATTATTATTTTTAACAAAAAATTAAAACCGACTTCCAAGGTAAAAACAATACTTAAGTAATAATATGAACTAAAAAGTATTAAATAATTCTTACTCTTTAATAGTGCCTCTTTCAGAATTCGTCTAAACCTCAACTATTTCTGTACATACTATAGTCTTCATTATTTTGAAGTCGGTACCAGCTAATTTAATCGTGAGTTAGTCAGTCAATGTCAGAATATTATATGAAACTTTTGGGACTGGTACCGACTTCAAAGTAATGAAGACTATAGTAAGTATGTACAGAAATAGTTGAGGTTTAGACGAATTCTGAAAGAGGCACTATTAAAGAGTAAGAATTATTTAATACTTTTTAGTTCATATTATTACTTATTGTTTTTACCTTGGAAGTCGATTTTAATTTTTTGTTAAAGATAATAATTTCACTCTTTTTAGTTATTTACCGGTAAACATATAAGCTGTCAGTTGTAGATATATAGGATTTAGGTATGAAACTATCACAACTACTATACTCAGGCAGTTTTCAAAAAAGTTTTTTCCTACGTACCTCATAGATCCCATGATCAAATTGCCAACTTGGTAACCGCGACACCAAGTTTAAATCATCTACTTTGTAACAACATTAATATAATTTTCAAAAACGCTCGACAAACTCGAGTCTCGATCGAAAAGACTATGAAAAGTACCAATAATAGGGTCATAACTCATAACGATGCATCGTGTGATGGTAGTGATAATTATGATGATGATGATGATATTGATGGTGATGAATGTAATTTGCATAGTAGCATAATGCTTTCAGTTCTTAAAACATCGCCGAAAGTCCCAAACTTGTATCTATAAGGAATCCGGAGTTCTCTTAATATCTTCGGAACCATAGCATGCCTTGGTGTAAAATCTTACTTTTTGGTAGCATATGCCTAGGATCCTTCACATAAAACCAAAATCACTATATGTTTCCATATAAATTTTGAGGAGTTCCCTCGATTACTCATGGATCCCATCATCAGGTCACCAATTTTGTGAACATGGTACCAAATTGGAGTTGAACCCTATACAACAAAAGAAAAATTTAGAAAATCGGTTCACAAACGGCGGAGTAATCGTTGAACATACACAAATAAAAAAATAAAATATCCACAGCAGAACATATAACCTCCTCCTTTTTGGAAGTCGGTTAAAAAGTACATTATTGCTGTTTTGATAGCTTTTTGTCATAGTTGAAGAAAATAGCTTGAACAAATATTGTGATTTGTGGTGCTTGAACTTTTGATAATTTTAATATGAGTAAAACAAGTGTGCGGAAAGTATGTCGTTATTGGCGTAAAAATTTATGAAATGTAATAGTTTATAATATTTTTTAGTGTGTAAATATTTTCTCGTAAATTTTTGTGCAGGAACCTAGGTAACTACTATTGTCTATTTTAAGCTGAAAAATAAGTACTTTCATACTAATACTAATATTATAAATGCGAAAGTTGCACTTCATCCATTTAAATATCTTGTTGAAAAAACATCATGTTTCCAAAGGAAGCTCACAAGAACATTCGTATTTTTACGCGATATTCGAATTCCATGCGAGCCCGCGTTGAATGACTTCGCACGCACACATACTCACGCTGCCGTGCGGGGCGTGCGGGGCGTGCGGGGCGCGCGGTACCTCGCAATAGAGACAGCGATATATAAAACTTGTAGTGGCGCTAGTGTTGAATTTGATTTGAGCGGCCGCATAGCCCGTGGCTCTTAACTCTTACAACCTAATTAGTTCATTGAATTAAAAATATATAATATAAGAAATATACGTCTCCACTCCATGCCTGGTCCTACCGGCGAAGTTCGGTCATAAAATGTTATTGCTTTTTGTAGACTCATTTGTGAAATCAACTTTAACTGTGAATAAAGTTAATTTGTAAAAAACTGTTTATAGTTTGACTAAAAGTACTTATTTTAGTATAGACGAGTATTTGGCGACAGTTTTGAGTCTTACTTTTGTTCGCAACTGTGCATCTTGGGATTTTTGTATATCAATGCCATAACCGCTTAATTTTGCTCGGTTAAAGTTAATGTTAAATTTGACACAAGGCTCACGGTGTTGTCATAACAAATTATTTTTTCCTGTCAATTTGTATGGATAGTTAATTTTTAGAGTTCCGTATTTACACTCTCATCCAGAATTAACTTTAACAAATGTCACTTGAACATTTGTCAAGTCCTGTGGTTATAGTTATTGCTAAAATTAACCTTAACTGTAACTATAACAACGCCTATGGTGCAACCCATCCTAAGTGTTACCAAGAGGTTTTCTGATGAATTTATATCCTCACCTTGCACGAGGAGCACGGAGCCCCGCAGATCTGCGTACACTTGGAGTGCACACATCGGACGTCGCACGGCCGCCTACAGGGCGGGCACACTTTGCTGCAGGGTTCCGGACATCTGAAATATTTATCAATCATTTATTTGAATATCAAAAGATACCCCTGAGTGTCTAAAACACACTAGGCTGAATTACGCCGGCGTAATTTACGTGGCCGAAATTACGTTCAGCCGCTTACGTCTGATGCGACACACTATAAATTACGCGAAGAGCCGAAATTTCGCGGCGTAATTTCCGTTGCGGAACGCGCGCGTAAGTGAGTATTTAAAATTCTCAGATGTAATGTGTGCGTTAACGCTTTGGAGATAAGGTTGGATTTCCTATGTTCGGTTTTGATAATTCCGTCGCGTAGTGTGTTGCTATACAAAACATTACCGCCGAATCGCTGCCGAACTTTACGCTCGACTTGGCTCGACGGAAATTCGGCTCACGACGGAATTTCGACATAGTGTGTCGTCTGTCGCGTTCCGCCCATATTTTGTATGGATTTGAAACGCGGCGTAAACGCGGCGGAATTTACGTCGGCGTTATTCAGCCTAGTGTGTTTAGACCCAAAGACTTATTTTTGTAACAGCCTGTATAAAAGTGTTAGTGTTCGCGTTCTCCGAAACGGCTGGACCGATTGTGTTGAAATGTTGTTTCTGTTTATAACAATAATATCTATGGAGTATGCACGCTTCAGACCACGTCAGTCTGGACTCTGGCCCCGTGCTAAGTACCTGAAGGACTTGTGTTACAGGTACCAGACAACGGAAATATAATTTAATACTTTAATACACATAATACTAGTAACTATACTGTACTCGGCGAAACATGGCGGTAGCGGTCATTGACTCCCTGTCAAAAACTTGTCATTTTCTATACAAAGCCTCGATTGACAACATCTGGCACTTCATTGTCAGTCGCGGTTTATATAGAAAATGACAAGTTTTTGACAGGGAGTCAATGACCGCTACCGCCATGTTTCGCCGAGTACAGTATAGTAACTATAGTGCTCTCAGCCTATCTTGTCTCTAGCGTTTATTCACCCTACCGCTACCATGTTTCAAAAAACCTTGACGTAATTTATCGTTTTCTATCAAATCGCGACAGAAAACGAAGCGACAGAAGTTTCATAATATTTCATCCAAATACGTAGTGTCGTAACTGAGAAATTAGGAATTTTTGAAGTTGGATTTCCTTAACTACGATATTGTCAGCAAATTCATGTTATTTTTATCACAATTATGATAAGAATTGATATTTTTCTGAAAAAATCGGTTTTCAATTTTTTTTATAAATATTAGGTTTCTCTTAGTTTTGTGCGTGTTAAATAAACAGTTTGCAAATAATATCATCAGATAAAAATGAATCATAATTTTTTAACGAAAACTACGCAAAAATATCAAGATAATAAAAAGTTATATTTTTCACCAGCTGTCATTTACATAAATCAAAAAATTTAAGTTACTACTGTTTTGTCACAAGTATCTTTAACTTACCTTTCACAACAGGGGTACATAATTTTTGGTCACCTTTTTTATGTTTGCATTTGAGCTCGGAATCTCCTTATGCTCGCTATAGAAATTACTTATACATATATATAATCAGTGATCGGAATCGTGGGTGTGATTGATATGAATAATATGGATATGACCACAAAAATCCGGGATTTCCCGGAATCAGGTTTTTCGGATTCCGGGATCCAGAACCGTAGTAAAAGAATTAAACACATTACTAGGATTAGGAACATGCATGATTTTACAGTGATTTCACAAAAAAAAACTGTATAAAATTATTATTTTGTATTATTTTTTTTGTCATAAGTATTTTAACTTTATTAACACTTAGAAGGTAAAAGGTACGGGCGACGCAGTGTTGCCGGAGCGCGCGACTGGACAGAGCGAATATTGCGATGTGCTGTGCTGTGACGTAATCGCGTCAAGCGCCGAGCCCGAATTGCGCACTTATTTTTGAATTAAATATCTCGGAAACTACACGTCACGTATCGTAATAATTTTTTCTCTCATATTTTTTATTTTCGACTTAGCTTACGGAGAGCTAAAAAATAATAAGTGAACATTCTTCACTTTATTTACCAGCATTAATTATGTACAATATAATATTATGTAATGTATATGTATAATATGTAGAACAGATTTTTTTTTTCATTTTATGTTTCCTATTTCATTCCGCCCTAATATTTGGAAATTTCTTTTCAAACTATTTTATATAATATGAATCATTTTATAAACAAATTAACATAATTTTGATTAATTTATTTTAAAATTACGTACTCGGACATTTTCTGATTTTCCTGGGATTTCCGGGATTCCCGGGATTACAAGTCTTATCCATAATATTTTTTACATTGAAAATTACACCCAGATTCCGATCTTTATATATAATACACAAAATGTTTTATAAAATAAATTGATTCTTCAGTAAAAGCTGAACGATTCCATTTCATCTTTCGAGCGACGAAACGAAACGATTGTCTAAGTTATAATAAACGTGGTCGGTACTAATTTGCAGGTTAGTAGGTACTTGGTACTAATATGCCATGATAAGCCAAAATACGTTCCTATTAATTTAGGTAGGATAAAATAGGTAAACGTATTGTGGTTTTAATTTAAAATATCCCTATAATTATAGCCAAAAAAATTAATGTAGTATACAATATTATGTAAGAAGTGAAAATTCATTATGACATTTTATTTTTATATTATATTTACAACCATGGACGTATAAAAAAAAGGCGGACGGAGTCCCACCATACACAAAACTGTGTCGTTCAGAGTCGGCCAGCTGGCTGTATGTACACGGTCCGCACGCACACATTCTTGCGCTAGTCCATACCATTTGACAGGCGTCAGAATGTGTGCGTGGCCGATTCCGAAAAAAATTGAAGACACAGTTTTGTATATAATAAGACTCCGTCCGCCTTTTTTTCTACGTTCATGTTTACAACTTCAATGAGATTAGGTAGCCAAGGCATAAAGAAAAAAAAATATAAAAGCCGAATAATTGAGTTCTTACGAAATCTTTATTGGACTGTTCCTATTTTTTGTTCTAGAACATTCTACAGATCAAGATTCAAGTTGGCAGAAGATTTCACGAATACGCGTAGGCCATAATAATAATTATTTTCACGAACTTCAAAGGAGTACTTAAACAAGATGGTGATATTTTGCACAAAAAACAAGATACTTAGTGTAAACAAAAAACGTCACGTTTTTCACATTGCTTCGAAATTTCTCTCATATATCAATAAAATAAGTATAAAAAGCTCTACTTCATTAGGTATTTTCTCTTCCCCTCTCGAATAAAGGTCAGTTTTATATATGTATTATCCTCTAAACAGGCAAAGGTAATCGCGCAGGAGCAGCCTTTTCACCGATTTCATATACTTACATTTTCATCTACTTAATTACAATTAATTACTTAATACAAAATGTGTTTTTCTTATCGAGTAGCAAAATCTTGTTGTGTCACAAAAAACGTCTTCGCTGACTTTTTATTTCACTGTATACTTTTAGTTATTTATAAACTAGAAACTAGGATTAGATGAAACCTAGTATTTATTCAAATCATTAGCTGGAGAATTATAAAATAATAGTAATAATAGTAATAATAGAAATATATTAGTTTCCCAATGAACTTATAAGTGATAACTGATAACCCAGCCCCTTTCATACTCCACACAAAATAAAAAAAACAATGTTTTATATTATGTGTGTTTTGGTCTCCATCATTTTAAAAATATAAAATGGCCCCTACAAAAATAACCATTGTAAAATGCAAATTATGCTTCGTCGTGGGTAGGGAATGCAATACCGGGATACCGGGATCCCGAAATACCGGGATCCCGCATGCATTACGCGGGACCTACGTATAACAAAACTACAGGAAACGTAACTCCCATACTTCAACCGTTTTAAATTTGGCTCCTTTTCGAACACTAAAATATGACAATTCAGATTCTCGCCAAGGTCGTTTCCCAGGTAACGTATCATAATATTGCGCGCTGGACGACAGCCTGCGTGGTTATTGTCACTGTCACAGTTATGAAACAAAGCCGTGGACAATAATTGTCAAAAGCGGATGGCATTATGCAGTATACACCAAACATATCTACTATCACGAAGAAAGGAGTACATAATTATTATTTTAAAATCAAACATTTTCCTCTGATCCTTAAGTCATCGATTATAATAATATATAATAATTTTGAACAAACCTTGTATGACTCGGACGAATTTAAAACTATCCAGAGCACCTAGACAAGACGTTTTTAGATTACAAAAATCTATGTGCTAAATTATTACAGAATTATTACAGAATTGAAATAAAAAACTTACGGTGCAAATGCAGATTTTCGTAATCTCTTTAATTTTCGATCATTACTCATACAAAATATATCATGACTATTAAAGTGTATGCTACATAAACGACTAATCTGGCTCGGCATCCAATTCGGTTCGTTTCTTACTAAACGAAGTACGAACAGCATTATAAAAATAAGATACTCCATACTGATGTCAGTCAGACCCTCGTTTATGAATTAGGATTAAATTGTTACATCTTGCATAACACTGTCCATGGCGACTTTGTAAAAATTTTGTAATTATATTATTTTTTGATTATTGCCTTTTTACAATAACATGTAAACTTAATAAGACAAACACAAAGAAACCAGCTTAATTTTACGCAAATACCCTGGCATCCAACTTAAATAAACCATCTTTTTGGGCATGTTTTTGGGTCGGAAAAAATACAAGAACTTTACCTAAGCATAATTAAAAAAAAATCACTTACTGATGAAATTTGAAAGGTTATTCCTGTATTAAAAGTCGTATCTGTATGACTTCTACACCATTTCATAGGGCATTTAGGCATTTTAACAACGAAAATTTTGTAAAAAGCTACGTAAAAAGTAAGTAAACAAATTGTAAAATGAGTTTGACAATAATTATCATGTCAACCTGGTTGAATGTCACTCGTGTATATATACACGAAAAATGTGTACCGAACACATGCATAAAGTATACATGTATTCGGGTCACATTTTGTAGCCTTTTGGTGCACTTTTTTTGACGGAGTTACTCTTCCTGTAGTTTAAAGTTCACTGTGCGGGACTAATCCGGGTCGAAAATTTTGCGGGATCCCGCGGGACTGGCGGGATTACAAAGAAATGTGATTCATATGCGTAACTTTGCGCGCGGGGGTGCGTGAAAGTACTTAACAGTTTAGCTTCAATTCACCTATAATTCACTTCAAATGACAATTGAACTAACCAGCGTGGATGCTGAGCGAGCATTTCCAGCTGCTAGCTACCTTGTGTCGAATATCAGGAACCGTTTCGGAATCTTTGGGCACAATTTTTACCTATATTTCGAAAAAAAATTCGATAAAAGATGGACATAAATAAGCGATTTTTTGAAGTTTTTTTTAACTACTATTATTACGAAGCCATTTCCAAAAAAATGATTAGTTTTTCTTTCATTTTTTTATAAAGTGTGAAGTATGGAGGTGTTAATAATTAAACCCTTGAAAAAAGTGTCCGACAAAGTTTGTTTTATTTGAGATTCTAAGAATAAAACGGGGTCTATCAAGTGAAGTCATTATAACGATTTATTTTAAAAGTTTAAATCCGCCCAGCGGGATCCCGCAAATACCGGGATCCAGCGGGATTGTGATGGTTCAATCCCGCAAATACCGGGATTGAAATTCTCTTGCGGGATTGCATTCCCTAGTCGCGTGGGGTAAATGTCTTATATTTCTATGTAAGTGTTATATCCGTTAGTCTACAATATTATATACTAGTAATCTGTGTCCGTTAGCTCATTCTCGTATCTTCAAAATTTTTTTGCAATTTTGACAACCGTTGTTTAAGGTCTACCTTCCGTGAATCAATATCTATATTGATTCATGTATAAACTTAGTTTAAAGAAGCGACCTACGAATAACAAAACTAAGGAAACGTTACTCCTATACTTCAACCGTTTTAAATTTGGCTCCTTTTCGAACACTAAAATATGACAATTCAGATTCTCGCCAAGGTCGTTTCCCAGGTCGTATCATAATATTGCGCGCTGGACGACAGCCTGCGCGGTTATTGTCACTGTCACAGTTATGAAACAAAGCCGTGGACAATAATTGAATACCGGAAATAAAATAGGGTGTAAGTGCCAAAATTTTCGAAACGTATTTTTTACCGGAAATGTATTCTATGTGCCATCGCCAATAATCTAAAATAAGCATTAAGTGACTAGCATAGTTTTTTGCTTGGTTTTTACATCTTTTAATAAAGGCGGAGGAGCGGGACGCATAGCACATTGTTATATAAAAGGGTTTAAGTCCCTGCCAGCGTGCCGCCAATGTTATGAAAATGGTGGACATAGCACCTGTTGTTGTTACCGGTTCGGGAAGAGAAAGGCGTTACGAAACTATTTTAAATAGGATAGTATGAATAATGTTTTATCGCTTTCATTATTTTTACTTGATATTTTAATATGTTGACTCAAAAAATTGGTAACTTTGTTGTTTTTGGTTATTTACTTATGTAATATCACGTCACTAGTCCTTGTGTGTCTAAAACTTTAAATGTCCAAAGTGCCAATTTACCGAAACAAACATTAGAACTCAGATCTCTATTTAAAACATAATGCATGGCACTTAGAGCCTTATTTAAGTTAGTTAGAATTGGAGTTAGGGTTTTCTATATATTGTCAATTAATTCATGAAGCCCCAAGCGGCCACATCCGGCCGCGATAACAATGAAAAAGCTATTGTGTCTCGTTTTGCCACGACTGATGGGTTAAAATGTAATTTTGTTGTAGTAATTGATAAGTAAAATACTTTGTTTTTTCTACACAAATAGATTTTATCGTAGTATAAGTATTTCCCTCAAAAAAATAAACAAAATTTAATCCGAAGATGAGCTACTATTTTGATCAACAATTCCTCCACATTTTGTTTTTGGCACTTACACCCTATTTTATTTCCGGTATTCAATTGTCAAAAGCAGATGGCATTATGCAGTATACACCAAACATATCTACTATCACGAAGAAAGGAGTACATAATTATTATTTTAAAATCAAACATTTTTCTCTGATCCTTAAGTCATCGATAATAATAATAATATATAATAATTTTGAACAAACCTTGTACGACTCGACCGAATTTAAAACTATCCAGAGCACCTAGACAAGACGTTTTCAGATTACAAAAATCTATGTGCTAAATTATTACAGAATTGAAATAAAAAACTTACGTTTAATTTTCGGTCATTACTCATACGCATTACGCTTCCTCCTGCTTGCTCTACCACGAAACTCGCGGTCATTTGAATTTAGAAACTTTTTGACAATTATGTCATACAAACGATGCGATAGATATCGCTACATCTGTAAAATTAGAATACAATGGTAGACGAGATGCCGATAACCGCTAGAGACAGGACTGAGCGTTTGGACCATAGTATGGATTTGAATATGAATGTTGTTGCACTGACGTGTGTCCACAGAAGTTGTCGCGGCCGCAGGGGTGCGCGCAGGGCACGTGCAGGCGGCCCTGCTGGCAGCGGCCGCAGTCGCCGGCGCACGTGTGCCCGCACTGCAGCGGCGCGCCGCACGGTGCGTTACAGTATTGCAGCAGCGATTCGCCCTCCGTACCTGGGGTTGTACCACGAAATCGTTGTGAGACTCAAACAATCGAACGATAATGCCGCGTCCTACTCTAACAAACGTGAAATGACGTTGTTATAGGAGGACGCGGCATTCTTGTTCGAATGTTTGAGTCTCAAAACGGTTCCGTTGTAGGCCTCCTGTCACCAGCAGAGCTATTATTACGGCTGTGTATAATATTTAATAATAGTATTTTAAAAAGATAAAACCGACTTCAAAATTGTACGTCATTAGCCGCGTGCTGACCAAGCGAGCAGCCTCGCTGCCTCGCCCGAGCGTGCCGCGGCCGAGCCAAAAGTTGTCGGTTTTTGTCGATGCTCAAAGGCGCCTCGGATGTTTGCCGCGCACTAACACGTACTGACCGACCGAGCAAATGCGCGCGAGGCTGCCGCGGCGAGGCGGCTCGCTTGGTCAGTACGCGGCTATTGAGAATTAAAATTCCCTATCTCAAAATCTACTGAAGCGATTTTGATGAAACTTGCAGTGTTCCCTAAGTTAAACAACACCTACAGGCGTAGCATGGTCACCATAGAAACGGTTTCTTTCTACGGAAGAATAGACAAAGTGACAGTTAGATAATGTAAATCCGCCATTTTGTCGATAAAATCTGTCAGTATGTCGATTCTTTCCCATTTCTACTATTGTTATGCTAGGCCTGCAGGTACAACAAAAAAATAATTACTCAAATCGGACTTGTAGTTCCGGAGATATGCGAACACAAACATAAAAACATACATTACATACAATTACATACATACTGTATAACACTTTTGAAATTTGGCACATTTGCTGAGACGCTAATATACTAACATATAATAGACTAACATATTATACGAAAAAATTGGGCAATTCTGGAAATATTACATACATACGGGTCGAATTGATAACCTCCTTTTTTATTATTTAAACTAGGCAGTTCTGGAAATATTACATACTAGAGATGTGCCGATCATGGCTTTGGCCGACTAGCCGATTAGTCGGCTGCAAAGAAGCCGACTAATCGGCCGACTAGTCGGCAAGCCGATCATGGTCTCAGAAGTTTCCGTAACGCTTTTTTACTGCTGTTTCGCGGGTAAGTCGCACACGCCGTCTGCAAACGTGTTTAATTAGAGTACGTTACTTTATTTTACAGTTGATGGATTTCATTAAATATTTCATGTACATGAAATCTCGATTTAACGCTTCAAATCCCGTAAGGCCCAAGTGGGCCGCGATAACAATTGGAAAGCTATTGTGTCTCATTTTTCCGCGATCGAAGGATTAATAATACATGTAACAAATTACAAAACTAAGTCATAATACTTTAGGGTATGTACTTGTTCACTGTGAAAGTAGCAGCGCTGAAAGACCAATTTTTTTTTCACTTTTGTATTGGCAAGCGACCCAGCATCACGAGTTTCCCCATACAAAAGTGAAAAAAATTTTGGTCTTTTAGCGCTGCTACCATTCACAGTGAACTCTCTACAAGGAACACATACACACCCTAAATTATTATCACTTAGTTTTGTTATACCTTGTATAATGTACATACTTAATTTGTTGTTAAAATTATATTTACAAAAATAATTTCTCTACTAGCAAGTAATTTCAGAAACACTTCATTTAATTTTAAAATGTGTTATACTGATTGAGTGTGATATGAACACTTTATAAAATGTAATTTCAATAATAGCAAAAAAGTAAAAAAGCCGATTAGTCGGCGCTTTTTGCCGACTATTCGCCGACTACAAAAGCGGCCGGATAGACGGCTTTACCGACTAGTCGGCAACTAGTCGGCACATCTCTATTACATACCTACATACGCGTCGAATTGATAAGCTCCTTTTTTGAAGTCGGTTAAAAAAGCATATATTGTGCAATATCTAGAGCGTGGGTGGCCTAGTAGGATCTCAAGTATTTACATAATATGGATGCTCATAAGGTAAAGGAAAACATCGTAAGGAAACACGCACATAGTTAAGACCCAGGCGTATTGAGTTATTCCTCTGGACTAGACTATGTTGCGAGAATGCCGTATGTGCTTGAGCAACCATACGAACATTCAAAAATTCAAGGGCACTACAGTATTTGAAGTGGTTACTCTCGGAAATTAACTACTCTCGGCGTCATTTTGGAACACGCGCGCGTAAGGGCCGATTCACACCGGAATGGCAGAGGCGAGGCGAGCAGTTTCAGTGTCATATGATTTTAAACTTTATCTTCATTATTGTAATACATAGTATCGCTTGAGAAATCGACGCCGCCGGTAGCCGCAAGAGGCCACGAGCATCCACGGGCGGCCGTAGATTTCTCAAGCGATACTATGTATTACAATAATGAAGATAAAGTTTAAAATCATATGACACTGAAACTGCTCGCCTCGCCTCTGCCATTCCGGTGTGAATCTGCCCTAAAACCTATTGCACATGTCAAAATCATTTCAAGTAAGTTTGTGCTGAACTCGTTAATGACATAAAAGAGTGGAAAAGGGCATGAAAAACAATAGCCGAGTATCCTCCTCCTCCGAGAATATCCTCCTTTTTTCCTGAGTCGGTTAATAAGTCACCTGTAAGTTTCCTTGCCACGGCGCAGGGCGGGGTCACGTTGTGTCCGCAGGGGGCGGGGACGGCGGCGGCGGCGGGCGCGGCGCACTCGTCCGCGTCGCACGCCTTCCTACACGGCCGCTCGCACGCGTGCCCGCAGCTCAACGCGCGCTCGCACCGCGCCGAATTACAGTGCTCGCGCGTCGCCTCCAACGCGCACTTTATTCTCACGCTGTGCTGGCACTCGGCGACGACTTTGTTTACCTGTCGCGGGAGATATTACATTTTTATAGTAAACCAGATGACGCCCGCAACTCCGTTGCGCCAAAATTCGTTTATCGCGCGGGAACCGTACATTTTCCGGGATAAAAAGTATCCTTTGTCCTTTCCCGGGAGTCGAAGTATCTACATACCAAATTTCAGCCAAATCGGAACAGCGGTTTGGGCGTGAAGAGGTAACAGACAGACAGATAGACAGACAGACACTCTTTCACATTTATAATATTAGTAATTAGTATGGATGCTACCTTTCTATAGGCCTCCTTGTGGGCTGCATATTCGTAGGACACTTGAATTTGTTACGTGAATCTGTTATAAACTCGCTTCTGTTTTGAGTTACACAGCGAAAACTGATTATTATTAAACTCTAACTCAAACTCAAATATACAATACCACTATTGTTCGCAAACTATGTTTATACATTATACTTTGCAGATGTTTAAAAGTTAAAACCATATTTTCTAGAAAATTAAAAACGATTACCATTAAATTGATACGTACCATCTGATCGCAATCTCCGCACGGCTCCCAACATTTCTTTTTGCAGAAGTGGTCGCACGGTAACTTTCGAGTACATTTTTTCATGCAGCGCTTCTTGTCGATATCTTTGGAGCAGGGTACTAATTCTTCCTTGTGCGTGCACGTACTTCTTCTCTTTTTCACCTGCAACGACAGTAATCACTTTAAATTGCAAAATGTTTGTCACCACATGGTGTCTCAAAAAATAAGTACTTACTTATTCAAGTTTTTTGAGTGGCTATCGTATGAAAATAGTCATATTACTAGCTAAAAGCTGAGCTTTGTGAGGGCTCGCGTCGTTATCCTGCGTGGTAATAATCTTTAAGGCAGTTGTTTTTAAATTTTAATATTAACCAAACTTTGACTGACCGATGATAACACATCTACGTATAAATAAAAATTACTATGTTAGAGCACAGATCAATAGGCGTGTTAGTTTTTCCATAAAATGTACCACGAAAGGGTTTTTGTGCTCGCTTGGCTCGCCCTGATAATGGTGTGCTGTCGTCAACTACAGTTGCAGGCAAGTGTGCCCGTGTATATTATGGTGTTCAGTATAATATTGTACAATGGCTGGGCGAGTAAATTAAACACAGATTACAGTATAACTGAACACTCCTACCCTGGCGGCGGCTGGTGAAGAAGTGATCGTCACTGTAGTCGGGCGACCACTCCAACTATCCCCACTACCTCCCTAGTAGGCGTGTCCATCTTTATTTATCAATGTACACTACAAATGGTATATACGTACCTGCACGTTGCAATTGTCGCACTTTTCGTGGCACAGTTTTTTGCACATGTGTTCGTCAGGTGTGTCCTCTGCCTCGTTGGAGCACCCTTTGTTTTTTCGAGCACACGGTTTTGGACACTTGTACTAAAATACACACACGACTTGAGAACCTCCTTCTTGGAAGTGTATACGATACATATTGCAACTACCTACATTTATATCCCGAGGATTTTTACGGGAGTCTTTTCAATAGCTTTATTTAATGAATAGATACGTTCCTGTCAAAAACTTCCAGAAACAGGCAATAATAATATTATGAAATGTTTAATAGAGTTCTTAGTTCTCGAGTTATAGCACAGCGTAATAAAGATATCCAGAGACTGTGATATTACGCAGAGTTGATATCAATGTAGTAGAATGTAATGTGTTTCGTTTAACCGATTATTATAAGCTGTATAATTTTTTATTTTCTATTTATTGTTTTAGTCGATGAAATCAGTTCATCGAGCGAAAACCGTACATTTTTCACAACAAAAACGATACGTCCTTTGCCGTCTCTGAAAATATCTCCATGATAAATTTAATCTAAATCGGTTCAACCGTTTAAAAGCGTGAAGAGGTAACAGACAGACAGACACACTTTCGCATTTATAATATTAACATACAGAAATTATTAGTCTATGATATTAGTAAGCATTTGTGACTTACTTTCTCGTGGAGTGGGTCATGACTGACGTGGCATTTCAAAGCGCACGTGTGACCGCACGGGTCCAGGCGATGGTCACAGGGAACCGCACATCTTACAGACTTTATGTCAACCCAACACTCCTTCTTGGCCTGAAAACACATGCCTTGCATTGCAATTCTTTATACCGGCGTAAAAAAAGAAACTGATAATACTTTAGGCTGTGTACGTGTCGCAGCCCGCAGGTCGCTTATATGGAGTTCTATACAAGAATATCTACTTCCTCCAGCCGTTTCAGCGTGAAGCGGTAACAGTCAGACACACTTTCGTGCTGAATTTATATTTTTTAATGAGAATAGGCAACTTTATTTCCGCCACCCCATTTACGTAATCAGTAGGGCTTCTATGGACGCTGTCGCCCTCAGGCCAGCTCTGGATTTATGTATAGGCAATATAGACCATGGCCTAGCGGCAGCATCCTATGGCGTCCTAGGGGGGGTGGCAGCGTCCTAGGTTGGCGGCAGAGTTCTTACATAGGGGCGGCAAAATTAAAGTGGCCTATACTTATAAAAAATATAAATCCGGCCCTGCCCTAGGCCGTGACCTATAACGGCCTATTTATAAATCCGGGGCTGTTTATAACATGTAAGGACCTGGTGGCCGCACAGAGGCAGCGTGACTTCTAGCTCAGTGTGGCAGCGTCCTCTCTCGGGATCCACGTAGCAGGGCACTTCATTCTCGTGGCCGCAGGGAAACTTCTTGGACATGCGCACTCTACATATACATGGTTCTCTGCACTTGAGTCGACACGGGTGCTCGTTCTCACATTGCCTGAAAGAAACTTTCATTCATTAATTTCATTCATACTTCAATGTTCACACACACTCCTTCGATTAAAGTTCAGATAGTAGTAGACTGCAGGATTCTATATAATACTAGATGGCCCGGTGAACTTCGTATTACTTCCCTCCTAATTTATTTTAAAGTACCCCGCAAACGATCAAAGTTTGACAAACATGTTTGATGTAATTTACGTTTTCATCAAACAGCAGCGCAGACGTTCAAACGTGCATCAAACACGTTTGTCAAACAATTAGCTAGAATCGGTTTGAGACCATGAGATTTTGTTTGACAAACACAGCAGAACACGTTTAAACACGTTTGTCAAGCGCTACGTAATCCAAATTTTCTTCAAACACGTCAAACACGAAGTTTGTCAAACAAACTACGTGTTTGACGTGTTTGATGTTTGATCGTTTGCGGGCTACTTTACAAAGCGCCATCTATTGAATATTTACTGAATTCGGTCAACAGATATCGCCATCTGTTACAATCGTTTGGAACGAACACATAATTGTTACTATCACAAAAAAGTCGAATAATTTGTAATTAAATTATATTGTTACTACAAATTGAGATTTAAGGTATCCTACGGTGTACAAATCAAATTTTAAATCAGTTCAATATAAAATAACGCGGTTAAATCAGATCGCGCGCAAACGCGTCGTTCATATTCGTTTCGTTCGGAAAAAAGCGAACGTGTGCGACAGTTAATGTATTATCTACTGATTCCAGGCAATCGGATTTCCGAATAAGCGAATTCGGAAATCGCGTGATAATTAACGAACGTTTGCGCTAGTCTCACGGACAAAAAGTAATTCCACATAAGGATACCGAATACGGAAAACGTTTTAATGTGGCCAGCCTAAATCATACGTGGGCTTGCCAAGATACCACCAGAGTAGACAGAACTAAGGAGTACCTCGACTTCAAACAAGCGGGTAGTATTTAGTATAGTATTAGTATTTCACTTTCAACATGTTTCATAATGCTGGGTAACGCATTAGTACGGCGCGCACCGGCCGATATGACTACGTCAAACGTATAAATTTCAAAATCTCTTCTGAGTCGGCCTACTCGTAAAGGTGATATCAGACGGTTCACTTGGATGATCATTCACTCGAGTGAATGCTTCATTTTCCTTTCATTCTATGTTCACACGTCTTTTTTTTTTATTTTATTTTATTTTAAAAGGTTTGTCAACAATTGCTAACACTTACAATAAAGTACAGGAAACGCTTAAATAATTATCATTCAGTGTTACAACTTTTTACAGACAAACACTACATGCACCAATAAAAATTAACAACAAAATTCAATAATAAAATAATACGACTATAAAATTAATATTACATTTAAAGAAGAATCAAACAATATAATACAACAAAATAGAATAATTAAAATTTCACTGTAAATAAACATAGCAGAAAAATATTTTACTTTTTAAATTTTCAATACACTATTTATCTGTTTTTTATACTGAACTAATTTTAGACCAATGTCCAAGTTTTCACTTTTGGAGAGAGTGTTGTAAGTCTTACAGATCCTTGGCAGAACAGCTGAGAGTCCAAATTTTGAATTTGAGGCTGGTATGTTAAATAAATTAAAAGCATTGATTCTAGGTAGTCTCGAGGGGGCGTTCATCTCCAGCATGTGTAATAATTCGGGGCAATCTATCTCAGAGTTAATTATTTTATGTAAAAAGATAAGATCCATCTTTTTCCTTCGACTTTTCAGAGTAATCATCTTAAAGTGATTCAACCGGTTATCGTACCCGTGAAGTTTTCTTGTCGATATATTGTAGAGGAAACGTTTTTGGACGCTTTCTAGGCGCTTAATGTATATTTCGTAGTAAGGATTCCAAATAATGCTGTTGAATTCTAAGATACTTCTAACAAGTGCGTTGAACAATTTAATTTTAGAAGAGGATTGCTTTAGTTTTTTTGAGTTTCTAATTACAAAACCTAGCATTTGGATACCCCTCTTGACGATGTTATTAATATGTTTATCGAATTTGAGTTGACTATCAATAATGACTCCTAGATCGCGGACTTCATCTACTGACCTTAGTTCCTGCTTATTTATGTTATATTTATACGAGATAAGGTTTTTTCGATTGCGCGAAAAACATATTTGATAGCATTTGCTTATATTTAAAAACATTTTATTACGTACACACCAATCGTATAATCTGTCTATGTCCTCTTGAAGCAATTTTGAGTCTAAATATGTTTTATGATTTAAGGTTTCAAAACCTTTAAATCATAAGCAAATAAGTAAAAATCAGAATTAACAAAACAATTACAAATATCATTTATAAATATGTTGAAGAGAATTGGTCCCAAGTGTGATCCTTGTGGAACTCCACTGGTAGCAGAAAAGATGTCAGACTTAAAACCGTTTGCCACTACCATGTATAATCGTTCTAACAAATAAGACCAGAACCAGTGAAGCAAACTACCACCGATGCCAGCATTAGAAAGTTTTTGCAGGAGTATTTCATGGTCTACTTTATCAAACGCTTTACTAAAGTCCGTATAAATTGCATCAACGGGAACTCTTTTATCTACGTATTTATATATTTTAGAAGTAAATGACGCTAAGTTGGTTGCAGTAGATCTCTTGCTGACAAAACCATGTTGGTTTGGGATTATTACTTGTCTAGTATGCCAGACTAGTTGCTTTGTCACTAATTTTTCTAAAACTTTTCCGAAAATATTGAGGATAGATATAGGTCTATAATGAGAAATTAGGTGACGGGATCCAGACTTATGTAGTGGAACTATTAGTGCCTCCTTCCACCGTTTAGGAAATATTCCGTCGGCCAATGATTTGTTGTATATGATTTTTAATGGATAAGATAATGTTTCCGCGCATGATTTAATAAATACCGGGGGAATACCGTCACTACCAGCTCCCTTTCCAGAATCCAATGATTTTAAAGCATTCTGAATTTCTCTTTCTGAGAATGATAATTTGTTTAAGCTTGAGATATTATCATTTCTTTGTGAAGACGTTAACAATGGAACTTGATTTTGTCGATGATTATAATTATTTGGGCTATATACTTTAGAAAAACATTCGGCAAATAGTTCGCATACCTTAGGACCACTACTAGCAATGTTTCCATTGTATTCCATTTGATGAGGAAGTGAAATGTTGTCCCTTTTTTTGCTATTAATAAAAGACCAGAAGTATTTTGGATTTTTTATAATGGAATTTTCAACTCGCGCTATGTATTCGCTGTAACACTCATGCATTAATTTGGTGCATCTTTTTCTTAGCAATTCGAATGTGAGTATGTCCATGTCGTTTTTATATTTCTTTACCCTACAATGGTATTTATGTTTTTCGTTAATCATCCTAATTAAATCACGGTTAAACCAAACAGGATATTTTTTGCTACGGGGTTTTTTAAAGGGAATGATTCTAGATATTACTGCCTGGATTTCTGAGTAAAAAACTTCAATCATGTCATCAACTGTTTTGCATTTAATAAATAGTTCATCCCATAAGATGCTTAGCAATTCATTATTTACTTTATCGTAATCTGCTCTAAAGTAATTAGGACGTTTAATGTAGTTTACAGCAAGCCCAGAATGGGGCGCGGCATTTAGTGTGAATTTTAAGGGAGGGTGGTTTTCGTCGACTCTAGATAGTGCGTCATCATCATCCATGGTACAAATATTTTGTATGTAATTTGTATTACTCAAGACTAAATCTAAAATCTTATTACGGTGGTTTTTAAAATGATTATATTGATAAAGAGCGTTACAGTTTATAAAATCTAAAAATGATGAATGTATCTCCTTATTTTCATCTGTCGAGGGAACAGTGAAGTCTTCATCTTTGCACTTCAACCAATCTATCCCGCTTAAGTTGAAGTCACCGATAATAATAACTTTATGATTGGTGTCAACAAGTTTTTGAGCTTGCGAAAAAAATTCATTTAGTCTTAGAGGGAATGATATAGAAAAGAACATTCACTGTTCTTTTCTTTAAATATGTCGTGAATGAAGTCGTGCGTCTTGGAATTACTTTAATTTGTGATCATTAATTAATCAAAGAGTTGACAAAAAACATCTAGTCAACACGTGAGTCGTGACCTCCGTCGACTACAGGAATCAAGACAAAGTCGCCGAACCCGAATGATCGTTCTCTTAGTGTTCAGACCGTTCATTTCTCGTTCATTCGGAGTGGAAGTGAAAGATACCGGATGAAAATATCCAACACAGTTGGATCGGTTCACTAATGAATTCATTCGGCACTAATGTTTCATTATGTGTTTAGATACAAAATGAAAGATGCAAAATGAAATACGAAAATGAACAAAAAATGACCCGTCTGATATCACCTTTAGTTCTGTTTACCCTGATATCACTCACCGTTCACACGGCTTGTCACATTTTACTGTCCTGTGGTCGCGGCCGTATCTATGACACAGAAGCGGACACTGGTGCCCACATTGGAGCCTGAAGTCACACTGTAAAAGACACCCTCCCTCTGGCATTTTCACGAAGTCTTCTGCCGTAGAAACCTAAAAAATGTATAATTCGTAAAGAAGCTCATTCGACAATGTTTGTTTTGCCATTCATCGTGTGAAAATATGCTCGGGAGCCGATCGAGCAAGTTGTCATTTCTAAGGCTGCCTTCACATTAAGTCACACTGTCTGTTACACTGTAGCAGACCAAACAGCGTACAGTCTCAATCGCGACTTCTATACAAAACAGAGTCTGCCGCGCGACTCTGTTTTGTATAGAAGTCGCGCTGCTGCCGCACTACTGGCGACTGTGAAGGCACTAGGCAGCCTAAGGAAGTATCACCCTCGTGATCACTGAAACTTCGATAGGCGCGACTGAGACTGTACGCTGTTTGGTCTGCTACAATGTAACAGACAGGCACGCTTTCGCATTTATTGTATTAGTATGAATATCAATTTAACAAAGGAGTGGCACACAAAGGAAGAAAAATATTTACCTCGGTAGTGTTCTCTCTGTGATTCTCACATCGGAGCATAAGAGTGGAGCCCACGAGGCCGTCTTCACTCAAAATATTGTCGATCGTGCTCCATAAAGTGGAATTCTTCTTCAATAAGTTCATATTACCAAAAATATAAAAGCCTAAAAGCAAACATTAAAATTCATATTATATAGCAAACGTTATTTTGCCATAATAGACTACAGGCCCATGTCGAAAATGGATGGGTCATATGAACCACCTGGTGACGTATATAGAACGATATTAGAGCATAAAATAATAAGATTTAACACTATGCCGTTACTTGTAAGCTGTCCAACTGAGTGCTGGTGAGAATTCAAAAGTGCATGTAGGGTGAGTACATTTTGGTCATGTTTCTGTACGGCATTTCTACCATCGATAGATACATGAACGAGGTATGAACTAAAAAGTATTAAATAATTATTCCTATCTAATAGTGCCTTTTCCGAATTCGGCTAAAACTCAACTATTTCTGTACTCAATCTTCATTATTTTGAAGTCGGTACCAGATACAGCTGAATCTTCAGTTCTCTGACAGAATATTAGAAACTTTTGGAACTGGCACCGACTTCAAAATTATGAAGATTGAGTACAGAAATAGTTGAGTTTTAGCCGAATTCGGAAAAAGGCACTATTAGATAGGAATAATTATTTAATACTTTTTAGTTCATATTATAAGAATGTTATTATTGTTTTTACCTTGGAAGTCGGTTTTAATTTTTGTTAAAAATAATAATTTCACTCTTTTTAGTTACTTTTTAGTTACCTAGTAAACCCAGACTTCTATTTAATTGAGTAAACCATCGCGTACTATCCGTAGAATAATCTATACATATTATAAAACAAAGTCGCTTTTTTTTCCCTCATGTCCCTTTGTTCCCTTTAATCTTTAAAACTACGCAACGGATTCTGATGATTCTTTTAGTGTTATATAGCCCATTTATCGAGGAAGGCTATATTTTATTACGCTAAGACTAATAGGAGCGAAGAAATAGAGGAAAATGTGGAAAAAACGGGGAAAATTATTTGAAAGGGCTAACTTGAACGCGCTAATCTCAGGAACTACTGGTCCGATTTGAAAAATTATTTCAGTGTTAGGTAGCCCATTTATTGAGGAAAGCTATAGGCTATCGATTTTTATAATCTTTTCAGTGGCTATACATATATTTTATACCCGTGCGACGCCGGGGCGGGTCGCTAGTACACCTGTATATTATTCTACGTATCTTAAATTACAGTCACACTTACAAAATATAATATCAGCTGCAGCCTGCAGATAATTTTAAACAATACATTTTAAAAAAATCGAAGTGAACACGTGTGACGTGTTAAGTAGCCGGTCGCCGGACTAGTTTCAATAGGCTGGCACTCGCTCGACTTGTCGCACACGCAGCGCACTGTATAGTACCCGGCCCGCGCCGCCGCGCCGCTCGCTTGACAGCCCTGGCAGATTAAAGCGAGGCGGTACTATGAACGCTAAACGCAATGCAAAAGGTTGAAATTAGGTTGTTTTCCAGAATATCTCGGCGAAGTGAGATGTTACAATCGAAGCAACTTACTTCTCACCAGTAATGTCAAATGTGTGCCTTGGGAGATAAGGTTGAATTTGGTGACATTGGTGACCCTGACGTGGTAATGATGATGATGATGATGATGATGATGATGATGATGATGATGATGATAATGAATGTAATTTGCATAGTAGCATATGCTTTCAGTTATTAAAACAGCGCCTAAACTCCCAAACTTGTATCTATAAGGAATCCGGAGTTCTCTTAGTATCTTCGGAACCATAGTATACCTCGGTGCAAAATCTAGCGTTTTGGTAGCATATGCTTAGGATGCTTCTCATAAAACCAAAATCACCATATGTTTCCATATCAATTTCGAGGAGTTTCCTCGATTACTCATGGATCCCATCATCAGGTCACCACTTTTGTGAACATGGTACCAAATTGGAGTAAACCTAATACAACAAAACAAAAATTTCGAAAATCAGTTCACAAACGGCGGAGTAATCGTTGAACATACAAAAATAAAAAAATAAAAAAAAACAATAATAACATTAATATGAACTAAAAAGTATTAAATAATTTTTCCATCTAATAGTTAGTGCCTTTTTCCGAATTCGGGTAAACCTCAACTATTTCTGTACTCAATCTTCATTATTTTGAAGTCGGTACCAGATAGCTGAATCTTCAGTTCTCTGGCAGAATATTTGAAACTTTTGGAACTGGCACCGACTTCAAAATTATGAAGATTGAGTACAGAAATAGTTGAGGTTTAGCCGAATTCGGAAAAAGGCACTAACTATTAGATAGGAAAAATTATTTAATACTTTTTAGTTCATATTAATGTTATTATTGTTTTTACCTTGGACTTACTCTTTTTAGTTACACTAGTAGCTAAACCATCGCGTATATTTTACGTATCTTATTACAATTTGTTAAGAGTCACAACTCACACTCACAAAATAATATTTTATAATTTATCAGTGAAGTGAACATATTGTGCTAGGTAATTTAACAATTATTTTAATGCTTCAAGCCCCAAGCGGTCACCGGCGATTGCGATAACAATAGAAAGGCTATTGTGCCTTGTTTTTCCACGATCGAAGGATCTATCAGATAAAAAATTGTATAAACTTGCATAGGATGTAGCGTAGCTACTCATAATATTTAATATTATCATAATTGACAGCTGTTCTTGTAATCAAAAAGTCAAATCGATACTTAGTGCGCCATCTATCGATAATAATAAGTGTAACTAATTAAAAATACACTTAATGACTTTGTTTTGTTTAAATGCTATTTTTAAAATAACTTAATTTTAATTCTATTTGTCTATTTAAATTTTATAAAGTAGTTAGTAAAGTATTCGATCTGTATATAAAGTAGTTAGTAAAGTATTCGATCAGTCGTCTGCCGCCACGCGCCGCGCGGCGGCGACGCCGTCGCCTCTGCGGCGCCGACCGCCGTGTATAAACAAACAGGTGTTGTTATATACAGTACATTTTTATTATTATTATTGTATCCATACCTATGCCTTGTACTATTATCTATTCTATGCCATGAGACATTGGTGACCTTAACACGACGTGGTAATGATGATGATGATGAATATGAATTGCATAGTAGCATATGCTTTCTGTTCTTAAAACAACGCCGAAACTCCCAAACGTGTATCTATAAGGAGTCAGGAGTTCTCTCAGCATCTTCGAAACCATGGTATACCTTGACCCAATATTTGACTTTTTGGTAGCATATTCTTAGTACATTTCACATAAAACCAAAATCACCATATGTTTCCATATAAATTTCGAGGCGTTCCCTCGATTACTCATGGATCCCATCATCAGGTCACCACTTTTGTGAACATGGTACCAAATTGGAGTGAAACCTAATACAACAATACAAAAATTTCGAAAATCGGTTCACAAACGGCGGAGTAATCGTTGAACATACAAAAATAAAAAAATAAAAAAAAATATCCACAGCCGAACATATAACCTCCTCGTTTTTTGGAAGTCGGTTAAAAAGGGATCTTCACTTGCATCAAATGGGGTAGTTCTGATTTTTTTATATGTTGTATGTGATGAGGTGGTAATGTTAAATATAATTTTTCCACCTCGGAATCCTTCCGGAACATTGTAAAATTCATGAGAAACCATTAAATTTTTGACCAGTTTTCAGTTTTTGCCATTTTTTACCACCAAGGACCTGTTTAATGGTAGAATTTATCAGAAATTACTTTAATGTAGACAAAATTTTCAACAAAATGAGAATAGTTAAGTCTCGATAAACTGAATAGTTTCAAAGATACAGCTGTTCAAATGTTTGTAAATTTCCCAAAAAAACATTTATTTTTCGAGTTTTTACAAGTTCTCGTCAATCTGGTCAATTATTGATCTATTTTAATTAATATACGTTATTAAAGAAGACAAATTTTTCAACAAAACGAGACCAATTTGGTATATTAAAATCTGATAGTTCCCTAGCTACAGCTGTTCAAAGTTGCTGAGGTGAGTAAACAAAATGAAATAATATGACTTACTAGATAGCCTTTCTCGATAAATGAGCTATCTTACTCTGAAAGAATTTTTCAAATCTGACCAGTAGTTCCTGAGATTAGCGCGTTCAAATAAGCCCTTTCAAATAATGTAACCCGTTTTTTCAACATTTTCCTCTATTTCTTCGTTTCTGTTAGTCTTAGCGTAATAAAATATAGCGTATAGCCTTTCACGATAAATGGGCTATCTAACACTGAAAGAATTTTTCAAATTGAACCAGTAGTTCCTGAGATTAGCGCGTTCAAATAAGCCCTTTCAAATAATTTCCTTCCGTCTTTTCCACATTTCCCACTATTTCTTCGTTCCTATTAGTCGTAGCATAATAAAATATAGCCTATAGCCTTTCTCGATAAATGAACTATCTAACACTGAAAGAATTTTTGCAAATCGGACCAGCAGTTCCTGAAATTAGCGCGTTCAAATAAGCCCTTTCAAATATATTTCCGTTCCGTTTTTATTATTTCTTCGCTTCTATTAGTCTTAGCGTGATAAAATATAGCCTATAGCCTTCTTCGATAAATGGGCTATCTAACACTGAAAGATTTTTTTTATCGGATCAGTAGTTCCTGAGATTAGCGCCGTTCAAACAAACAAACTTCCGCTTTATTATATTAGTATAGATGAAATAAGCATTATAATCTTTTATAAAATGAAATAATGTATACTAATCTATACTAATCGATACTAATATTATAAAGCTGAAGAGTTTGTTTGTTTGTTTAATTGTTTGTTTGTTTGTTTGAACGCGCTTTAGCGCATTTTTAGAATTTTTCAAATTGGACCAGTAGTTCTTGAGATTACTCAGGAACTACTGGTCCGATTTGAAACATTCTTTCAGTATTAGATAGCCCATTTATCGAGGAAGGCTGGAGGCTATAATAATATCACGCTTTGACTTTTAGGAGCGATGAAACAGAGGAAAATGTGGAAAAAGCAGGGAAAATTATTCATCTTTGAGAGCTTCCGTGGCGTGCGCTGCAGAAACGGCCCAAGATGCCCAAAAATATGTATGGAAGAATTATTCCTCTTTAATGATCTAAAAAATGTCCGTGATAGTGCGTGTCTACTGTCTATCTTTTAAGATTAACTCAAAATAATCGTTTTTATATTATGGTCTAAGAATCGTTGGTCGAAATGAATGCATTAATGAAATAGACGCAGACGAAGCCGTGGATAACAGCTATAATTTATAAAGCTGAGGAAGTTGTTCGCCAAAATAAATATAATCATCCGTCCGCCATAGTGTGACGTCATACGCTTTGTATTTTAAACTCTCTTTATTGAACATTTTTTTATGTGCTAAATGTACGAGTCTAAAAGTGCCCAAAAATTATAAAAGAATTAAATAAGAAATTACAAATCATTTGTAATGTTGAAAACTTTTGGAGAAAAGTTTTGGCCATTTCATTTCCCGTCTACAATAAATGGAGATAATATATAAAACTGATGTTTTAAGTGAATTATTCAAGAAAATATATTTTACAAATCTTTTTAGGCTTATTCTTATTATTTATGTACAAATAAACTTACATATAACGAGCGCGATAAATAAAAGATATTAAATTACTATGAGGATGACGTCACATCCAAATCGGAAGTACCGCAAAAGCGTTTTCGTCAGTACAAATCCTATTTTCATAAAATCATATTTTCAAATCGACTTTATTTATCAATCATAAGCTTTTATTTGATGATAAGGGTGAAATACGGTTTCCTAGGCCAAGTTCTACTAGAAATATGCATTTGTTCAATGAAATTGAATATAGGTCAAGTAGCCTATTACATCTGCCATGGATTTAAAACAGGTTGCGCTAATTGAGAATTGCGAGACAGCACTAGAGGTCATGACCAAACTTGAGTCCATTTATGAACAAAAATCAGAAATGAAAAAAATGTTACTACATGGACGTTTTTATCAATACAGAATGGTTCCGGGTGACAGTATGGCTCAGCATATAGCCAAAATAGAGAGCTTGGCTAAGCAATTAAAAGAGAATGGAGAGGATATCAGTGATACTGCTATCATCACCAAAATATTAAGTACACTGCCTCTCAAGTATAGATCTCTCCGTCAGGCTTGGATGTCACTTGATTCAAGTAAACAAACTGTACAAAGATAAATTTTATTCTTGGCTTGATAGTACTGTAAAAAAACAAACCTGTCACTTGCCATTTGTAATGTCATTTGTTTCCCGCTGATTTTGTTCTCTTTCCCGCCGTGCGAAATGTTGTAAGCTGTGTTTGTGTTTCAATAAATACTTTTGTATAAGAATTCTTGTTAATCGTGTCCATCAATCACCAATTTTTTCTACATACGACGTAATGAATTTGATTTTTTTTTTGAGATTTTGCAAACATTTGAAAAGCTGTATCTTTGAAACTATTCAGTTTATCGAGACCCAACTATTCTCATTTTGTTGCAAATTTAGTCTACTTTAAAGTAATTTCTGGTGACTTCTACCATTAAACAGGTCCTTGGTGGTAAAAAATGGCAAAAACTGAAAACTGATCAAAATTTAATGGTTTCTCATGAATTTTCCAATGTTCCGGAAGGATTTCGAGGTGGAAAAATTATATTTGACATTACCACCTTATCACATACAACATATAAAAAAATCAGAACTACCCCATTTGATGCAAACCAAAATGTACAAATTCCATGTACTACAGTGCCGTACAAAAATGACACACACACAGTCGGTATTTTTATTTTATTTTCTGAGAATTTCCATGGTAAATTTGATCATTTGTTCTATACGGCATAAGTTTCATACTGTTTCAATACAGCTTCGAATCAATTATTCCGCAACGCCGTACAAAAATAATGCGACAATGGAAAAAAATCGAGGGTCAACCCCCTCTTTTTCAGTGGTCCGAGGAGATTTGAAACAGTACGGCTTCGGTTCCAAACACTATTTTAGCACTCAAAAGTACTATTAAAAATAATTCCATCAAAAAATTTTTGTTCATTTGAATAATTATCTTAATTTCATGGTATACTTGATTTTTTAAGCTGTAAAATTATTTGACTATGTACCGCAACTTTATTTTTAATATGATATTGTAAAATACACTTGTTATATAGTATTGCCGTTCAAAAGAAACTGTTCTAAAAATTTAAGAGAAATACAAAAACTGAAATTTAAAATATTCATAGATTAATAAAATAAAGCAATTTTCTACATTTTTCCCTTGTCTTAAATAGTATTAAGATAATTAAATTAGGAAAAAATTATGCCGTACATTTTAATGCAGAGTAAGCAAAGTTCCGTACCATTATAGAGCAAAAATAGGCAAAAATTGTGTTTTTTGTATGGGAGCCCCCCTTAATTATTTATTTTATTAAAATGTTATTATTAATTTTTAAATTAAAAATGAAACTGAGTATTTTGTGAACATTTCAGGTCAGGTCACAGTTCAGGTCTACCTATTGCCATCATTGATATCGAGCAAAAAATTACAAAAAATATCACGTTTGTTGTATGGGAGCCCCCTTAAATATTTATTTTATTTTGTTTTTAGTATTTGTTGTCATAGCGGCAACAGAAATACATAATCAGTAATCTGTGAAAATTTCAAATCTCTAGCTATTACCGTTCTTGAGTTACAGCCTGGAGACGATGTAGAGATGTAGCTTCACTCTTCATCCTCTATAGTCTATCGGTTGTATCACGGGGAGTGCTCTGAGGAATTGTTCGGAATCATACCACCTGCAACTTTTCGCCATCGTCCCACGCGAAAAACATACCATCCTCATCACCTTGATGAGTGGCAGTCTTCCACAGTGCGTTTTTCACGTAACTTTCTGCCGCGCACTGTAAAAATCTGGAAAGAACTATCACCAGCAGTATTTCCGGACCTATACGACCTGCATACCTTCAAGAAGAGAGCGTATTCCCTCTTAAAAGGCCGGCAACGCACATGCAGCTCTTCTGATGTTGCGAGTGTCCATGGGCGACGGTAGTTGCTTACCATCAGGTGACCCGTTTGCTCGTTTGCCCCCTTATTTAATAAAAAAAAAAGACAGACAGACGGACAGACATCGAAATCTAAGTAAAAGGGTCCCGTTTTCACCCTTTGGGTACGGAACCCTAATAAAACAACTATATTTGAGAAAAAATCGATATATTTAAAGATGATAATACAAAATAGGGTTTATAATCATTTGATATTTTTGTTACATTTTTATCAGTATGAACTTTCAGATTTGTACGGCAATAACTTTTTATAAATGCATTGCATGCATTAAGTGCAAATAAACTATCTAAATGCCGTATTTTATATATTTGGACCAACCTTTGGACCAATGTAAAAAAATATTATCTATGCTTAAGATACTTTCAAAATAAATTAATTTTATGTTGTTTCAAATCACCCCCCGGACCACTGAAAAAGAGGGGGTTGTAAACCTCGATTTTTTTCCATTGTCGCATTATTTTTGTACGGCGTTGCGGAATAATTTGATTCGAAACTGTATTGAAACAGTATGAAACTTATGCCGTATAGAATCAAACTAGCGACCCGCCCCGGCGTCGCACGGGTATAAAATATATAGCCACTGAAAAAATGTTTAAAATCGATAGCCTATCCTTCACGTGGTCTACTTCTTATCTGTGCCAAATAACATAAAAATTGCTCCAGTAGTTCGCGAGATAAGCCCTTTTAAATAATTTCCCCCGTTTTTTTCACATTCTCCTATTAGTCTTATCGTGATAAAATATAGCCTATAGCCTTCCTCAATGAATGGGCTATCTAACATTGAAAGAATTTTTCAAATCGGACCAGTAGTTCCTGAGATTAGCGCGTTCAAGTTAGCACTTTCAAATAATTTTCCCCGTTTTTTACACATTTTTCTCTATTTCTTCGCTCCTATTAGTCTTAGCGTGATAAAATATAGCCTATAGCCTTCCTCGAGAAATGGGCTGTCTAGCACTGAAAGAATCATCAAAATCCGTTGCGTAGTTTTAAAGATTGAAGGGAACAAAGGGAAATGAGGGAAAAAAGCGACTTTGTTTTATAATATGTATAGATGACCAAATTTACCATGGAAATTGTCAGAAAATTAAATAAAAATACCGACTTAGTGGCGCATCATTTTTGTACGGCACTGCGGGCTTTCTTATTATTTTTCATGTATCTATCGATGGTAAAGATGCCGTACAGAAACATATGACCAAAATGTACTCACCCTACATGCACTGTTGAATTCTCACAAGCACTCAGTTGGACAGCTTACAAGTGACGGCATAGTGCTAAATCTTATTATTTTATGCTCTAATATCGTCCTATATATACGTCACCAGTAGCCGTAGCACGGCGACCAGCGGAAATGCGAAAGTATAGACAAACCGTGGAGATAAACTTAAGGTGCCGTTCCGATCTTTTTTCGTTCCGAAAAACACAATTAAAATGCCACTTTATGACAGACTATAGTCTTAAAATTCAAATAATATCCTACTTCATGACATTATACAGGGTGTCAAAAGACCGCTTCCGATAACTTCGTGGGGTTATTATAGGGCATGAGATATATCCATTGGTGCAAGTAATTTTCTTTAAATCGCCAGTTTTTAAAATAGTCCAAATTTTCAACACGCAATGTATAATGCTGATGTAAATGCGCGATAATATCGCGCGCCAGTGGAGCCCCGCCGGCCCCGGGCTGCGCCAGCCCCCCCGCGCCGCCCGCGCCAAGTCCCGCGCGCGCGGCCCTGCGCTAGACAAAACAGCTGATCGTGGTGTGCCCTAGGCCCTAGCCCGTAGGTAGTGAATAAACCACCAATATTGTAATGATTATTAAATTACAATTGTTTTCACGATTTAATAAAATGTTAGAATTTATTAATTACCGTTTCTTAGGTTTATTATTTAAAAATACTCAGTTTTTACTTCCGGCCAAAAAGGAAAAGTAATCATAATTCACATCCGAATCAGGTTGTAAAAATACAATACACAGTTACTATGGAAAAAATACTTGATAACATGTTCACTGACCTGTGATCAGCTGTCTGCTTTTATGAAATGCAGTTCGAGCTGTGCTCCATCTAACTCAATGTAGATTGCAGAGTTTTTCAACACGAAACAAAAGTAAACAGGAGACATTCCAATTCTTATAAAAACACTTTTTACTGCACTGTTTAAACCGCACTATCGTCTATCGACGACGATGTTCACCCTCGTTCCATAAAGGTTTACGAGTATTAAAAGTTCATTCACATTTCATCGCACATTCTTCGGACGTATCACGTGAAAAAATAGTTAAGAATGTCACAAAACAAGCAATAAGACCAGAACATCCGTAAAATTACAAAACTTAAACAAAAACTTCACAGTACACCAGCGCGGCGCGTGTTTACAGCAGACTAAATAAAATTAAAGAAAAAACTTTGTTAAATAATAGGGATGTATCCCTCTGCATATTTTGAGTTATCGATAATTTTTTATCGATAAATCGTTATTAATTGTTTTACATACGAGTAAGTATTGATTACAGTCAAACTAAAAAAAACAAATACCTACTCAATGTTAAGAATAGCGACAATAATAATTAAAAGTTATTTAAAATTAAATAGGTATTATTAAAGTATTTTCATTGCATGCGTAAACGCGTATACGCGCATACGTATAACGCATAACGCGTACCATAGTATAACAATCACTTTATCACGGTAATGTAGGTATCCAAATTATCGAATGCAACTTGACTATGTATCCCGATAAAATTTTCTGAATTTATAACCTCTTAATAGAGTTCATTTTAAAAATGAGATTACATCTACTAAATAATAGTTATAATTTTTATTATTTAATGGTAATTTAAATATCGACTGAAATAAATAGTTTTGAATTTTAAATAGGGTACAACACTTAGATTGTCCTTGAAATGGATTAGCGACACGTGCGTTGTGCTAGGCAGAGCGGCGGCGCTTTGTCGGGTCCGCATACCGAAAGTCGATACATGTTTTTAAAGACGATTTTCGCATAATTAGACTTTAGTTCCAATTTGCATCTTGAGGTTGCAGGTTGTCCGTTGAGTTATGTTTTTAAAACGTATTATTGTGATAACTAAATGTGTAAAATGTAAATTAATTAACTATTATTTCTTATTTGTTTGCGTTAAAAAAATAAGACGTGTCGTGTAAGATATCGTGTAAAAAGAGATGTGTTGTTATTGGTGGTGTTATTGATTGGTGATATGGACTATTTTCAAAATGCATAGAGAGCATATTCAAAAATCAGAATTCAACATTTTTCACGTAAGTAATTAATTGCTAGTTATTTCATACTGTATCGTCTGTAGTAGATAAAAAGCGATAATTGCAGATCTAGGTACTGTCCATCCACAATCATCGTTCTGCATAACACGGAAAATGTGTTATTATTTTTTTGTTTAAACTTTGTGTTGTGTTAGATTTCGTGTAAGAAACGTGTTGTTGTTGGTGGTATTATTGCTTAGTGCTAAAGAATACTTACAAAATGCATAGAGTCTAGAGAAATAAGAACACTTTAAGAACTTAACATTTTACACGTAAGTTTATTACCATAGTTTTACGTACGGAAGTTTTCATGCATCGTCTGTAATTTCGATAGAAAGCCTGACTCCTGAGATCCGCATTCGCATATCACAAAAAATCGGTTTTGTTCCTTACGAATAACTTTATAACTAATCGATAAATAAGTTGTTACTCATGCTCAGAAAGTTACTTACAGTTTTGTACATGAGTTAGAATTAAAGTTTTAACCCATTAAGGCCCATACAAGTACCGGTGATCGAGACAACTCTAGAATACAATAGCATTTCCAAGAATCCGCGATCGAAGGATTAAATTAGCCTAGGTAAGAGATCATAGGTCAAAGTTCTGAGTTACTTGAGAGAGTTGAATGTCATGGTTCTTGATAGGTTGGAAAGAGCATAAGGTTAAAAACTGCCGCGACCGTACAGTATGGTCGTTTACGACCTTATGTTATTAAGCGCGCTACATTTGATATCAATGACTCGCGTCTTTTAGATTACGTATCGGGATAAAAAAAATAAAAGTAAAAAAAATATTTTAAATATTTTTTGTAAATGGTTTATGGTTTTGTCTGAAGGTTATTTATTATAAAAAATATATTAAAAAAAAATTTTTTAGAAAAAAAAATTTAAAAAAAAATACATTTTTGTAATCAGATAATGGACATGTGAGATAATGGACAGGGCATCAACTATGACTTATTGTCCTAACACCACTATAATAATTCTAGTCGGGAGAAGGGGTAAAGTAAATAAGAAACAGATGACTGATCTTTTAGAATGTTTATATAATATTAAAAACTTGACAAACATTATATTATTCACTTTGCCCTATATAAAAATGTTGCCAAAAAGCTGTGCTCATGAAAATCAAATTAGATTTAGGTTGAATAGCATATTGTATAGTGCTGTCAACAACAATTGTATAGTTTTAAGCGACACACAACCAAAATGTCAGGTTGTGGATATAAATAATTTAGATAGTAAATTTATTAATGATATAAGTATAGATAAGTATTACTTATCTCATTACTGTAAGAGACATATAGCAAAGATGCTATCAAATTTTTTATTTTCTTTGAAAGCCAAGAATTTGGCTTCTTTGACTCCTGCTTCTATTGAGCAGTATTCTAGTTATAGTAACGAGTTGGAATATGTTCCAATTAATTATTTAAATTAGACCATAAGACAATGGAGGATGTCTCTTGCACTAATAGCTTAAGTGTGAAAAATCCTACCAAAACTTACTCCAATATAAATAGCAAGAATGTTATAAGCTTGGTGCATCAGAACTTTCAAGGAATGGTAGGTAAAGAGCTTGAAACTGAGTTATTTCTAAAACAATTTCAAATTGATATTATTTGTATTTCAGAACACTGGTTTAGAAAACATGAACTCATTTTCAATCTCAATGATCACCAGGTGGCAAGCTCGTTCAGCAGAGAGAATGCCATTAGAGGCGGATCACTTATATTAATTAGAAAAAATTTAAAATTCAAAGAACGTAAAGACATTGTGAACCTCTCTTCTGAACGGATAATAGAAGTAGCCTGCATAGAGTTAAGTCAACTAATTATTGTAAGCGTATACAGGCCACCATCAGGGTTATATGACTCCTTTGAACAAAGCATGGAACAAATATTATCAAAGATATGTGCATCTAACAAAAAAGTTATCGTTTGTGGTGACTTTAATATTAATTTATTTGACTTGAACTCTACTACTGTTAGATTCACATCTCTATTTAAATCATATAACCTAAATTACTTGTTTTATGAGCCAACAAGAATCTGTGACACAACGGCAACTTGTATTGATAATATTTTTACAAATTTTTCTCCATGTAAAAAAGAAATAATAAATAAGCTTAGCTCTGATCACTGTGGGCAACTAGCCTCATTTAATATACATTGCGATAGTTACCTAGAGGAAAAGCGTGTGTTTGTTCCTGTGAATACAAAACGTATTGAGAAGTTTAGAAATAACTTAAGTTCAAGTATTCAACTATTATTGGATGAGACGAATAGCTCAGATGAAGCATTTAACAAATTGTTTAAGATGATAAGAACCCAATTTAATACTGTATTTACTCCTAGAACGGTTAAAAAAAGCCATAAAAAAAATAATAATTTCACAGTATGGGCAACTACAGGAATTAAAATAAGCAGACAAAGATTATATGAATTGTATGATGAAAAATGCATGAATACTAGTGATAAATTCAAAACATATGTAAAAAACTATTCAAAGATTTTTAAAAAAGTTTGTAAAGCCGCTAAGGCTATTCACATTAGGAATAAAATTAAAAATTCGAAAAATAAAATCAAAACTACTTGGAAAGTAATAGCTGGTGAGACTGGAAACGTCACCTGTCGTAGCTCTGATTTTGAAATTTATTTTGAAAATAAAAAGATTACCAATGATCATGAGGTTGCGACGGTCTTCGAGAAATTTTTTGCTGACATTCCGGTCTCAACTACGAAAAATTTAAACTCCTCACCTGCAGCTGCTGAAAAACTACTCAGAGACAATGTAAAGGAATGTAATGTCAATTTTAGGTTTAGAGAGATTGTCCCCAAAGATATCGTTGATACTTTTAAATTAATAAATATTAAAGATACTACTGATCTCTGGGGTATGTCTACTAAAATTATCAAATCAATAATTGACATCATAGCTCCTCATCTATCAATGATTTTTAATGACTGCATAAAGAGTGGTGTTTTTCCTGACTTGATGAAGCACAGTAAGGTTGTACCTTTATTTAAAGCGGGACTTAAATCTGATCCTACAAATTATAGGCCTATATCGATTCTACCGACTCTAAGTAAAATATATGAAAAAATAATTTTAAATCAGTTACTATTACATTTTAACTTAAATAGTTTATTGCACAAAAATCAATATGGTTTTACTAAGGGTCGATCCACAACGGATGCTGGTATAGGTCTTCTTTATAGTATATTTGAAGCATGGGAGGATTCGCAGGATGCCCTAGGGGTTTTTTGCGACCTCTCCAAGGCTTTTGACTGTGTTGAGCATGATACATTAATCAGGAAATTGCACCACTATGGCATTAGGGACTCAGCACTCAACCTTTTGACATCTTACCTCAAAAATAGAACTCAAAGGGTTGACATTAATAGTAAAAGGTCCAATGGGACCAAAATAGAATTAGGCGTCCCACAGGGATCCATTTTAGGTCCATTCCTTTTTCTCATCTACATAAACGACTTACCTTATCTTGTTAAGGATAATGAGATAGTACTTTTTGCTGATGACACTTCACTTATTTTTAAAGTGAAGCGACAACAGTCAAATTACGACGAGGTAAATAGTGCTCTCTCAAAAATAGTACATTGGTTTAACGTTAATAACTTACTTCTAAATTCTAAGAAAACTAAATGTTTAAAATTTACTTTGCCCAATGTCAGGCAAGTTAAAACCAATATACTATTAAATGATGAGAAGATGGATTTGGTGGACACCACTGTATTCTTAGGCATTACACTAGATAGTAAACTACAGTGGGGTCCTCATATTGCTAATCTTGCAGATAGGCTCAGTTCTGCAGCATACGCAGTCAGAAAAATACGGGAAATTGCTGACAAAGACACAGCAAGACTAGTTTATTTCAGTTATTTTCATAGTAGAATGTCGTATGGCATCCTCTTATGGGGAAACGCTGCCGACATTAATACGATTTTTGTGCTGCAGAAGCGAGCTATACGTTCAATTTATAAAATGTCAGCTTTTGAATCTCTGAGAGAAAAGTTTAAAGAAATTGGTATTCTAACTGTTGCTTCTCAATACATTTTGGATAATGTTTTATATGTTAGAAAGAATCTTAGTAAATTTACAACCAAAAGTGACAGTCACGGAAGAAACACTAGAAATAAGTACAAACTAGAAATACCGGTGATCAGACTTAGTAAAGTTAGTAAATCTTTTAAAGGTCAATGTGTACGCCTTTACAATAAAATCCCAGAAAAAGTTCAAAATCTTTCCATTAATAAATTTAAAAAAGTAGTCAAAGAACGTTTGTGTGCCAAAGCCTATTATAAGGTCAATGATTTCATAAACGACGGCACATCTTGGGAGTAGGATGGCTGCTTGCAAGGCTACTTCTACATTATTTTATGACTTACAATTATGTATGTATGTTGACATTGTATAATTTTAAGTTACAGCATTGTAAACTTTATTTTAAAAGATTAATTTTTTTCTCACTTTTTTTGGTAAATAAAGTGGGCCCCCTGCGAGTTTCTTACGCCGGTTCTTCTCGCCGGGTTAGTTCCCGAACCGGTGGTAGGCATCATGTAGACTTTCAGAAAATATTTGCAAAAATTTATTCTGAATAAAAAAATTTTGAGTTTGAGTTTGAGTTTGAGAAAATGTAGTATAATAATACCCCAAAGTTATCGGAAGTGGTCTTTTTACACCCTGTATACTATATAGTCTGTCATGAAGTGGCATTTTAATTAAATTTTTGTCGGTCGCGATTAGCCACGGTAAAGATCGGAATGGCACCTTAAGTTGGACCAATTTAAGCAAAAACGATCCAAACCACAACCTCCTCATTTTTAAGATTTTGACACGTATGTACTCCAAATAAGGTATATTTTAACATATCAAAGACTCATTAGTCTATGTTGACAAATGAGCGAAAAACGCAGTAATCCAACCCACAGTAGTCATGTCAAAGACTCTTTTTGAAATGCAAAAGTGTTCCATGTTATTTGAAACATTTTAGCAATTTCTTGGTTGCAGTGAATTAAATTTTTTTCTTATATTGCAATAATGATCCACATCACGTGGATCATTTTTGCAATATAGCTTTGCAACAAAATTTCTTGATTTAAACATTACCGATCCGAATTTCAGCACTTGAATCATTTTTGCATATTTAAAATGAAATAAAATAACTAATTTTAATGTAAGTAAATAATTAATAACAACATACAAGTCAAGTAGGTAGGAACTATTAAATTAACGAACCAAAAAGGATCTACTACGTAAAAATACTTGATAATTAATTACTTATTAAATGACAAATCAACAAATATTTTTTTAAAACGAAACTGCCTAGGTACATTGAAAACATGTCTAATTGTGAGTATGTAGGTACCTAAAATATTTCTTGGTAGTTGGTACTACCCGCCCTCGCGTCAGTCGCGTCGCTACCGCAGGTGCCGCACACTGGTCCCAAAGTAAAATAAATGGGACATTAAGAATTTTCGGATCGAAGGTCAACGGATCAGGCTGATATTTTTTTTGTAAACAGCTGATGCAATTACAAGTCACTTTTATAGATGTCGTTTTTTCCAAATATGCCGTATCTACAGAGATAAAAACTAATTATTATTTTTTTATGGACGAAATCATAATTTTGTCATTTTCTTCCAAGATTCAAACGTATTCAAAATAAATCATAGCACAGCTTATAGAGGGACTCTTGTCGTACATTTTTATCATACACACTCAACTGCGATTTTTGCGCCTTTTAGAGCTACAGGCACTTTATTTATTTTTTTTAGTCAGTGGATGAAGCTGATTTTTTTTGTAGCATCTGATGCAATTACAAGTGACTTTTGGACCATTCCGCTACAGACGGTCCTTAACGAGAATTTTTAAAATGTGGTATTAGTTAAATTTTTCTATTCGAATATGTGTAAGAAGTTGTGTATTTACTAACAAAACATTTTTTATCGGTAAAAAATGGAATTCGAATAATTTAGAGCGTTTTTAAGCAATATCATTTCAATATATTACAGTTGGAATTTCTCATACATACGTAATTCCAAAATCATTTTCTCATACGAAAATATTGAACATGTTTGAGTTGTTTTTCAGTTTAAAATAGTAATTACCTAGGTTCCTGCACAAAAATTTACTTCAAAATATTTAAACACAATTTTTTTTTTTTGCTTTAAAATTTTTTTTAGTAAATTTACTACTAAATATTTAAACACTAAAAAATAGAGTAAAACACTAAAAAATATATAAATAAATAGTTCATTTAGTACAAAATATTTAAACTCTAAAAAATATTTTTTAGTATTGAAATATTTTGTAGTAAATTTACTATTTATTTATATATTTTTTAGTGTTTTACTCTATTTTTTAGTGTTTAAATATTAAGTGCTAAATTTACTAAAAAAAAATTAAAAACAAAAAAAAAATGTTTTTAATGTTTAAATACATATTTTGAAGTAAATTTTTGTGCAGGAACCTAGATAATTACTATTTTAAACTGAAAAACAACTCAAACATGTTAAATATTTTCGTATGAGAAAATGATTTTGGAATTACGTATGTATGAGAATTTCGAGGGTACCCGGCCCCTTAAGGGACGCGATGTTTTTTTTTTCATATTTTTAAATTAAATTGCATATATTTCAAATTAATGTTCAGTTGTAGTATAGTTATATAGCAATACGTCTAAATCTTTTGTATAAATTACACTATTCAATCGTTATTAGTGATTTAGACGATTAATTTTGTCAGGCCAATAAACAACTGAAAATAAAAATAAAACTAAAATTTGGTGCAGTTTTATTACAAATAGCTGTCCCGGCAAACATTGTTTTGCCACTCAAAGTATTTCTACTTTATCAGTTGATACAAAATCTTAGAGGGGTGGGCGGGGGGTAATTTTTATACACCAGATTTTGAGTTGGAAGAAGACAAATATATCTGCGAAAACCGTATGCAAATCGGTTCAGTAGTTTTCGTGTTAAAGTAAAAGTCTTATACAAAATCTGACCCCCTCTTTCGTCCCTTTAGAGGGGTGGGGGGAATTTTTTTCATAGACCAGATGTTAAGTTGGAAGAAGTCAAATATATCTGCGAAAACCACATTCAAATCGGATCAGTAGTTTTCATGTGATAGTGGAACAAACATACAGACAGACAGACAGACAGACAGACAGACAGACAGACAGACAGACAAAAAAACTAACCACATTTTTGGCTTCTATAGTGATGTAGTAACACCCCCCGCTTATTATTTTTTTGAATATCTTTAATGTACAGAATTTTCATTTCTACAGTTTTATTATATGTATATAGACTTACTAGTATAATTATTTATACCATATCGAAAATTTTAAAATTTGTTAGAGAATTACGATTTAATTCACCTTTAAAAGATTTGAGAATTTTGATTTTGCACCCGCGATCGTAAAATGGTTAATAATTTCTAGTACCTATTACTATAATTACTTTTATCTAGTTACATAGTTTCTTTGTTTTATGCTATTTTTAAATATAGGCAAGTTATTTTGTTAAAGTTTCGCAATGACCAGTATTCACATATGAACTCATCACAGTTCTTAATGGAGGGTCAAATTGGTTGCACCCGCGATGGCACTTCGGCCTGTTTTGTGGCCCTTCATACATTTGATGAAGGTTTTCATTTACAAATCATTGTTAAACTAGTTAAAATGTATTCCTTCAAGGGATATTTTATTAATAAATATGCTTCATTTTACCTGTAGGAAGCTTTAAGTGTGTCAAACTGTTGCACCCGCGATAATGGAATCGTCCTTTTATAGATGTTGTTTTTTTCAAATATGCTTTATCTACAGAGAAAAAAATGAATTATATTTTGTATGGACGAAATCATAATTTTCCAAGTATAGAGGTAATTAGGCAATGAGTCATTACCAAACAATGTTTACAAACTAGATGAGTCGTGATTCGTGATCTATGAGTGAGAGAGGAGGATTAGGGCAGTTTAGTTTTTTAATAATTTAATAAAGATTTTGATAAATTTAATAAACATTTTTGAGTAAAAGAGTTTGGAACGTTTTTGCGATTTTATTTTAGCAACCTGTACAGCTTTGTCCATATAAAATGTATATTACAATAATGATCCAAGAACAAGTTGTCTTGAATATCTAATAAACTGTAACTATTTTTTCACTACGTAAGTAATGGTTTATTAGATTAGTGAACATACAATTATATCAAATTAAAAAAATCATCATTTTGCATTAAAAGACAGTTAAATACCAAATTAAACTTAAACTTCAAATATCTCTGAATGATGTTTTTGTGGTTTGGATCGTTTTTGTTTAAATTGGTCCAGTTTATCTCCACGGTTTGTCTATACATCGCATTTCCGCTGGTCGCCGTGCTATGGCTACAGGTGGTTCATATAACCCATCCATTTTCGACATGGGCCTGTAGTCTATAATAATTACTTCTAGTATCAATATAAAAAGTAACCTATTCTCAGGCCTAACGAATGTACACAAAATTTCATTAAAATTGTTTGAGTCGCTTTGGAGGAGTTCGCGCACAAACACTGTGACACGAGAATTTTATAATAAAGATTTTAATTTTATGATATAGATAATATTCAACGTCCTACGTCATTTGGTCGTGTTATGCCATACCCAGCCAACAATTCACCATTGACTTGACAGAAATCAATACTACCGAATAATGGTACTTGTTAGTTTTTGCTAAAGAAATATTATTACCTTCTCTAGCCCTCGATAAAGCAACGCAGATTCTATTTTCAGTCCCCAAGAAACCTATACTGTCGTTGTGGTTGTTCCTCACGAGCGACAGGAGAATAATTTTGGACTCTTCGCCTTGATAGTTATCGACTAAAGTAATTTTGACCCGGTCGAGGTGTGGGTACTTCATCCTTTCCTGTAACAGACAAACAAGTTACGCACAAAAATTAAGGTAAGCGTAAACAGTGTTAACCTGTTTTGAATTAAGGTGCCGGTTGGCAGCGGGCGACATGTAGCAACCGCAGACGACGTGTCGTGTGAATAAGTGTCGCTAGCTTCGTGTCGCTAGCTGGGAGGGTATTTCATAGAAATACATTCAAACCAGTAGTGTCTCTGCGACACGTCGTCTGCGATTGCTTCATGTCGCTTGCTGCCAACCGGCACCTTTAAGGAATGAAATATATATTTTGTCTTACGACTGAGTTTTGTTTACATTGATACTAAAATGATTGTATTGAAACCCATTGATATATTTTTTTATATGATATTACTAGATGACCGAGTGAACTTCGTGTCACTTCCCTCCTAACATAAATCTTCGCTGGACTTCCACTAATATTACAAGACTAAAATAAAAAAAAAAAATCGGTTGTCTGTAAAGTCGGTTTACTGACGATAGTTGAACGTGACAACGTCATAGCCTTAACCCCTCAGTTCCGGGAAAAATCTATGTAAAAAGTTGGCAGGTCAATGTGCAAAAAAAATGACGCCCGGCCTACCCTCTTTGTAAAATTAATATAATATGTAATATCCTTACATATAATTCATATTTTATGTTTGTGTGAACTACATTATAATATATGTTAAATTTTCTATCTATCAAGCCATCATAATATAGTATTTAGTCCGATGTGATATTAGTTTCTCAATTATAAACTTTCGAAACTATAATTAGTGACTTGTTCAGAAGAAATAAACGAATACTTTATTCTTCATATTATATTAAGTCATATCTTGACACGTAGGAAATAGAGCACAATTTTGAATAGCCGAAATAATACTAATAGCTCACAGATTGTTTATTTATTTTTCATTCAGAGTGTGGTCAATGTATCAAAGGTCATAACTAACCAAACTTCTTCATACAAAAGTATTCTCTAAGTCATCGAAATACGTAATATAATCGAAACAAAGAGCGCGGCCCAGGTGGGCCTTACGGTTGTTGAGAGACTTGAGAGTGTAAATGGAACGCCTCAGAGCTGTCAGCGAGGTAACGCCGCATGAACTGTCATGTTTTTCGGGCGCGCACCCCATATCGAATTATAAGACGTTATCACGTCAAAAATATGGCTAAAATGAGTTTCGAGAATAAATGTGTGAGAGAAATTGAAGATCCTTCGGGGCCCCCCTGAGAATGGGGGCCCTGGGCACAGGCTTCGTGTGCCCTTATGGTAAAGACGGAACTGTGACTTTATTTATATCGGTATGTACTACATGTATATCTGTCGGTATATATATCGGTGACTCACCGATTAATTATTGGAACGAAGTTCCTTATGGCGCGTTCGACGTTGCGAAAGGTCGAGGCTAGACAGAACGAAACTTGACCTCGACACTTTTTATTAGTTCCTACATAGTAGGGGCAGAGGGCTTTGATAGTATTCCTGTGGGCTGTGCGTCAACTAGATGGTGTTTTTGATAATAAACAGTACAATTCCACAAAAGCGTCGTTGTTAGTATTTCTGGGCTTTTTTAATATATATTTTTTATAACCTCATTCCATCCGGGTGTCCCAAGGGACAGTGTCAAGACACCTCTCAAGTTTTTTTTTTTACTATCGGTCGAGGGCACCCTCAATTTAATCTCATTTTGGTTTACAAACTTACATTTCTCATGTAGAACATCTGCCCCGAGTATGCGGCTAGGATGGTGACGTCCGTCTCGTCGTAACCCTGCTGCATGAGGTAATTGGCCAACAGAAGAACCATGTCCGCCTCCTTTGGGTTACTCTTGCTGGCGCTGTCAGCCTCCGCCTGTGAAAAATGTAGAGATACTTTTAAAGGGCAAAATAGAGATGAGGGCAAAAAGATACTACAGGAGTGCTCGCCCATACAAATCACAAAAAAAGGAAAAGTGGGAGCGCTGAAAGAGCAAAATTTTTTGTGATTTGTGATTAAGCGTCATGAATTTTCCCATACAAAAGTTTAATAAAAAAGGTATTCTTTCAGAGCTGCTACTTTCACAGAGAACTCGATATAGGGTACCCATACACACCTTAAAGTATTATCACTTAGTTTTGTTACACCCTGCATACTCACCAGCTCTTGGTGCTCGTGGGTGTAGAAGAACAAATTGGCGGTGACCCCGCGCACGTCGGGGAAGTTTTCCACCGAGGGATGGTTGAGCAGGTCTGAGTATATGTGGGGCGTCAGCAGGCGCGCGAAGGACGGCCGCATGCGGTGCTGCACGCGCAGACGGCGCGAGTGCACGTTGTTGAGGATCATGCGCTCGAACAACGACACCTCGATGTTGTACTGCCGCGCCAGACGCATGTGCGCCACCGACGGCCGCAGCTGCTTGTGGTCGCCTGAAAATCACAACTTAGAAATTTATATTGCTACTAGCTGACCCGGCAAAAGTTGTTTTGCCATATAGAATAAAAAGTAGATAAAAATTCTCAGGCCTAACGAATGCACCATCGAGGAAATTGATTCCTAGGCAGTTGATAGACCAACGTCATTTGGTCGGATCGTGTCAAGTCAATGTTAGGTGTGATTGGTCTGATGGGTTTGACGTAACGCGACCAAACTACTGATAGCGCGCGAGTTGAACGCGGACGTCAGACGCGTGTTTTGAAGTGTACATAACTAGACTTCTTTTTTAAAACCTTTTTTATATTATTTTGTACTACTCTTTAGTTTATGATTTTTTGGTTTGTTTACGTTTCGATAGATTGTGTCATGAATCATGATTGCCCGGTGTATTATTTTTCTCTATGATCATGATATTAGTAGTCGCGCAGGTGTGCACGCCCAGTTTGCAGACGCTCCGTACCGCGTACCGCGACCCGCGTCACTGACGCGTAGGTTTGTTCTAAGCTTTATTGTTTTTGCCTTGGAAGTCGGTTTTAAGTTTTTGTTAAAAATAATAATGGGGAAACGCTGCCGACATCAATACAATTTTTGTGCTGCAGAAGCGAGCTACTATACGCTCAATTTATAAAATGTCAGCTTTTGAATCTCTGAGAGAAAAGTTTAAAGAAATTGGTATTCTTACTGTTGCTTCTCAATACATTTTGGATAATGTATTGTATGTTAGAAAGAATCTAACTAAATTTAAAACTAAAAGTGATAGTCACGGTAGAAACACTAGAAATAAGCACAAGCTAGAAATACCAGTGATCAGACTTAGCAAAATAAGTAAATATTTTAAAGGTCAATGTATACGCCTTTACAATAAAATCCCGGAAAACGTTCTAAATCTTTCAATTAATAAATTTAAAAAATTAAAGAACGTTTGTGTGCCAAAGCCTACTATAAGGTCAATGATTTCCTAAACGATGGCACATCTTGGGAGTAGGATGGCTGCTTACAAGGCTACTTCCACATAATTGTATGTCATATTATTATGACTTACAATTATGTATGACATCTATACTAATATTATAAATGCGAAAGTATCTCTGTCTGTCTGTCTGTCTCGCTTTCACGCCAAAACTACCGAACCGATTGTAATGAAATTTTGTACACAGATAGTCTAAAGCCTGAGAAAGGACATAGGCTTCTTTTTAGCTGGAAAAAAGGGTTGTAAGGGGGTGAAAATGCGTAAATTTGTTCAAATCAAGTTAGTTCCAAAAACTCATAACAGATGGCGCCAAGAGTCGCCTAGCTCGCGCTATCGCTTGCTCATACGTATTTCTATAAGAGGTGGTACCATGTTAAATTAAGTTTTTCGATTCTTTCGATTGTTATAGGTACAAGTTATTAAATAACTCACCCTACCAACATAATATATTATATCAGAAACAACAGCCTAGCAATGATAAATACTAAATAGTTTATGGGTAAAGCCATAGAGTACTGGTCTCTGGTAAAGCTAAAGCTGTGTAATGGGGGGCTAAATAAGCTTTAAAATTTGGTATAAAAAAGTTTAATTTAAAAAATATATATATTATGTGCACACTGCACAGCTGTTATGGGTATTTTGATTTGAGGGATACCAGGGTTTTAAAAAGCTTTTAGACACCAATTTTGTTGACACCGCGCGCTATAAACTGAAATCCACGCGGACGAAGTCGCGGGTAACAGCTAGTTGTATATAATATTAAGTTACAACATTGCAAATTTAATTTTAAAATTGTAATTTTCCATCTTTTTAGTAAAAGATGGACCCATGCGAGTTCCTTACGCCGGTTCTTCTCGCCGGGTTAGTTCCCGAACCGGTGGTAGGCCTCATGTAATGATGTAGTTCAACGTTCTGAAAACATTTGCTTCAAATTTATTCAAAAATAAAACAATTTTTATTTTATTTTATACAATTTATTTTTTATTTTATTTAATTTATCAACTTTTTTTTTGTTTCAACAAAATATAGTACTTAATGCGATAACACACTACACGAATGATAGCTGTCAAGTTCCGCACAGCAGTACACTGCAGACGTGCGATTGCCCCCGCCCTTCGTCTCAGGCCCCAACTGCATTTAACTCGCGCGCTATCTGTACGTAGGTCCCCCATCTGCCTAGGAATCAACTTCTCTGATAGTACAATATACAAAATTCCATTAAAATCGGTTGAGCCGTTTTGGAGGAGTTCCGCACACAAACACGAGAATTTTATATATTAGAAGTACTCAGTACTCACATACGGTTTTACTCGATCGAGCAATCAGGTAGAGTTTAATCCCCCGACTTGTAGTACAGTAAATGAAGGCAAAAATCAGGTGCAACCTCCGATTTCGTTGAACCTCCATCAATTTGGATGAAAATTTGGGATTAACTACGTTAAGCCCTCTACTTTAAAAGTGACATACGCTCTTATCGCGCTTTTTTTTATTTTAGGGGTGAAATCCACCCCTTTTGTTGAAAATAGAAAAAATGCAGATTTAACCACACTGGCTTAACTAATTGTGTTTAATTTGATAAAATAAATGTTTTTAATGTTTTATTCATGATTTATGATTTAAATACATATTATAATTAATTTTTCAATCGTTTTAGCAACCATCCCTTTAATCGTGAAAAAACATTTTTTGTATTTCTTTGCTTTAAAATCGTATATTTACATTCCATAAAGAGTTTGTTTACTATTTGTGATATAATTTTTGGATGAGACTGAAATATAAACCCCTAAAAGTACATCTTTATTGCGGAATAACGGTAAAAATTGGGTTCAAAACCTTAATAGATTTCAGATTTTGAACCCAATTTTTTTCAGTTTATTTACTTAGTTTTTTCATAGTAAATTTCAGCAAAATCGGTTGAACCGTTTGGGTGTTAAGAGGTAACAGATAGAAAACGCTTAAGCATTTATAATATTAGTATAGATGTACCTATTGACAGGGTTTCCTACAATATTTGCATTCCAAATCTCTGCTTCAAAATTGTTTTCAAAAAAAAAATGTTCGTTAATATCACAATCATGAACGTAGAAAAAAAGGCGGACAGAGTCTTGTCGTATACAAAACTGTGTCTTTACTTTTCTTCAGAGTCGGCCACGCACACATTCTGACGCCTGTCAAATGGTATGGACTAGCGCAAGAATGTGTGCGTGCGGACCGTGTACATACAACCAGCTGGCCGACTCTGAACGACACAGTTTTGTGTTTGGTGGGACTCCGTCCGCCTTTTTTTAAACGTCCATGATCACAATAGCTTTGTTAATTTTTAAGTTATCGGGTTCATTTATGGACCATTTTAAAGGTGATTTAAAGAGATTTTAGATCGATTTGAAAAATACAATTTTTAAAGGCCTTGGTTTAAAAAAAATTAGGGTTAAAAGGTCCCGGTTTCATGGTTCTCGCAGTAAAAGTTACGCTTTAAACGTCTCTATCTTCGTTATTTTTCATCCTATAAAAATTAAAAGAAAATCAAAAGATTTCTTAAAAAATGGACACAAATTTCGTTCTTTATAATTTTTACGAAGGTTTAATATTTTTGAAGTTATGTTCAAAACAAAATGATATATTTACGAAAATTTTAATAATTTAGATTTCACTAAATCATTCTTTTTTTCAAAACTAAGCATTTAAAACCAAGAAAAAATTTTGAGGTCATTACTTATGCTAAAATAAAGAAAAGCCTTTGGTGATAACCATAAATTTTAATTATTGTAGAAATGGTCAACGTTTTATTTATTCGATTTTCGAAAAAAAATTTGAAAGGGTCATCTTATTTTTATCATAATTCGTTCAATTTTAATGCTTTTTATTTTTTAAAACGCTTATTAGAAAGGTACTTTTAAGCACTTTAAAAGGTTTTAAAGAAGTACATGTCATAAAATGCATCGGTTTACCGTTATTTAAGTTTGAATGCTTAGACTTAGGTACTCGCCGAAAGAAAATATATATACAACTACCTATAGCTCACTTTGAATTAATAAAGGAAGGTGTTTCAGAGTAGAAATTAGTTTGTTTTTTTTATTGGCTTTAATTTTGGTTATTACATATTTTTCATAAAAAAACTTTAGTTTCTTATTTAATTATGAAAAACCGCTTTAAGACATGTATTTTTCTCACGCAAAAACATGATGAAAGTAAAGATTTAATCAAAAAACTTTATATATAACAAATTTTGCTTAGAATTTGTGTGTCTATTGATTCCTGGGCTCCCCCACCTACTCACCAATTTTCATGAAAATCGATGGAGGTTCAACGAAATCGGAGGTGAAAACCTTCAATGCCTCCACTATTAGGCTTTCGTCCACACAATACATTCTATCGAGTGACACGCGCCGTTCACCGAACCGTTCGAGCCAAAAGATGTCTGTTCAACCAGTGGCGGCGCAAGACCTAAATTTTATGTGGGCAAAATATATTTTGCGGGCCCCCTGATGGATGGTGCAAGAAGACGGATTTTATTGAAAGATTTTTTTGATACTCGTAAATCCTAAATAAAATGCGCTGTTCAAGGACCGCGAGGACGTGGGCGGTCGCCCACACCGCCCACGCCTTACGCCGCCTCTGTGTTCAACTAAGGAGACGGTGGCGACATTTAGCGTGTCTCGCAATTCGTACACGCGCTCGAGTAAAGCTCGACGGCTCGTGTCGAGTAAGTTCTAAGGAAATCAGATTTATTTTAATTCCATCGAGCCGGCCCGATGCGAGCCTTCGAGTTGTGAATTTTGCGATCCACACGATAATTTTTACTCGATTTGGAGTAATAGTGCAGTCGCCAGAGGTTTTAACCTCCGAAAATTGTAATAGTGAATGGATTTTTGTTTTTGAGGTGTCATTTTCTTTTTTACGCTATAACTTGCAAAGTTTACCAAAAATTTTTTTGGTCCTTTAAATTTTTTAGTTACTTAATTAAAAATTAATATTTCACTATATAAAACCGGTCCAGAAAAAAAATTTTTTTTTGTTCCTGTTATTTAATGACTCTTATCCGATTGTTTACATTGAAAATTAACCAAATACACAATTTTTAAAAAAGAAAGTTTGCTTTGCTAAGCTAAATACAACTATAAGGTTTTAGCAACGTTTTTAGAGATTAACGCTCGTCGTAACCAAGATAAAAGGGTTTGGGTGGATTTAAGGGTTGTAACGAAAAGTGTGTTAAACTTACTTGTTGTGCGTATTTAATTTTTAGAGAAATGATAACTTTTAAGTACTTAAAAACGTTTAAATATCTCCAAAAATGTGTAAAATAGACCGAAAATATTTTTCTATATTTGTTGAAAATGTATTTAAGTGAGAGCTAAAACATTAAATGCATCGACAAATGAAAGACTTTGTCTAGTCTTTGAAATATATTTAAACTTCCTACTTAAAGCCAGAAAAAAAATTGGGTGCTACAAATCTCACGTACATACTAAAGACGCATGCTGCGACCTATGTTTGGAAAATGCTTACCTGAATACAAAAAATATCAGTTCTTTACCTAATTTGTATTTTTTTCCTTTAAGTATATTTTAGCAAATATAATTAATGAAAAAAAATAATAAAAAATCAATTTTATTCTGTAAAAACCTAACCAAAAGAAATAAAATACAGATTTTCTTCGAAATATCCCTGAAAAGTTTGTGCTTCATTTTCAGAAAATTTAATAAAGTAAGAGCTAAAAAGTTATACACATTAAGAAATAGAAGGTTTTGTTAAGCCTAAAATAATTTTTAACTTCCTATGTAAAACCAAAGAAAAATAGGAACGCCATTTACCTGGCGAGGCACACAACAAGCACATTTGGAGGTATGCTCATCTACATACATAATTATTAATTTTAAATCTAAATTATATATTTTTTCAACTTATTTTCTTTCTTTGGAATATAAGCAACGATACAAATCAAAAAAATAATAATATATTTTATTATTTTGCTATATATTTAAAAGAAAGAAATATGCAAATTTCCTTAAAAATTTTATAGTTTATGAGTTTACTTGAAGTGGAAGAGAATAACTTAAAATCAAAAGCACAACTTTTCAATAGGTAAACTTTATTATTTATGTTATCAGCTACACATTCCTTTTTTTCTTTTCAATTTTCATCCACTATTACAAAAATCGGAGGTTTGCACGATTTTTACGCTCTGGGAACTCTATTATAAAACTATCGAGTAATACCGATAGTGAGTAGGTACTGACTATTAGGATCAGACCCCAGATAGCGTACCTACATTGACATAACCTAAGTCCGCCACCTTTTTTTTAGGGAGATCGCAGACGACAGACTATCCGTGACGCACTTTTTAAGGGAGACAAATGGCGCACAAATGTTGTTCGCGGATTTTTCACAGACTTAACGCACACGACGCACATCTTCGATCATTCTATCCGCTGAACTGTAGGGACGTAGACGCTATGGAAATCGTGCAAAGATCACGAAGTATTATTTTGTACTTGAAGTATAGAAAAAGAAGCAAAATAGAAAATTTTGGGTACATCCTATAATTTCGGACAGATTATTGAAGGGACAGTTCCACATTAAACATTCAATTCTGAAACAATATCCGGATAAATTTTTCAAATTTTATAAAATGTCTGTTACCACATTTAATGAATTGCTATTTATTTTAAGACCTGCTTTGACTCATTCAGAAACAACAATGAGGAAGTGCATTGATCCAGAAGAAAGGCTGTCTGTGACACTCAGGTAAGTGAATAATATTATACAAATAATATGTCGCAGGGAAATGAGGATATCAGGGATATCACGAAATCCCGGTAGATGTCGAATATTCTTGTTTATTACGTCTTCTTACTAAAAATATCTTTAACTCGGGCGAATTAACATGACACCTGTTTGACGTTTCTCATTTAATGTACCTATAGTCTGTCAAGAAAGTCATGACAGGCGGGAAAATTTTTAAATGAAATAAATAATATGAGAACCTTAATAATTCGAGATAAAAATGTGCAAGGTGACAATAGGCGTTTTCACACTGCAACTATAACGACACGACACGATATCGTCGGACTGGTAGTTTCATACAATCACTACTAAACGCTTTCACACTGTGTCGTTGCAGTCAACGATATCGTCGATATCGGCACGACACACCTTTGCTGACGCAATACTACTAAGGGGGCGTCCACAAATTACGTGAGGTGTTTAAGGGGGGAGGGGGTCGAGTCAACTCTCATCTAATCTCACGTTGGGGAGAGGGGGGTCTCGGAAAATTTCATGTAATTTTTTTCTCAACAAAATAAATGCTATTTTGGTCCATTTATCCAGATTGTACGTATGCATCGTTATTACCATAAACTTATAATGCTAAAGACCAACAAAGAGTGCGAGAGAGAAGAAAATCCTTTATGGAATTATAACAAGATGAAAAGAGAGAGGCAGTCTAATGTAAATTGTAACCACTTTTATTTGACAGGTCGTCAAAAGTCGTCAATCGTTTTTATGCCCTTTCGGTATTTGCAATTTATTGTTTAAATCCTTTATTATTTTCATCAAATACTATTACATATAAAAATGGTACCTAACTTGTTCTGTGAGTGATTGCAGTGTAAATCATAAGAATAATCCTGAAAAATATACATTTCACAGGTAATATTAATCTTCATGTCCTAATTGCTACGATGTGTTTATTTTTGCTATATTCTGTCTTTAGTTCTCTATTTCAAATAAAATATTGTGAATACTCCCTTTTACTTTCATATTTTGCGTAACTAAAGGTAGGAACAATAATAATTGTTCTTATATTACACAAATTTTGAAGAAAAATTTTTCATCAAAATGTTTTACATATACGCTAGTGCTTGAATCAAATTTATCGATATGCTTATCGATATTTTACTAAAATAAAAATCATTTACCTTTATATTTATCACCTTAAAAAGGACATATTATCTTATTTTAACGATTATTTTTAAATAATAATAATCTTTTGACATACCTAGTATAAAATCAAGGTTTCAAAGATCAGTCACTTGTATCTGATACTCATTGGGTGTTTTCACACTGCGACGGTAACGACACGACACGATACCACAGAATAGATAAGGGCCACCGCACATAAAACGAAGGCGAAAAGAAAGGAGAATATTTTGGGTGCATTCAATACTAAGTGACAGAATATTAGAATTAGTACGATAGTCAGTTTGTACGATAGTCGGCCAACTTGAAATTGTATAATATGTGCGGTGGCCCTCTATTCTGTGGTATCGTATCGTGTCGTGTCGTTATCGTGCAGTGTGCAAACACCCATTGAATGCAGCTTTCAATAATATATTAGACAGTTCTCTGACAGAATAGGTATAACTGCAACTTATATACTTATTATAGGACTGGTACCGACTTCAAAATTATGAAGATTGAGAACAGAAATACTGAGTACAGAATAAGGATTATTTAATACTTTTTAGTTCATTTAAGTATAATATTACTATTGTCTTTACCTTGGAAGTCGGTTTTAATTTTTTGTTTAAAAATGATAATTTTACTCTTTTTAGCTGTCCTTAAGGTTTTCTAAACTTACAGTTGGTGTTTTAAAAAATCAAAATCAAAATTGCTTTATTTCTGAATAAATCTAAAATAAAATATATTTTCAGAATACATTGTGCCTACCACCGGTTCGGGAACTAACCCGACGAGAAGAACCGGCGTAAGAAACTCGCACGGGGCCCACTTTTTACCAAAAAAAGTGAGAAATAAATTAATCTTTTAAAAAAAAATTTACAATGCTGTAACTAAAAATTATACAATGTAAACATAGGTACATAATAATTATTGTAAGTCATGAGATAGGTACATAATAATTATTGTAAGTCATGTAGAAGTAGCCTTGCAAGCAGTCATTCAGCATTCTACTCCCAAGATGGTCCATCGTTTAGGAAATCATTGACCTTATTATAGGCTTTGGCACAAAACGTTCTTTGACTACTTTTTTAAATTTATAAACGAAAGATTTTGAACGTTTTCTGGGATTCTATTGTAAAGGCGTATACATTGACCTTTAAAAGATTTACTGACTTTACTAAGTCTGATCACCGGCAAGACTATGAAAAGTACCAATAATAGGATCATAATGTCATGATGCATGGTGTAGCGATGATGATGATGATTAATGTAATTAGCATAGTAGCTTATGCTTTTGGTTCTTTAAACAACGCTGAAACTCATGTATGTATAAGGAATCCGGAGTTCTGTTCAGCACCTTCAGAACCGTGGTATACCATGGGGGAAAACCTTACCTTTTGGTAGTATATAATCAAAATACATCATATAAATCCAAAATAACCATATGTTCCCATTTGAATATCAAGGAGTCACCTCGATTTCTCATGGTTTCCATCACCAGACCACCACTTTTGTGAACATGGTACCTACTCGGAACAATACAATGTACAACAAAAGAAAAATTTTGAAAATCGGTTCACAAACGGTGGAGTAATCGTTGAACATACATAAAAAATATATCCACAGCAGAACGTCTAACCTCCTCCTTTTTGGAAGTCGGTTAAAATAATTGTAATAAAAAGTATTATGATATTTTATGATATGTATTTAATTTAAGAATAAAATATAATATACTATGTGTGTTGTTTACTTTCAACGTAAACTTTCAATGTAAGGGCTGATTTACCAGATAGATTTTACCTGAGAAATAAATAAGTAACTTTATAACGTGTTATGTGTATATTATTTACCCCTATAAGAACCTCATGTCATAACATATCCGACGATTGAAAAATCATTCCAAACGAAAATGTGTATCTACTTTTCAATCGTCACCTTTTTTGCCAATTAAAATTTATAATACCTAATTTGAAATACAAAATCTGTCAAAGTTGCATATTATTTATTTCTTATAGAAACTCAGGTAAAATAACTCGAACGGACTATACTATCGACAGCAAAATACTATACTATCTATAGTAAAATATACATCACTAGCACACGCACACATTGACAAATCAAAAATGGTCACGCATTTTCGGGTTGTCAGGTGGTCTATTATAAGTTACACGACAGTATATTATAAGTTTATGGTTATTACGATTAAGATCTTCGTTCGAAAGAAAATCTACTGACTGTCAAACCAAACGTTTACGTAAGAAACCCACATTTTGTGTTGGGTTGGGTTGAATAAAATCTCACGAAATCTCACCAGGGGGATTTAAAAAACACCTCACGTAATTTGTGGACGCCCCCTAACCGCATGACAAGCTGTTGGTTTATATCCAGGCCCTAAGTGTATGTACATTGTACACATATTTTTACACACAATTAATGTACCGTACTTAAACCAATTTCGGTTTGGTTTGACAGCTCGAGATTGTTGCTCTATTCGGCTAGGTACCTATATTAACTTGATAAAAACTAAACTTACCGTATTTTGTTTTTTCTTTAGACGTCAATGATGTCCAAACTGGAGCTGAATATACATTACAGCACACTTCTTCCCACAATTTTCTTTTCAAATGTCTATTATGATATTCTGCCTTAGAAGTATCATAAATTACTGGTCTGTTTTGTACTTCATGTATTAACATCGTTATATCGATATCTGGTGCCATGTTAAAATAGATCGCGTACGTTACGTCACTACAAATGCAGATTGTAGACTAAAAGTATGCGCCGTCTGCGTTAGCGCGTGTTGAAGAAAACGTTTTATTTTTTTCGCACACTTTTTGTGCGATGCGGCGCGAAGCGGCGCGATGCGGTCTGTCAGAATTTTTATGCGTCGGACTTATTGCGCGTCATGTGCGTTACTGCATATAATTGCATAGGTTCTATTTCCACAGAATAAAAAGTGCGTCACGGATAGTCTGTCGTCTGCGATCTCCCTTATGAAATAAGGGGGCAAACGAGCAAACGGGTCACCCGATGGAAAGCAACTTCCGTCGCCCATGGACACTCGCAGTTTCATCAGAAGAGCTGCAGTTGCGTTGCCGGCCTTTTAAGAGGGAATAGGGTAATTGGGTAGGGGAGGGTAGGGAAGGGAAAGGGTAGGAGATTGGGCCTCCGGTAAACTCACTCACTCGGCGAAAAACAGCGCAAGTGCTGTTTCACGCCGGTTTTCTGTGAGCCCGTGGTATTTCTCCGGTCGAGCCGGCCCATTCATGCCGAAGCATGGCTCTCCCACGTAAGCCTCCTGCCTACTTACCGATTAATATGAGATGTTGACAATCTTGGGTGAGGGATGTTATAATGTGCTGCTCGAGGACTTCAGCTGCCTCCTCGATGATAACTGCAAATCAGTGTTTACCATAATAACTTTTTCATTCATCGTTATTTATTTAGATTATCCGGAACTTATTTTTTCACTGCGTAAATGCTTAAACTTGATTAAAGACTATGAAATGTTTGTACGTGCTTAAAAAAACTTTTTGATACAGCTATTTCTAGCGTATAAAAGTGCATTGTTAAAAGCACGTTTAAAAGCGAGACCGCACTAAAGCGACGCGACACAACACTTAACGTTCCATAGAACTGACGTTTGTAAAACGTCAGATTCACATTTGTAAAACGTCATTTCTATGGAACGTGAAGTGTCGCGTCGTGTCGCTGCCGCGTAGTGTCGCGTAGTGCAGTCTCACTTTAAAACCGAACGAGATAGCCAGATGGGACGAAGTGCGTCTTGTTCTTACTTGTGATGATGGCATATTATCTGTTTAAAATGTAATTATATTTTATTTACATTATCCATTTATGTAGTGCTCACTTAACACTTATGCTTTGTTCAAACCTACGCGACCAAGCGACTGCGAAGCGGGAGCGTCAAGTTGTCAAATGTGTGTTTTGAACTTGACTTCTTTTTTAAAACCATTTGACAACTTGACGCTCCCGCTTCGCAGTCGCTTAGTCGCGTAGGTTTGAACAAAGCATTATTATAATGGTACTGGTTGCAATATTGCATTCCATTAATGAGTTTAACATTTTAATATTAATCTAGTATAATTTATCAAGAACAAATTGAGTACTGTTGTGTTTTTTCCGGTTTTTAATAGAGACCATTTTAGTGTTTTCATAATTTGGAATTGACGTATTACTGCAGTCGCCAGAAGTTTTAACCTCCGAAAATTGTAATAGTGAATGGATTTTTGTTTTTGAGGTGTCCTTTTCTTTTTTACACTATAACTTGCAAAGTTTACCAAAAAATTTTTTGTGCTTTTAATTTTTTAGTTACCTAATTAAAAATCAATATTTCACCATATAAAACCGGTCCCGAAAAAAAAAATTTTTCTTGTTCCTGTTATTTAATGACTCTTAACCGATTGCTTACGTTGAAAATTAACCAAATACACCATTTTTAAAAAAGAAAGTTTGCTTTGCTAAGCTAAATACAACTATAAGGTTTTTGCAAAGTTTTTAGAGATTAACGCTCGTCGTAACCAAGATAAAAGGGTTTGGGAATTGGGTGGATTCACACTTTTCGTTACAACCCTTAAGGGTTGTAACGAAGTGTGTTCAACTTTCTTGTTGTGCGTATTTAATTTTTAGAGAAATGATAACTTTTAAGTAAGTACTTAAAAACGTTTAAATGTCTCCAAAAATGTGTAAAATAGACCGAAAATATTTTTCTATATTTGTTGAGAATTTATTTAAGTGAGAGCTAAAACATTAAATGCATCGACAAATGAAATACTTTTTCTAGTCTTTGAAATATATTTAAACTTCCTTCTTAAAGCCAGAAAAAAAATTGGGTGCTACAAATCTCACGTACATACTAAAGACGCATGCTGCGACCTGTTTGGAAAATGCTTACCTGAATACAAAAAATATCAGTTCTTAACAACTCAAATATAGTTAATGAAAAAAAAAATCAATTTTATTCTGTAAAAACCTAACCAAAAGAAATAAAATACAGATTTTTTTTCGAAATATCCGTGAAAAGTTTGTGCTACATTTTCAGAAATTTTCATCAAAGAAGAATAGGAACGCCATTTACCTGGCGAGGCACACAACAAGCACATTTGGAGGTATGCTCATCTACATACAAAAATATTTATTTTAAATCTAAATTATATATTTTTTTAACTTATTTTTTTTTCTTTGGAATATAAACAACGATACAAATCAAAAAAATAATAATATATTTTATTATTTTGCTATATATTTAAAAGAAATATGCAAATTTTCTTCAAAACTTTTACAGTTTATGAGTTTACTTGAAGTGGAAGAGAATAATTTAAAAATCAAAAGCACAACTTTTCAATAGGTAAACTTTATTATTTATGTTGTCAGCTACACATTCCTTTTTTTCTTTTCAATTTTCATCCACTATTGCAAAAATCGGAGGTTTGCACGATTTTTACGCTCTGGGAACTCCACTATATCGTATATCAGAAAATATCACTATTGTCATCCTTAAAACTAGAAAGTAACTCACGGTCACGGTCTCGACCAAAGAGTATATAAACTACGTAACAGTCTCGACCATAAAGTTAATATACCTAGTAGTTGGGGTGGGGAAGAGGGGATTTCGAGACAAGCTCGAGCGTCTCGGATTAAGCTTGTATAAGCTTTAATATACCTACCTACTACCTAGTAGTTGGGGAGGGGAAGAGGGGATTTCGGGACAAGCTCGAACGTCTCAGATTAAGCTTGTATAGGCTTCCGACATGTGTCTAGTTATCATGGTATAGAAATCAGATTTCTCACGTGGTGAGTTAATTTTTTTTTAATATCGAAATGTCATCGGATCTGTCAGATTAAGATAGAGGATGTTTAATATACCCCCAAAGAAGCTTCCATATAAAGCACTGACGATTCAAAGGTAAGCCTGTAGGGACATTTTAAAATATAAAAAAGTAAAGCTTCATATTTTCCTAACTAAGCTTCGCAGATATTTTATTTTGCACTAAACTAAATGATTTAGTCCTTGTTGTCTAAAATATGTTTATAATTTGCCTAAATAAGCAATTTTCTGAATATATTTTCTTTTTCAAAACTTTAAAAATATAAAATGGCTGCAGTTTCTGAACCCACCGCTAAAATAAAAAACGCTCTTATTATTTTTTTATCAGTTTTACCTAATGTAAAAACCCTACTAGGTCTTTATGACGCTCGAGTGACTACACAAATAGCACCCTCCCCTCCCCTACTATAGCCACAGAATATACACGGTGTAACAAAAATAAGTGATAATAATTACTCGTAACTGAGGTAATTCTTGGGTTAAGGTGTATCCAAAAAGCAGTACTAAATATTTGTACGCAACCCGATTTTGGAGAAAAACGCATTTGAAATCTTTGAATTTTTTTTTGAGTTACAGCCCTGTCCACTACTCCACGTGGACAGGGCTGTAACTCAATAGACTTAGATTCGAACGCATCGATTGGTCAAACGCGAATGGATCGCGTGAGCGCATGAACCAATCAACGCGTCGAAATTTTTTTATTCATAGCTATTAGCTACTAGAGCTCCACATAATTTATAATTTTGTGGTTCCGCATAATTAACTTAAGGAAAATAAAATTCTAAGTTTATTGTTATGATTTTATTTTAATGTTCTCTTTTACATTATTGTTTTGGATTAATCGTATGAAACAATTTTATTATTTATAATAAAAAAATATTATTTAGAGTACAAAATGATGTAAAATCTATTACTTTTACATTATTTTAAATGAGAAATCAAATATGACAAATTACACTTTTTAAACTAACGTAATAACTAATAATGCGTCTCACACGCTTCTCTTTCGAAAATAAAATATTATCTTTCGTTACTGAACCCTTTCCAGATCACCTGATCGAGGTCATTGCGCTCGCGCAGCGCGCTTGTACTAGGGTTGACAAAAATTTTTACGATGCGGTATTTAATTAAAAATGTATGGAAGAAAAAAAATTGTCTTTCAGCGCTGCTACTTTTGCAGTGAACTCTATGTAAGGGACACATACACACCCTAACTAAAGTATTATCACTTATTTTAGTTACACCCTGTATATTAGTAGTACCAACTACCAAGAGAATTCCCACTTGCGAAACCCGTTTAAAGAAATACCGACTCATGCTACGATACTTAAAAGTTCAAATTCCGACCGCGCAGTGCTAGGTGCCTACATGTGCGCTCTCTTTCTATCGCGGTACCCTTTCTGACGAAATCAAGATTGTCACCTTTTAGAAAATAAAATAATCTTGTTTTAATTACTATAGCTACTAATAGCAAACTTTTTTATAGTAATAATCAAATTTTAGTAACCCAACGTATATTTTATAATAGTTTTATATTCGATTATAGTGCAGGAGCTGGTCAGGAATTTTTTACAACTTAAACAGACCTTAAACTCGTGTTTATTTCTGTCTAGTATGCAGTTTGTTTGTAACAAATTGGTTTATTTGCTATGTTTGTGTATTTTTTTATCTTTTTTAAGTCTTAAATTACCTTATTGAAATATTTCTTCGACTTTTTCTTAATTGTTCATATTTCTCAGATTAATAACGATTCTGTCACAGCGGTTAAATCAGTACGTAGATATATTATGCGTAATGCGACGAAAAAATCTTGCACGTGCGTCACCGCTCGCTTGTCCCTAGTGATCTGCCATGGGGGTGACACATAGTACATTGTTGGTAAAAAATATATTTGTATGGAGCGTGCTGCCATCTTACAAATAATACAACAAACCTTATTGTTTCTAACTTCGCTCGGCTTGTGATAACTTGTTTAGTGGTAACTGGTATCCGATAGTTCCTGTAATCAAACCGATCGACACAAGCTTCGTTTGAAATTTCAAAATCACGTCGAAGATACCGATATACCCGTGACCTCAGACCTTTTATTTGGTCTGAGCCCCTGACTTCACTGTTATTTTGGATGTGACGAAGGAGGTAAGTAAAATAAACCTTTAAGTAAATCAGCTATCCCCAACCCGCGGCCGCGGGGCGCATGCGGCCTGCCGGGACTTTATAAGTGGCCCGCGTTAATATAAGTGGCCCTTGTTAATATGAGTGACCCGCGTAGTTAAAATTATTAATTAATTATTTAATCGTCGTGAAAATCTTGAAATAGGCTAAGGTTCATAAACCTGCGCCAACCTTTTGGTGTTGAAATGGCTTGAGGAGGGATGTTTTGGGTGAGAAAAACCCCCCGTACTACTCCCTACCTGAGAAGACCTTCCTTTTTGAAATTTTCATAATCTTGAAATTAGGTCATTAATTAAAAAATATCCTAAACATTAGTATGTTCTACTAATTTTTATTTTTATACAGATTACAGTTCCCGAACACAAAACCTACACAGGGTTACTACTTACTGTGTACGCTTAACGCTAACATAGTATTTTGTTTTTGTTACAGTTAATAGACAAGCAAATAGACAACAGTAAACTGAATATATTCAATATTGCAACCTACTGTGGAAGCCAGTGAAGGAAGTTGTATCTCACCCTGGACATGCAACATCCACTGTGATTTTCTACAGATAACTACTAGACACAAAAATAAATCTATGCCAGGTTAGATATAAAAATCACTAGATGAGTAAATTGATGTTGAACCTAGTTCAGTAAAAAATAGCAAATGAATCTGATAATTTTTGGTGAATTATGGCAGAATTAGCAATCAAATTATATTTATTTTTAATAGTGTTTCTATTAAAAATAAATAAAATTGCTAGGTATTAAAATTTGTATAATTTCTTTCAGGTTTCACCAACCAAAAGGACAATTCAAAAATTACTGAAAAGTTCAGTTACAGAGTATTTTCTTATTTGATTTGGTTGTTAATAAAATAAAGTAAACAAAATATTCTACTGTTTTATTGCCTCTAATGGCCTGGATTCACTTTGATTAGTGCGAGTGCAGGTGATTAGTGCAGATGTTTTGTGATTTGGAGATAAATGGCAAGTCCATTAGTTTCTCAAAATCACTATAAATCATCTGTACTAATCACCTGCGCTTGCACTAATCAAAGTGAATCCAGGCCATTAATTTTTGTATCAAAATTATTATTTAAATCCGATAGATGTCGCTGTTAATGATCAAAAACGCCATCTAGTTGACGCCCAGGAATACTAAGTACCACTCAACTAGATGGCGCTGCTACATTACGTGTCAAAGCGCCATCTTAAGTCGAGTTCAATAATCTTACCTATACTGAACTGCTTGTGTCTCATCTATCTCAGTATATATACTGTAATATCTATTAGTATGGGAGGTAGTGCTAGCGTTTACTAAGTAATTTCATACCGACCAAATTTTTGTCCAGCGGTAGCTTAATATTTATCAATCAATATAATCAGCGTCAGTCGCCGCACCCGTGGTGGAATGTTAACTGAGAGTATTTCAAAGTTGTAAAAAAAATAGTTGCAAAAAGTGATTTTATACCAAATGAAACTTTGATGGATGATTATTGAGGTCATGTTTAACCAAAAAATCACCGTCAGCCGTATTGCAGATGGGGGATTCAACGTCAGTCGCGTTACTGAACATGTAAAAATTTTTTGAATATAAAGTCATTTTATACCGTACAAAATTTATACAGGTGAATGTTTCTACTTTGTAAGTAATAAAGAAAACCGTCAGTCGCTAATACGACGGTGGAAAAACCGTCAGCCAGCGATATAAGTTATGACCAATATAGCCCTACTTCGCGCTCAATGTATCCTAGGGCGTCGCGTAGACGACATTTCCACCTGCAAACATTCAGCTGACGGCGATTTTCGTTTGAATTAACCATAAAATTATCTCACATAGCAATTTTAAGTAATTAATTCGATAGTCCATATTTGTGAAGAAGAATTATATACATTTTACTTTAAAAGCGCCATCTGTTGTTATATACTAAAACTAAAATAACGCCTACCTAATCTAAACGTGTATAATCTAGATATGAACCTTTATTGGGTGCGAATTGGGATCTTTTTAATGTCAATTCAATACGATTCCCAACAACAACTTTGAAATGCTCTCAATTTTTATTCCACCCATTATGAAGTGGCTGACGATCAAAGCTGTTATGTATTAGTGGAATACTATTATTGTAACGATTTTCGCTCGGTATGAAATTACTTTTTAAACTGAGCGCGACCTCCCCTACAATATGTGATCTGCATTCTGCCCCTCTAGAAGGGTACTTACAGTTCGATACCTACACAAAGACGAAACAAAGGCCTGAGCAAGCGAGATGTCACTATCAGTAACACTGCGTGGTAAAAAGAGAAGCGTGATTTGAGGTGGTATAATGCTTAGCACAAACCTACGCGACCACGCGACTGCGAAGCGGGAGCGTCAATACAAAACACACATTTGACAAGTTGTCAAGTTGTCAAATGTGTGTTTTGTATTGACGCTCCCGCTTCGCAGTCGCGTGGTCGCGTAGGTTTGTGCTAAGCATTACTCTTTTTAGGGTTCCGTACCCAAAGGGTAAAAACGGAACCCTATTACTAAGACTTCTTTGTCTGTCCGTCTGTCTGTCTGTCTGTCTGTCTGTCTGTCTGTCTCCAGGCTGTAACTCAAGAACGGTAATAGCTAGAGATTTGAAACACAGATTGTGTATATCTGTTGCCGCTATAACAACAAATACTAAAAACAAAACAAAATTAATATTTATTTATAATAATTCGACGGTGGAAATTTCAAATGTCGTAAGGGACATTTTGTCGTAAGTACACTTTATATACCATCTGGTGGCGTTTTTTATCCTCTATCGATCTGTATATTTAAAATTTTGATATCTCTTCAAATACAGGAGATATAGCATAATTCACTTTGTCGTAACAGACAAAAAAAATTAACAATTATGCCATAAGGGTCATGACCTTGATAATACCATTTTTTAGACGTCGTAAGTCTTTGTAACTATGATAGCTATGTGTTGTAACAGCCTAACCAAACTAATATAGACATATTTTAAAAGGTAATTTTACACCAGATTATTATATGAAGTCCTTTACGACATTAAATTCAGAAAATAAATCTTAAACATTTGATGAACTTTGTCGTTAGCAACGACCTATAGGCTATAATAATTATTGAAACATGTTCCTTACGACAGCTGGTAGACACTTGAAATATTCACAAAACCTTTAATTATATGTTTAATTTCATAACTAATTATAATAAAAGTAAAATAAAATAAATATTTAAGGCGGGTTTCCATACAAAAAAACTCAATTTTTGCCTTCTTTTGCTCTTGCCCACTCGTACTTGACCGATTTTTTAAAAAAGAATCTGAGCTTACGACACAATTAACGAGGTGGATTCCAAAGGCGACGGGTCATTTGTGACCCAGGCCCGACAGAAACGAGACATATACCATTTTTTTCGTTGTATTATGGGTATCCAAGATATGTAATTTTTATATTCAAAATCAATGGCTAACATGACTGTTATTTTATTGCTTTCTTTTTTTCTTCAGGCGCAGTATGAAAAGTGCTAAAACGAAAAATAAGAATCGTTATTTGCATGTAAATATATTCAATATCAGTGGCTTACACTTAGAAATATATTATTTTTATACCGTGCCTAAAGAAAAACACAAAACCATAACAAATATTATTTTGTTTACCTAGGTAGGTACAATTAAAAAAAAAATCACTACCTTCTAGTATGTTTCAAACATGTTATATTTTATCACACGTGATAATTATAACACTGAGGGCGAGATAAATCTATATAGATACCTACATAAGTTTTTCTTTAGCTAATGAACATGAATCCTAGGCTATAATAATAGCACTTATCACGTGTGCACAACTTCCTAATGTTCGCTTTCCATGATAACATGTATGTCAGTAATATTCATTAATAAAAAATCTTCCATCAATGGTGGGATTGTACATTACTTTGTTTTATAATTTATATATTATACGTTTACAACAAACATGTCGTGATTGCATTTTACATCTAATAAGTGCATTTACATGTTAGCCAATGATATACCCGTCGATCGTGGCAAAACGAGACACAATAACTTTTCCATTGTTATCGCGGCCGGATGTGGCCGCTTGGGGCTTGATGAATTAAATAAAGTTGCTTAATATTTGCATTTTGCACTTTTCACACTGCGCCTGAAGAAAAAAGAAAGCAATAAATTAACATGTTAGCCACTGATATTGAATATAAAAATTACATATCTTGGATACCCATAATATTACGAAAACAATGGGATACGTTTCTTTCGTGTCGGCCATGGGTAAAATTTGTATGGTCCGTGACCAGTCTTCAAATCAGCCTTCTAGGTCATCTGGAAGTGGGTTAGAATTTTAATCTATAATATAGATCAATCTGTCAGTCAGTGATAAAAATGTCGATTTTCGGACGTAATTATCTAAATAACTGTTTGGGATGTGTTTATGAAATTTAGACCATATTATAATTATGTATCTCACAAGTCTCAATAAATGAGCCAAATTTGACACGTTTATGTGAAATAGTTTCTGAATGAGTGGGTTAAAAGTGAGTGCAAATGGTTTGTGTAATATTACACTTGAGTAATATTACACAAACCAGCTTTGAAGCTGGTCGCCAGTTCTGTTATACTTGAACTTGGCTTGGCACGCTACCGCGTGTCTAGATGTCAAATATTCAATTAAAGAAAAATCTCAAGTTTATAAATTTAAAATAATCTAAAAACCCCTAATATAATAAAAGGAAACGCAAAAGAAAAAGGAAATGGAAAGGGGAAAGGAAATAAAAACGACGTGAGTTTATAAGAGCATGCTCAATATTCGGATAGTGTAGTAGTTCTTATGAAACCTCTAAAACTACCAATTTCAACTGCAAAATATACAGATTTAAAACGATTGTGCTTAAACGGTACGATTCCTAAACGGTTCCATGCTGAATACCTTAACTTTCGTTATTTGACTGAAGTTTATTAATTTAAAGTAATCTAAAACCCCCTAATATAATAAAAAGAAAGGGAAAAGAAAAAGGAAAGGGGAAGAGGAAAGGAAATAAAAACGACGTGAGTTTACAAAAGCATACTCAATATCCGGATAGTGTAGTAGTTCTTATGAAACCTCTAAAACTACCAATTTCAACTGCAAAATATACAGATTTAAAACGATTGTGCTTAAATGGTACGATTCCGAAACGGTTCCATGCTGAATACCTTAACTTTCGTTATTTGACTGAAGTTTATTAATTTAAAGTAATCTAAAACCCCCTAATATAATAAAAAGAAGGGGAAAAGAAAAAGGAAAGGGGAAGAGGAAAGGAAATAAAAACGACGTGAGTTTACAAAAGCATGCTCAATATCCGGATAGTGTAGTAGTTCTTATGAAACCTCTAAAACTACCAATTTTTTTAATACGATTTAATACGATTGTGCTTAAATGGTACGATTCCGAAACGGCTCTATGCTGCTTCGTTATTTGACTGAAATCTCAGACACGTAGACCCTTATTTTATTCCTATTTAAGCGAACGTCTTCATCATAGTAGCTCCAATGTTTAATTTCAGTTCAATCAGTCGAAAATCTAAGAAGATTTATACAAACTTTCATCCCCAATTTTATCCCCTTAGGGGTGGAATTTATCAAAAATCATTTCTTTGGGGATGCCTACGTCATAGTAGCTTTATGCATGCAAAGTCTCAGCCTGATCAGTTTAAAATTAACAAAGTTTCATACAAACTTTCATCCCCTATTTTATCCCCTTGGGGGTTGAATTGATCAAAATCCTTTCTTAGCGGATTAAGAGGGACTCCTATACAGCAATCGTGACTTTTTTGATTTTTTTACTTGTAATCCATAATAGCAACATGTATGCGCTTGAAATAAACACAAAAATCCTTAATTATGTTCGTTTTTAAATAATAATATTGAAACAAAATAAATAATTGAGGGGCGCTCTCATACAAAAAACACCATTTTTTCGCTTTCTAACCGTACGGAACCCTTCGTGCGCGAGTCTGACTCGCACTTGGCCGATTTTTAGAGCATTCCAAAAACCCAGCTACTTACATACCAAATTAATTATAGTTAGATTAGGAAGCTCATGAAAATTTTACAAAATGGTTACCTATTTTGTAGTTAATACTATTACAATTTAGTATTTTGCAATCTCCTATGATGTTATTTCAATGAAAACAATTATGTTCTTGGAAGTAACTTCATTATCCTGAATATTAAGTATGCTTTACAACATTAAGAGTCCGTATACGAAATTTGCCGATTTCGCTGATTTTACAGACGTGATTTAACAGTTAAAATACAGTATTTCTATAAGTTTTAATGCACAACATGTAAGATCATTTCAATTATAATCTAATGTTGGAGCTGGATTTTTTATTTTTTCAAGTATTTTTAAATAATCCAACTCAAACCCGCGACAGTTTTGTGATTTTTGCTGTAAAAGGTTTAGAATATCACCTGTTTATGGATTGTATTGACGTCTTAACGGTATGAAAAAAATACAATGTACTGTTGAGAAAGTCGTCTATACAATGTTGGAATTACTTTTTACCACTTTAATATGAAATAGTTGAGTAAAAAAATATGTAACTCGGCAACATTTTAGAGAAAATGGGCAAAGAATTGCTGTTAATTTCGGCAACTTGGAGCTGTAATTCATAAAAAGAAAACGACAGAAATAATCTATAGATAAAATTCTATCCAATTCGAGAAAAAAGAAAAAAAATTGTGCCAAAAACACGATTCAAAACAACCTAAATCTCACATATTACTCGCCGCAAGGCTCGAGTCGGCTTTCCGCGCTTAAATATATTTTAAATGTAATAATTAATATATATATATATATATATATATATATATATATATATATATATATATATATATATATATATATATATATATATATATATATATATATATATAAGTCTAATAAGGGGAAAAAACATAATAATATTTCTGTAGCGAACCTTTGCAATTTCATATGGGAACAAATACAGGGTGTCAAAAAAAGACCGCTTCTTTAAATCGCCAGTTTTTAAAATAGTCAAAATTTTCAACACGCAATGTATAACGCTGATGTAAATGCGCGATAGTATTGCACGCCAGTGGAGCCCCGGGCCGAGTCAGCCCCCACGCGCCGCCCGGCCCGCGCCGAGTCCCGCGCGCGCGGCCCTGCGCTAGACAAAACAGCTGATCGTGGTGTGCCCTAGCCCGTAGGTAGTGAATAAACCACCAATATTGTAATAATTATTAGATAACATAATGTTAGAATTTATTAATTACCGTTTCTTAGGTTATTAGTTTATTACTCAAAAATACTCAGTTTTTACTTCCGGCCAAAAAGGAAAAGAAATCATAATTCACATCCGAATCAGGTTGTAAAAATACAATACACAGTTACTTACACCTATCTAAGGAAAAAATACTTGATAACATGTTCACTGGCCTGTGATCAGCTGTCTGCTTTTATGAAATGCAGTTCGAGCTGTGCTCCATCTAACTCAATGTAGATTGCAGAGTTTTTCAACACGAAACAAAAGTAAACAGGAGACATTCCAATTCGTTAAACACTTTTTACTGCACTGTTTAAACCGCACTATCGTCTATCGACGACGACGCGATGTTCACCCCCGTTCCATAAAGGTTTACGAGTATTAAAAGTTCATTCACATTTTATCGCACATTCATCGGACACGTATCATGTCACGGCCCGTTATTAATTACAAACAGAAAAAATATTAATTACAAACATCCATAAAATTACAAAACTTAAACAAAAACGTCACAATACACAGCGCGGCGCGTGTTTACAGCCGACTGAACAAAATTGAATAAAAAAACTTTGTAAAATAATAGGGATGTATCCCTGTGCATATTTCGAGTTATCGCTAATTTTTATCGATAAATCGTATTTCTTTACATACGAGTACGTTTTGATTTGTAGTCAAACTAAAAATAAGCAAATACCTACTCAATGTTAAGAATAGCGACAATAATTATTAAAAGTTATTTAATTAATTAGATATTATTAAAGTATTTTCATTGCGTACGTAGACGCGCATAACGCGTGCCATGGCTTATCAATCACTTTATCACGGTAATGTCGGTATCGAAATTATCGAATGCAACTTGACTATGTATCCCGATAAAAACTTTCTGAATTTATAACCTCTTTATAGAGTTAATTTTAAAAATGAGAATAGTAGACCTACTAAATAATAGTTATAATTTTTATTATTTAATGGTAATTTAAATATCGACTACATCGTTTTGAATTTATAGGGTACAACACTTAGATTGTCCTTGAAATGGATTAGCGACACGTGCGTCGTACACCTACAGAGCGGCCGGCGCGGCGGCGGCGCCTTTGACGTTGCCGCCAAGCGGTCTGGTCGTACCGTCGGTATCTTTGAATTTACCGAAAGTCGATACATGTTTTTAAAGACGATTTTCGCATAATTAGACTTTTGTTCCAATTTGCATCTTGAGGTTGAAGGTTGTCCGTTGAGTTATGTTTAATTAATAAGCGTATTACGATCTTTTTAAAACGTATTATTGTGATAACTAAATGTGTAAAATGTAAATTAATTAACTATTATTTCTTATTTGTTTGCGTTAAAAAAATAAGACGTGTCGTGTAAGATATCGTGTAAAAAGAGATGTGTTGTTATTGGTGGTGTTATTGATTGGTGATATGGACTATTTTCAAAATGCATAGAGAGCACATTCAAAAATCAGAATTCAACATTTTTCACGTAAGTAATTAATTGCTAGTTTTTTCATACTGTATCGTCTGTAGTAGATAAAAAGCGATAATTGCAGATCTAGGTACTGTCCATCCACAATCATCGTTCTGCATAACACGGAAAATGTGTTATTATTTTTTTGTTTAAACTTTGTGTTGTGTTAGATTTCGTGTAAGAAACGTGTTGTTGTTGGTGGTGTTATTGCTTAGTGCTAAAGAATACTTACAAAATGCATAGAGTCTAGAGAAATAAGAACACTTTAAGAACTTAACATTTTACACGTAAGTTTATTACCATAGTTTTACGTACGGAAGTTTTCATGCATCGTCTGTAATTTCGATAGAAAGCCTGACTCCTGAGATTGCGGAAGACGGTGCATCCGCATATCACACAAAATCGGTTTTGTTCCTTACGAATAACTTGTTAACTAATCGATAAATAAGTTGTTACTCATGCTCAGAAAGTTACTTACAGTTTTGTACATGAGTTAGAATTAAAGTTTTAACCCATTAAGGCCCATACGAGTACCGGTGATCGAGACAACTCTAGAATACAATAGCATTTCCAAGAATCCGCGATCGAAGGATTAAATTAGCCTAGGTAAGAGATCATAGGTCAAAGTTCTGAGTTACTTGAGAGAGTTGAATGTCATGGTTCTTGATAGGTTGGAAAGAGCATAAGGTTAAAAACTGCCGCGACCGTACAGTATGGTCGTTTACGACCTTATGTTATTAAGCGCGCTACATTTGATATCAATGACTCGCGTCTTTTAGATTACGTATCGGGATAAAAAAAATAAAAGTAAAAAAAATATTTTAAATATTTTTTGTAAATGGTTTATGGTTTTGTCTAAAGGTTATTTATTATAAAAAATATATTAAAAGATTTTTTTTTTTATTAAAAAAAAACCATTTTTGTAATCAGAAAATGTACATAGGCTGCTATTTATGTATCCGGAACTGGCAACTTACAAGAACAATATTTAAAAAGTAATTACAACATTTGAAAATAGAACTCTTTGGTTGAAGAATACATTTTGTTTCATGTGACTGTCAATTATTTTTCCATTGTGGCGTCATTTTGAAAATTGCGTGTCTTCATTTGCCATGGATTTAACGCGTGAACATTTTCGTGCAATGATTTACTACGATTTTCGGCGTGGGCTAAATCAACAACAGTGCTTTATTCAACTCACCGCAACTTTTGGAGATGAAGCACCATCAAAAACCACTGTTTATCACTGGTACAGTGAGTTTAATCGTGGGCGGTCTATGCTCACGGATGAAAATAAAGAAGGTCGCCCAAAAACAGCTGTTGTCCCACAAAATATAGATGCTGTGCGGGAACTAATAATGCGTGATCGTCATATTACATATCGCGAGATAGAGGCGTCCTTAGGCATAAGTATGACGAGCATACATAAGATATTACACGAACATTTGGCTGTAAAAAAATATGTTCGCGTTGGATTCCGCAAAACTTGACAATCGATCAAAAACGGGCTCGTGTCGATTGGTGCAAAAAAATGATAAAAAAATACAACCGTGGTACGTCAAAAGCCGTTTATAATATCTACACAGGTGATGAATCTTGGATCTATGCATATGACCCCGAAACTAAACAACAGTCAACGGTGTGGGTGTTCCAAGATGAGCCGAAACCAACAAAAGTTACTCGTGCAAAAAGTACTTTGAAGCAAATGGTCGCCTGTTTTTTTGGAATTAATGGACATGTGGCTACAGTGCCATTAGAGAATCGTAAAACGGTTAATTCTGAATGGTATACGACCATTTGTTTAGCAGAAGTCTTTGAAGAAATAAGAAAGGACAACCGACAACGCAGAATCATATTACATCACGACAATGCTAGCTGTCACATCTCAGCTGAAACAACTCAGTTTTTGGAGGGTCAAAAGATCGAATTGACTGGTCATCCGCCGTACAGCCCTGATTTGGCACCTAACGATTTCTTTTTATTTCCATACGCGAAGAAAAAATTACGTGGTCAACGTTTTTCGAGCCGCGAAGAGGCTGTTGATGCGTTCAAAATGCACGTTTTGGAGATACCTCAATCAGAATGGAAAAAGTGCTATGAAAATTGGTTCCAGCGTATGCAAAAGTGTGTCGATCATCGTGGCGAATATTTTGAAAAGCAATAAAACCATATTAAATGATATATGTTTGTTTCTTTTTTTAATTCCGGATACATAAATAGCAGGCCTCGCAGTATAATAATACCCCAAAGTTATCGGAAGTGGTCTTTTTACACCCTGTATAATGACCACCAAAAAATGTACTGATACCCCTAAACTGGTTTACCAAAAAAAGATAAGTAACACCAAAAAAATAAAGTCTAAAATTGCAATACTACCAGCTATTTTAGGCATGACAACACTTCAAATTGTAATCGAACACCAAATATAGTAAATGATCACCAAATATAGTAAATGATCACCAAATAAATTAAATGATAACCAAATATAGTAAATGACCACCAAATATAGTAAATGATGGCAACAGGTAGGTACTTGAATTTTTCACAAAATCTTTATTTATATGTGTACTTTAATATTTAATAATAACTAGCGACCCGCCCCGGCGTCACACGGATATTAAATATATAGCCACTGAAAAAATTATTAAAATCGATAGCCTATGATCCTTCACGTGGTCTACTTCTTATCTGTGCCAAATAACATAAAAATTTCTGCAGTAGTTCGCGAGATAAGCCCTTTCAAATAATTTCCCCCGTTTTATCCACATTATCCTATTAGTCTTAGCGTGATAAAATATAGCCTATAGCCTTCCTCAATAAATGAGCTATCTATTACTGAAAGAATCTTTTAAATCGGACCAGTAGTTACACAACGGTGTGTTTTACACAACTTTACCCATAATCTACGAATAATAAAAACTAAGGAAGAGTAACTCCGTCAAAAAACATACTCCAAAATACTTGTCAAAAAAGTGTACCTTAGGTTCACTTTTCATACATTTGCAATATTTAGGTGACCTTGAGCGGTATAAAGGCTGACGTTACATGACAGTTCGAATGGAACCAAATTTAAAACTGTATTAGTATGGGAGTTACGTTTCCTTAGGTTTTATTATTCGTAGCCCATAATTTATAATTTATCATCAGCGACCACATAGCCTGCTATGTGGTAGCCTGCTGTTTATCATTGATAGGTTTAAGGTTACGTCACTTCATAAAGTACTGAGTAGTTAGTTATATAAAAGCGTGTATAACAATCGAAAGAATCAAAAAGCGTGATTTGAGATGGCACCACCTCTTATAGAAACACATAAGAGCAAGCGATAGCGCGATGTAGACGACTCTTGGCGACATCTGTTATGAATTTTTGGAACTAACTTTATTTGACAATAGATTCAAGACTGATAAGTTTTCTATACAATATGTATTTTTTATCTCATTTATTTAAGTAATAATTTACTTTAATTTTTAGACTTTTCAAACTTTGTATACCTATAGTTGTTGCCCGCGACTACGTCCGCGTGGACTTCAGTTTATAGAGTATGGTGTTTCCCGCTTCCCGGGAATGCCGTGATAAAATGTCCAAAATAAAATGTTCTAATTTTAAAAGTAACTTAATAAATGTCCAAATAGCGCCATCTGTTGTCATATAATAAAACTAAAATAACAGAGCCTATCGAACTAAATTATTAATGCCCTAATTGACTGCCGATATTTTTATTTGGTGGGAATTGGGATAGCTCTGCACTGCAGAGACCAGCCATACTGTTATCATGTTTACAATACTTATTACTATTTTTAAGTAATTTTATTTTTTATTAAATGTATTATGTTATACAGGGCGTAACAAAAATAAGGGATAATACTTAAGGGTGTGTACGTGTTCCCTGTAGAGAGTTCACTGTGAAAGTAGCAGCGCTGAAAGACCAAAAATTTTTTTCACTTTTGTATGGGGAAACTCTTGACGCTCGGGCCCTTGCCTATGAATAATATTTATGGACACTTCACACCACGTCAGTCTGGCTCCGTGCTAAGTGCCTACAGGACAGTTACAACAGCTTACAGGTGCCAGACAACGGAAATATAGGTACATTTTAATACTTTTATAATATTATACATAAAATATATTTAGGATTTTTGAAATATTATTATGATACATATGATATAATATTTAATACACATCCAAGACCCAGGAACAGTGAAAACTTTTTGTTCCGTCGGCGGGACTTGAACCCAGGACCCCCGGGATGAGCGCTGACCACGCGCTTAACCAACTGAGCTACGGAGCCATCGGCAATAAAAACGACATCTGCTGTCACGTATAAGAACTACAATGCGAATTAATTTTCATCGATATTTTCATGGAAATAAGATATTTTCCCTCATCAAAATGTAGCCTATGTCCTTTCTCAGGCTCTAGAATATGTGTACAAAATTTCATTGCAATCGGTTCAGTAGTTTTGGCGTGAAAGGGAGACAGACAGACAGACAGAGACACTTTCGCATTTATAATATTAGTATGGATTAGTTACTACTTATGTTAGAAAAAATATAAGTAAATATGTATGTATAGATTAAAGCTAAAAGTGACATTCAGTGTAGGAACACCAGAAATAAGCACAAGCTAGATTTGCCAGTGATCAGACTTTAAGTAGAGTCTTTTAAAGGTCAATGAATACGCCTTTACAATAACATCCCAGAAAACTTCAAAATCTTTCCATTAATACATTTAAAAAAGTAGTCATAGAACGTTTGTGTGCCAAATCCTATAATTATAAGGGAAGGTGATTTTATAAACGATGGCACATCTTGGGAGTAACGTTGGGACTTGGGAGTAGGATACTTAGAAGTAGCGTACACTGTACGTGACTTCTAATCTAAGAAATAGCAGCTGCTATTTGAGCGGTAGAGCCGTAAAACACGGACTGACAGACAGAGTTACTTTCGCATTTATAATATTAGCATGAATAAATAAATGAGTTATTTATAAATATTGTTTGAGTTTGTTGTAATGAGTTTTTTTTTTTACTACAAAAATTTTTAATGATTAAAGTCATATTTTACTCCAAAATTACAATTTTATTATCTACTCTATGCATTTTTATTTTATCCCATTTTATTATTTTTACAATCTTACTATTAGGCCGTATTTCCACTGACGCGGAGCGGAGCTTAGCGGTGCCGAATTGACCAATCACCATACTCGGAAATCTTCGCTCCGCTTCGCTGTCATTCCGCTGGAATAGCACGATTGGTCAATTCGGGCACCGCTAAGCTCCACTCCGCTTCAGTGGAAACGCACCCTTATTATTCCATGATCGATATTTTGTCGAATTACAAGATGTATGTACACTGGAGGAAGTTGATTCCTGTGCAGGTAGCGGGTCATCTTAAACTGGTCAGTTATGTTGGTCAGGAAAAAGAAAAGGACAGAATCGTATTTCTATCATAAAGTTAATATACCTATCGGAAGGTAGGTATATCAACTTTATGATTTCTACAATATTTCCATCTTGATCATTTTGTGTTTGCCAAAATATCAACATAGATATCTCCTTACACTGACCTCCATTATACAAGTACGCTGGACCGATGATACCCACTTTTTTTTGTGCCTATTTGAAGCGGAATCAGCTCCCCCATTATCAGGGATAGGAACTAAATTTGACTTAACCATTGGTAACGTATCTATACATATAATAAATCTGTAGAAATGTCAATTCTGTACATTAAAGATATTCAATAAATAATAAGCGGAGGGTGTCACAGTACCGCTATAGAAGCCGAGAAGTTAGTTAGTTTTTTTGTCTGTCTGTCTGTCTGTCTGTCTGTCTGTCTGTCTGTCTGTCTGTCTCTCTGTCTCTCTGTCTGTCTCTCTGTCTGTCTGTCTGTCTGTCTGTCTGTCTGTCTGTCTGTCTGTCTGTCTGTCTGTCTGTCTGTCTGTCTGTATGTTTGTTCCAGCATCACACGAAAACTACTGATCCGATTTGAATGCGGTTTTCGCAGATATATTTGTCTTCTTCCAACTTAACATCTGGTGTATAAAAAAAATTCTCCCCACCCCTCTAAAGGGACGAAAGAGGGGGTCAGATTTTGTATAAGACTTTTGCTTTAACACGAAAACTACTGATCCGATTTGCATACGGTTTTCGCAGATATATTTGCCTTGTTCCAACTCAACATCTGGTGTATAAAATTCACCCCCCCCCCCCCCCTCTTAGGGGACAAAAGAGGGAGTAAGATTTTGTGTCAACTGATGAAGTAGAAATACTTTAAATGGCAAAACAACGTTTGCCGGGACAGCTAGTGTATTATATTTCTCTATGGCTTAATCGTTTGAATTGTTTTCGTGTTTTTAAAGTGTTTTAAAAGGTATTTAATATATAAATAAGTGGTGGGTGGTGGTAGTTCAAAGTTAAACTATGAAAGAGTGTGTGTTATGTAAAACGCGGTACAAAAAGGGATGTGTACAAGTAAGTGATTTTAACAGCTAATTTCTACGATATTACACTTTTATTGATAATATAGGCACTTAAAAATGTGGCACTAATCTTATTATACCGTATTCACCACATATTTACCTCCGTTTTACCGATTTTTGATAAACAATAAAATTCAATAGGGCTGGAGTTTTATGTCGATAAAACTTATCGATAATCTTTCTTTCAATTCTTTCAAATTCTTTATTAACCATACAATAATATACAATAATATAAAAGCTAGCTAGCGTACATCACGTCGTCTAATCCCATGCTAAGTAAAAACTTGTGTTATGGCAATCAGACAACGGATGCACGCCGAACAATTTTATCCTAAAATATATTATTTACACATTCACACACACAATCACACTACACTTTATCACGTAATGTCTCTTTCGGCGACGTGATGCGCGCTTCGTTCGGGAGCCTCCCCCGGAACCTCCGGTAAACTACACCGGCGGGCCAGAACTCCTCCACCTCGAAGATGGACAAAACTTGAGTCGGCACTCTCACCACTAAGGAACTGAAATTCACTTTGTGGCGAGAGTGCAGACGCTCCACCCTCAAGGTGGTCTTCTCGCGGATGTAGCTTACGACGTCTTCGACAGTCATGGACCAGTGCAGGCGCGACACGTAGAGCGGCGTCGCGGGCACCTCGCTGCGCAGGCGCAGCTCGGGCACATAAGGTGCGGTGCCGCGGTGGTTGCGGTGGTTGCGGACGGTGGGCTTCTTCTTCTTCCTCCTCTCCACCAGAACGAAGCCCTCCTCATCGCACCTCCTGCTCTCGTCCCTGTCGAGTCGAAGGTGTTCAGCCTTGCGGCCCTCCTTTGCACCCCTCGCCTTTACCCTTGGGGGCGGTGCGGGGCAAGCAGCGACGCTTGCATAATTTTTCGCTTGAGTCGATGGCCTCAATTTCGTGTCGACGTCACGCGGCGACGGCGAGCTGACGGCGGCGGCTGTTGCTGACCCACTTGATTTCGCTGACGTGCAAAACGGCGAGTCGCGCTGAGCTCCGCGACGCATATTTATCGAGTCGATCGGATGCTCGGGTGACCTACATAATGGAATTATTACTTTTTAATTGTAATAATTCACTACGTAACTCACTGATGGTGGATTCCGAGGCATCCAATCTACCTCGCATCTCGTCCAGTTCTGCCCTCATGATGTTGATCTTCTGGAGCAGGCTGGAGACGTTGACGTGGTCCGTCGATACCGCCGGCAGTTTTTGGAGCTGCTTGGCCACGAACACCGACAATTCCGCAGGATTAGTCTGCTTGAGCAGGGAGATGATGTCCTGCAAGCTTCGTTCGCTTCCGTCTCTCCTCCGGGACGTCATCTGCGCGGTCTTGCCGAGCGCTTCGTACAGCATCAGCCTGCCCTTGCAGATCTCCTCGCTGGTGTAGGTTGACCTGCACAGCTGCACGATGCTATCTTCGTCCATGGTGTTGACGACGTGTTGTACGAACGCCAGCAGCTCGTTGGATACGAGCGCCATGGTGTCGGTGCAGCGGCTGTGAGCCGCGCGACTCGCGAAATATTAATTAATTTTATTAATATTTGCTACGTGTGTTGTTGAGCGGTACGCGACCGTTCGCTACCGCGATCAAAACAACGATATCTATAATAATTGTATTGAAATCTCCGATAACCGATTTTTAACCGACTTCCAAAAAGGAGGAGGTTATATGTTCGGCTGTGGATATATATTTTTTTTTATTTGTGTATGTTCAACGATTACTCCGCCGATTGTGAACCGATTTTCAAAATTTTTGTTTTGTTGTATTAGGTTTCACTCCAATTTGGTACCATGTTCACAAAAGTGGTGACCTGATGATGGGATCCATGAGTAATCGAGGGAACTCCTCAAAATTTATATGGAAACATGGTGATTTTGGTTTTATGAGAAGTGATGCATATGCTACCAAAACACAAGATTTTGCACCAAGGTATACTATGGTTCCGAAGATACTAAGAGAACTCCGGATTCCTTATAGATACAAGTTTGGGGGTTTAGACGCTGTTTTAAGAACTGAAAGCATATGCTACTATGCAAATTATATTCATCATCATCATCATCATCATCATCATTACCACATCAGGGTCACCAATGTCACATGGTTGTTTATAAGTGTATATGGATACAACACCACAATTATATCATCACGTTATCTCCTTATTATATTGGTACTTTTCATAGCGATTTTAATAAAAATATAACGTTGTTGCAAAATAAATGATTCAAGTTCTTACCACCAAACTCAAAAAACAACAAAAGTATTAAATATTACATTTCCGTTGTCTGGTACCTGTAACACAAGTCCTTCAGGTACTTAGCACGGGGCCAGACTGACGTGGTGTGAAGCGTCCATAGATATATTATATTAGTATTAGATATATAAGTAAAAAATTACTTCGTACTTTGTAGCGCCACCTATAATTCCGTAGCCGCAAACTACTGCCTCGGGAAGGCAAGTCCGTTCGCCACCGCGGTACCTACCTTTAGTTTTTCGCCAGATGGCGACGTTTCGAGAGAGTTCGGGGAGCGCGCGGGCAAAATTTAATTCAATAAACAAAATAAAACCCTTGCGTGATGCGTCTATCGTTTTATTTAGGTACATATTTAGTTTTATTACACGAACCGTTTCGACGCACTTTTGACCCCCCTGTAGCTCAGTGTCTATTGCAAGTGCAAAGATAAAATTATACCTACGTAATTATATAGTAGTACTTACGCAGTATACCAAATTTCATAGATATAGCTTTGGTAGATCCTGAAATATGTCCCTTTAAAAATAGCTAATTTTGGCACTCACTCATTCACTCACTCACTCACTGACTTCTGACTGAATCTTCATCATTTTGAAGTCGGTACCAGATATAGCTGAATCTTCAGTCTGCCAAAATATTTGAAACTTTTGTAACTGGCACCGACTTCAAAATTATGAAGATTGAGTACAGAAATAGTTGAGTTTTAGCCGAATTCGGAAAAAGGCACTATTAGATAGGAATAATTATTTAATACTTTTTAGTTCATATTATAAGGATGTTATTATTGTTTTTACCTTGGAAGTCGGTTTTAATTTTTTGTTAAAAATAATTATTATCAAATACATATTATTATGCTCTTAAAATAATTGACAGGTTTCCGTCTGACGTAGGAAGACTGGAATTATGGTTGAAAAAAATTTAAAAGCCTGGTTGGCGTCCGAAAATTGCTACTACCGCTTGCCGTTACTATTTGAAGTGTACAAACGTTCTCTGTAGAGGCGCAATAACTACCATTTGATCGTGATTATGTTTGGAAAATTTATTTCAGCGTCTACTCTTTCTTGACAGACTGTAACTGTGTAACGGTAACTAATCCATCCATACTAATATTATAAATGCGAAAGTGTGTCTGTCTATCTGTCCGTCTGTCTGTCTTCAGTCTGTTACCTCTTCACGCTCAAACCGCTGAACCGATTTTGCTGAAATTTGGCATGGAGATACTTTGAGTCCCGGGAAAGGACATAGGATAGTTTTTATCCCGGAAAAATGTACGGTTTCCGCGCGATAAACGAATTTTGGAGCAACGGAGTTACGGGCGTCATCTAGTAAAATATAATGTTAAAGTATCGCACATATATTTTTATCTAATATATATAAATCTCCTGTCACGATGTTTGTCCGCGATGGATTTCTAAAGTACTTAACCGATTTTTTTTTTTTTAAATGTGTGCTTTTTTCCAACTTGAGAGATAGGATAGTTTAGATCTTTAATTATAGTCGCAACTTTATTTTATTGCAAATTATTTGTCTATAAAGAGCGACCATTGTTTATGCGACGCGGGTCACGGGATAGCGATGGACGTTGCCATGGTCACATACTTATTTAGTCACTAATTCAATAAAATAATACGGGCGATATACTTTATATAATAATATGGCAAAGAAACGTTTGCCGGGACAGCTAGTTATTTATAAATAGCTTACCGACTCCACCCCAATAAAAAAATGTATTCAAACGTTCCATATTTATTTATGGATCGCATTATCCAATTAGTTAATTTCCCTCGCACTTCTGCAATCAGCGCCAAAATGGCGAAAATCAGATGAGATAATATTTTAACCGATAAATCGATAATAAAGAAAAATTGCACTCCAGGAGTGCCGGTAGAAGTGAAAACTTGATTATTAACGTTGTGCATTATTTTTTTAACCCATTTTTTATGAAAATCGATTTTTAAAAAATCGATTTTTTTAATTAATCGAAACCCTTACAATCGATTAAATTTTTAACCCATTTTTTATGAAAATCGATTTTTAAAAATCGATTTTTTTAATTAATCGAAACCCTTACAATCGATTGAATTTTTAACCCATTTTTATGAAAATCGATTTTTTTAATTAATCGAAACCCTCACAATCGAGTAAAAAATATCGACAATCGAAAAAAAACAATCGATTGTTCGATTAATCGATTTCGATGTTACAACACTACTCTCCAACCGTCTTACGGTTTTTCGATCTGCACGAGAATCTGACGCGAGTTTCACAGTTTTTACTCATCCCACAAAAGTGCTCAACGCCGCTTAAGAAGTTTTCACTTCAAAAATTGGCTTGCTAGATCCATAAATAAATAGGGAACTTTTATATTATTACTAGACGTTCCGCGCGGCTTCTCCCACGTAAATATCTAATTTCACAGACAAATTGGTCCACAAAAAATAGCCTATATAATCCTTCACGTTATACATTCCCCCGCTTTTTCCACATTTTCCTCTATTTCTTAGCTCCTATTAGTCTCAGCTTGATAAAATATATAAAATGGGCTATCTAACACTGAAATAATTGTTCAAATTGGACCAGCAGTTCCTGAGATTAGAGCGTTCAAACAAACAAACTCTTCCGCTTTATAATATTATATGATGAGATAAGTTAGGGTCTAATCACACAGAACACTTATTCAGCTTTGTTCAGCTTTAATACGATACACTTTAGCACTACTTTGATAATATTAGAAATGAAATTAGAAAATACAATACAACAAAGTTTTTGTTAGAAGCTTATCTTCAGTTTTGTTTTTAGTTTTTCGTAGTACTAACTGGTAAAAATAAATGGATTATAGATAGGTACTGCTACTTTACGTTATCTACGTATGAAATCGTTGTTAATTTATTACGCCTATCTAAATTACGGAGAGGAAGTCTGTAATCTTTAATACAAATATGTAGCATTTGTATTATTCAATTTAATATTTTTGTCCTAATGGTCGACATTATCTGAATCTGGAAACATTTCATCGATAATAGAAAAGACAGTTGTACATCACTTATAATAGAAAAGACAGTAGTAGTATTAGTTCCAAATACTCCCACTACTGCTATCAGCGTCAATATGGCGACATGATGGCGACTTTCAAACGTCACGCTAATAATGGGGGAGCTGATTCCGCTTCAAATAGGCACAAAAATAGCTGTCATTTCAAAGGGTATCATTAGTCCAGCGTACTTACTTGTATAATGGAGGTCAGTGTCTCCTTAGCAACGATAGGTTTATTGGTCGCTATCTGTCGGCTATGCTCGTTCACGATAGAATCGTATTTTTATTGGTCGCATTGCTTTTGACAAATAATCTACTTAGCAACCGCCTTAGCAACGAAAGTATTTACATTTTGAAGTTTTTGACACGTTCATCTTCAAAGATGTTTTGCAAATATTCGGAACTAGTTGATGCCCGCAACTCTGTTGCGCCAAAACTCGTTTATTGCGCGGGAACCGTACATTTTTCCGGGATAAAAAGTAGCATATGTCCTTTCTTCTTCCGGGACTCAAAGTACCTATCTGCATACCAAATTTCAGCAAAATCGGTTTAGCGGTTTGGGCGTAAAGAGGTAACAGACAGACAGACACACTTTCGCATTTATAATATTAGTATAGAAGTATAGAAGTATAGATTGATTTAAATAAGTACTTAATATATTTCAGTACTTATTTGGCTCATTTTAGCAAGCTTATTTTAGAAAGTAAAATGTGTTTATTGAAACATTATAATCCATCCGACATGTGCTGCATAAACAATGGACTTATTAACAGCAAATCGTTGAGCAGATCAATAGGTATCTTCGTCAAATATCATGACTTGGTTAGTTGGAAAAGGCTACCCAGAAGGATTAAGTAACCCTTATGTTATGTTTTTGAATTATATTCACATTGCTGATCATTATAACAGCCCAGAGTTCATAATAATACCTACATGAATAAATAATACATGAAGAAGAATAAGAGTTCATAATAATTTTATAAGTTTTAAGTTTTATGATATTGTTTTAACGCTCAAATAAAATTTTAAACTTGTGTTGTGATTTTTATAAAAGGTTCTTGTAGATTATAAAGATGTTAATCTTTAGACTTTAGAGCGATTTAACATTACGCAAAAGCAAAACATAAAAATGAATAGTAGTACAGATTTCCTAGAACATTGATTACTATCAAGAAAATTTTTCGTGAGTAGCTTCATTTTGATAAGATCAAGAAGGTATATAGTTAGTATAAACATATTTCTTTTTTTTTTTTGTATTGTTTGTTTTATGTTGTTTGATGGGGGGTAGGACGTAGGTGATCACGGAAGACCAGGGACAGCGGCGCATGTCGCTGTCATAACCTGAGTGGTCCCCTTTTCTTCATTTTTGGCATTGCACTGCCATACATTCAAAAATATTTTACTATTAGTTTTAGTTCATAAGTTTCTTTTGTTTGTGTATATATATTTTTTTCCTTCTCTGTGTCATATTCTGTTTCTTATTTTGTATTTTACTAAGCTGAAATTTTATGTTGTTTTAAGTATGGTTGTGTAATGTTTTAAAATGAGAATAAAGATTTTTTTTTTTTTTCTCCCTTGCGGGGGGTGACTACTGCAGTTGCGGGCTTGTGGCCAAACAACTGCATGTAATTGTGAAATTAGGTGATTGATAAAAATTTGCGGACTATTCGGCATGTATTTAAGATTACTGCTTTCTGTAAAGTTATGAATGTGAGTGGATGTATGTTAAGTGTTTTGAGTGATGTGTGTAGTGTTTTAGGTATGATGCCTGTGGTTGAGATGATGATCGGTATGGTTTTGACGGTGTTCACTTTCCACTACGCTTTGAGCTCTATGGTCAGGTCTGTATATTTTGTGAGTTTGGTTGTGTGTGTGCTAGTGAGATTGTGTGAGTTAGGTATGGCTATATCTATGAGGTAAACTATTTTATTCTGTTTGTCATGGAGAGTAATGTCAGGTCTGTTCTGATGTACGGTCTTGTCTGTCAGTATTGTCCTGTCCCAGTAAAGTTTATAGTCGGGTGATTCTAGTATTATTTGTGGTGTGTATTTGTAGTATGGTAATTTTTCTGTGATGAGATTATGTTTGTGTGCGAGTATCTGATGTATGATTGCTGCTACTTGGTCGTGTCTGTGTTTGTAGTCTGTTTGTGTGATGGACGAGCAGGCGCCTGTGATATGTTGTATTGTTTCTGGTTGCTTATGGCAATGTCGGCAGTGGTCGCTACTCAAGTTACGATCTCTAATAATATGCTTTCTGTAGTTCTTTGTATCTATTACCTGATCCTGTATTGCCAGCATAAAACCTTCCGTCTCAGGGAACAGCTCCCCTTGCTTTAACCATGCGTTTGACGCAATTTTGTCAACGGCGTTATTGGTAAGGTCAAGACGGTGCCGGCCATGTAGTGATTTTTGTGCCCATGCTTCGATTTTTTGCTGGTTTGTGTAAGTTTTTATACTTTTTGTTTTATCGGCCAGCGCCAGTGGTGTATAATTAGTGTCAGCATGACAAATAGCAAGGTGGAGTGTTTTTGTGTGTGCGTGGTTGTAAAAGAATGTTCTGAGTAGTGTTAATTGTCTATTGTGTAAATTTAAAATGTCGATGAGACCTCTACCGCCCTCTATTTTTGGTAAAATTAATCGTTGAAAGCAGGCTCTTGGGTAGTGCTTTCTATGCTTTGTCATAGTTGTATTTATTAATCTTTGTAAAGTTTTTAATTCTGTTAGGTTCCAACGTATTACACCAAAGGAGTATGTAAGTATAGGTATGGCATATGTATTGATTGCTTTAATTGTGTTTTTTGCGTTTAGCTGTGTGTGTAATATTTTATGTAGCCTTGCTTTGAATTTCTGCTTGAGTAGTTTTTTAGTTTCTTTATGATGTATTTTTTGTGATTGGTAGAAGCCTAGGTATTTGTATCCCTCTAATGGGTCAACTGGATAAATTATTTCGTCATTGTTAAGTTTGTATTGTATATTATGTTCTATTTTGCCTTTATTTATTGATTGTATTTTGCATTTGTCTATCCCGAACTCCATTTTTATGTCATTTGAGAAACTTTGTGTACGGTCAGCGAGGGCATGTAAGTGGTTTAGTGTGTTTGCAAAAATTTTGATGTCATCCATATAGAGAAGGTGTGAGAGTGATGTATGATGCGAATTATATTTGATCTTAAATCCGTAGTCGTTTTGGTTGAGTATGAATGAAAGTGGATTAAGGGCAAGGCAAATTATTATTATTATTATTATTATATTATTAAGACGAACAACAATTTCCTGTGCGAAAATTCTCGAAAGTTAATACCTACATATTTCGATTTGATGGCAAATGTTACTGTTAAATTTTATATAAGCTATTAACCTATCAGTAAGTATACAAAAAATCTGCTGGTTAGGGTTCCGTTTTAGGGTCCCATAGTCAACGAGGACCCTAAAAGGGGTGTCAGACGTGCGTAAAAGTACGCGGACTTATGGCTCGACGATCTTTTTCGCCTGTGTGTCGCCTTAAAAGTACGCGTTTTTAAAGTAGCCCGCAAACGATCAAACATCAAACACGTCAAACACGTAGTTTGTTTGACAAACTACGTGTTTGACGTGTTTGAAGAAAATTTGGATTACGTAGCGTTTGACAAACGTGTTTGAACGTGTTCCGCTGTGTTTGTCAAACAAAATCTCATGATCTCAAACCGATTCTAGCTAATTGTTTGACAAACGTGTTTGATGCACGTTTGATCGTCTGCGCTGCTGTTTGTCAAACAAACTACGTGTTTGACGTGTTTGATGTTTGATCGTCTGCGGGCAATGTTTGCGGGCTACTTTAGGCGAAAAAGATCGTCGAGCCAAAAAACAATTTAAAGGTGAGCGCACATTTATCAGCAACGTACGTGCTGCACGCGCCACATTTTTACAAAAATAAAGTTAAAAAAAAACAAAACCCGACTACTATTATAGTAGTACTATACCTTGTGCGTTTAAGATGATTTGCGTGACACATAATAATTGACAATAGTAGGGAAGTTACATAAAAAAAATAATCGATAATTTAAAAATATCGAATCACTTCGTAAAGGAATTGCAATCGAAATTATCGATTTCGTACTGACGTTTCAGAGTGGCGCCGTCGATTTAAGATGGCCGCCCTTTTTATCGATTTGATTTCGATTCAACAGTGGCAATCTCTATTGACATAAGTTCCGTTTCATGCATCTGACATTTTTCAAATGTTTTCGTAACAATAATTTTATAGTCCTATTTCACAGTTAATATTTATAATTTCATATTAATAAGTTAGTATTTAGCAACTTTTCATTTTTATTCATTTACAATTATAGGAAACATTTATTTTTGTAGATGGAATATAATTTATTACATTTTGATTTTCTTTTCTTGTGAAAAATTTCCGTAGCAAGGAATATGAGAACTGTCACCCATATCATCTTAAAACGCACAAACTATAAAACACGCTCTAAAAAGTACGAAACAAGAAAACAATTTATAGTGATATGGAAATGTTTAAAGGATAGCCGTGGGAAAGGACAACATTTCCAGTTTGGGGGGGCTGACCCCCCTTCCAAGTTCCGGTCGAGGGTGAAGGTACCACATGTACCACATGGGAATGGGGATTGTAATTTCTTTTTTAATTGTGCCCATTACAAAAACATTTCGATGAATAAGGTCATTGATCGTTATTCTGTATATAAATTCAAAAAATATCCATTAGTTACTTATATTTTTAAACAAATATGTTTAACCTTAGTTTGACATTCAATGACGTCACATTACGTTTTGAACTTTTGGTATGCTTCTCGAATCAGTTTTCACATAAATAGGAGAACTTGCATTCATTTAACACCTTGTTGATACTTGACAATGCTCTTTTTTTAATTTTTATGTATTTAATGCTGCTGGCCGCCGATGATGACGTCATAGATCCGAAAACTTTAAAAATTTAAGCCCGCAGTGCCGTACAAAAATGATGCACCACTAAATCGGTATTTTTATTTTATTTTCTAACAATTTCCATGGTAAATTTGGTCATTTGATTCCTACGAATAATAAAAACTAAGGAAAAGTAACTCCGTCAAAAAACATGCTCCACAATACTTGTCAAAAAAGTGTACCTTAGGTACACATTTCAATACATTTGCAATATTTAGGTGGCCCTGAGCGGTATTAGGCTGACGTTACATGACAGTTCGAAGGAAACCAAATTTAAAACGGTAATAGTATGGGAGTCACGTTTCCTTAGTTTTTATTATTCGTAGTTTGATTCTATACGGCATAAGTTTCATACCGTTTAAATACAGCTTCGAATCAATTATACCGCAACGCCGTACAAAAATAATGCGACAATGGAAAAAAATCGAGGGTTACAACCCCCTCTTTTTCCGTGGTCCGGGGGGTGATTTGAAACAGTATGGCTTCGGTTCCAAACATTATTTTAGCACTCAAAAGTACCATTAAAAATAATGCCGTCAAAAAATTTTTGTCCATTTTAATAATAATCTTAATTACATGGTATACTTGATTTTTTAAGCTGTAAAATTATTTGATTTTGCGACTTTATTTTTAATATGATATTGTAAAATACAATTGTTATAGAGTATTGCGGTTCAAAATAAACTGTTCTAAAAAAAATAAACAGAAATACAAAATCTGAAATTTTAAATATTCATAGATTAATAAAATAAAGCAATTTTCTACATTTTTCCTTCGTCTTAAATAGTATTAAGATAAATAAATTAGGAAAAAATTATGCCGTACATTGTAATGCAGAGTAAGTAAAGTTCCGTACCATTATAGAGCAAAATTGTGTTTTTTTTTGTATGGGAGCCCCCCTTAATTATTTCTCTTTTAAAAATGTTACTATTGATTTTTAAATTAAAAATAAAATTGAGTATTTTGTGAACATTTCAGGTGTCTACCTGTTGCCATTATTGATATCGAGCAAAAAATTGAAAAAAAAATCACGTTTGTTGTATGGGAGCCCCCCTTAAATATTTATTTTATTTTGTTTTTAGTATTTGTTGTTATAGCGGCAACCGAAATACATAATCTCTGAAAATTTCAAATCTCTAGCTATAACCGTTCTTGAGTTACAGCCTGAAGACAGACAGGTATCGAAGTCTTAGTAAAAGGTATCCGTTTTCACCCTTTGGGTACGGAACCCTAATAAAACAACTATTTTTTAGAAAAAAATCGATATATTTCGTTGTATGGACTTTTCTTACATTTCGTTTTATGGATATTTGCTTGAGTTTTTTTTTCTCCTACAAACCTTTGGACTAACGAAAATGTACGGCATGTAAAAAAATATTATCTACTAGCGACCCGCCCCGGCGTCGCACGGGTATAAAATATATAGCCACTGAAAAAATGATTAAAATCGATAGCCTATCACGATCCTTCATGTGGTCTACTTCTTATCTGTGCCAAATAACATAAAAATTGCTCCAGTAGTTCGCGAGATAAACCCTTTCAAATAATTTCCCCCGTTTTTTCCACATTCTCCTTAATAGGACTAATGTCTTAGCGTGATAAAATATAGCCTATAGCCTTCCTCAATAAATGGGCTATCTAACACTGAAAGAATTTTTCAAATCGGACCAGTAGTTCCTGAGATTAGCGCGTTCAAGTTAGCCCTATCAAATAATTTTCCCCGTTTTTTCCACATTTTCCTCTATTTCTTCGCTTTTGTTAATCTTAGCGTGATAAAATATAGCCTATAACCTTCCTCGATAAATGGGCTATCTAACACTGAAAGAATCATCAAAGTTCGTTGCGTAGTTTTAAAGATTAAAGGGAACAAAGGGACATGAGGGAAAAAAAAGTGACTTTGTTTTATAATAAGTATAGATGCATAAGATACTTTCAAAATTAATTAATTTTATGTTGATTCAAATCACCCCCCCGGACCACTGGAAAAGAGGGGGTTGTAACCCTCGATTTTTTTTCATTGTCGCATTATTTTTGTACGGCGTTGTGGAATAATTGATTCGAAGCTGTATTTAAACAGTATGAAACTTATGCAGTATTGAATCAAATGACCTTGACCATGGAAATTGACAGAAAATAAAATAAAAATACCTACTTAGTGGCGCATCATTTTTGTACGGCCAAAATGACCAAAATGTACCCTACATGCACTTTTGAATTCTCACCAGCATCAGTTGGACAGCTTACAAGTGACGGCATAGTGCTAAATCTTATTATTCTATGCTCTAATATCGTCCTATGTACGTCACCAGGTGGTTCATATGACCCATCCATTTTCGACATGGGCCTGTAGTCTAGAACTGCAACGTGAATTAACCAACAGAGTTCGGTACCTATCCTTTTTCCACTCTTTACAGTTTCAGGCATTTTAGAGTTCTCGATTTTGAAGCGAACTGAATTTATTATATTATTGTAGCCGCCGAATTAATCATTCAGTGAAAATATTGCGTTGAGACTTCATGCATAGGTACCTAAACAAATAATTTATCACGAATAGCACTTTTGGACTTTCATGTTTTGCACAAAACACATAGCACATGTTGAAAATTTTCTGAAAAAGTGCCTGACCATTAAACTATTATTTAATATGCGATACACACGCGATAAACTTTATGTTTATAATCATTATTTCTTTTGACCATAGTGATTATATTATTCTCTTTGTTCTTGACAAAATGTAAATAACTTCGTTGCTAAGGTGGTTGCTATGTTTTTGGCAAACACGAAATAACCAAGATGGATCTATAGTATATTATAATTCTGTTACACTCTCTTTGCCGATCAACCGGCCCAAACTAAAAAACCTGCCACCTGCATAGGAATCAACTTCCTCGAGTGTACATCACTAACACGCACACGTAAACATAATCGTATACACAGATTTAAATCAATTTTGGTTTCGTTTGACAGCACGGGATTGTTTCTCTATTCCGCTAGGTATATTAACTTTATGGTCTCGACTAACCTCTCGCTCGCCTTGTTTTTTTTTTTTTTTTTGCAACACTGCGCAATCTAGTTACTATTCCTACGTCCATGGGAAGCATTATGACATTGGCAATACACCAATGGAGCCATTAATAAAAAGAAGACGTAGAGTTTTGCCGGGAATGTGAAAGAGTGATGTGTTTTTGTATTATTTTCCTAAAATTGTGTTAACTGAGTTTTTAATGTATAATATGGGTAGGATATTAACAATTAGATATTCGTATACAGGAGGAATATGGTTTTCCCGCCATATTCCTTAACTTTTTACCTTGTGTGTGGCACAAAAAACGAAGAAAAAAGAAAAGAAAAGAGTGATGTTGTGTTTTTGTATTATTTTCCTAGAATTGTGTTAAGTTGGTTTTTAATGTAATGTAATATTGGCAGGATATTAACCATTAGATATTTGTTAATATGCACATTGCACAAGTGTAGGAAAGTGATGCAATATCCAAAAACGTGCTATTTTGTTTCCCTCCAAAACTCCGTCGAAAGTTTAAACCGTCTACCACTTTACTGAATTGACTGACTTGACTTCTTGACTGTTTTGACTTTAACTTAGACTTTGACTTGACTTTAGACTTGACGATATTGTAAAACGATGATGAAAATTATTGTAAGAAGAATATTGTTTTCCCGCCATATTTTACTTCGACACTGGCCATGGTTATAAAGCCGAGCGCCATTATAAGAAAAAAAAGAAGACGTAGTTTTGCCGGGAATGTGAAAGAGTGATGTTGTGTTTTTGTATTATTTTCCTAAAATTATGTTAAGTGGGGTTTTAATGTGTAATATTGGTAGGATATTAAACATTAGATATTCGTTATCATGCACAAGTGTAGGAAAGTGATGAAACATCCAGAAACATGCTATTTTGTGTTCCCTCCAAAATACATCGAAAGTTTCAGTAAAGCGTCTACCACTTTACTGAATCGACCGACTTGACTCCTTGACTGTATTGACTTTTACTTAGACTTTGGACCTGACGATATAGAAAAACGATGCTGAAAATTGTATACAAGAATAATCTTGTATATTCTTGTATACAATTGCCAGTGTCAGTCACTGACACTGGCCATGGTTATATAGCCGAAGAAAGATAAGAAAATATAAGAAAAAAAAAGAAGAAGATAAAGTTACCGATAGGAGGGCCTATGTTTTGTATCAGCTTGCGCAGTCTCGCAGCTCCAGTAGTCGTCATGCCTATGACCTCCACTTCCGATAGTACTTCACAGTCTATAACTAATTTTGCTTCTTCGTAGTCTTTTAGGAGAGTGGATGCTTTTTTCTACAAAACGACAGAAAATATCTATCTGAGGATTATTAAATTTAAATAAAATACGACCAGCATTTACGTCACACATTTACGTAAGTTGAATAACATAATACGTTTAAGACCAGTGGCGTAGTCAGTGTGGGCGTCTGAGGAATAAAGAGAGAAAGGAGTTTTAAAAAACTATTAGCAGCAAAACCACCTATTTGTACAGCTCGGACCTACCTTAATTTTAATCATTTCCTGATTTTTTATTTCGTTGAAGTGATCAACCCAGCGGAAATATGCCATCCATCTGAAGTATACGTAATCCGGAATATTTAAGTTACGAGCATTTCCTCTCTGCACATCATGGTGATGATAATATAGTTCTCTCATTCTCTATAAAATATAAATAAAATGTGAGAAATTTTAAAATGTATAAACAGAAGTAGATATAAATAGACAGTATAGACACAGTGAATGGCTGCTAGAGAGTGAATAAAAAATATAGAATATAATTAATAATATTATTATTATATATCTATGAATGCTTCACACAACGTCCGTCTGGCCCCGCGTTAGTTCTAAAACGCATGCTACGGGTGCCATGTACTATCAGAGAAGTTGATTCCTATGCAGATCGGGGACCTACGTAGTTTGGTTGCGTTACGTCAAACCCAGCCGACAGATCACAATTATGAATTAACAACGTAGGTCTATCAATTGATTGCATAGGAATCAATTTCCTCGATGGACTTATATGTACAAGTTACAACGATAATCATTTTATTAATTTTTCAATACTTTTAACAAAAATGTATTATATAATTATTGTAAATTTATTTAATATCCATAATCCAGGAACATTGAAAAATTTTCATTCGCTCGGCGGGTTTTGAACCCGCGACCTCCGGCTCGAGCGGGAGAGTTCCGGCTTAAACAATATAATGTGCACTTACTGTAAATAATCTAATTTGTCCTCGGAGAAACGAAATATAATTGTGTAATTGAACTTTTTTCGCTAACTCCATCTCTTTCTCGTAAGCCGTTACCATTTTTAGTATCTCGTTGCAGGCTTCGGGTAAGAAAAAAGCAAATGGATTTTGTCGGTCGTCATCCTTAGAATCCGACACACCGACATACTCCTGCATTTCGTCGACTATTACCCTCGCGTCGATCAACTCGTCATAATCGACTTCCATGTCCTCGAACAACCACAAGCCCATAGGATCTAAGTGAGTATGATGACCAGCCTTTCTATAAGTATCATGTAAATTGCGGATTTTATCGAGATCGATCAAGGCGTCGGGGGGCGGGTCATCTTCTATCAATTGCAACCTCAGGACACCGCTGTGAGCGTTACTCATGAGATTCTGAACCGACGCCAGGCGCGCCATCGTAACGCTCACCGTATTTCTGAGATCGTTGAACGTATAAGACCTGTGATTAGATTTGAGCGCCGATAGATTGTACGGCTCGAGCTTTTCGCTCCTCGACTGGCCTCCGATGCGGGCGATGGAGTCGGTGTAGGGCAGGAGGGCCTCCAGGAACTGATCTAGGGCGTGGTTGGTGTAGCAGACGAGGAGCATTATACAATTATGGTTCCGTTTCTTCACGCGGATATTCGACGCGTTCCACAGCAGGGTTTTGGCGATTTCCACGCCGATGTGCGTCTTGCCCGTGCCCGGCGGGCCCTGGATCACGGCGAACTCGTGCGTGAGGGCCACCTTGTACGCCTCGAATTGACTCTCGTCGAGACCTAGATCGTCGCACGACGGCCACACGTCGTTATTCGGTTGAAATGTTATATCATCTTCCAACTCATTTTTAGTTTTATACGTATACTCCTCAATATGTTCTAAATATTTGGGTCGAGATGGTTGGACCTGAAATGAGCACATAACTTAATGCGAGTTGAGCGCTAGGAGTGCTAGGATGGTATAGATCAGTAGAATGGGGTCTTTGAATGTGTGCGCCGGGTGCATATCCGCACACCTGTTGGCTCGGCTCGCCCTGCTTTTGCCTTATCATTGATAGGCTAAAGCGCACGTCCAGCGCACGCGCACCCGTATTACTGCCCTGCCTGCCTACCGTGAGCTCTTATAGCAGTATTACTTTAATAATACTTCCAGACTTCGCAGGACCAAAAAGGATAGTTTTGTTTATACGAAATCCAAAAGTGATACTGCAATAAGCTTGTAAACTAATAATTATCCTGGTAGGCCCCCGTAGTGTCAACAAGGTGTAAAGTGCACCGGTCACTCACATCGACGTCCACTATGTATTTCTTCATAGCCAACTGATTCGGGAATTGAGGGTCTTGCAGCGCCCGCAGCACGTGCTGATACGGCTCGAAGTAAACCTCGCTCTCTATCATCATGTAAGATTCGCCGTCGTAAATTTCATCGCCGACGCTCAAATCTAGTAGTTCGACTGGAATCTGAAATCACATGCGACTTATGTTCAAAAGTTGAAGCACAAAACATAATATAGATTATAGAGTGTAAAAAATTTTATGATATTCTTTGCCTCGTTTTTTTGAACACTTTCAGAATGTTTCCTACAAGTTGCCTACAACGCGTCGACGGCAGTCGACAAGTGCCGTTCGTCTGTAAGAAGCCTAAGTCAGCCTACTGGTTCGATCCGTCGTACACGGTGCTATAAATACTTACTTGACCGTTTGTCAGGTACCATGTGTCGCGGTCCATCACAGTCACGGTCATGAAATTTTTGCAGTTGTCTTTAGTCAATAGAAGTAGAGTGCCAAACTTCAGCCTTTGATTGTTGGACCAATTCACGTTTTGAAATCTTTTCGTTGTTCCCTTATCGACTTGAATCACAGTACCAGTTTTATAATTGGATATGTATGGACGTAGGAATCTAACGTCTTGATATACCCTGAAAATATCGAAAATTATGTTGAAAATTACAGTGGTCAATAAAATTATAACTTCTTTTTTGACACACGAACTTTGTGATGATTTTTGATGGAGTATCCTCATCGGCAATTTATAATAATTTTGTTTCAGTCACCCCACGTATTTAATAGTATGCTCTTTGGTCACCCCCAGTTTTTTTGTAACAGCTACCTATTTATATTTGACTTCATATAATTGTCTTGTTAGTGGATGACTTTGTTTAGACGACTGGACTATTGTTAAAACCGTATTGGCCTGCAGTGTTATGGATAAAAATTGCAATAAACGGGTTATTCGTTTGCGTAAACAGAAAAGCGATTTAGTCAGTACTTGCCGTATATTATCGTATCTCCTTTTTGTTGGATCCTTAATGTATTGGTCTGAAAAAGAAACAAAACCGATGTATTTTAAGTTTGTGGGTACTAATACGTTCTTGTAACAAAATACATAATATTATTATGATCATAGGCATAATATAGGTAGATAATATTACGTTTTTAAATGCATGTGATGGGCAAACTAAGATCAATCGCAAAATGAGTAGTGTTCGATTTTTTAACCCCCAACGAAAAAAGGGGTGACATAAATACGAGGGCGGGATGAGAAGTAACTAGCCTCTGCTATTTAAAATGTTAAAATTAAAAAAATATGTATGTCATTTTTAAATTCGTGTCTTTGGCCACCTGTGTTCTAAATTTGAATTTGGTGGCGTGAAAATTTTATTGATTTTTTTTATAATTTGAAAATAAATTTCGTCAACTGTTTTGAATATGGATAAAAATGAACAACGAGCGGTGATAAAGTTTCCTCATATGAACGGGATTTAGGGGAGAGATATCTATGATGAATTAAAAAATGTTTTGGGTCTGCTTCTTCTTATGCCACAGTAAAAAATTGGGTAGCTGAGTTTAAACGCGGTTGTATATGAGTCAAAGATGAAGCCGCCCTGGACGTCCAAAAAGCGTCACAACTCCGGAAATGGTCGTGGAAGTACACGTTATGGGTTTAGCAGACCGACGATTGAAGTTATCTGAAATAGCAGACACTATAAGTATCTCAAAAGGACGGATACAACATATCCCAAGTGAGGAATTAAATATGAAAAAGTTACCTGCCCGTTAAGTGCCGCAATTGCTTACGCACGATCAAAAAAGAATTAAAGAAAATCAATGAATTAAAGTATGATTTGCTGCCCCACCCACCTTATTTGCCTGATCTAGTGCCATCAGACTTCTATTTATTCTCGAAGCTCAAAACTTTTTTGGGCGGACAGAAATTTGCCACAAATGATGAAGTCATAGCCGCTGTAGAGGAGTATTTTGTTGATTTTGAGAGCCTCGAAAAAAATCATTTTATAGAAGGCATTACTGCTTTAGAATTAAGATAGAGTAAGTGCATAGAGGTTCACAGAGACTATATCGAATAATAAAATTAATTTTATCACGGAAAGTTAAGTGTAGAAGTATTAGGCTAGTTACTTAACATCCCGCCCTCGTATATGTGTCTGTCCTAGGTATTGTACCATCCAAACTTGTGGGTTGATTTTGATCTAGTTTTTTGTTTAAAAACTGACGTTATCGAGAGTGTTTTAAGTCATAGTTAATTGGTCTCTCTGGTTAGGTAAGCCGCTCAAGATGTATATAGAGAAAAAGAGAGAAGATCTTCTAACCGAACTATGCTATATGTTCGTTCAGACCCCAGCACCTATTTTTCATGTAATACTACTATCACTAGGCAACAATATCCTTATTCTGAAACTCACATATTCCATCTCGGAGCGGGCCGAAGCAATCTTCGCGGAGAAGGCGGAACTGAACGTCGAGATAGTGGTCCACGTCGCTGTAGGCGCCGTCGATGATGTTGGGCCGGATGAACGGCTTGTGGACCAGCAGGTCCTCCCTCGTGGGGAGGACGCTCAGCTCACGAAAGTCGTCCGGGGGATCCTCCTGGTTTACGACTACAGTTTTCTTCGTATTGGCCTGAAAATAATGTGTCACTAACAGCAGGGCCGGATTTATATTTTTTATGAGTATAGTATAGGCCGATTTAATTTTGCCACCCTTATGAACGAACTCTGCCGCCATCCTTGGACTCTGTCACCCCCCCTAGGATGTAGGACGCTGCCGCTCATAGGCCATAGCCTATACTGCCTATACATAAATCCAGGGCTGATTAACAGGAGAGTACACATTTTACATTTTTGGCAGAATATGGGCTCCTCGCTAGTAAAATATAAGGTATTTTTGCACGTGATGTACTGACCCTCGTCGGATACTTAACACATGACGGGCGAGCACAGCAATATTGTAGCGACTCAGATAAATATTTCTCTGTTAACAACGCAAGTTAAGGCGACGCCTTGATAATTTGGCTGTAGCGGTGCCGATTTTTCTCAGCAATGACTAAAGCTAAGAAATTGAAGTTCATTGTCAGTATTCATCATGTCTTTGTCTTTGAATTGCCCATAGCATAACACGATTGGACAACTTTTATTGCACAGAATAATCAATCGAAAAGACCTCTGTAAAAAAAGGGATTCCTATTTTTCCAACAGAGGAGAGTGATTTAAGGTTCCAAAATTTGGACATAAATTGGTTCAAGCATGCACTTTAATTTGTGCATAGCTTATATGAAATGTATTTATGGTTTTTAAATTATGCGACAAAAACCGTTTTGTCGCTTACGCCCTTTCCATTTTTTGCTGTTCCATTGCTTGTTTTCTATGAGAGGCCGGGCCGGCCTCTCATAGAAAACAAGCAATCTAAAACATATCCAACACGGTTTCTTACTTTAACGCTGCGTCACCTTAAAAAGTTACAGACACAACGTAAAATTTAACCCAGGGTTAATAACAATCTAAAACTACGTAAAAAGTCCTGCCACACTCAGAGACGAATATTAATTACTTAATTATTGTAATTAAATGAATATTTTGACGTAAGACCCATACATTATCTGTCAAACTCTTCATTAAATTGAAGTTTAGTCGTCATTAAATGTATCTGAGTGCGGTAGTTAATCTACGTTAAACCTAACGAAATAAACTCGCACGTTACCAATTTCACATCAACAATTTTCATGGCCTCCCGCAAATCGTTGAGTTTCGAACCGAGCTCGTCGGGGAGCGTGTACGAGTGGTTTTCGCTCAACTTCTCCAGGCAGAGTTTCGACGTGTCCTCGACGAGGGACCTGCACTTGCTCTTGGCTACCGAGGGCGCCGTGGTCATCATACATTCGCAGAATGCAACTAGACTCCCCCAAAATTCGTCCGGATTCTGCCAGTACATTTTGTTAGCACTTCGGTCTTCGTCGCTCGCGTACGGCAGGTCCATTAAATAGGTTCGCAAGTAAATAATGAACTGCGAATTACAAAGGTCCAGGAGAAATTTAATTTTGAGTCGATCGAACGAGCATCCGACGACTTTCAGCGCTACTTTCAGCACTAGGAAGTAAATGTCGGGGCGGTGTATTGGAGATGTTAGCAGATCTAGCAGAGCGTCGTACTGTTTGTTGACATTTTGTATTATATCCGTGTCGGCGCTTTCGGCTAGTTTCATTAAGTACAGGAACCCGACATGCCTCGGCCGCTGCTCGCGCTTGCCAGTTTTACCCCGTTGGTGATATGATGGATGGTTGTCTAAAATTGAAACAAGCTATTAGACACAATGTTTATTGAACAAGTATTTTAACTTAACAGATATTTTTGTAGATTTTACATTTAACTTACCTATATAACGGCTTCTTCCGTTTGTCGACCCTCGAGGACCTGAAAATAATAATTATAAAACAATTATTAGAGCACGGTATTTATTAGACAATTATCAAGTTTTTGGCAATTTTACCTTACACTTAAATAAGACAAAGATCAAGAAAAGATTACCCATATACCTTGACTTAAATTACGACCTCTTCCGCGTGTCGGTTGTCGAGGACCTGAAAATAACTTTTTTTTAACCTCTACTTTTTTGACTATGGCCGGCCATAGACGGATTGCATCTTGCAGTCAGGACCGACTGCAAGATGCGGTTCCCGCACGGCGATCTGCAGTTTCCATCCTAAATTCATCTCCGCAATACACGGACCGCTCGAGCAGTTCTTGAGCGGTCGGAGCAATCGCTCTGCGGTCGAGTTTCACCAAGTCCAGGTCGAAATATCGTAGTCGATATTTCGTGTATATTTCGTAGTCGACTGCATGATGGGGTCGTGTTGCAGTCGTGTACGACTTCAACGCGTCCACTCTAGAGCAGTCGGTCCCGACTGCAACTTGCGGTCTGTCTATGGCCAGTCTAAGCATTGTATTTACGATATTTTTGTCTTTACATCAAATAAACGCGAAAACTAAGTAGAGATTACCTCGACTTGTATAACGGCCCCTGCCTTGTATCGGTTCTCGTGGACCTGAAAATAATAATGGTACTTTTACAGCTGGCGCACGCTTGAGACACCACAATCTAAAGTCGGGTCTGCTGCGCCGTGTTTTTGTGTTTTCTAACATCATAACAATATTATGTTTGCAATACAGAGTAGGGGCGTGGCCTAACAGTTTTGTTAGCAAAAACACAAAAACATGTTTGCTGAGACAAATGGATAACATCCCCTGCATTTCACTCGCACTCATTGCAGCAAGACATTCTTTAGCCGGGTTCGCAGCGCCGTGTTTTCGTGTTTTCTAACATCATAACATGTTTGCAATACAGAATAGGGGCGTGTCCTAACAGTTTTGTTAGCTTTTGCTAACAAAACTGTTAGGCCATTCTATATTGCAAACATGTTATGATGTTAGAAAACACGAAAACACGTCGCAGCGGACCCGGCCTTAAGACTGTCCTGTCCCAACTCCCAAGTGAACACTGAACCCTGACATCTTCAGAGTGAGTTGAAGAAAAACTTGTGAAGTCAAAAGAGCGCACGCCGCCGCAAAACGAGCAATTACTATAAGACTAGAATTTTGTACTGTTATTTATTATTATTTAAAATAAACAGATTGTTTTAAACTACGTCATATTATAATGCGATGCGAGTTTTAGTAAAATTATTATAATTGGCTATCTTCTGAAATTTTTGGACACGAGTTTATCTATTCACTAACCCTTTTTATTGGCTAATAAACAATTTAAATAAAATAAATCAATCAAAAATGCTGTTCAATAATAATAGATAAACTACAGTCAAACAACCATAGGTAGTATAACTAATACAATTGAAGGCTGAAAAATTTAAATAACAATTTAAAGATGTTTCAGTAATTATATCATAAACTAAAAATTCTACAATAATGCCACCTAGCGATTACAATGAAAACAGTAGGATGTCACCCTAATACTATGTCACCCTAGATGTCATACAACTAAGACTAGGTTGCACGGTGCACCAACTAACTTTAACTTTAACCGGAAAAATTGACAGATGTCGTATGAGCATATGGGGTGTTTGGACGCCATAATATTTAAAAAGTTAAATATGGCGTCCAAACAAGGTTGGGTTGCACCGGAGGCGTGGTTAAAGTTAAAGAACTTTAACCACGCCTCTGGTGCAACCCAACCTTAGAGAATGCGCGCACGGGCAACTTAGTTGCTCGGCGATTTATTTGTCTCTCAATCAAGTCTTTGGGTATGCTCTAAATTAATAATAATAAAAGTAAGTTTATTTCTCCCACAACAAGTACATTGAGTAAATAAAACATAATTAAAAATATGACATGTACATTTAAAGACTTGCAGTGTGGGAGACAGGAGCCCAAACTAGGTTATCCTGTGCCTTGGGACTCCTGGCTCCCCCTTTCTAGTTCTCTTAACTAACTAATAACTTAATTATTAACAGTGAGTTTGCAATACTTAAAAGTTATAAATAACAAACGTTGTAATTTCATATACATAGTATCAAATTTACCGAGAATCAGCCGAATCGCTCCATAATGGATGCACCCAATATTCTATTTTTCGACGCTTTCCTCGGTTTTTTATTTATTTTTCGAAAGAGACATATAAATGGCCGAGCAACTAAGTTGCCCGTGCGCGCATACCCTAAGAGCTAGGTTTAAAGGTCTTTGCTAATAGCGCTTACAGACGAACGGCATTTGTCGACGACAGTCGGCGGCACTTGTCAACAAGTATTAAAAAAAATCAATGAAAAAAAATCCACAGACTGCCGATGCCGTCGACAAGTGCTGTTCGTCTATAAGAAGCCTTATTGGGTTAGAAATCCCATTTAAAGTACAATTCCATGCATCGTGACAGTCGTAAGCCGCGCGCGGCTGACGACTGTCGTCGGCCGCATAGTCATTGTATGAAAATGTATGGCACCGCTTCCGAGGCCCGCGATAGACGCGCGCGGCCGACGACTGTCGTAAGCCGCGCGCGGCCGTGTCATATAACTTTGACACGTTCGCGCGGGGCCTACGACAGACGCGCGCGGCCGACGACAGTCGTAGGCCCCGCGCGGCCGTCAAGACACGTATGAAATTCAAGACACGGCCGCGCGCGGCTTATGACAGTCGTCGGCCGCGCGCGTCGGCCGCGCGCGTCTGTCGCGGGCCTCGGAAGCGGTGCCATACATTTTCATACAATGACTATTGTCGCGAGCGGCCGACGACAGTCGTCGGCCGCGCGCGGCTTTCGACTCGCCGGTCGCGATGCACGGAATTGTACCTTTAGGATACACAAGGTAAAGCCTCCAATTATATTGGCACCTTAGGTTTTTGAATACACTATAGAAAGTTCTATAATAGGATGACTCCCTGATGTCGATGTAGTTTGCTTTACCTTGACTTATATTCGGCCCTCTTCTATGTAGAGGTCCTCTGGGACCTGAAAATATAATTTTACCGTTCAATTTTCTAATTATAAAAAGCATTTCACTCCAGACACTCCAGACAAAACGATTAAGCCGCTATACCAATTTTGACCTTATTTGATATTTACGAACAATACTTTAATAATGGCAGGACATACATACACGGACCTAGACTACCTCCTAATTTATTGGACTGTGCATTGGACGGCAGACTCTACCACTTACCATACTAGCAAGTTATATTATGGTACCACGTTCCTATCAACGTGGCAAGCGACCGGCAGAGGCGGCGAGGCGTGGGCGACGTGGGCGACCGCCCACGGCCTCGCGCCCCTTGGACCACGAGGTTTTTTAAAAGGATTTACAAGTTTTGATACCCAAATATTCGTAAAAAAAAGTTTTATAAACAAAAGTTTGAGTATCAAAAAATTATTTCTCTCAAAAAAAAAATAGACATATTTTTTAAAAACAAATTAAATTTTGTTTTATTATCCCATTTAATCAAAATAAAATTTCTAATAACACAATTCAACATTGAATTTACGTATAGTCCGTCAAGAAAATCATGACAGGCGGGAAAATTTTTAAATGAAATAAAAAATATGAAAACTTTATTTTATTAATTCGAGATAAAATTGCGCAAGGTGACAATATTTAAAATGTAATTAGCGTTCTCTGTGAAAATACAATGAAAAAAATACACCTTTTAAGCGTGATTACTGATTACCTTTAGAAAATTTTCCCGCCTGTCATGACTTTCTTGACGGACTATAATCTAGTAAAGGTAACAAAATAGGAAATTTTCTGCACCTCGGGTTTGTTTAAATTATTAGATTTTGCTATTTACATATTAACATTTTATATCAGAAAACATTATTTTAAAATTTGTAGACATTTATTCATAGCTTAAAATAAAAAAATCGGTATTATATTTAAACATTTTTAGTTTATCATATTTTCTAAACAAATGGTACATTTTTTTTTGAGAAACACTCATGTACGAAGAGCCATGGTGACGTCATATCGACAATTCCAGGAATCAAGCATTCGAAAACGCAGCAGCGCCGAAACTTTTCGCACAGAAAAGTTTGTCGGACTCAGAGACGGCGCAAGGCGTGGGCGGTGTGGGCGACCGCCCACGGCCACGCGGCCTAAGGGGCCTCGCGCCCCTTGTACCACGAGTTTTTTTTTTTAAAGGATTTACAAGTTTTGATACTCAATTATTCTTAAAAAAAGTTTTATAAATAAAAGTTTGAGTATCAAAAAATTCTTTCTCTCCAAAAATCCGTATTCTTGCGTCATATATCAGGGGGCCTCGCAAAATGTATTTCAGGGGGCCTCGCAAGATATATCTTGCCCACATAAAATTTAGGTCTTGCCCCGCCACTGGTCGGACTCATCGCAAAAAAGGCACTCACAAAGTTTTACATTTGTATGTATCAAAAAATTTAGTTCTTTGTACTGGGGACTAATCTATTGATTTTAAAAATTTGAATAGAGTGTACTCTTTGGATAATACCGGATACTCAAAGAGTCAAGGATGCTGGGAATGCTTCTTCAATTATGTGCGGCCTACGGTTTTTTGTAGAATTTACGAGTTTTTACACTCAAATTTTTATAAATACGTGAGTAAAATTTTCATCAAGTATGAGTATCAAAAAATTCTTTCTCTCAACAAAATCCCTCTCCAGTCTCCTTGCATCATACATCAAGGGGCCTCGCAATTAATATAATATCTTGTCCACATCAAATAAAGGTCTTGCCTCACCATTGCGCAGCCATCTTGGTGAATTTTTAAGCTATCAGAGTCATTCTTTCAGCGATGTTTCTATTTTTTAAGGGTCTTTCAATTACCAATAAGAAAAAAAATTAGTCATCAAGCCTATTACATAATATATAACATATAAAATCGGACTTATGTTACTTTGTAGGCAGGAAGACGATAACAATATTTGTTTGTTATTGATAACAACATTTGTTTGTTATTGTTAGTAATACCATACCTCTATTTTTAGTAGAAGCCATTTGGTAGTATGTATAGTGATAACTGATAACTATTACTTTGTCCATACAAAGTCAAATATTGCCCCATGGCGATTTAGTGCATTGTAATCAGGGTTGCCAACCGTACGAGGTTCCTTGTACAAATACGAGATTTGTGGTCTTTCATACGAGGTACGAGGACACTGTCAGCCTCGTACAATTTTGTACGAGATTTTGACATTATAGAAGGATACCATACTAATATTTTGCATAAACATTATTAGTAATAGGACTAATAAGTAATGCCATATATCCAAACTTGTAAATTAGGAACACATAAAAAAAAATTGTGTGCATTAAGCATTTAAACATTGCCCCGTTTCCTGACATCATATTTGAATTTGAAACATAGGCTTAGGCAAAGTGAAATGGATCGATTTGTGAATATTATTTTTAATACCTACAAATGATGTTTTATTTAGTAGATAGCTTGAAACAGTATATTTCATTGTGCAAAATGTCCTAAATTCAAATCATTTCGGTTTTACAACCTTTTATTGAATGTACGAGGTTTGAAAACCAAAATACGAGATTTTGAGCAGCTCGTGTACGAGGAAAAAAATTCTAAGGTTGGCAACCCTGATTGTAATAGGGCCCTAAGGGCGCATTTTCATTAGTCGTTAACTCGTGCGGTATACAGCATATGGGGAGTCTATGACAATTAATGGCGCATTTTGATTGGTCGTGGCATGGTCGTGACCAGTGAAAATGCGCCATAACTAACACACTGTGACGCCATGGCGCCTGGCGGCAGTCAGTCAGTCAGTCAGACAGACAAAGATTAAACAAGGTCTCATAATTATTTTTTTTCATAATAAACAGAAACAAGCATTCTGCATCGATAATGGAATTCAAATGAATGATATAGTTAATTAAGTGTTTAACCATCTTGTTTTTAACTCATTAAAAAAAACAGATTATTAAATAGTGACTGAAGTAAAATTCGTCAGAACTCAGAATGCATCTATGATGATAAAATTATCATTAAATTATTTGTTCTGTCAGTAAGATAATATTATAATTATACCATTAAGATTTTATTAATAATTATTAATAATCCCTTGTTTACATTTACTATACACAGATATACAGGGTGTAACAAAACAAAGTAATAGTGTGTTGCTACTTTATAATAATATCTATAATATCTATGGACGCTTCACACCACGTCAGTCTGACCCCGCGGTAAGTGCCTGAAGGACTAAACTTGTGTTACGGGTACCAGACAACGGAAATATATTTAATACTTTTATATTGTACATAAATTTAAGATTTTTATTATATGATAAATACTCACCTTCTACTTTTGGATGTTTGTTTGCTGGGGGACCATCTGCTTGCGTCGCGTCAACATCATATTCCCCTGTTTCTCGCTCATATTTTCTTTTCTCTAAAAAATCATTTAAAATAAGTAACCAAAGGTTGACATTCTCTGATTAAATTACGATAAATACCTCGGAATCTATTTACTGCCATAATTAAACCTTCAAAACCAAAATATCTCTGCAGTAACTCAAGGACTAATTTTTAAAGTCTATGTATTTTTAACTAAGAAAAAAGGCTTTTTATGATTTTACACATCCATGACCATAACATACGAAACTTTTTGTTCCGTCGGCGGGATTCGAACCCGCGACCCCCGGCATGAGCGCTGACAACGTGCTCAACCACTGAGCCACAGAGGTCATCATATGGGACAGACACACACCCAAAAGTATTATCGTATTATGTACAGTAGAATGAAGCTTCTATTACATGTATGACGTAAGGAAGTCCCCTACCCTATTCCCTCTTAAAAGGCCGGCAACGCACTTGCAGCTCTTCTGATGCTGCGAGTGTTCATGGGCGACGGAAGTTGCTTTCCATCAGGTGACCCGTTTGCTCGTTTGCCCCCTTATTTCATTAAAAAAATGATGGAAAAGTTACACAAAGTCACCTGGAACTAAAAGCTCCTTGTTGTCCATTGTACAGTTGATTTACAAATCTGAAACAATGAATGCTTAGTTACAACAGTAGGTAAAATCTATGTAAAAACAGGGGACAACCTGTCGCTACTACTGAACTAACTTTGTGAACACTGACTACTGAGGTTTAACTGTTACTATAATCCAATAATGATATGGTCTCAATGAAACTACCGTCACCGAAACCCAGTGGCGTAACTATAGGGTGGCAGGGCTGGCAAAATGCCACGGGCCCCCGACCCAAAAGGGGGCCCAAGAGGCCGTGAGATCAGAATTTTTTTATACATTGTTTTATTATTAATGTGACGATTTTTACTGATAGGGCCCATCAATTTACCACGGGCCCCGGATGTTATAGTTACACCACTGCCGAAACCGGCGTCGCGTCGGTGTGGGAAGTACTATTATTATTATTAACTAGAGCCGGTGACGAGATGAGATGCAGCGCTGCATTTGTAGCAATTTGCATTTGAAAATTGAAATGTATTGTTCGGTATACAAGAACTAGAAAGTTCACAACAGAATTTCAACTGCACACTGTGCTGAGTTGCGCTGGGCCCAGCCCAATGGCAACTTGAATTTCATCATACTTCCTTCAGCGACATTTCCACACATTTTAATCAATTTCAGATTTAAAACTATTCAAAGAAGTAAGAAGTTCACTATACACAACTACGAATAATAACATACATATAATAATGATAATATTACATTGGAACAATGCATGGGAAAAACCTACCTTGACAGATGGATTTTCAGTAATGAGGTACATAAGCAGGGTATTCCGATTTTTATTAAATATTATAATGATAAATATCTACTTTATTACTTTATTGACCCATTTTGTCGCGACTAACGTTTAGAATAAATACATTTTTTATTTTACTCTCTAAGTTTTCTACACAAAACTGAAAATACAAATTTTCTGTATAGGTACCTAAACATTGGTATAAACTTATAATTTCCCCCAGACCCCAGTACGGTACGCTAGCCAATGCGATTTGACCGTTGACGTAGACATCAGTTAACCAATCAAATCTTTTGAAATCGTTCAACGAGTACACTTATCATCCACACGTGCAAGAAGGCTTATACTGTTATACCGCACTTACACATTCGCACGAATCGCGAGGCGAATCACGAGGCGAATAACGAACACGAATGTGTAAAGTGTAAACAGTGAGTTCGCTATTCGCCTTGCACTTCGCCTCGCGATTCGTGGCATTCGCGTTGGGACTTGGGAGCGGTTTTTCGGACGCGAATCAAAGGGGCACGATATACTATAATAGCGAATACGAACTTACTGTTTACACATTCGCCTGCATTCAGTTGACAGCTAGCATCCGACCCTACAGGACATACAGTACAAAGCGAACGTACATAATTGACTTTTATGCACTGTACTGAAAATAAGTCTATTTTTAGTACAGTGTACACTCTACTGTGTATACAATGTTATTATTATAATAATGTTAGTACAATACCCGGCAATAAAAATTGCACATCGACCTTTGGAAAGAGACAATCGGCTAATTTCGGTTTCATAGAGCGTTATCTTTGTAGCACACACCTATTTGACATTATGTCAGTCGTTGTTCAAATTCAATAGAGTGCAGTCGCGTCCAGTTCAAAATATATATCTAGAGTTGTTAACACCCCTTAATTTGCTACATCTGTAATTTTCCAAAAGAATTAAAATATACGTAAACATAATTTGAACACGCTTTTTTATTTTATTTTACCCGAACCTAAAGCCATAACTTATAGAAAATTTGGTGTATTTTATACAAAGAATAATAAAATTGTCAAAAGGAGCAAACCATAAAAATTATGTTTTTTTTTTAACAGCTCCTAATATATACCGGACTTTTTGTATTTCGTGCGTAAGAGATAACGCTCTACAAAACCGAAATTAGCCGACTGTCACTTTCCAAAGGTCGATGTGCAATATTTATCGACGGGTACTGTAGAGCTTGTCTAACTTAAAATGACGCGCCCTCCCTCGTATTCACAGTACAAAAATGTTTCATTTATATCAACTTTGAAGTGGTGGGGCGCGTCATTTCAAATTAGACAAGCTCTACAATGTTTTTACAGTCGTTTCCTTTCTTACTAATGCCACATAGTACGTGTACCATTGTCTAAACTTACTAGTCATAATTTAAGATAATATGCATACAAAAATTTTATTTTTTGTTAAAGTACCTATAATATATGTTACTAGCTGACCCGGCAAACGTTGTTTTGCCATATAAATAATTTTTGGTATGAAAAATAGATGTTGGCCGATTCTCAGACCTACTCAATATGCTCACAAAATTTCATGAGAATCGGTCAAGCCGTTTCGGAGGAGTACGGGAACGAACATTGTGACACGAGAATTTTATATATAAGATATTACTTTCTTCGTATTAATCCTTCGATCGGAGGTTCTAGGAATTCCCATTGTATTCTTTTGTTCTCACGATCACAGGTGCTCGCGCGGGGCCTGAAGGATGAGCGCGTAGCCCGCCGACAAACTACTATGCATATTGGCGGACTAATAGAATAAGGAAATATGTTTTGGTTTTCAATAAAGATTTATTATTATTATTAGTAAATTATTATGTAATAAAAATGGAGTGGAGTGAAGGGCGAATTTTAGAATTCCTAGAATTTTACAAAAAGGAAGAGCTCATTTGGAACCGAAAACATCGCTATCATAAATTTCATATTTTTTATTCAACATCGCTATTATATTCACGTCCTCCATGTTCGTGTGCGAATGTCAAAATGATTCACCCCACGAATGTGTAGTTCGCGACAACATTCGTATACGAACGACAGTGACGAGGCGAATGGTGAACGCGAATGTGTAAATGCGGTATTAGAATAAAGGAACGTTGGTCGTAGTAGAATTTACCGATTACAAATTCGAATGTTGCTAGCATGAATAATAAAAACTTTTATAATTTAATAAAATATAATAAAAGTTTTATTTTGGATGAATGTGTATGCTTGCGTAGTAATTAATCTATAGGTATAATTTAAACGGTCACCAAAAATATTTTTAAGACCCTAAAGCGCTTATTCCACTTGTCCTATTTAGAAGTCCTAGCTAGGATCCTAAAAAGGAGACAAACTAAAACAAAATTAGAAGCTTCTTATTCCACTTGTCCTAATTTATGGCTTCTACAGATTGCGCGAACCCAGTCTGCAGACCGCGTCCGTGAGGGACGCGGTCCGTCCGTGAGAGACAAATTTGACAGTTTTGACGGTTCGTCGTCCCGCTACACACTACACGAACCTCGTCCGTCACCCCCGGAATGACATTTGTAAAATTGTTTTCGGATTTTAAACTCTAATACATTGCAATAGAGTTCCAAATGCCCAAAAGCTTCATTTTCGTAAAGTGTTACCAATTCTGAAAGAAATATTTTCCCCACACTGTATTTGTATAACTCCGTCCGCTGGCGTGATACAAAAATCACAGATTATGGACAAAAATGTTTTTGTGAGAAGTAGAAAGGATTTTGATGCTGTCCATTAATTATTTGAATTTTATTTTTGAGAATATATCGGTTGTAACATGGTTGTAACTTGTATCTAGAAGTGGTTTTAATTATTATCGTGGAAAATATCCTTAGTTTGCAATTAAAATTTTGGTCGCATTAGAGCTGGATCGAAAATATTAATTAAGTATTCAAAAAGAATTAACCCCAATTATTTTAAAAGTAAAGACAGGAGCCGTAAGTAATGTTAAGTTTTGCGTTAAATTTAATACAATATCGCTGGCTTGCGAGAATACAGACGTAATTCAAAATTCGGTCAAATTAAGTTGTGTATGCCAAGCAATCAGAAATCTTTGATATTTTATCGTCAACAGAGAACGGCTATGATAACGGATGGAACGCACGACCGGTTCTCGAAAATATCGACAGTTGAGTTACAATAACTGTTGACATTTTTTCATGAATAGTGATATATTTAGTGATTCGTCGTTGTTTCTGATAATAAATTTGTATTTTTAAGACACATTATAGCTATATACACGACATAAGTTGAATTTTTATAATTTGGATTCTCATGAATAAAGACTGATGTCTGAAACCCCCCTTTGTATGACGATTTTTTAAATAATTTTTAACAAAATTTATAATTTTCTTTATTTCTTTTAATTCTACAATAAATTTTCTTTTAATCAGTACAATCAATCCCTCAATAAATAATTTACATTTTGGGTTATGCACAAAAATATTTACAAAGAAATTAAAAAGTGATATTCTCTAAAATCAATAATTTTTAGTTGCGTCTATATTCTCGCAAGCCAGCGATATATATTTTTCCTTATATATAGGCAGATATTTGTTAAATTGGCAGCACTAAGCCCACGTGTCAAATTTGACGGTTCGCTGCGAACCGTCAAAACTGTCAAATTCGTACGAAGTGAAATAGCTGCCTACGAGTTTGACAGCTGTCAAACTCGCCTACGCCTATCTTCACTTCGTGCCGGGTTCGTCCGTCTGTAGACACCAATAGTGACTAAATCAGTTGTCATTTTGGTCAGACGTCTTCTTATTGGCTCCAGTACTTAGAAGTCACATTTTTTTTCGATTTAGGATCCTAATTAGGATCCTAGCTTTCTAAATGTTATTTCACTTGACTAAATTTTTTAGGATCCTAGCTAGGACTTCTAAATAGGACAAGACGTGGAATAAGCGCTTAAGCCTAAGCACCAAATAAAATAAATAGGGAGTGCCTCCGCTGCCGGCGCCGGCTCCCAAAAATATCAGTAATGGGAGTCGTCAGCCGGCGGTAAGTATACTGCCGGCAGCCGAGATATAAAACAACAGCTGCCGGCGCTGGCACTCAAAATGGGAGCCGGTGATAATGCGTAAAGCGCTAGGTTCCAGTCCCGATACACAAATTTTAAAAAGAAATAATTATAATCATATTCGACTTTACCGACTTCCAAAGGTGAAAGTAATATCGTTTTCGGCATCTGCACTGCCCCGGGGCAGGGTGGGTCGACAGGATACGGAAACAGCCGAAATTTGAATTAAGAACATAAACTACGTATTGCACTATGATGATCCACGAAGCACGCGGACAGTACTATACATAGTTTATGTTCTTAATTTAAACTTCGCTTATTTCCGTATCCTGTCAGCCCACCCTGCCCCGGGGCAGTGCAGATGCCGAAAACGATATTAGTTAAGTAGGTACCTATTTGTTCGGCTGTGGATATTTTAGTTTTTTGTGATGCATTTTCTTAGCTTAGCTTTACCTTAGCTACCTTTTTTCAAAAAAGTAAGATTTTGCACCACAGCTACAGTTATAAGCCCCGTGGTATACTTCCGAAGGTACTGAACAGAACTTCAGATTCCTTATACATATTAGAGAGTTTCAGCGTTGTTTAAAGAAGCAAAGATATTGTATTATGCTACTATGCAGATCACATTTATCAGCATCATCAATACCACCATTAACCCATCAAGATTCAAGCCCCATACGATTTTTTTTTCATTTGGCTTTTTTTAACCTTGATATCCGACGCCAAAAAAGATAAAAAAACAAAATTACCGATATCCATCAACTCAGTGACAAAATAAAAAAACAAAAAAATATCATGCTTAGAATGTTGACAGGGAAATACATGATAAATGTTTTTTTTTTTACTGATTATTTACAGAGTTATGAGCCCCAGAATAATCAAAATAAAAAATCAAAAAAATAATCGTTATCATCCTTAAAAAACCTAAAATTGAGCATATTTACAAATTTTTATATATTTCTTCCCAAAGAGCTTCCCAAAAATTTTTTTTTGATTAAAATTTTTTTCGTATGCTGTAAAAAAAAAATATTTATTATCATGTTTAGATAATTTGACAACACACAATTATCACTTTAGTTAACTCTAAAAACTTACGTGGGCTCGCAGATATCCCTATCCAATTATTTTTTTTGTCTGCTGTCTGCTAAGTTCAGGCTCATTATTATTTGTACTTTTCATAGGGGAGTGCCTCCGCTGCCGGCGCCGGTTGCTGAAATGGCTGCCGGCGCCGTTTTCCGAACTCCGAAGTTTGCCGAAGTCACGCGATGTTTGCCGAATAGGCTGCCGGCGCCTATTCGGCAAACATCGCTTGTCAAATGACAGAATAATGATCAAAAACATCAGTCTTGAGCTAAAGGACTATGAAAAGTACAAATAATAAGGTCATAAATAGTCATATTGTAAGGATGCATATTTGAATCCTTTGATCGGGGATTCTTGGAAATGCTATTGTATTCTATTGTTGTCACGATCACCGGTGCTCGTATGGGGCTTGAATCTTGATGGGTTAATGGTGGACGGTGGTGATGATGATGCTGAAATGTGATCTGCATAGTAGCATAATACAATATCTTTGCTTCTTTAAAACAACGCTGAAACTCTCTAACATGTACAAGGAATCTGATGTTCTGTTCAGTACCTTCGGAAGTATACCACGGGGTTTATAACTGTAGCTGTGGTGCAAAATCTTACTTATTGGTAGCTGAAAAAAGGTAGCTAAGGTAAAGCTAAGCTAAGAAAAAACATCACAAAAAACTAAAATATCCACAGCCGAACAAATAGGTACCTAACCTTCACATTTGGAAGTCGGTAAAGTCAAGTATATTTGAGATTATAATTATTTCTTTTCAAAATTTGTGTATCGGCACTGGAACCTAGCGCTTTACGCATTATCACCGGCTCCCATTTTACCGCCGGTTCCCATTACTGATATTTTTGGGAGCCGGCGCCGGCAGCGGAGGCACTCCCCTTTTCATAGTCCTTTAGCTCAAGACTGATGTTTTTGATCATTATTTTGTCATTTGACAAGCGATGTTTGCCGAATAGGCGCCGGCAGCCTATTCAGCAAACATCGCGTGACTTCGGCAAACTTCGGAGTTCGGAAAACAGCGCCGGCAGCCATTTCAGCAACCTGCGCCGGCAGCCATTTCTGCAACCGGTGCCGGCAGCGGAGGCACTCCACTGATCTCTATTATGTCCGCTGTACACTCTCGCCGAGAGCTCTCCGGCGAGAGTCTCGTGCGAGAGCCCCTTGCCCGAGTGCGATCATGTACATTCTCGCTTAGTTCAATCGCAGTTTAGAACTCAGAGAAGATGGACGAAAACGACCATTCACCATTCACCATGCATCGAAAGATATCATTGTAATCCAAAGATTTATAATCATATATAATTTTATTACTCACAGATAATGACTGATAATAACGTTTATTATTGTTATTTTTCTGTTCTACACTGTCCAACGGCGGGACTAGTACTGAAAGACGCGAGAGTGTACAGTAGTGCGCTCGTTTTCCTCGTGAGACCCTTTGTCTCGGGCGCAAAATACCGACAACGGACCGAGAGGGTCCGAGACAGGCGAGACGAGGCGAGCGCACCCATTTACACTCTCGCACTCGGGCCGCCTCGCTGTGTCTCGGCGAGAGTGTACAGCCGGCTTCAAACTTGTATAATGGAGGTCAGTGAGGCACTCCCATTAAAAAAATAGTGTGTCATACTGTTTTAGAGGACCGGTTGGTCTCTCAGTAGAGAGTTTTACATTTGAACTGAAAGCAGCCATAAAATCTCGTAAAGATTCTGCTTGTGGTCTAGATTGTTTATCTTACAAAATGTTTAAATTGTTGGACACCAAAAATATGAAGTTGTTCCTTAATCTATTAAATTCATTGTGGTGCCATTCCATGATTCCTGAACAGTGGAAAACAGATTGTCTCGTTCCAATATTAAAACCCGGAAAGGATATAAATGTTGCAGATTCATATAGACCTATAACTTTAAGTTCTTGTGTTGGCAAAATATTTGAACAGCTTATTAAACAGCGATTGGAATTTTTTATAGAAATAAATCTATTTTACCTTGTAATCAGTTCGGTTTTCGGCGTGGCCGTTCGGCTAGAGAGAGCTTGAGTCATTTTTGTTTGGACATTCACAATGCTCTGTCTTGTAATTCAATATTGGTTGGTATTTTCTTTGATGTTGTTGGCGCATATGATAATGTCAATTTGGAAAAACTTTCATCTATTTTAACTGCTTTACAATTGCTTCTATTCCACATTTTGTTGATAGACTAGATAAAGTTCAAAATAGGTGCTTACGGATTCATATTTCATATTCATATTTCTTTATTTGCTTTAAAAGTGGTACATTTTGGTGTTACAGTTAATATAATAGTATTTCTTAGATCACACTTTTCACTAATAAGTAATAATATAGCATGCAAATTCTTTGGTACCTATTCTAATACATTAATTTTTATTTAATTACCTTTTATATTATAATTTATAAATAATTCGATATAATAAACAATTCAATAGACTACAACATTCAAAATAATAAACCCTTCTTACAATATGTCCTAATCTTACGAGCTACCTAATATTACATTTCAATTGATTTCAAAACAATAGTTTAATGTCAATAGTATAATTATAATTACAGATATTTTCATAGTAATTTAATGCTTGGTGCGATGTGTTCCACACCCATAATATCAATGCAGGTTGAATGTAACATCCCTCCTTTGAAAATTCGCTTTAAAAATTTAATAGACAGGTTATTGTTGAGAATTTCATCCATTAAAAATCATCCTCTTCTTGTATAGTTGTAGAGTAGTTCTTCTTCCTCTATTTTATTACATTACCTACCTGAAATTGTAAAAATAAAGCAAGACTATAACTTATATGAAAGTGACTTATGGCCTTGCTATACATAGGCTGCTATTTATGTATCCGGAACTGGCCACTTACAAGAACAATATTTAAAAAGTAATTACAACATTTGAAAATAGAACTCTTTGGTTGAAGAATACATTTTGTTCCATGTGACTGTCAATTATTTTTCCATTGTGGCGTCATTTTGAAAATTGCGTGTTTTCATTTGCCATGGATTTAACGCGTGAACATTTTCGTGCAATGATTTACTACGATTTTCGGCGTGGGCTAAATCAACAACAGTGCTTTATTCAACTCACCGCAACTTTTGGAGATGAAGCACCATCAAAAACCACTGTTTATCACTGGTACAGTGAGTTTAATCGTGGGCGGTCTATGCTCACGGATGAAAATAAAGAAGGTCGCCCAAAAACAGCTGTTGTCCCACAAAATATAGATGCTGTGCGGGAACTAATAATGCGTGATCGTCATGTTACATATCGCGAGATAGAGGCGTCCTTAGGCATAAGTATGACGAGCATACATAAGATATTACACGAACATTTGGCTGTAAAAAAAATATGTTCGCGTTGGATTCCGCACAACTTGACAATCGATCAAAAACGGGCTCGTGTCGATTGGTGCAAAAAAATGATAAAAAAATACAACCGTGGTACGTCAAAAGCCGTTTATAATATCTACACAGGTGATGAATCTTGGATCTATGCATATGACCCCGAAACTAAACAACAGTCAACGGTGTGGGTGTTCCAAGATGAGCCGAAACCAACAAAAGTTACTCGTGCAAAAAGTACTTTGAAGCAAATGGTCGCCTGTTTTTTGGAATTAATGGACATGTGGCTACAGTGCCATTAGAGAATCGTAAAACGGTTAATTCTGAATGGTATACGACCATTTGTTTACCAGAAGTCTTTGAAGAAATAAGAAAGGACAACCGACAACGCAGAATCATATTACATCACGACAATGCTAGCTGTCACACCTCAGCTGAAACAACTCAGTTTTTGGAGGGTCAAAAGATCGAATTGACTGGTCATCCGCCGTACAGCCCTGATTTGGCACCTAACGATTTCTTTTTATTTCCATACGTGAAGAACAAATTACGTGGTCAACGTTTTTCGAGCCGCGAAGAGGCTGTTGATGCGTTCAAAATGCACGTTTTGGAGATACCTCAATCAGAATGGAAAAAGTGCTATGAAAATTGGTTCCAGCGTATGCAAAAGTGTGTCGATCATCGCGGCGAATATTTTGAAAAGCAATAAAACTATATTAAATGATATATGTTTGTTTCTTTTTTTAATTCCGGATACATAAATAGCAGCCCTCGTATGAGCACATTTGGCTCTAAATATTTTCCACTAAAAATTGTAATTGATTATTCTTTGAAGTGCAAAGAAGATGTCTACCTTCTACTAAGTAACCTAGTTGGTTATCAACAAGTCTATACTGATGGTTCAAAGACTTCTGAGGCGGTATCAGCAGCCATATATATTAAACAGGATAAGAAAGGATATGGTATTAGGCTTCCAAATTTAACAAGTATTTTTACTGCTGAGTGTAGCAGCAGTAGCAGTTCTGTCTGCATTAGAGTATATCGAAACTCAAGTTTATGATAAATGGATTATAGTGTCTGATAGTCTTAGCGTTCTTCAAAACTTAAATAACCCCAAATTTTGTGCTACAACTAGTTAGTTGTATATAATATAGTTATATTATCCATGATATTAGAGAAAAATATACAAAATTAACAACATTAAACAAAAAAAATATAGTTTTAGTCTGGTCACCGTCACATATTGGTGTTAAGGGAAATGAACAGGCTGATTTTCTGGCGAGAGCTATAACCACTTGTTCTCAGGAGCATTGTATTAAAAACATATGCCTTCCAGAATCTGATGTTTTAGTCAAAATAAAAGAAACCTTTAAAATCGAATTTACAAATTTTTAGAAACAGACCATGGAAACCAAAGGAAAATGGTATTATAAGATTAAACAGGAGTTGTCAGTCCCATGGTTTACTAAAGGTGTTTCATTTCATGACAGGAAATTTTATTCTACTATTTGCCGTCTTAGACTTGGTCACTGTCGATTTAATGCTCATCTTCACAGATTGAATATATTGTCTTCACCCGTTTGTAATTACTGTAATCATTCTGAACAAACCTTGGATCACATTTTCTTTACTTGTAACAGTTTTACTCTGCAAAGATTTATTTTTATTAATCACTTGATGGATATTTTTAAAACTGCTGAAGCCATCCCGCACTCCCTTCAGCAGCTTCTGAAAACACCCGATTGTTATAAGCCAATATATGAGTACGTCCTTTCTACCATTGGTGATATATAAATAAATACTCACCAGTCATTACCTATATACCTTGAGATTGTATATAGTAACACAGAGATCTATAATGGTTATGTGTTGTAAATTTCCTAATTATATATAAGTACTTTGTGGTTGTAAATAATTCTCTTTTATATTTGCTTTTCATCTCGTTTTTCTTAGTTTTAGTAATAAAATATTATTTAATTAATGTACATAACTTTGAACTGTTCATTAGCATACTTTTTAGGCATCTGTCAAGACTCAAGAGTCAAATTGAAGAAGGGACAGTAAAATACTATCAGAACATGAGAAATGGCTTCGGCCTGATGAAAAAACTTATTTCATATTATTGATATCAAAGAATTGGCTTCGGCCTGATGAGAACTCTATTTCAGATGGTTAGTATAAAAGAATTGGCTTCGGCCTGATGAAAACTCTATTTCAGATGGTTAATATAAAAGAATTGGCTTCGGCCTTCACTATCATTCATTAAATAGAGAAAACATAGAAATGGCTGTATGGGCAACGCTCCCTTTGCCTGTCCCGACCGGGACGAATTAAAAAAAAATGTCATTTGTCAGATATCAAATCAAACGTCAAAATCGCAAAGAACGTATTTCCAACACTTCCAATTTGTGCAATTTCACAAAAAATTGCAGATTTTTCACATTTTGAATAAAATAATTGCTAGTTTCTAGCATAAATATGGCTTTAAGAACTACTACCGTCTTATGCAGTACGTAATGTCTTTGAAATATATCAATCTTATTAGTATTTTGAGTCTTATGTAACCTGTTCTTTTTCAGGCAGTCTCAAAAAGTGGGCATACAATGCTGCTGGATTCAACAAATATGGTATGATTCCTTATTTTCACCTTGTATTATTGTCATAATTCTCTCATTTGGCACTCAGTCGATACCTACAGCCTACAATGTTTATTGATTGCTTTTTGATGGTCTCGGTCTATGGTCTCGGTACCTCTTTGTACTGCCAGGCATAGAGTACTTTTTTCTGTACTTCGAAAAGTTCTTGTATGTACTATCAGAGAAGTTGATTGATGGGGGACCTACGTAGTTTGGTCGCATTACGTCAAACCCAGCCGACAGATCAAAATTAACATTGAATTAACATGATCGATCAAATAACGTTGGTCTCTCAAATGCATAGGAATCAATTTCCTCAATGGTACTTATATTAATATTTTGTTAAAATATACCATTTCTTTTACGCTTTTGCTTAAACATCTTTAACTATTTGTTCAAAATTAATCAAAGGGTATAATTAATTATTGAGAGTAAAATGTTGTTTTTTTATTCCCTAATGATTTCTTTTTGGTTGTTACAAAAAAAAATACTACTTACATTTCTAGGACTAATGCGCGACGACTGCTTGTATGAGAATGAGGATGTGAAGGAAGCACTCCGTCGTCTACCTGACCATGTGGTAGATGAACGTAACTTCAGAATGGTTCGGGCTGTCCAACTCTCCATCCAGAAAAGCATCTTACCCAAGGAGGAGTGGACAAAGTACGAAGAAGACAAGCTCTACCTTACACCCATTGTAGAACAAGTCAAGAAGGAGAGAGAGGAACGTGAGAAATGGGAGAGTGAATATTAAATTATTCTTAGTACAATTATTATTATTTAATTAAAGTGAGATAGCAATAACACAGCTTTTTAATGCCGTTATTTATCTAGTACTAGAATATAAATTTATATTATTATGCAATAATTATATTATTGGGCCTTTGCCCAGCAGTGGGACACAAACGGCTAATTAGAATAGAATAGAATTGAAGTGAGCAAGGTCCTCGCGGGATTGCGAGGGTGTTCGCTTGCCCAACTTTAAGTTGAGAAGGTGCAAAGGAGAAAATAATAAAATAATGCACTTGATGCAGTTCAAGATGAATTCTTTTATGACAAAATCTTTCAAAAAGTAAACAAGTCAAAAAATCATAAATTATAGTCGTACAAAAATAATATAAATAATCGGCCAAGTGCGAGTCAGACTCGCGCGCGAAGGGTTCCGTACCATTATAGAGCAAAATCAGGCCAAAAATTGTGTTTTTTGTAGGGGAGCTGCCCTTAATTTTTTATTTTATTTTAATATTATTATTAAATATTAAAGAAGACATATAACTAAGGACTTCGAGGAAAAATCAAGTACCTACCGGTTGCCATTATTGATATAGAGCAAAAAAAGCCAAAAAAATCACGTTTCTTGTGTGGGAGCCCCCTTAAATATTAATTTTCTTTTGTTTTTAGTATTTGTTGTTATAGCAGCAACAGATATACATAATCTCTGAAAGTTTCAACTCTAGCTATTACCGTTATTGAGTTACAGCCTGGAGACAGACGGACAGACAGACAGACAGACAGACAACGAAGTCTTAGTAATAGGGTCCCGTTTTTACCCTTTGGGTACGGAACCCTAAAAAGGTTTTTATAAAAGAAATTTAGATAATTATGTACACTAGTCACGCGCCACTACAGAATTATTATATTAGAGGTTTTCTGGATTAGGATTTTTATTATCAAAATTAAAGAATGTCAGCTGGTATGACACAACAACCCTAACACCAACAGATGGTAAATAAAACAATTTTGTCATGGTTAATAAAATAATATAATGTAAACATTGTAAATTACAAAGAAAATCAGAGAAAATGTAGAATTGTCATAATCATCAGTCATAATAAAAGAGCCCCACAGATTAAGGATATATATATAGATGTAACCTTAGCCCGTCATCGCGTGGCCATTTTGTGCTTATTTTCATATAAGTAGAGTGCGTTTATTTTCTTGAATATTTCTATTTGTCGATCATTTCGAAGCACATTATTATACAGAAAAGAAAGTAATTTAGTTCATGATATCGATAAACTATAGTTCAAGTAATGAGAATCCGTAAACACACGTAAAAAGCTATGCAATTTTTGTAGACAAATTATTAATTGATGTGACATTTTTAGCACTAATGCCTTATATAGCACGAATAAGGGATTATTAAACTTATAAATTATCTTTTTAGCTTACAAAAATACCGATTGAAAAGCCCAAAAAACGTTGTTCAAAACTTACGTATTCAATGTTAAATCCACGTGTTTGAGGCATTCTTTGGCCATTCTTATGGTTTATTATTTAGCGGAACCACAAAACTCAACAATATCTAACATAAAATATTCACTAAAACCCTTTATTAACACTTTTATTACATGAAATATGCAGACCGACTCCTTAGTTATGTCCGAGTAAGTAGGACATAACATTACACGCTTTTGACGCTTATGTACACCGATATAAGGCTCTCTCCTAGTGTATATTATCTCAATGAAGAGCCCTTTCTATTTAGTAGAAAATTTAACACAGACTTAAAGTCACACAAACTGGCACTGAATTCTGGAAATTTTAACAGAATAAGTTAATATGATTACTTTAAGTTGCGCGTCCACCGGGTCGGATTAGTGCGGATGGTGCGTCGTCATTTATAATTTGTGAGGCACAGAAATGACGTTCCAGTGCACACAGTACTATAGAAATCAATACAAAGCAACAAATCCGTACGCTACGATGCCGATCCGGTGGACGCGCACCTTCAGCTAGAAAGAAATACAGGCTTATTTTATAGACAAAATAATAAAAAACTTAACACGAAGTATCATATAGCTTATCTATTTGAATTTAATATTATTTTTCACAGTATGGTATATAAAGGTCGGACTTATAGTGTTAATATTATAGTTCTTAGGGATTCACGAAATTCAAGTAATTTACATGAGCCTGAACTTAGCAAACAGCAGACAAAATAAATTTTCAGATAAGGATATACACGAGCTAAATAATTTTTTCAATTTTAACAAAATGGGAATTGTTTGTCGCTGAATTGCCTACTGATGATAATAAACAAAATTTTTTTTAAGTTCCGAAATTTTTTTTATTTTAAAAATAAAATTTTGGGAAGCTCTCAAACAATTTCTTATCGTCGAAATTTTACAAAAATGTATAAATAAGTATGCTCAATTTTCTGTTGTCTAAAGATGATATTGATTACTTTTTTGATTTTTTATTTTGATCATTCTGGGGCTCATAACTGTTACTGTAACAAAATTATCATGTTTGTATTTGCCGAAATTCTAAACATGATATTTTTTTTATTTTGAAATTTGTCATGGAATCGGTAAATATCGCTAACCTTAGATTTTTAAAATTTTTGGCGACGGATATCAAGGTTAAAATCAATCCAAATTAAAAAAAAACATATATGATGTCTCCATTATTTTACCATTATTATACCGTCGCGCCGTCTGGTGGAGATGATAAAAAGAATACACCCCATTATAAGCAAAGATGAGAAAAGGTAATTCATCTGTGGTTTAGTACTTTATAGAAGAGAATTAGCCAACCTTTGGAAATCCAGAATATAATTTTTTTATCACTTAAATTTTAACTTTTAGGCCACTAATAAAACATTTACTATTAATGGCAATCTAAAAAGGTATCCAATAGAATATTTACGTATTTTTATTTACACTAAATAGTAATTGTTACAAATAATTATAATATTCTGTGAGTTTTAGGCGAAATGGCAATGCATGTTGTAGAGATAAACTACGATAACATGGCGCGCCCCTCCAAATTACTGTTTCAATGTTTGTAATCATATCCTTATGAAAGAGTTTGTATGTAGTAAGTATTCAAGTAATCATAATATTTCAGTTAATGTCACTTATTACCAAGATTTGTTGGTCAACTAATCATAACTAGCCGACCGCGCAAGACAACGCACTTCAAACGTTTTGACAACGCACTTCAAACATTTTGAATTTCGGAGGAGCGCGCCATGTTATCGTAGTTTATCTCTAGTACTCATAAGTCATAACTCATAACCAACATGCTCACAAATCTAGGATCAAGAATGTTCTTACTTCATCATTGAGCATACTTCATCCTAGCAAATCACAAATGGATCGGTTAAAAAGCAAGACAAAAACATTTTATAAATAATAATAAAATATATAAGGCATCCATTACACGGTAGGTTTTGCTGTCAGTTTAACCACAGTCATGGCTGTGACTGATGGATAACCTGCCGTGTAAGAGCGTGACAGACGGTTGCATGAAGCTGACTGACAAAAATCTGGATATTTCGATTTTTGCTTCATGCAACCATCAGTCACGAATTTTGAGTGAGTGTTGTCACATCTGACAAAATTGGAAAAAAATTAGAAACGTATACCTTTAAAAAATTTTGGCTTTGACTGACATAAAACTAAAGAGAGTCCATCAGTCACCATTAGTCAAACATAATTCATGATTGACTGAATTGACTGTCGCTTGCATGAGCTTGCATTGAGCTTGTAATGGATGCCTATAATAATGCCACCAACATGTTGAAGTATCCTCAATACTAATTTATAAAATGGCACCATAATTTGCTAAGACAGTAGTGTTCTAATTTCTATATAACTTTTATTTTAAATTCGTTTTGTTTCCTGAAATTCAAATATGCACATTATTGTTTTACTGACTAGGTTTATTTCTATAAATTGACCACCTTCCCTTAAGTTCTGTAAAGTAAGAACAATTATACAGGATTTAAGAGAACACTTAATGAGTATTAAACATACACAATATGTATAATGTAATATAATATACAAATAACATCATAAACCAGGAATAATAAGAAATAATAATAAATAATAAAAAATAATAATAATATTATTATCAGACAGTCTAAAGGTTTTCAATTTTGTGCTAAAAATAAATATATTCAGAAACTAAATACTTCCATCCACTGATAAAGCTGGTTTCTAATCTTCATATTGTAAGTACATAAATTGTAAAATAAATAAAATAAAATAAATGGATAAAACTTTTGGCATTCCTCAAGACATAATAATTGATGTCTATATAACATATATTTTATTAACTTGTATAGACCGTATGGATAATCATAATTTAACTTTGTGCCCAATTGATGATTTCACTTACTTACATATTTTGCAACTTAAAAATTTTAGAACAAAATAATATTTCACTTAATAAAATAGGCAAATAAAACATGTTGAAAAAAAAATCTACAATAATATAAAATTAAACGATTTACAGATACACAGATTTGGAGTCATTCATAAAATACGTTCGCATACAAGGGGGGGGGGGGGGTTTTGCCGAGTGTGACAAGATGTGACAAGGGGGGACAGGGGGTCTACGGCAGCGTGACATTCGCCGTTCATTAAAAAACTCGAGAGCTGTTATGTATATTAGGAGATGAAAACGCTGGTACGGAAAATACAGAATGGATAGATGACGATGAAGTGGATGGTATTTTCGAAGATATAGAAGAAGATGTTGCAATACCAATTATAGATGTTTCAGAGCATTGACAGAATCCTTGGACTTCTGATAAATAGAAATATTATTTATTTGTTTGTTATTAAATATATTTATTTTAAATTTAAAAAAAATATAGTTTGTAATATCTTTGATTGATAAACTAATAAGATAATACACAAAATCATGTTTAGGGGGGGGGGGGGTCTTAGTTTTTGTGACGAAATATTTGCAGGGGGGGGTCACAGAAAGTGTGACACAGCGTGACAACCTGGGGAAGGGGGTCAAAAAAAGTTAATTTTAGTGTAATGTATTTTATGAACGGCCCCCTTACACATTTGCCCCCTTATTTATAAACATATTTGCTCCATGCTAACGCGGTTAGCGTTAGCATGGAGCAAATATGTTTATAAATGTTGTTGTCTTTGTCTGATACATTAGAAAAGCCACTTGAGACAATGAGAGTTACATTAAGCATAAAGTATTGTTACAATATTTTTATTAATACGAGGAATTCACTTACATATTTTGATGATTTAATTTTGATGATGAGTTCATTTAATATAATTATATGTATAGATAGACACTACAAAAAACAAAAACTAAGGAAGAGTAACCGTGTCAAAGTCCACGAGTCTACAAAATGTGACCCGAATAACATGTATTCGGGATTTAATATAAAATACCGTGAAATATACTAGTATACCGTGTATACTGTGTAAATTGACGACCTCTGTGGCTCAGTTGGTGGGCTGTTGGTAGCACAAGCCGGGGGTCGCGGGTTCGAATCCCGCCGACGGAACAAAAGTATTTTCAAAGGTTCCCGGGTCATGGATGTGTATTAAATATATAATAAAAATCTTAATTATATGTAAAGATAAAAGATATAAAAATATATTTCCGTTGTCTGGTACCTGTAACACAAGTCCTTCAGGTACTTAGCACGGGGCCAGACTGCAGACGTGGTGTGAAGCGTCCATAGATATAAAAATATAGAAGTGACAATAATTATATATTAATGTCAACGGCTTTATTTTGTAAAGAGTGTTTCGTTGCTATTGCCATATTTAAGTGTGCAAAAAGGAACCAATTTCAAAACGGTTGAAGTAAAGGAGTTACGTTTCCTTAGTTTTTATTATTCGTAGTATAGAGTATAGACAATACCATTAAAGGTTGTATGTATAGTTTAATCCAGTTTTGAGTATTCCATTTTGACATTTGAACATATTATTATTTATTCACACTAAGCTTAATAGTCCATTGAAATGTTACATTTGCTTTGCGTTTATTAGAGGACGCAATTTTATTTTTGGAATATGTTGGGGGGGTCAATAGAAGCTTAACCTCAAGTTTGTGGGGTCGCCACTCTTGTCCCCCGGCCGCCATCTTGAAAAGAGGGGTGACAACACTATTTTCGTGATATCTCCGAAACTATACGTCTTACAAAAAATTTATAAGAACTTAATTTGTTGCAAATTATTTTGCTTACAAATATGTTCAATTATTTTTTACCCTAAATTAAAAATTTAAAAAGTAATAAGCAAAAAAGTGAGAAAATTTTTGAAAAGGTTTTTTATCACTCTTTAAATTTGTTTAATACGTTTTACAAAAAAAGTACCTTAGACCAACCTTGTAGATGACCTTTTGAGAAAAAGATACCCCGATCCCATGAAATTAATTTTCTGCAGATATAAAGGAAACTGTGGAACCGTGTGTGGCTGCAGAAAAGCAGGCTGAAATGCTTTATAGTATAGTAGGCATACTATAATATAGTTTGCATATATTTATGTAGTGTAGTAGGCATACTGTAGACTGGCTGCAGAAAAGTAGGCCTGAAATGCCTTACAGAATAGTAGGCATGCTGTAGAGCATCTTCTGCCTGCTTTTCTGCAGCCACGCATGCTTTCACATTTCCTTTGCATCTGCAGAAAATTAATTTCATGAGCTCGGGGGGGAGGGGGGGGGGGGGGATTGAGGGATCTTTTTCTCAAAAGATCATCTACAAGGTTGGTCTAAGGTAATTGTATCGTAAAATGTATTAAACAAAGTTAAAGAGCAATAATAAACCTTTTAAAAAAAATTATCTCTTTTTTGCTTATAACTTTTAAAAATTTTAATTTAGGGTAAAAAGTTATATGAACATATGTGTAGGCAAAATAATTTGCAACAAATTATGTTCCTAAATTTTTTTTGTAAAACTTATGGTTTCCGAAATATCACGAAAATAGTGTTGTCACCCCTTTTTTCAAGATGGCGGCCGGGGGACAAGAGTGGCGACCCCACAAACTTGAGGTTAAGCTTCTAAAGACCCCTCCAACATATTCCAAACATGAACGTAGAAAAAAAGGCGGACGGAGTCTTGTTATATACAAAACTGTGTCTTCACTTTTCTTCAGAGTCGGCCACGCACACATTCTGACGCCTGTCAAATGGTATGGACTAGCGCAAGAGTGTGTGCGTGCGGACCGTGTACATACAGCCAGCTGGCCGACTCTGAACGACACAGTTTTGTGTATGGTGGGACTCCGTCCGCCTTTTTTTATACGTCCATGATTCCAAAAATAAAATTGCGTCCTCTAATAAATGCAATATTCGGTCCTAAAATTGTAACATTTCAATGGACTATAACGCGAAGACTATGGCTACATTTCGAAATTCCATTTTTAATATACCCCATGTTATTATTGTTACAAAATTACGATTACTTTCAGTATCTTATATTAATATCCTTACTTAACTGTAATTTTCGCTTATAATATTTACAAGATATTAAAATTTTAGTTATTATTTACAAATACGATTGTATATTTAATTTAGTAGTCAATTTTTAACAAATTAATATATATTTATGAACAACGAACGTAATATAATACATAAACAATGTATGGCAAGTTTATGGCCAAAAGGGAAAATATCATAAGTATAAAAATATAAATTTGACTGAAACTGGCCGATATAATTTCATATTAATCTAAACCTACATTAATTAGTCCGATTTTTTCGTATCTGAAGTATACATTTTTATGCTAAATGTATGAAGATACACAAAAAATAAAAGAGTTATCATTACACCAAGAACGGAATGTTTTAACATTAAAACATAATATTAGAAACATAAATGCTTGATTCAAACATAATTATTCAGATTCATCATTGTAATGATAGGAAATTGTACAGACTTTTTCAAATTGTTTCTTTTTGATATGATAAAATCCTTTGACAATAAGTTTTCTTATGTGTGACCAATACATAATTTCACAGCCAAAGCGAAAACATTCCTTACTTTGCGGAGAAAAAAATATAGGTAACAAAATTATAATTTTACAAGATAAACAATATAAACATTCTATAGTTACATGTTTCGTTCTTTGGAAATAAAGTTTGCAAATTATTTACAACTCATCATCTCCGATGCATTCGAAAGCATTATTTTCTACGCAGTCTTTTCCGGACTTGAAGGCAACTGATGCAAACTTCTCAGTCAGTTTTTGCACTGAGAATATCTCTCTGGAGCTTCCTGACGTGTATGAGTCCCCATTCTGAAATAGAATAACAACACCTTTATTACACGAAATATATTGTACGAATTCTTACGTTCCTGCCAAAACTGATGACCCAAGGCGCTAATATAGATTAGAAAATAATCTAAAGGTGCGTTGTAATTTTCGGCAAAAGGCGTAAGTGATTCTGCGGAGCATGCAACACAACGAAGAATATTTGCGACTCATTCTAATACTGCCTATGACCTAAATGTGGGTAGCGATCTGAGGTTTTAAAGCAATAAAACATAGTCTTCTGACATTATTTCCACTGTATTAATTGTATATTGTGTTTTAATCATGAAATACCATAAAGTACGGTCAATGGTGTATGTACTGGAGCTAAGGTGTGATAGATATAGAAGCTTTCATTTAAGAATTAAGAGCGGGCTGTCAAATTTTGCTGTCTATTCTAATAAGTATTACGATTCCGGAAGACGATTGACTCAAATGAAATTGATATTTATTTAATCATTGTATATTTATCTGATATTTGGCTAACGGAAAACACGATTCACTTATTTTGACTCGATAGTTATATTTTTCGAAATTGTGAATCTTTCTGGGCTTTTCAACAAATATCTGTTACACTTATTGAGTTACTACTATCATTAAATAACTTGCACTACTACAATCACACACTTTATAAAATAATATCTAAAGGAAATATTAGTATTGTATTTAATTTTTAAGTAATCATCAAAAACATTTTTATTTTTTAGGACTTACGACCTTTACTTTCGTGCTATAATGCGGGAACCGTTGTTACGCGATATTGTTCACTATTAGCTGTAGTGTAAAGTACATTGGCCGGGAGCATGATTCATGGAATCATTGTATCACGATTGGAGGATAGCATTGTGTGTAGGCGGGGCTAACGTTTTAACAGTAGGCTCTTAAGGTGATCGCACATTTGTCCGCACCGCACGTGCCGTACGCGACGCACACGCCGCATCCCAGAATTCGTTGTATGAAATGACGTCACGAAATGCGGCGCTACGGTGCGGACAAATGTACGATCAGCTTAAGACGCAATAGAAAGAGATAGAAGCTACGCAATAGAAAGAGATAGCTTACATTGGAGCTGAGCGTGTCACTTGAGGAGGAGGGCGTGATGAGCTGGCTGGAGCCGTCGCGGCGCAGGTACGTGAGGCTCGCTCGCTTCACCCGCGGTGACGACGGCCCCCACCCGCTCTTAGCTCGCATCAACTCGTCCACGATCGACTGGCATAAGAAATTACTAACTTTAGGTCCAATTTCACCAACAACTGTTATAGTTAATGCTCGAAGTATCACGTTACCCCTTTCGTTTTTCATATGAATAAAAGAGAAGACATGACATTCAAGAAGCTATTAACACAAACAGACGTTGGTGAAATTGGGCCGTACTCCTTAGTGTGTTTATGTTTATGATTAATAATAATTAATCACATAAAGAAGTAATATTAGGTATATATGTGAGCTAGCTTCATAAACTTCTGGGGTATTATTAAACAAAATAAATATCATGCTGTAAATATCTGCTGATGCTGATGATGATCCATACAGATATAGATGACGTCGACGTAGCGGCAGCATTAGACAAAAGCAGTGCCTACTTAAGTTTGCAGTAATAGGTGTAAATAAAATACTTCTATTTAGGACCTTGTAGTTTAAAAAAAAGAATTCACCTGCAAGCACACACTGATGAAAACTGCATGTTCCGTCCTTAATGTGACCCAAACAAGGTTGTCCTTATTAATTAAATACTCAAACGACAGTTCAAAGTTCTTGTTGGGCTCTTCCAGCAAAGAGTTGTGGCCATTGGTCTGTTGATGATCAAACTGTAACAAATATTCTTTGATCAATATTCAATGTTATATGTGTATAATTATTGTTGTCATATTCAATAATTTATATTTAAATTTCTCATACGAATATTATTAAAATATTACCTAAATATCAGTTTATTTAATAATTTAATGAATGAATGAATACTATAGTATATATTATAGATATATTATAGTATTAGTAAGTATAGATAGTAATTTTAACTGATATCCATACTAGTATTTTAAAACATGCAAAAGATTGTCTGCCTGTCTATTACCACTTCGGCCCTCGTGCCTAAATCCCTGTACAAAGGATCTTGGAAAAATTTATTACAGGCGACCTCTTGTCAGAAATACTTATAAAGATCATGTTTTCATCTCAACTTATCACAATGAACATCAAATATTTCGTAACATTTCACTTTCGAAACAACTACGATAATTAACAACTGTTACAGTGTTGTTATCGAAATATTACGTGTTCTAAACAGATTTACAAAATGAGTCTTGTGATTCATCCTAATGACTTATCAGGTATTGCGCATAGAACATTTGATATTCGAGAAATGTAACTACTATTTAACAATATTTTAACAAACAAAATTCATGTATTCATCCTCATTCCTCACTATGAGGATAATGAGTATTGAATAACATTTTGTTGTTTTCGTTACTCTTTAACCATAATCCTAGAGATCAATGGAGAAGGGCATATGGTACCGAACACTACAAAATGAACCTTGGAAATCACCGTGGTTTAATACTTTAAATAGAAATTTGTTAACTATAGCGTTTACAATTCGCTCCGGACATATTCCTCTGAATAAATTTGGACATTTGATGAAGAAAGTACCATCCCCACTTTGTTCAGAATGTGGTATCGTGGAAGATGTTTATCATTTATTACTGGAATGTGTCCGGAATGAATACATAAGATATCTGATTGTAAGGAAAATTGAGAATTTTATGTCTATTGGAACTTGCAACTGTATTCTGGCGTATCCTCTGTCAGAAAAAGCAAAAGAAATACATATACAAGATGGTTAAGATAGCATTAAATAGACGTGTAATAGATTAATATTAGTTTATACATAAAATGTAATTGTTGATCTTATGGAGCGACATAGTCAATGTTGACTAAGCTCCTTAAATAAAGAAAAAAAAACCTTAAAATGCAATGAGAAAAAAAAAAGGATTTTGAAACAGGGAAGTACAGTAAAAACTGTTACCTAGCTAGCTAGTATTATAAACATAGTATTATGTGTCTAGTCCCATAAAGAGAAATAGAGAAATAGGTTTACTACATTGGACAATTTGTTCTAAAACTTGATAATGCCCGCAACTCTGGTGCACCGAAATTCGGTTATCGCGCAAGCAAGAATTGTACATTTTCCGGGATAAAAATTATAATATTATGTTATTTCCGGGACTCAAGTATTAGCATACCCATCACAATTCGTTTAGCGGTTTTGTGAAGATGTAGCAGAGAGACAAAAATACACATAATATTTGCATTTATAATATTAATATGCATCAAATCTGCAAATAAAGTTCGATGATGCACAAATGATGTCATATCTTACTCACATTATGTATAGTAGTGATTCGCCAGCACCTCATTCTTGTGATTTTATATTTACGTTCGTGACCAGGGTGTGCCGTGCATGTCACAGTCAGGTCCTTAGCTGTGAGGTGCACCCGCACTTTAGCCGTGGTAGCGGTCGGGTCACATACATTACTGGCATCCGTGATCGCGTCCCCCGCGGGTATACTGCCGTAATGACGTAGTGTCCGCGCCAATTCTATATACTGAAATGTTAAATGTTAAGTTGGCTATTTAAGAATAAATAAGGTCCACCACGTTTTTATGTGTCCTCAAGAATTTATGCAATAAACATCAGCCACTTAAGAATGCATTGAAAGTAATTGCTTCCAATGACAAAAAAGAACAGTGGCCCTTGTTTTGTTTTGACTATATACCATTCACAATCTCTCACCTCTCTCTTTTGTTTTTTAGATTCATAGCCAGCTAAGATCTCTTTTGTTTCAGTATCAGCTACAATCCACCCTAAGTCCAATTCTTCTATGATTTGGAGATAAAGTAAATCAATTGATACTCTATCTATCATTAAATCAACATCATAACATGGATCCCAGTAACTGAAACAGTACAATATGAGCTGCAGTTTTGTTTTAAAATGAAGACAAAAAAATCAAGAACATAAGTCCCTCTACTTTACAAACATTTACAATAACTTAGTTTTCCGCATCAAATATAAAATACTATATGACGCCCGCAACTCCGTTACGCTAAAATTACTTTATCGCACAGAAACCATACATTTTTCTGGGATAAAAAGTATCATATTATGTTTCCCAGGATTCAAAGTATCTCGTACTAAATTTCAGCAAAATCGGTTCAGCAGTTTGGGCGTGAAGAGCCAACAGATAGACACACTTTCGCATTTATAATGTTAGTAAGGAAGTATAGTTCTTGCAATCTACGAGTGCGCGGCGTCCTTAGTTGTGTGAGTGACCATATCTATACACGCGTACATAGGCTGCTATTTATGTATCCGGAACTGGCCACTTACAAGAACAATATTAAAAAAGTAATTACAACATTTGAAAATAGAACTCTTTGGTTGAAGAATACATTTTGTTTCATGTGACTGTCAATTATTTTTCCATTGTGGCGTCATTTTGAAAATTGCGTGTCTTCATTTGCCATGGATTTAACGCGTGAACATTTTCGTGCAATGATTTACTACGATTTTCGGCGTGGGCTAAATCAACAACAGTGCTTTATTCAACTCACCGCAACTTTTGGAGATGAAGCACCATCAAAAACCACTGTTTATCACTGGTACAGTGAGTTTAATCGTGGGCGGTCTATGCTCACGGATGAAAATAAAGAAGGTCGCCCAAAAACAGCTGTTGTCCCACAAAATATAGATGCTGTGCGGGAACTAATAATGCGTGATCGTCATGTTACATATCGCGAGATAGAGGCGTCCTTAGGCATAAGTATGACGAGCATACATAAGATATTACACGAACATTTGGCTGTAAAAAAAATATGTTCGCGTTGGATTCCGCACAACTTGACAATCGATCAAAAACGGGCTCGTGTCGATTGGTGCAAAAAAATGATAAAAAAATACAACTGTAGTACGTCAAAAGCCGTTTATAATATCTACACTGGTGATGAATCTTGGATCTATGCATATGACCCCGAAACTAAACAACAGTCAACGGTGTGGGTATTCCAAGATGAGCCGAAACCAACAAAATTTTCTCGTGCAAAAAGTACTTTGAAGCAAATGGTCGCCTGTTTTTTTGGAATTAATGGTTATGTGGCTACAGTGCCATTAGAGAATCGTAAAACGGTTAATTCTGAATGGTATACGACCATTTGTTTACCAGAAGTCTTTGAAGATATTTCTTATTAGAAAGGACAACCGACAACGCAGAATCATATTACATCACGACAATGCTAGCTGTCACACCTCAGCTGAAACAACTCAGTTTTTGGAGGGTCAAAAGATCGAATTGACTGGTCATCCGCCGTACAGCCCTGATTTGGCACCTAACGATTTCTTTTTATTTCCATACGCGAAGAACAAATTACGTGGTCAACGTTTTTCGAGCCGCAAAGAGGCTGTTGATGCGTTCAAAATGCACGTTTTGGAGATACCTCAATCAGAATGGAAAAAGTGCTATGAAAATTGGTTCCAGCGTATGCAAAAGTGTGTCGATAATCGCGGCGAATATTTTGAAAAGCAATAAAACCATATTAAATGATATATGTTTGTTTCTTTTTTTAATTCTGGATACATAAATAGCAGCCCTCGTACATGGCTCGGTCGCTACTGACTGCTCCGTCAGGTACGCACACTAACGATAATGTCTATTTACATTTTACAATTATTACAACTACAAATAAAGGCTACGCATGCTAGTGGATTGCAAGAACTGTATCAATTAAGGATTCAAAAACAAAAAGATATAAAATGTCAACATACCTTTTTCTTAAAACTATCTTATCATCTGGTCTTACATATTTGAGAGATATATGTGGAGATTCATAATCCTCCAACTTTTTAAAGCAAGGCTGGCCGTCCTTTGCACAGCTCCAATTGAACAGGAACAGTGAAAAATATTTTACTAGATCTTTTGATAAATTTACATAATTACAAGCGATATCCAGCACTGTGCTCGAGGACTCAGTGGATGAAACTGACAATGGTATTCTGTACCCGTTCATTAAGAATATTTCAATGTCCACAACATGCATCTTCACAGAATGTGTCTCTTGTTGAGCAGAAAGAAGGAATGTATTTAGGATACCCGAGTTTGCCAACACGGGACTTTGTCCAACTGAAATTAATGCAGGTTTTAACTTATTGATCATGTTATTATATTTCTATTCACTTTAGATTATGTGCAATACTTACCTAGTTGAATGTATTTCTCTAACAAAACTCTTCTCTCTTCTAATTGAGAATTGGTAAGAAATAATTTCTTTGGAGGAAATTGAGGTAACTTGATATGTCCATATTGTGCCTGCAGTTGTTCGTGAAGGCTAAGCAGCTGCTTATATCTCGTCGTGCAGTGAAAAAATCCATCAATGTGTATATTGTATCCCTGTAAAATATAAAGGATCTCCTTCATAAGGTGTGCGTGACAGTATATTTAAAACAATAAATACAAGAATTCACTCACAAGAGAATCTATTTATTACATGATAGCAATAAGATAAAGAAAATTTGTTGTGCTTCTCACCGTATAATTAATTCCATTGTCGTCGCGAAATTGTTGCAAGTCAGGAATTGAAAAGTGCATGTTTATGTCTTAACCGACTAGGAATTAACATTACTCTCCGAATTCATCCAATATTTAATATATTTTCGAGCTATGGCTTCAGTTTCAACATCAGGAAAACAAAAAATATCGCCCACAATGACACAATCCGATTTGACGTAAGACTTTTGGCATCACAGATAAAATATGATATAGTATTTTAGAGGACCGGTTGGTCTCTCTAAGAGTTCACTAGAGGTCGGAGGAGTAAAGAGTAAAACTCGATTTACTGTGGTGAACTGAAGTGCTTTATTTACAAAAAATGCGCTGCTTATATACAAAAAAATGAGTTAATTATTATTATTACAAATCTGTACAAAGGTAAAAAGGTTGTTTGTGATTGGTTAACTAGATTAGACAGAGATGTAAAGAAAGAGATAAAAATATTTACAAAACAAGAAAGAGAAAAAAATCGAATAAGAAATATTTACAAATCTAAAAGATTGCCGCGCGAGAACTGGCCGCCCCGCAATACGCGGCGCTGGTGTCGCGCGAGTATAAATATAGGCTCGCGGCCCGCGGCCATCACTTTCTGCTCTCGGATTCCGTCCGATGAACAGGCCTCCCACCTTCCTACTTACCCGTAACGCACAAGTACGAGTTATTATTATTATTAGTGGTCAAAACAAAGGTCTTCTCCTCGGGATTCGCGGTATCGAGTCCCTAGTTTCGAGTTTTCTCCGCTGCGGCCGCCCTGCGCTATCGTCGCGTCGTCAGCCGTGCTCGTTGCGGACAGCTTGTTGTCGCGACCGTTAAAACCGCCGCGACCGTTATCGTTCCGCCGCGTTCGCGTATCGTGTATCACTTTTCCACCGATATAGTGTTGAGTGTCTGTGATAGTGTTTTCAGTGCGTTCCAGCGTCCGAGGAACGGATTGTTAAAAACTGTAAGTAGAGTGAACGACATTAGGCACACACATCTGCGCTTTCCCGCGCATACACACCTCCCCTCCCGTGATGCGGGCGGGGTTGTAATTAGCTAGCGTAATAAAAATAATTAATCATTAATTAAAGAGAGCAGAGCCAAAGCCAGGCAAATTTAATAATGGAGAAATCCATTATTAATCAATTCCTGGCCTTCCTAGAAACCAAGTTCCCAGGTGCGTCAGAGGCCTGGGACATTTTTAGAGCCAGCATCTCCGAGTCCCCGGCTTCACCGGATGGCTCGGAAGTGGAAACATCGGCGCCGGCCTCACCGGAGACCGCCGAAACCAACTCGTCCGCTGAAACCGAGACCTCGGAGATGGAATGCTCCGAGGTTTCGGAAGCGGACGACGATGAAGGGGACTTCACTGAAGTGAAGTCCAAAAAGTCCAAGAAGAGGAAGCGCTCGGACGGCGCCTCCTCTGAGGACAGTTCCCCGCCGGCCACCACACCGGCCAAACGAAAAAATAAAAAAGAGGGCCCGGCCCCCAATCCGGAATCACCCCGCGCTGTCCCCATGCAGACTGACAGCAAGACCGACGCCCCCCCGTCATCCCAGACGGCCCCCCCGACCCCCAAATTGCCTCCTCCGCTCATCGTACAGGAGAAGGCCAAGTGGAACCAAATAAGCGCAGCCTTCAACGAGAAGCGTATCAGCTTCACGACTGCACACTCCACCCCAAACGGTATTGTAATGCAGGTGGCCACCCCTGCGGACCACCGTAAAATATCCAAGTTTCTCCAAGAGAGCAAAATAGGCTACCATACCTATGCTCTCGAGGAAGAGCGCGTCCTACGCGCCGTCATAAAGGGGATCGATAAGGAAATCGACCCCAACCTAGTCAAGGACGACCTCCTCAATCAGGGGTTCCCTGTCCAAGCGGTACACCGTATGTACCACCCAATCAAAAAATACAAGTACAATATGGTACTTGTAACCCTCCCCCTCACCCCCGAGGGGAAAGCTATTTTCAATATTAAATCCGTATGCCACCTAGTCGGCATACGAGTTGAGCCCCCCCAGAAAAGAGCAATGCCCGGCCAATGCCACCGTTGCCAACTTTACGGGCACTCAGCGCGGAACTGCTACGCCAGACCGCGCTGCGTAAAGTGCCTAGGCGACCACGGCACCGCTGAGTGCTCCCGTAAAAGCCCAGCCGAGGAATCCCAACCCCCCAGCTGCGTCCTCTGTAAATCTTCTGGCCATCCGGCCAATTATAGAGGGTGCAAATGCGCCCCTAAGCAAAAGAGGCGTGGTGCACCCAGGCACAAGAGGGCCCCACCTCCCCCCAAGCAGAAATTCATTCCTGCCCCCCTCCCCACCGTAAACGCGTGGAGCAGTAGGGGACCCCCCCCGCCGAAACCGGAGACCCTCCCGGTCCCCCGGACAAAGGCGGCCCCTCCTCCCCCACCAGCCAAGGCGGCACCCCCCCCTCCCCCACCCAAAAGGGTGGCGCAGGCGGCGCCTCCTCCCACCTCTAATACAGAGGACACCTACGCTGAGGACCTCGCCTACGTAGCGGAATTCCTCAGAGACATTGACCCGGATGAACTTAAAGTGTTCACCCAAAAAATCAAATCCAAAAATTTTAATGTCACCATCGCAGCCATGGCTACCCACTCCCGCCTTGTCAATACAATAAAGGCAAAAACCGCTAACTGTTATTAATGGCTTCCCCGGGCAGAACAAAACCCCATTCCCTACGCGTAGTGTCGTTCAATGCGAACGGCATTAAAGACTCTGGTGACGAAATCCGTGAATTCGTCAAAAACTTCGAAGTCGACATCCTACTAGTGCAGGAGACGTTCTTAAAACCTAGCATGAAAACTCCGAAAATTGCTAATTATAGAATTGTAAGAAACGACAGAAGTCGAGCCCAAAAAGGCGGCACTCTTATCTATTATAAGAGCTGCCTCCACTGCGTCCCTCTCGAGCCGCCTCCCTTAGAGGCATTTGAGGTCTCATTATGTCATATCAGCATGACAGGCCATGAGCCAATTATAATAGCCAGCACCTACCTAAAGTGCAATAGTAAATTACCTTCTAGCGACCTACAAGCGCTATTTAACCTAGGCAACGCCGTGTTCATAGCCGGCGACCTAAATTGTAAAAATACTGAGTGGGGAAACGTTTTTAACAATACAAATGGCCTACTCCTGTCTAATCTCGCCGATTTACTCAATTTTATCGTAATCGCTCCCGAAAACCCCACTCGCTACGATACCTGCAACCGCCGAAGTGGCAAAATTCAAAACCCCAGCACTATAGACATAGCGCTGTGCAAAAATGTTTCTCTCGACATCTCTGCCGAGACACTCTCCGAGCTTAACTCAGACCACAAACCGGTAAAGTTTACAATAGGTAACTCTAACCGTTTCAATAATGCAAAGAAAAAGATTATCGACTACAAAAAGTTAGCCGATAACATCCAAAATCTTCAATCGACTCACCTCGACAGAATCCCAGATACCATAGATAGTAATGAAGCCGCTATAGCGGCCGCATCCGACTTGACCGACCACCTGGTAGCGACCATAGAAAAGTCGTCCCGGGAGATGTCAATGAACCATGAATGTCACTGGCCCCTACCGGACGACATAAAGGAGTCCATCAGACTCCGAAATGCGGCTAAACGCACCTATGATCGCTACCCGTCAGAAGACTGTCGGATAGCCCTCCGTCGTCTCGAAAGAGAAGTAAAGTCCAAAATTAAAGAACACAAAGCAGAAAGATGGGACCGACTTCTGAGCGAGTTAAAGCCCTCACATGTGGCCTACTGGCCTCTCGCGAAAGCCCTAAAAAAGAACACGGAGAGCGATATGCCTCCACTTGTCAGACAAAACCGTCCACCTGCACTGGTAGATGAAGACAAAGCTGAAGTTCTGGCCGACACGATCGAACAGCAGTGTCGGCCCAGCACCCTCCCGATTGACCCTATGCACCTCAGGCTTGTCGAAAGCGAGGTAGAGGATAGACTCTCGAGACCACCAACGGAGCCACTAAGAGCTGTGGACTCAGAGGAGGTCAAAGACATCATCAAAGGCTTACATGCCAAAAAAGCCCCCGGACAGGACGGAATCTCAAATAAAGTCCTTAAAATGCTTCCCGATGAAATTATCCAACTCCTAGTGAACATCTTTAACGCCCTTTTAATAGGATGTTCATTCCCAGACATCTGGAAGGTAGCTATCGTAATAGGCATACACAAACCGGGCAAACCCCGGGTGGAGCCCAGTAGCTACCGACCAATTAGTCTCATTAGCTCCCTAGGCAAAGTTTACGAGAGAATAATTCTCAAACGTCTTAAAGACGTCATCCAAGAGAAAAATCTCCTCCCAGATGAGCAGTACGCCTTCCGCGAACGCCATAGCTGCCCCGCCCAAGTACACCGCCTAACGGAGTACATTCTCGGAAAAAAGAACAACAGACAGAAGACTTGCGCCGTATTCTTCGATATCGCAAAAGCCTTCGATAAAATCTGGCATAAAGGCCTAATTTTCAAATTATACCAGTTAGGATTACCAGACAGTTTAGTGCTGATTGTCAGCAACTATCTCAAAAACCGCAAATTTCGCTTCCGAGTCGAAGGAGCACTGTCCTCTCTAAGAGACTTAGAGGCCGGAGTCCCTCAGGGCTCGGTCCTCTCGCCCTCCCTATACAATCTGTACACCTCAGATATCCCCCGACACCCTAGGGTGCATAGGGCCATATTCGCCGATGACACAGCCCTGTTCTGTGCCGGCAAAGATATCCGAAACGCCCAAAAATGGCTCCAAGAGGCCGTCACCCAGCTGGGTGAATGGTTCTCCAAATGGAGAATAGAAGTCAACCCGGAAAAAAGCAAAGCAATCCAGTTTTGCAAAACAAACATCCCTATGAAGCCTGTCAGTCTGCACGGAAACAGGATCCCGGAAGTCTTTCATGTAAAATACCTCGGAGTAACTCTAGACAGGACGATGTCCTTCAATAGACATATTAGTAACACGATCCGAAAAGCGAAATTTGTACTCTACAAATTATACGCACTATTAAACGCGCGCAGCAAGATGCCCTTAAGGCACAAGCTGACGCTATACAAAACTTGTATTAGAACAATACTCACTTATGCGTGCGCCTCTTTCGCACACATAAGTGAAGATCAGATGAATAGATTACAGAGAGTCCAAAATCGGTTCCTGCGCATGGCAACAGGAGCACCCGCGTATATGAGGAACATCGACCTGCATAGAGACTTCGAAATAATCACTATTAAAGCCCACATCAAAGAACTTGTAGGAAGATTCTTTGAGAGAGGCAAAGACCACCCCAACCCCCTAATTAGAGAGGCAGTCAATTATGATGTTAATTACAATACATTTAGGAACCCCTATAAACGGCCTAAGCATATCTTAGCCGACCCAGTAGATAGGATAACAGAATACGTAACGTACTGTGTACAGTTACGTAAACACAAATCACACGCACCCGCGTTACACACACACCGGGGACGACGCCGGCGTTGCCTCCGAAGTCTTACAGTAAACATGAACACACGTACAGACGTACAGACCGACTCTGACACGGAATCGAACCCGCGCCCGGGCACGAGTTCGAATTCCACTAGTATAGGCACCCAAAACATTAACCGCGTTCGCGATATTGACACGGAGAGCTCTATCAATACCGCGGACAACTTACTCGACATCAGGACAATCGCGCGCGCGTCCACCCGACCGCACGCGGGAGGGGGGAGGGCCGGCCCTCCCAGTCTGAAATAATAGAACATTTAGAGCTACTCTGTCGCGATAAACACTCGTACGCCGTTAGTTTTGCTACGCGCGCGAGCGGCTGCACACATCAGCGTGTGCGGCCGGGGTCGGACCCCTAGTACCAACCCTAAATAATCTAAACCGTTTTTCCCCAATATCCGGATTTACGTCGCCCACAGGGGGGCGACGTGGGGTCTCCTGACCCCTTTCGAACCAACCAAAAGACTGCTAAACGGCAGTCTCCTTACCGACGAAGCTAACACGGCCCTCTCACACAGGGCCGCTAGCGTAGACCCATTCGAAAAAAAAAAAAAAAAAAAAAAAAACCGCGGCCAATTCAGTATTCAGTCCGCGCGCCAATTTCATACCGACGTCGTCTCTTTGCCGCTCGACGCCGCGCCGCCGCGAGTACTTGTGCCGCCATTTTGTGAAGATGTTATGCAGCTCTGCAAACGCCATGAAGACTGTAGCTATGCTGCGAATATCCCTCGCTCGACGTAGCCTCGATGCGTAGTGTTGTGTTATGAAGAACTCTTATTAGAAAAAGTCCTTTTCAGGGCTACTTCATGTCTGGTGCACATGCACTTGATATTGCACGGACGGTTTCTCTCGTTATTGCGAACGTACGTTCTTTGCAGAACGATTTTCTTCTGTGTTTCAATCTTCCACGACGAACGTATACAAAGACGGCGGGCGCTTCTTTCGGAGCGTGTTGTTTTCTTTGTTTGAATCGACGAACGAACGTGTAGGTACTTTGTAGGTACTGCTACAGTATATATTTGATCACAGATTAAATTTGACATTTGTCTTTGACCTAAGAAACAAGACATAAATTGTGAGTTGTGACTTTGTAATAAAAAATTTGCCAGATTCAATAGCTGAATCAAGTCAAGCTGAACTCAGCTGAAGGCTGAAGCCTGAAATAAGCTAGACTGCTAGAACAGCCATGAGCCAGCGCGCGTAAAATATCTTTCGTGCGGTTAATTCAGTCGAAGTTATTCTGATCACTAGAGACCGGATTATATGCATTCATAGACGACCTCCGTGGCTCAATGGTTAGAGTGTGTGGCAACTCAAGCCGGGGGTCGCGGGTTCGAATCCCGCCGACGGAACAAAAAGTTTTTCAATGTTCCTGGGTCATGAATGTGTATTAAATATGTGTATGATATAATAAAAATCTTAAATATATGTATAGTATAAAAGTATTAAATACATTTCCGTTGTCTGGTACCTGTAACACAAGTCCTTCAGGTACTTAGCACGGGGCCAGACTGATGTGGTGTGAAGCGTCCATAGATATATATATTTGCATATCTGCATATGCATTTGCATATTTTAGCCATTTTCAGCGGTAATAGCATATTTTACCTAAGATCTAGTTATGATGCATGTTTTCGGTACATTTACAACATTTTTTACTAACCCTGCGTTACGAAATGAGACCAAATTTAATAACAATGACAGTTAACAATAATAACAAAAAAATAAGGGCTATTAAGTAATAGTTGCGACTTTTACTGCATTTCGAATGCAGTCAGTAGCCGTGCGCGTCTTTTGTTTTGACAGTTACGATAGTAAAAAGAACATCGCGCTTGTCAACTACAAATTAATGGGATGGCAGAACTTTTCCCAGAAACTGTACTTATGTGTTAACAAAGCACCCAAGTTCAAATTATGCCCAGTTTCCTCAGTGAATGCGGAGCGAACCTTTTCTATTTACAAAAATATTCTAAATGATCGTAGACACAATCTTAGCACTGAAAATTTAGAAAAATATTTGTATTACGTTTACAAAATTCTTAAAATAATTTTAATGTCATATTATAATGTTGCTGTACCTATTATCGCCTATCAAAAATTAATTTAAGTACTAATTGTATGCGGATTTTGAATTTGCATATTGTCATTTAATTCTGCCAATTTTCGTGCATATTTCAAGCATTTTTCATGCATATTTGCATGCATATAACAGGCTTTTTATGTTGCATATAATCCGGTCTCTACTGATCACATTTCACACCTGACACCGCTGGGCGCTGAACTCACGAGTCACGGTCCACGGAGCCGCGGCGCTGACCGAAGTCCACAGTCCGCAGTCCGCACACGATTTCTGTGACAACTGATGAACTGAGAGACCATTCAGCATTCTCTTGAATAAAAATTTAATGAGAGAAGTACCTAGGGTGAACATGACTAGTGATCGGACAGTACTAGTCATTGGACAGCGCACAAAAACACTTAATTATTAATAAGGTTGCTTTAAAAACTACTTGTTTTCGCATTGACTTAAGAAACAAGTGTTTTTCTTTGAAATTAGGCGTTCTATTACTTTAAAAACAGGCAGTAAAAGCAAAATTAATACATTTTTAATGCTTTGTCCAATGACTAGTACTCTCCAATCACTAGTCATTTACACTATATTTTACTATTAAAAACAATGTTAAATAAACTCAAAGATTAAAAACCAATGACGTAGGAAAAAAAAACATAGTCATTGTTTTGGTGGTTTTGAGTTTTGATGTGGTTTTGACTTTTGCATTTTTTGAAAATGCGAAATTTATGAAAATTAATAATTAATTTACATTTTGTGTTGGTTTTGTAATATGTGGATTATTTTGGTTATACAATATTTTTCCACATTTTGTTGCATGAAAACAGCTGCAGAGATTTGTAAAAAAAGTTACGAGGAATAAAATAACATTATGTCTGAGAGTGAAAACAACTCTTTACCTGCTATAACCATTCAATATAACTGGAACGAAGTTTTAAAGTGAGTATCAAAACAATTCTCTTGATATAAAGTACTACAACATAGTCAAAAACTTAATAGTTTTATCGATACCTACCGGCTTCTTTTCTAGACATCCTAACAAGAAGATTTGGATTTCCACTAAGTACTTGAATAAACCAAGTTTTCACGATTCTATTACGACGACAGTCAATGAAAGCGATGGAAAACTACAGGTGAATGTTTCTGAAGAATTAAACTTTATATCCATTTCAAATTTAAGCATAGTCATAAAGGATGTAAAATCTGGATTAAAAATAGCTTTTGTTGCACCAAACAAAGTTCATGACATTCATGCCAAAGCAATATTATCTGTTTCAATGACTGAAAATGCTCTTGCTGTGTCCTCCTGTGAGCAAGACAGGCTAGTGATTTGGGATACTAGGACAAGTATGTATTATTTTAAATTATTGTGTGTTCATTGTTCAATATACATTCCCTCTCTCTCATATTTACATAAGAAGAAAAAACATCTAATGGCTTATTGTATGGCCGAAGCTATTAATTTATTGGCTTAGACAATATGATGTGGTTCTAAGGCAGCGTTTCCACTGAAGCAGAGCGGAGCTTAGCGGTGCCGAATTGACCAATCACCATGCTCTAAATCTTCGCTGTCATTCCGCTGGAATAGCACGATTGGTCAATTCGGGCACCGCTAAGCTCTGCTCCGCTTCAGTGGAAACGCACCCTAATAGTTAACTTAATGGTCAACTAAGCTTAATCTAAAGAAGCTGTTAGAGTAAAAAAAATATTAAAAAGAATTTGCATTACAAGGAGTAATGAAAATAACTCTGTTTTACAGATGAAGAAGTTTTAGATTTAGTTGGCCATGGAGGTCCTGCATACAAATGCCGATTCTTTCCATCGGGAACTGTGGTGATATCCGGTGGGGCTGATGGATCCTGTCGGATATGGTGTGCTGAGACTGGAATTAACCCAGTCACCCTCAAAGGTCATACAATGTCTGTAGCTGATATTTGTATGATTGGGAGAGGAAGAAATGTCATCACTGTTAGCAAGTAATGTTAGAACTTAAATATTTTATGACATTGTTTTCTGCTTTAAAATATTATACCTTTGGTAAAAAGGGGACAAATTATTCTCAGAGTTATAACCTCCAAAAAAGCTTATGATGTAGTAAAATGTGTATTATTGAATGTTTCAGAGATGGAACAGCAAAACTCTGGGATGTAGGCCAAGCACTTTGCATAGCTGATGTTATTGAGGGACAGGGAGCCATCAATTGCTGTACCATCACCACAACAACTGAAGAAGTACTAGTAGAAAATCCAAGAGAGGTAAGGAGTTTATCTAAAAAAAAAGTGTACAAAATTTTACCATGGTCATTTTTATTTTTTGATAAGAGGATGTTGGCTTTAACATTGACTAGCAAAATTCTCCATTTTTGGTAAACATCTATATATATATATATATAAAAGAAAGTTGTGTTAGTTACGCCACTTATAACTCAAGAACGGATGATCCGATTTGGCTGAAAATTGGTGGAGAGGTAGCTTAGAACCAGGAATAGGACATAGGATACATTTTGTCCCGGAAAAATGTATGGTTACTGCACAATATACTTTGATGATTTGCGCGTAAACTATTCAATCGATTTTGATTGATTTTGGTATGGAGATACTTCGAGTCTCGGGAAAGGACAAGGGATACTTTTTGTCCCGGAAAATGTACGGTTCCCGCACAATAAACTTTTATGATTTTCGCCTAAACTATTCAGTCTATTTTTATGAAATTTGGTATGGAGATACTTTGAGTCTCGGAAAAGGACAAGGGATACTTTTGGTCCCGGAAAATGTACGGTTCCCGCACAATAAACTTTTATGTTTTCGCCTAAACTGTTCAGTCTGTTTTTATGAAATTTGGTATGGAGATAATTTGAGTCTCAGGAAAGGACAAGGGATACTTTTGGTCCCGGAAAATGTACGGTTTCCGCACAATAAACTTTTATGATTTTCGCCTAAACTATTCAATCGATTTTGATGAATTTTGGTATGGAGATACTTTGAGTCTCGGGAAAGGACAAGGGACACTTTTTGTCCCGGAAAATGTACGGTTCCCCCACAATAAACTTTTATAATTTTCGCCTAAACTATTCAGTCTATTTTTATGAAATTTGGTATGGAGATACTTTGAGTCTCGGGAAAGGGATCTTTTGGTCCCGGAAAATGTACGTTTCCCGCACAGTAAACTTTTATGATTTTCGCCTAAACTATTCAATCTATATTGATGAAATTTGGTATGGAGATACATTGAATCTCGGGAAAGGACAAGAGATACTTTTGGTCCAGGAAAATGTACGGATCCCGCACAATAAACTTTTATGATTTTCGCCTAAGCTCTTCAATCTATTTTGATGAAAGGTATGGAGATACTTTAAGTCTCGGGAAAGGAGAAGGGATACTTTTTGTCCCGGAAAATGTACGGTTCCCGCACAATAAACTTTTATGATTTTCGCCTAAACTATTCAGTCTATTTTTATGAAATTTAGTATGGAGATACTTTGAGTCTCGGGAAAGGACAAGGGATACTTTTTGTCCCGGAAAATGTACGGTTCCTGCACAATAAACTTTTATGATTTTCGCTTAAACTATTTAATCTATTTTGATGAAATTTGGCAAGAAGATACTAATTTTAATCAATTGTTTTCTTAATTATACCAATTCGAATTAAATAATCATCGTTAAGACAGGACAACGTCTGTCGGGTCAGCTAGTACACAAATAAAATAAATTCTGTGTTTGTAAGGCCGTGTTTCCATCTGCAAGACAACTGTCGCGAGAAGTGTCTGACAGTCTGTCTGACAGCAGCTTGCAAGTGTAAACCCCGTAGCACAATAGACATAACTACCAGTAGTTCGACTGCAAAGAAACGGACAGGTTTCAATATCTGTCAAATTCGTCGGGTTTCACTAGGATTATGAACTGAATGTGCCTCGCGCTGGCTGATATAATTTATTTTTAAATATTTAAAATAAAGATTTCAAAATTGGATTCTGACAATTTTAATCGCATGTGCCAAAACACAAACAACAATACGACCAAAGAGGAACACGTCCAGCGAATATGGCATAGTTTTAAATTCGTATGGAACAAGTTAACAACCCTAGCGACGATTTTGGTCAAATTACGTCTTAAAAATTTCAACATCAGTTCTAAGTCGGCATACTCTATAATTCTGTCTACTCTGCCCGTAGCAAGTGCTGTTGCGACAGCGACAATTTGTCAAGCGCTTCCTGCGAGTAGTTGCGTCAGCATGTCTAAACATGTCTGCGAGGACTCGCGACAGATCTCGCTGCGGGTCACCGCAGATATAAGCGCATCACAGACGGTGAAGATAATATAAAATATATATTATCTTAGAGCATATTTTAGAATATCGCTCACCATACAAATCCTATGAACCATCACACACGACGAAGTTAATTTATATTTTATATTTTGTATCTTAAGATACCGAGCGATATGGAAATATATATTTCGTATCTTAAGATGTTATCTTAAGATACGAAATATATATTTCGTATCTTAATATGTTATCTTAAGATGCGAAATATATACATCTTTATGAATACAGGGTGTTTTTGTGTCGGGCAGCGGGCTCATCGGTGATCGGACGCACTAGTGGATGCAGTGTTGCTAGTGCTGTATGTTAGAAAGTTACATACCTACTCTCAAGTCTCATTCGAAAAGTAACATTTTGAGGGAAAAAGTAACATTTCGGATAATTTTAAATAGAATTGACTTATAATTTATTGCTAGCTTAAAAAGCTCATGAATCGAAATGAATGTTTCTCTTGAATTTCTGAAATACTCCTGAAACTTCTTCGTTGACAGAATATATTGATAAAGGTTAAATTCGCCGCATTTTCTCTTTTTTATGTGAGGCTCTATCCAAATGTTTCTCCTTTTGGAATGTGCTACTGCAATCTGCATTTCACATTCTATATTAGAATCATCGTCTGAGGAGTTGTCTAACAAATCAAGAAGTAAGGCAGTATCAGTTATCACTCATAGTCAATCACCCTGTATATAGAACTCTAACAAGGAATACGTGTGGCACCAACGCAGACTCGTAAGGAAATGAACAGATTTTTAATATTATCGTATCTTAGCCGTGTGTGATAGCTTAAGATACTAAAATATTTTACATTTGGGCATCTTAAGATAAAATATTATATTATCTTCACCGTGTGTGATGCGCTCTACGGTCTAGTTTCGTATAGCATTTATCCGCGAGCTTCTCGCACGACATTTATTGCAGCAATCAATTGCAGGAATTGGTATGAAATGTAAACAATATTGCAAGAAACTCACGCAAGACTTCCGCGAGTTTGCTTGCACGTGGAAACACGGCCTTAGGAATGCACACTGATGATTGCAAAACTTTACTTTTCAGTTCAACACTGGTAATAAATTGTTAGTGATTGGATGTGAAAATGGTTGTGTAGTTGGTGTTCACATTGGCAAGAGGCAGGAGTTATTTAGAAGGCAACTTGAGGCAGCCTGCAATGCAATCATAGTCATGGGTGATGTAATTATTGTTGGCTGCAGTGATGGAAAGGTAAGTTCTAATGTTATTTACAACTAGATTTTATCTTCATGCTAAATTACCTCAAGTAACCAAATGTTATAAAAAATTATAGTCCGCGCGGAACTAGTTGGCCGCGCCTTAGGTATGTGAGCGGTGGGACGGAGAGGCGGGGGCGCTTGATTTTGACAGCTCTGGCTAGTTAAGACAAAATGCACAAGAGATTGCAATAGCAAGATGAGTCCGCCGATAAAAATATAATCTAAGGAAATAATATTTAAAGTGCATACGTTTTTAAAAAACGGAAAACCGATGTCAATAGTTATTAGCTTAGAATATAAAACTGATCAATTGTCTTTTATATTTTATTCTTTTCAATAATTAAATAATATTATTGTTCACGATATCGCGAGATTGGTCGTCACTGTCTAATAAATAAAATAAAAAAAGCTAATAAATAAATAAAAAAAGCAACCCGCCCCCTCACCCCCGTCCCTTCTAAGGCGCGGCCAACTAGTTCCGCGCGGACTATAGTATATTATTGTTATTTTTAGCAAAATTTAAAAAAAGCGTACGAGCAGAATTGCAGAAAACGCGCACGTCTTAACGCGTCCTTATATTTTTTTTGATAATCTCATATTTATGAATAAAGTTAACTGGTATCTAAAATGTCTGTCAATTTCAGATTGTATACTTAAGCCCAGAAGATGGTTCCGTTGTGATGGAAATACATGAATCAATGAATCCAGTTCTGAGTATGGCAGTGCTTTCAAAGGATTTATATGCTGTTGGTAGACAAGACGGCAATGTCATAATAATATCAATGCAGAAAGCCCATAGTCATGTGCGAGTACAGCTTACTGGATCAGACTGTGACGGTATAAGAGATATCGCCTTCAATGGCAAATGGGTTCTAACTGGCAGTCGAGACTCATGTGTGAGGAAGTATGACTTTAATCAGATCTGCGTACATTTTAAGCGCTAACCAGTAAATGTGAGACCAAGAAGCAAGTTTCAGTGAAATCCAAGTTTGATAGAAATAAAAGGAAGAAAAGTATGTAATGCAATTTAATAAAGGACACTCTAACATCTAAGGTACTACAAAAAATGTTTCGAATTTTTTCGACTCTGTATATTTTTATTACAGTAACATTTGTACGGCATAACCTGCAAAAATATTAGCGACTAGAATATAACCATCACTATGAAAAGCATTTTTTCTTATACTTACATACCTTTAAATTATTATTTTTGCATTTAAGTATAACAAGTCTTTTATGTAAATCTTTGCTTTGTTGTATCCAAGATTTCGAATCAAAATTAAGTTTACTTCGTAATTTATAACATTTCACACCACCGCATTCTAAAAATGAAAATGTTTGGTTAGCATGTATTTAGCATTCAACAGACTTTATATCATCTGATAGTAACCAAATTGATACCTTTTTCGAGTAATCTTTCTACATCAGCAGTGATATTTCGAATCCAATATAACCAAGTTTCTAAATTAACCACTATGTTATCTAAACTGGTCCATTCCTGATTTCTCATTTCCTCCGTTGTATTAGAACCTAGACAAACAATTCCTTAAAACTTGGCACCAGGTACCAATAAAATTAAATTTTATTGTTAAGTACCTGTTTCAAAAATTTTCTTCTCTACATTTCTAGAAGTTTCTATATCTGTCTGAGTACCTATGGATGTATAAATATTTATAATATTTCTATTTATATTGAAATAACAATATTATGTCTTTCCATAATAAACTTACGTTTATTCAATAGGTCAGGTGAATGCTGTGTTTTTTTGCTTCTTGCTACCACTTTGGTATCCTCGTTACAGACATCTTTATCTATATTAATGTTAGGTAAATTTTCTATGGTAAATAATTTTCTTTTTTCATTAGACGTCTGTACAAAAGTTATGGTTTTGTCTGGAAATAAGAGAGATGATTTAAGTCTTCTTTCTTCATTTGTGACGCTGCTGTTGTTTGTTGATAATACATTATCGGCCTTTGATTCTCTTGCTCTAATTGTAGAATATGCTTCTTCTAATATTATATTTTTTTTATTCCTATTTGACTCATCTTTTGTTACATCAACATTTTCCAGAATTTGTTTAGTGTTTACATCATCTTTATTGTTTAAAATGCTTGGGATGCTTACATTTTTCTCTGTTACGACTTCGTTATAGCCACTCAATAGATGGTTTAGTATTTCAACGCTGTCTCTTACTGATTGAGGAAGTATTTCTTCTTCCCTTTCTAGTAATTCTCCCAATGACAAAACTGACTTACTAACTTTTAGTAGTGATTTTGTGTTATGAAATGAGGTACTTTCTGGCCAAGATTCATCGGCTTCACCTAAAATTACATAACTCAAAGTTTAATTTAGATCGTTATTTAATTTATTTTGCAGCTGCTTTATAAAATTATGGAAGGAACATACTTAGGAGAAAAGGAGTTGGATTTGATACATAAATTGTTTTTGGAGTCTTATCGTTATGAATGGTAACACTTCTGGTAAAACTTTCAGAATTTAAATGGCTGAAAATAGAAAGAATGCATTACATTAGGCAGTGACTAAAGGCTTTATATTTCTACAGAACTGTTAAGTTTTTTATTACCTTGCCATTGTTTTAGTTAGTTCCATGCTATTATCTGCAACATTAATTTTCAATAAACCAAGCGATGTCTTTGAAAAAAAAAAAAATACTTCAAAGATTCGTTTAAACATTACCGATATCATTATTGTTAAATTTTACTTTCTTATTTCCATCATCTAGGGTTCCCAAAGACATATTATCTTCCTCACTGCGGTTGACAGTATTATCTAAATTCATTTGAGATTTAGATACTAAGTCAAGTGTACTCCGAATCACTAACGAATCTTTAGTACGTTTAAACTTTTCAAATGCAAATTCTACATCACTATCATCACTGTTATTTGGACTATCACCATTTGATTTGTCCTCATGTTTATGTTGTAAATCATTAATTTTATCTACATACTGCGCATATGCTTCTTCTATTATCTGACTTAAAATAACATTGATGTAGTCTTTTAGGTCTTCTAAATCAATGGCCTTGAGGTCCGTGCTTTTGTCATTATCAACTTTTTTATCGTTAACATCGTTCACATTGATCATAACATCCATTGCATTGAAAATTGTGTCCTTAATCCACTCTTGTTCTTCAGATCTATCATCTCCTTTTGAAGCATCATCACCGTCAATGTACTGTTCTGGGAACTTTGAGCTTGTGTCGTTTAATGAACCTTCAAATTTTTCATCGATAAGTTGTTGGAGAATATCGTTGTGGTAAACAGATTCGTTGTCATATTTTTCTCCATGATCACCACCATAGTTTCCTTCATAATTGCTCTCAAATGTAACCTGGAATAATTTTTGTAAATATTTTACTACTAATTATTAGTTTCATCGTGATATTAGCTTGTACAATTTTTTCCAATACTATTTTAGATAACTTACCGAAGCTTTATAAAACACTTCGTCCAGTAGATCCAAAACTGGCCCTTCCTCTTCTTCAATATCTAAAACAATTATTTTGGTTGTTATATTTTTTTAAATGGGATATTTCATATGAATGTCCAACTTCATGTCTTAACTACTTACTAATATAAAATATGGCATTAAATACCTTTTAAATCTTCTAGGAAAAGTTTATGTGAGGATTCCTCTAGTATCCCGTTGATCCACACTGTAATCTAAAGCGCAATACACACTGAGCCCACCGGGCTGCCGACATATTATGTCGGCAACTTTTTGTCGGCGGTCTAGTTGGCGGTTTCACATAATACAAGGGAAAATTTGGTCGGCGGCATGTCGGCGGCTTGAGATGAGAAATTTATTTGGCAGTCAGTGATTGGTCAGTGATTGCCGCGTGTCTATAGGATTGTGTCGCCGGGCAACTGAGCGCAGGCGTACCCAAGCCGCCAACATGTCGGCGGGTAACACGCGCGGGCGCATGTTGCCGACATCATTCTTTTCAAACAGGCCGCCGGGTTGTGTCGCCGGGCTTTGTCGGCGGCCCAGCGGGCTCAGTGTGTATTGCGTTTAAGAAGGAAATTAGATTATTAGAACAGTATTCATATCATTTGTCCGAATATTTATCATTCAAAGTGGACTTATTACTTTTAAAGTAGGTATGTGCTACTATGCTTACTTTTTTTACAACATCATTCTGGATTTCGTTTATTTGTTCTGAAATGCTTTTATGTTCTGAATTGTGCAGTATGCTTGATATATCCTCATTGACAATATGAGCTATTTTGACTAAGCTAAAAATTATACAATTACAATAGTAATTAATAGAATAATAATATGGTGTTGGCAAAATATTTAAAAGTGACTTACTCGGGACTCAATTCAATCTGCATTGCTTTGTCAAGGATTTCTATAATTTTATATCCGAAGACGCCACATAATAGTTTCAGCTGTTCTCTCCTTTCGTTGTTTTCATGGACAATTTTAACTTTATTTTTTCTAAAAATATGTAATCAAAATTAAGTACTACAATCATGAATGTAGAAAAAAAGGCGGACGGAGTCTTGTTATATACAAAACTGTGTCTTCACTTTTCTTCAGAGTCGGCCACGCACACATTCTGACGCCTGTCAAATGGTATGGACTGGCGCAAGAATGTGTGCGTGCGGACCGTGTACATGCAGTCAGCTGGCCGACTCTGAACGACACAGTTTTGTGTATGGTGTATGGACTCCGTCAGCCTTTTTTTATACGTCCATGACTACAATCTACATATTTATGTTCTAGGATTTAAAGATACTTATAATTTTACACATACTTATCACAGAATCTAATATATAAGTACTAATATTATAAAGCGGAAGAGTTTGTTTGTTTGAACGCGCTAATCTCAGAAACTACTGGTCCGATTTGAAAAATTCTTTCAGTGTTAGATAGCCCATTTATCAAGGAAGGCTAGGCTATATTTTATCACGCTAAGACTAATAGGAGCGAAGAAATAGAGGAAAATGTGGGAAAAACGGGGGAAATTATTTGAAAGGGCTTATTTGAACGCGCTTATCTTAGGAACTACTGGTCCGATTTGAAAAATTCTTACAGTGTTAGATAGCCTATTTATCGAGGAAGGCTATAGGTTATATTTTATCACGCTAAGACTAATAGGAGCGAAGAAATAGAGGAAAATGTGGAAAAACGGAGGGAAATTATTTGAAAGGGCTTATCTCACGAACTACTGGAGCATTTTTTCTGTTATTTGGCACAGATAAGAAGTAGACCACGTGAAGGATCAAAGGCTATTTTTTGTTTGTGAAATATCTAATTTACGCGGGCGAAGCCGCGCGGAACGTCTAGTAAACTGTAAAACTAATAAAAATTTGGCTAAAAAATACCTGCGCTTAGTTTTAGGTCTTTTAAAAAAGTTTACTGCATCTCCCACTGGTGTCTTTGGATTTTCGTCGTTAATGATTTTTCTTAATCTATCGATCTGATGACAAAAATATACGTTAGTACTATAAATAAAATAAAAATGTTTTATTTCTGAATATATATTTTACTCAAATACTTTCAGAACGTCGTTGCTACTGGTGCCTACTACCTAGCGGTTTGGGAACTAACCCGGCGAGACGCAACAAGAACCTGCGTAAGAAACTAGCACTAGTTTAGTAAGCACATTTTTCTCAAAACAGTATTGTCGCTGCGTACGCAAATTACAGTACTTAGTATTTACTTGTTTCTTATTGTTTGCTATCGCGCCTCTATTCTGAATTCTTAAATTCTGTATGGACGCGTTTGCTATTTGTTGCAGTTGAATCGCAGCGTCTTCGTTGCGCACGTTGCCTAGGTATATAATATATAGCCCGTCAAGAAAGTCAAGAAATTAAAAAGTGGCAAAATCGTAGTGTCATCCCTTTTTCTTAGATTGATTTGAAAGGGTGGCACTACGATGTTGTCACTTTTTAATTTCTTCACTTTCTTGACAGACTATAGATAAGCTGGTAAGTGGTAACGTACCATATGAATCGGAAGATTTTTGTTTCTAGTTTTCCATGTTTCCAAACAATGGCGCTTCGATGGGTAAGCTAATTCGATAACTCGTAACGGACAAGTTTGCTTGTGACTCCGGCGCACTATCCTTGGTTTTCTGATTGGAGTTTTCTTTTCACTGGAACTAGCCACTGGACATCAGCTATCATAGCAGGGTAGGTTATTTATTCCTAGATGACACCCGCAAGTCTTTTGCGCCAAAATCTGTTTATCCCGCGGAAACGGGACTCAAAGTATCTCCATACCAAACAGAAAAATCGGTTCAGCGGTTTGGACGTTAATAGGTAACGGACAGAAAGTCACACTTTCGACTATTTTATAATATTAGTATGAATATTCACGACACGAAGAACAAGAGAAATAACATTATAATATTTAACTCAGGGTTAACTTTTCCTGACTGGTGCAAATGTTAATAAGTAGGTACCTTTTGGCATAATTTGTTGCTTGATGCTTGTTCTTGTGAGGCATTATATCGATAACATGGTATTCCTTGGTCTCTGGACATGATCTTGATTTTATTTTACGTAATTTCTCCCCAAGTAGTATGTGTTTACTTATGTTATTCTCGTACGGTCCTGGGATAAAATATTCATCGGTAAGCCTAAGCACTCCTGAAAGTATTGTTATAGAAAATGTTAATAGATAGCGTTGATATACATTCCTAAACACGGAGCTGATCCGTGTTCCCAAAGTTTGAAATTATTACAGCTAGTGTAGCTATTAAACTTAGTATTTCCATTTTAGAAACACTTTTACCAATAATTAGTGATACGGGTGAGGTGAAGCAGTAGACCATACAGAATGCCTACTGGTGGGTTATGGGTATGTATGTATGAAGTTAGGGATAGAAATAATATAATATTTTGAATCAATATATTCCATAGGAAAGAGTGGAATATTAGAAAATAATATTATTATGACCCACCTGAATGATCACAGTTATTAGAAAACAGCATTTTCACAATATTCAGATTAATAACAACGTGTTAAAGGAGCCTGATAAAACCACAAAAATTTGAGTTCCAAAAAGATAAAGTATGTAATGAATATTGAATCGGTATGGCTATGCTGCTTCGTCGTGTTACGAATTACGTGTATCATTGTACATAATAGACTTGTACAATAATGTACTGTGTCGCCGAAACGATGAAGTACTCAAACCATTCGCGGTTTGTCATAATTATTATTTAATTAATAGTGCAAAGTACACTAATTTCTATAAAATATAATATTTTATGCACTGTGTCGTCGTCGGTAACTGTTAACGGCAAAATATGAAAATAATAGGTAATTATATCATGTAAGTAAGGACTTAGGTGCCCCGTGTGCGAGTCAGGTATTGAGCAGAATGCATGGGATGAGTGATGACCCAGCCTTGATCTTGAATTAATACGATTACGAATCCTGACTTCTGAGTCTAATATATTATCTCTGTTTCTAATTATAATAATATGCTTTTTGTACTCTTATTTTCTTAACGTATAATATACTTAAAGAAAAAATAATGCAGACAATATTAATTGAATATAATGGTATTTCTACTGAAGCTCTGTGTATAGGGTACGGGCACCAGTAGTCAGCCTTTTAGTGGAAAGCGCAAGTTTAAATATGGATAGAAAATTGTTTAAAATAGTAAACAAAAACCTTTTGTACTCATTCACTTAATCATTTATTAAATTTTGTTATGAAATTAACATATAAGATATTTTTTCTTAATAAGTATTGAAAATAAAGTATTTTTCAAAATAAGGCACATTTCCCCAGTACTCAGCCGTCACAACCCAGTTCTCGACCAAATACAGAGGCGGCGCAAGGCGTGGGCGATGTGGGCGACCGCCCACGGCCTCGCGGTCCAAGGGGCCTCGCGCCTCTTGGACCCCGAGGATTTTTTCTTTTGGGAATTTACGTGTTTTGAAAATGAAATTTTATTTATAAAAAAATGATTGTCTAAAAGTAATCCATTTGGGCCTAGGGGGCCTCGCAAAATGTATCTCGCCCACACAAAATTTTGGTCTTGCCCCGCCACTGGCCAAATAGCTACCAGTAGTCAGCCTCTCCCTAGATGGGCCTCGAAAGAGACCTATATGGAACTGAAACAAATAAACAATTAACTAACTTAATTAAAAAACTAAGAAATTACTTGGTAGGTAGGTGCTTCATAAATAATAGGCCAGTCATTAAAGCCAAAACCCGAAAGAAATTAGTAACTTGATAAAATTTTAGGGGGTTGTAAAGAAGGTAAAATAACTTACCGTGTGATTTTGCAGCGTTCTGGGGTGTACGGAAAGGATTGAAAAGGGGTGAAAAAGGTTTTTTGTTAATAACATTGCGTAAAAAATTAGTAACACGCTGCAAATTTGGAATTAGGTTGTTCTTACCGTTTTGTAACGTGTATTAAATTTGCAGCTTTTTGCAATACACGGAACATTGTTTATTATTAAAAAACAATAAAATTTGTTAATAACAGGGGTAAAAAAATTAGTAACACGCTGCAAATTTGGAATTAGGTTGTTCTTACCGTTTTCTAACGTGTATTAAATTTGCAGCGTTTTGCAACATACGGAACATTGTTTATTATTAAAAAACAATGAAATTTGTTATTAACAAGGGTAAAAATGTAGTGACACGCTGCAAATTTATAATTAAGTTGTTTTTACCGTTTTCTAACGTATATCAAATTTACAGCAATTTAGTAATAAACAATGTTCCGTATGTCGCAAAACGCTGCAAAATTAATACACTTTACAAAACGGTAAGAACAACACAACCTCATTCCAAATTTGCAGCGTGTTACTAATTTTTTACGCAATGTTATTAACAAAAAACCTTTTTCACCCCTTTTCAACCCTTTCCGTACACCCCAGAACGCTGCAAAATCACACGGTAAGTTATTTTACCTTCTTTAACAACCCCCTAAAATTTTATCAAGTTACTAATTTCTTTCGGGTTTTGGCTTTAAGGCGGGATTATAGGCAACTGACATTTTAGAATTTGCGGAAAACAAGCTCAATAGATGGCGCTCGATAGGTACATATTTAGTTTTCAAGCCATCGTTGATTTCAATAATTTTCAGAAATAATGTGATCACGTGGTAAACTCGACATACAGACTAATGATTAACAGAGAGGCCATGTTCACAACTTAATAAACGAAATCTTGAATGAATTTTGTATTATAATAAAATTATGTATTATTTTAATATGTTTGTTCTCTACTCACGAACATGAAAAAAAGTATTTCCTCAATAATACATGATATAATTGATTATACAATGTATAACAAAATAAAGTATTACTCATATGCATTGCATATACTTAAGCATGGAAAAATATAGCTATCTTAGGTACAATAATTCATCATCGTCAGCTCGCTCACTGCTGAGGTTATTTTATGACTTTATAATATGGTTCAAATATTTTTTGTGCTTGGGTTTATTGCAATACCTTTAATAAATAGGATGTAGACCCATGACGATTACTTGTACCTGACGCTGCAGCATCCTCTGGAATCTATATTATAACACTCTCCACAAGTTCAATTATTATTTTTAACAAAAAATTAAAACCGACTTCCAAGGTGATAACAATAGTTATATGAACTAAAAAGTATTAAATAACTCTTACTCTTTAGTAGTGCCTTTTTCAGAATTCGTCTAAATCTCAACTATTTCTGTACATACCTGCTACAGTCTTCATTATTTTGAAGTCGGTTTTCATTTCATGCTTAAACTAGTGAACCATTTTTTATAAAATTTGGTGAAGAAAGGACAAAGGATACTTTTTATCCTGAAAAAATTAACGGTTCCCACGCCATGAACGATTTTTTGAAGAATTTGCATCGAGATAGTGGCTATCAATTTGTTCTAGTAGCTGTTTGACACGAAAGTCTCTGCGACTACATAGCGTCAAACATTTAATAAAGAATTTGAAAGATAAAATATATGGGGTTTATGTCAAAATCTTCATTTATGATACATTGAAGTTATAAATATCATCTCTGTGTACGGCAGTTACAATATTATTTTTTTCATGTTTATTTTTGCTATGGGTCCCAACAAAATTAGAATGAAAAATAGTAGTTAACAAGACTTATATTATGCCAACTTTCCAATAAACCAGTACATTACACCAGAATGTCGTGAGTAAAAAATTAATAATTGCATAAAATGTAAAATTTCTGTGCTCTCTACTTTTAAGTGTCGTCGTGATTTTTATTCACAAAATATCATGTTTTTGATAAAATCAAATAAGGTTTAAAGGTTTTTCATTTCGATTAATATTATTTTTTGTGTAAAGAATGGAATTCACATGTTCGATAAAATTGTAGTTTAACATAATATCGTATCAAAATCATGGTGTATCTATGAATTTGGATCTATCCGCTTGATAATATTATTTTTACGATTTTACTCCAGTGCTAATAGTCAGGGAGGGAGGGATATTTTTTTTTACTACTAACAAGCTAATTCTTGTGAGTAGCTTCATTTTGATAAGACAAACAACTTTTTTATCTGCGAAAAATCTTCCGTTTTAGGGTACCGTAGTCAACCAAGTTTTGTTGATTTCAGAACCCTAAAACGGAACCCTAACCAGCTGATTTTTTGTATATTGGTAGTTTAGTAGTTATATAATTTAAGAGTAAGATTGTTCTATAAATTGAACAATCCATAATTTAGGACCATCAAATCAAATTATGAAATCCTTTCTATCTCTGTTAGCTACCACTTTCAAGATTTTTTCGCAGATAAAAAAGTTGTTTGTCTTATCAAAATAAAGCTACTCACAAAAAATCGGTTGTCTGTAAAGTCGGTTTACTGACGATAGTTGAACGTGACAACGTCATAGCCTTTAACCCCCCAGTTCCGGGAAAAATCTATGCAAAAAAGTTGGCAGGTCAATGTGCAAAAAAAAATGGCGCCCGGCCTACCCTCTTTGTAAAATTAATGTAATATTACAAGAGGGTAGGCCGGGCCTTTGTAAAATTAATATAATACAATCCATATTTTATGTTTGTGTGAACTACATTATAATATATGTTAAATTTTCTATCTATCAAGCCATCATAATATAGTATTTAGTCCGATGTGATATTAGTTTCAAAAAAATATAAACTTCCGAAACTATAATTATTGACTTGTTCAGAAGAAATAAACGAATACTTTATTCTTCATATATTAAGTCATACCTTGACACGTAAGAAATAGAGCACAATATTGAATAGCCGAAATAATACTAATATCTCACAGATTGTTTATTTATTTTTCATTCAGAGTGTGGCCAATGTATCAAAGGTCATAACTAACCAAACTTCTTCATACAAAAGTATTCTCTAAGTCATCGAAATACGTAATATAATCGAAACAAAGAGCGCGGCCCAGGTGGGCCTTACGGTTGTTGAGAGACTTGAAAGTGTAAATGGAACGCCTCAGAGCTGTCAGCGAGGTAACGCCGCATGAACTGTCATGTTTTTCGAGCGCGCAGCCCATATCGAATTATAAGACGTTATCACGTCAAAAATTAGCTTGTTAGTAATAAAAAAAAATGTTCTAGGGCTCCTTGACTATAAGATGTTATATCTTTCTATTGCTATGGATTGGACATGTTCGATAAAATTGTTGTTTAACATAATAATATCATTATCATTTTACAATGTTTTAACACATCCCTCAAAGTGTGTCTCTGTGTTGAGGCACTCTGTTCATGCTCTGTTCATTATTATCCGACTTAGCTGTGATATTTGCACTTATGACTTTCAAACCTACCAAAAACGTATAAATGATCGTTTGGCGAATGTAAATTATCAAATATATATCAATAAGATACCTAATAAGGTAGTCTCTCACCAAATATTAGGTTACAAAACAATATTGTAATATTTGTAAACCAAACATATTACCTATGTTCTGAAATAAAACCCAGTTTACTTACCAGTGATCAAGACGTCATCTTACGACGCCGCACTGTATTGTACTGATATTCCACTAGTAAGACAAGTGTAACGTATTATAATCACATCACAATAAACACGTTTAAGTACGACAATGCACTGGCAAATATTTCGAAACGAATCAATAGTATGGGATCACGGCGATTCTAGGCCTAAGGAGCTCTGGCCAGTATACTGGGATATATTTGTGAACATACTCTAGTTTTTCTGTAATAGACAATCAGTCACTGAAAGACAGATTTCACTGATGTCATTCAATTATTATCCATCAAAACGCCTGTGGAATTGTTGTGGCAAATATTGAAAGCAGGCGTTGCATTCGAAAATCAATAAATCGTTCGAATTTGTGATCAAAACGATTTATCTTTATTATTGTTATTATATATCAAAAACGAAGCTGACCCTAACCTTCGAAATCATGATTTAAACATTTTTGTATAAAAATATTTTTTCCTGCGTTTATTTTCGCTGAATTCTAGTCGAAATAAAATTTTGAAAGGAGTATTCTTTATTACTCTTTTTTTAGTGGTAAATGGATTTAAATCAAAATTCTAAGCTGACTGGGGCCTTGGTAAGGAATGTAACAAACCTACAAAAAATGTTTAAATGCTTATAATTACTTCTGGTCAAAGTTCTAGTGAAAATAAAAACATGAAATTTCACTAGTCCTCGTTATATGCGGCCTTAATGACTGGCCTATAAATGAAAAAATTAAGCAGCGTAAGTTACTGATGGCTGAACACTGGGTATACCTAACGTGACCATTTAATTTTTTTGTCAGAGCGGGACAAATACAGAATTCTCTCCCCCCCCCCCCTTTTCAATAATTTATGAATACTTTCAATAATTTATGAATAATATGTATTTCAAAGTGCCTATCTTACACTAATTATTATTAACTTTACTATAATATCCATACTAATTAATATTATAAATGCGAAAGTGTGTCTGTCTGTCTGTCTGTTACCTCTTCACGCCCGAACCGCTGAACCGATTTTGCTGAAATTTTGTATGGAGATACTTTGAGTCCCGGGAAAGGACATAGGATACTTTTTGTCCCGGAAAAGTATACCTACGGTTCCCAACGGGAAAAATTATTTGAAAGGGCTTTTCTCACGAACTACTGGAGCAATTTCTTTGACTTGTTATTAATACTTATTTGGCACAATATGGCAGAATAATCACGTTAGTTGTACGTATGCGTTACTTCCAGGCATTACATACATAGGCATTTCAAACATAAAAATACTTTTAAATTATTGTCGTTTGGTCTGTTTGCAAAAGCGGGACAATTTAGGCCTCGCGGGGGACAGCGGGACAGACTGCCTGAAAGCGGGACTGTCCCGCCCAAAGCGGGACGTATGGTCACGTTAGGCATACCTCACCAGTACTCAGCCGTGGTTCGACCGTATCTAGTTAGGCGGCCGACTACTGGTTTATATGGAATTATGTGTGACCAGTACTCAGCCGGGGGTGGCCGAACACTAGATAATGTACAAGAAACGCATACCCAGTAGTCAGCCACCTCATTATTTAAATAACTACAAAGAAACTGTTCTATAACTCATTTGATTTAGACGTAAAAAATGTAATAACAATATGTTTTAATGAAACATGACACAAAAGTTACTAAGAAATCACAATAACTCACCTTTTTGTCGGGCACTTCCCACTATGAAAATTTTGGCGCGCACGCCGCATCTTGGCTCGACTAGTGACAACGTCGAATTGGAATCAGATTACCATTTCTTGCAGCCACTTAGCGTCATTGTGACGTTCTGAACTGATCAATAAGAAGGCCAAGCTTTTTTTAAAAGTAACTTGATTGGTTAATTTGCAATAGAACGCTATTTCTATAGGTTTTTAGCTGAAAAAGGCTGACTACTGGTGTGGGGCTGATTACTGGCGGCTTTACCCTAATATTATAAATATTACTGTTAAAAAGTATATCTGTCAGACAATATGTCACTGTCAAATGTAGTGGCTAGTGATGTTAAAATAAGTACTATCGATATATTAGACATTAGTATCCTATATTTCTATAATATCAAATATGATATTAATTTAATTACAAAATGCGTAATTTATTAATAATAATTTCATAACATTAATAATGTATTAATGATATATAATAACATATAATATATTATGATAGCGAGTTAATATTATCTTTAAACTACATCGTATAGTTTTAAGTACAGACGTTCGTGGTATTGAAGTTATCTCTTCATTGGACCATAAAATTTTAATAAATGTGATAATGAACCACAATATTGGATCTTATATAAACAAAATCAAAATTCTTGTAAAGAGAAATTGAAAAGACATCGATATATCGATATACAAATTTATCGAATTGCTATATTGGATGCGCGCATCACTCAACACTTTTAACTTAAAAAAAATATTCGTCAAATTGTATTGGAAGTGAGCACACGCTCATTTCATTGCTCTCAAAAACAAAATTTTCGTAATTGTGTAATTGTAATAAGTCACAGAAAAGTTCAAAGGAAGAAACCACACAAATAGCAAATAATACAAGTGGTGTCAGGTGTCTATAATTTTTGTGACCTTAAAAAATCTAACACAGTATTTTGTTGACGACTAAAAACACTGATCGAAAACAAAGAACAATAAGCAAAATGTGGTCGCATTTGGAACGTGGTAGTTCTCCAGTGGATTGGTGTGAATCCAACTATTCAATTTCTCCAATGATTGCAGAATTCGTTAACACAGTAAGTATTTTTTGTGAGACAGTCAAAAACCGTACCTAAGTGCGCTCTAATAAAAGTAATCGTTTTTTTTTCAGATAAGCAATGTTCTATTTTTCTTGTTTCCCCCAGTTTTGATACATCTGTTCCAAGGCTACGCTCGGTCATTTAATCCTGCAATAAATATTCTTTGGGTATTGCTGATGGTGGTTGGCCTTAGTTCGGCTTATTTTCACGCAACACTCAGTTTAGTTGGTAAGTTCATTTAATTCATGAAGCCCCAAGCGGCCACATCCGGCCGTGATAACAATGAAAAAGCTATTGTGTCTCGTTTTGCCACGATCGATGGGTTAACTATTATTTACCTTAAAAATAATTATAGTAAGATATCTTAAAACCAAACATCCAATACTTAAAGAACATAATAAATAAACATGATTCATTAAAATTATTGAATAAATACCTAATTATTGTAATAATTAATTTTCGAACCAAACAGGATGATGATCTGCATTCATTCATCAAAATTTGTTCTCCTTAAATTAATAATTATGTTGCATAATATATATGCATTGTATACTTCCTTATATATTTTATTTCCTTAAAAATCTCATTAAACTATTTCCTGTGACACAACTATTATAGTAACATGTTTTATAATTTCATAGGGCAACTTCTCGATGAGTTAGCAATACTGTGGGTCTTCATGGCTGCTTTTGCAATGTTCCTTCCTAAGAGATATTTCCCAAAGTTTTTCGGAGGAAACAGGTAAATTTTTTGTAGGATACTAAACATTAACAATACTGATAGTGATGTAATTCACCCTTCATTTCATATTCACTCCATTTCAATAAAACTTTGATCATTCATAATATGATATTTCAAGCAGCACTTCAGTTTCATGTTTGGAGATTGGTCTAGGTTCTATATTCTTATAGTGTGTTATTGTTAATTTTCAAATCCTTCACTCTCCTAAGTCCTAACCCTCATTAAAGAAATAATTAGTGATAACTAAATTAGAGTCTATTCATATAAACAAGCAAGTGAATGTTTTTCTTAGATCAGTTATAAACGAATCTAAGAAAATACTAAATGACATTTTTAATTACTTCTTTATTAGGTTTATCAGTCACACAATCTGTGTACATAATAATTAATAAGCAATAACATAGATTGTGTGATATTAGTTGACTTTTAAATTATTTTTTCACTGTCTTAACACAAGTAGAGACTAGGTAGGTACTTAGAACTTTACAGTTTACTACTTGTTATTCAGCCTTCATCAGTGATAATTATCTTTAGCTCACATTATCATGTTACACTCGTTAATATTTCATGTTAATTTTCAATTAACAACATGTGTTTACTATTTAGGTACTATTTTTATCTTGTTGTTTCCTGCCACTGCGGTCATAATAATGATATTTTAAGTGTCTGTTGTGTGTTGCTTTGTTGCGATGTCTTTCTGTCACAACTTATCCCCAGTCACCAGTGGCATAATAATAGGGTGGCAGGACCGGAAAAATGCCATCGGTCCTTGACCTAAGAGGGCCCCGACCTAGAGGACCACAAGCTCGAAAATAATCTAAAACATACTTTGTAGGCACCTCGTGGCCACAACGTGACGATTTTTACAGATATGAGAGGTAAACGAGCAAATACTTCACGTGATGAAAAGTTATTACTTATAAGTTATAACCATTCATGGAGATTTGCAATATCATTAAAAAAACGTAACCCTTTCTGGAAATTTCATAAAAGTTGCAAGTTACAAGTCGCAAGTCGCAGTGTCTGCCGAAATGAGTATTTACTTACGCCCTTTTTTCACCCGACATCCAAAAAGGTTATATTTTAAGCTTTTAGGGCGGCTTGCATAACGATACTTAAATTTATTTAGACACCGACGACGTTATTGAAGTCTACTGAATAGTTTTAAGTTTTTTAGGGTTCCGTACCCAAAGGGTGAAAACGGGACGATATTCATGAGACTTCGATGTCTGTCTGTCCGTCTGTCTGTCTCCAGACTGTATCTCAAGAACCGCTATAGCAGGCTATAGCTAGAGTTCTGAAATTTTCACAGATTGTGTACATCTGCTGCCGCTATAACAACAAATACTAAAAACAAAATAAAATGAATATTTAAAGGGGGCTCCCATACAACAAACGTGATTTTTTTGGCCTTTTTTGCTCGATATCAATAATGGCAACAGGTAGGCACTATTAGGCACAGGCTGATATTTTCACAAACGCCTTTATTATATGTCTACTTCAATGTTTAAGAATAATATTAAAATAAAAAAAATTAAGGGGTATGTTTTTTGTATGCAAAAACACAATTTTTGGTCTATATTCGCTCTTTATCAGTACGGAACCCTTCGTGCGCGAGTGCGACTCGCACTTGGCCGATTTTTTATAGTTTTTTGCATTTGGTTTCAATTTGCTTCTTTTTCAATGTACGTTCCTACTTAATTAAAAACCGTAAGTAGTCGTTACCAATTTACCAAAACACACTTTTTGTGTAAAAACGTGAAACCTGCCAAATTCTTGCAGTAGGTAGAGTGTGCCAAATATTTGAGATATGCGGATAGCTTTAGGTACAAGGGCGTTAAAATTCAAACAAAATTTTCATTAACTAATGCGCCAATAAAAAATACTGTTAGCTTCAATAAAGCTTGTCGGTCTTAACTCTTAGGTTGCGTTGCACCAGAGGCGTGGTTAAAGTTAAAGTTAAATATGGCGTCCAAACACATACGACATCTGTCAAATTTTTCCGGTTAAAGTTAAAGTTAGTTGGCGCAATCCACTCATAATCTTGTAGATATAGGTGACAGGTCCTAATCTTCTACAAATGTCTAGTAGTAAAAGCTTGTGATTACTAAGGCCTAAGCATACTAATTGCTAGATTTCAAGGTCTTACATTTGGCAGTCTAGTCAAGTAATAAATAAAATTAGAACCTTGCAGACAGTGGCGTAGCTAGGTAACCAAGGGCCCTGGGGCAAATTAAAAAATGGGGCCCCACTGCTATGTAAACTGATTAGGTTTCATTTCATAAAAATATGAGAATACAAATACTTTTAAAATTTAGATATTACTGTGTCTACTACATTATTGAAAATCTCAATTTTAAATATTTTTCTCGATTTGGAAATTGATGATCACCAGCTAATTCATCAAAATATTTTTTTAACTTTGCTTTTTCTCTTGAAAATATGGTAAAATACCATATTTTCTTGTAGTTTCACTGACTTTGCATTTGAATAATTTGAAATCATTTCTATTTTGCAACTTTGCTTTGGTCTCTGCTAAAACTTTACTTGCCTCGCCCACATTGATGTAACATTTTTGATTTTTGTAAAAGTTTTCGATGCATAATAATTGATGTCGTTCAATACACTGTGCATGAATTCGCAAAGCAACACGACCTCGAAATTTAGTTTTTATGTTTTAATACTCTCGGCTTCACTACACTCATCTTTATTTGGACTCTTAAGAACTATTTCTGACAATGCTTTGATAATATCAAAATAACGAAGTTTTATTGCAGCTATATCGTTTTAACCCTATGTCAATATCTGCAATAAAACTTCGTTAAAATTCAGTTCGAAATTCCAAAAGTTCAGTTCGATCGAGATTTTTGGTAAGGATTTGAGTGCCCCCTGAGCTTGAGGGCCCCGGGGCACTGCCCCGCCTAGCCCCTTAGTAGCTACGCCGCTGCTTGCAGACCTCTTGCTCGTCATTTTAGTAGAGAAAAATAAAAAAGCGCGGTTATCTAAAGGCGGTAGAGAACCTAAATATGACCCTCAAAACCCTTACATTTCATTGTTTACTCGCAGCCGCTGCCGACAAACCAATTGGCATGATGACTATTTTTTTTTCTTATTAGTAATTGAAAGACCTTTAAAAAATAGAAACATCGGTGAAAGAATTACTCTGATAGCTTAAAAATTCACCAAGATATGACAATTCAAACATCTCATAAAATGGACCTGCCCGAAACGCTCCATACAAAATGCAACTCGATTATGACGTCACCTTAGAGCTGTTTGTAGGCATCGCGGGAGATTTTTGTTCGGTAGCTATATTAATTATTGCGTTTATGAAAGGGGTTTCATAACAAAAGTTGCTTTAAATTACATAAGTTATCGAACGGTATACAAATATTAAGAAATTTAATTGAAAACAAATTCGACTTGAATATCCAACTTTGAAGGCGCATAACAAAAAAAATACAAAAGCTATCAAGCTGTGGATACACTTATTTTTTACCGTTATTTCTTTATTATATTAACAAAATTTGCTAATCTTTGACCTTGTCATCATCCCAATTACATAATATTATGTACCATCGAGGAAATTTATTCCTAGGCAGTTGACGGACCTACGTCATGTGGTCGGCTTATGTCAATTCAATGTTAGCTGTGAATTGTGATCGGTCGGCTGGGTTTGACGTAACGTGACCAAATTACTTAGGTCCGCCATCTGCCTAGGTATCAACTTCTCTGATAGTACAAGATAGTCTCGTTTAAAGTATAATATAATTTATTTCAGGCGAGTCCTGGCGATGTACTCCACTTTCGCTTCCATCGTGTGTACGGGACTGCTGGTGATGCATCCGAAAGCGAACGCCTTCGCCCTCATGACTCTAGCGGTGCCCGCTATGTGCTTCCTGTTCAAGGAGTTGAATAGGTATTATATCTGTTTTAATAAGGCTATTTTAAGGGCCTACTGTCAAAACGCTAGCCCGCCTACACACACCGCTATGCTCCAATCGTGATACAATGATTCCATGAATCGTACTCCCGGGTAATGTGCTTTAGGCTGCAGCTAATAGTGAACAATATCGCGTAACAACGGTTCCCGCATTATAGCACGAAAGTAAAGGTCGTAAATCCCAAAACTGTTTTTTGATGATTACTTAAAAACTAAATACGATACTAATATTTCCTTTAGCTATTTGTTTATAAGTGTGTGGTTGTAGTAGTGCAAGTTATTTAATGATAGTAACTCAATAAGTGTAACAGATATTTGTTAAAAAGCCCAAAAATATTCATAATTTCGAAAAATAAAACTATCGAGTCAAAATAAGTGAATCGTGTTTTCCGTTAGCAATATCAGATAAATATACAATGATTAAATAAATCTCAATTTCATTTAAGTCAATCGTCTTCCGGGATCGCAATACTTATTAGAAAACACAGCAAAATTTGACAGCCCGCTCTTAAGTTAAGATCCACACTTTATTTCCCCGACTGCACAATGTGCAAATAAAACCCACTGCGAAACATTAATTTCCTCGACAATGAGCAAAATGTTAATAAAATTCACTGTCAAACATTAATTACCTCGACTCTACAACCATCTCTACTACCTAGTTTTTACTTAGCATGGGATTAGACGACGTGATGTATGCGACGGGCTACCTAGCTTTTGTACTATTGTATTTTAATGTATGCTTAATTAAATAATTTAAATTTGAATGTGTAAAAATGTGGCCCGCGGGACTGAGGGTCAGTTAACATCCGAACATGAAGCAAGAGTCTTTTGGATAGGGTTACAAAATAGAAAATTAGTGACTTGTGAATACATAGTTTTATAGCTACTTCTGTCGCTAGTTGTGATCATCGAATTTCAGATATTTTAGTCAGACTCTGCGTGCGAGCTCTGAGGATTTGTCAAAAATGTTGCGGAGTGGTTTACATAGCTGTGAGATTTATTTATACTTACAGTTCAATCTGCCTCAACCGATTGATTGGATCTCGAGTATATTCACTTTTTAGTTTGACATTGTCCCAGAATTACCCATGAACATTGTATAATAAAACTGATATGTGATAAGATTAGAGATACCATCAATAAAGTCCGATTGATATAGCATCATGGTGTAGTTTTAGACGATTGAAACGATGTTTGTTCAACATTAGTTTTTTACTAGTTATTTATTTATTACGGTACAGTATCAGACCACAGAATAACAACATACAGTAAAATAACATATAGTTATAGTTGGCTTATGATGCTATAGTACAGCACACTTGGCTAAAGAATAATTATTATAGCCGTGCCAGCGCACAGCCATGCGGCCCTTCTCTTCTCTTACTTTACTTTCGATTCTCAATTTAAAGGGCGATGTCTGACAGACAGGGCCCCCGTAAGGGCTACTGGCGCATGTGTGCAAAATAAGGATTTTGGCGCCCTTTTAGGCGCCCCAGAGGATGGCGCCCGTGTGCATTGCATACATTGCATATATTATGGTAGAGGGGGCCCTGCTGACAGAACTTAAAGACCAATGACAAAGTCAACGAGGTCACAGACTACTTGGAGCATGGGGCTCGTAACATTAGCTATAAGTGCTCTAATATTTGCAATCCAGCCATGCTGCTTGGTAGCTTGGACAATACTAACACCTTTTTTTTTCCAGGGTAAAATGTCCAAGAGTATATCGTCTGGGGCTGCGCTGCGCGGCGGTCTGCTTCCTCGCAATGTTCTGCTGGATCATCGACAGAATGTTCTGCGACGCGTGGCTCTCCATCAACTTCCCCTACATGCATGGCATATGGCACATCCTCATCTTCATAGCGAGCTATACCGCTCTGGTTCTCTTCGCATACTTCAACGTCTCCGATGAGAGGCCGGAGCAGACTCCACAGCTGAGGTACTGGCCACGCAACGATTTCGAACTCGGCGTTCCATATATCGTCATAAAACATCCGTATAAGAAGGATGAAAATCTGGCGATTTAGAACCGAGAAAGCAGTGATTGATGACATACAAATAAAGAGTATTGAGTACATCTTCTAGAAGCTGCCGTATATGAAGGTTCCACACCACCAATAAAAATAGAATGGGCATCATAATATGAAAACCAGTGTATGTGTGTACCATCGAGGAAATTGATTCCTAGGCAGTTAACAGACCAACGCCATTTGGCCGGATCATGTCAATTCAATGTTAATTGTGATCTGTCGGCTGGGGTTTGACGTATCGTGACCAAAATCTGCCAAGGAATAAACTTTTCTGATAATACATTGTGTATACAACACAGCTGTGTCAATAACAGTTTCATGTTAGCAATTACACTCATTGTATCTTTTGCCCAATTTAAACCAAAGGTCCTTCATATACCCAAGCAAGTAGCAGTATTGTGATTTATGAATGTTATCAAGTTGTTGTATGTAGTGCCAATCTGTGATGAAAGTTTGCTTGATTGCAACAACAAAGTATTAAAGTTTTTAAAGTATATTTATTTTTAAGCAAAGTAAATTGGTACAATAATAATTTTAATATTAATCCTTCGATCGCGGATTCTTGGAAATCTATAGTTATTCTATTGTTGTCGCGGTCACCGGTGTCCTTATGGGGCTTGATGGGTTAATTAGTTGCTATTTTTTTCAGTGATTTCTAAGTTTTGAGATTTTGAAACATTTAATTATAGTATAGTGTGATCATTTAAAAATTAAAATATTTCGACGAATACAAAGTTACCAAAAACTTTCTTTAGTTCTAAGTCTAAAAATATGTTATAAGTACCATTACAAAATAACTTATTTAAAGACTAAATTATTTGTATATTTGGTTCATTGTCATAGCTTTTAATACTGATTTGTGTTAATTTTGTGGTCAGTAGATAGCTTTGTAAATGAGTGCAATATCATAAAACATAGTATGTACCTATATTATATGAGTGTTTTGGAACTGTTTGTTAGAATATTATAAATTATTTTTTACATCAGCCTATATTTATTATACTTTATATTGAACATTATATTGAATAATTGCTTAAACTTAAAAGAAACAATTTGCTGACTAAGGAAAAGACATTTTTAATAATAAATTTTTATTGTTGTATAAACAATGGTTTTATATTTTCCACCTAAAAACTAAGCTTTATTTGTACATTCCATGTAGGTATAAAAATAAAAAAATTGGAATGACACCAAATGCAATGCAGATCATAAATTCAGCCAAAGTCCTAGATACTAATCAGAGTCTGAAGATACATTCTGGTGGTTTGTGTGCAGAGTTGATGAGTTAAATTTTTTTCTAGGGTAAGTTGAGCCACCTCGGTATACCACATGATTCTTTTCGGTTTCCAAAATCTTCACCTCATGTAGAAGATCAGGCTTGTCCATTAGCTTCTGAAGTTGGTCCCAAATGTATATAGCTAGGTTTTCTGTGGTGCTTACCTGAAAGAAAAATAGTATGATTAAACATTGAAATAGTGGTGGTACTGGTGGACTAGCATTATTATGTAACCAATCAAGGGCGTCGCCAGCCGAGCCGAAGGGGGGGGGGGGGGCAAGTTGACTTTACCTACTACGATTCATACTTTTCTCATTCTCTATAAATTAGAGTAGAATTGGTAAATTCATTCGAGTTTCGACGTATGGGAATGATTGTTCAAGGATTGAACTTCAAGCACATCAACTCAAGGACTCTAAGACTTTGGTTGCATTATATTTGGCAACTTTTTTAGAATCTCTAGGGGGGGGAGGGGCAGCTGCCTCTCCCTGGCCCCCCCCCCCCCCCCCCCCCCCCCCCCCCCCTTGGCAATTATATATATATTTCAGGGAAAGAGTTTCATTTTTAAAATATAACACTTACCACATTTTTGAAGTATGGCACATCCTGGTCCAGATTCTTGTGATCTAAGGGTATTGAAATAGCATCCCGCATGTAAATCTTGAGATCAGATATATTCATTACCATCCCTGTTTGGCTGTCTACTGGACCTTTCACTGTTACTAAAACTGGAATAATTAAAAAATAATAATTTGTGAATAAAAAGTGAAAGTGCAAACCTGATTTTTAAGTTGTAATACATTAGCTAGTTTGAATAATATTTGTTAGCATTAGTTGTTTTTAGTGTTGCTATTTGTTTCACTTGTACTGATAAAAATATTAAACAGTAAACTTGCTTACCAACGTAATTGTGTCCATGTCCGTTAGGGTTGTTACATTTTCCGTATAATTTAGCATTTTCTTCATCACTTAGAAAAGGGCTGAAAATAAGTCATACATGAGCAAAATGTTAATTGTTAAGTTTTTGTGATAACCTCTGTTAGTGACATAGATTTATCAGAAATAAAGAAACAATTATTCTAAGGTCAAGGGCGGCATAGACATAGTTAGAAGTGATAAGACAAAGGATAATTAAAAACTTAACTACCCAAGCATGCAATAAATAATCACACAAACCCACAATAGTCAATATGCACTCTACGTGTACGAATTATGTACATTATGAGACCTATTATAAACGCATTATTTAATAATAATACTTTATTATTATTTATCCATTACCTGTGTAACCTGTGACAGGCACTAAAAGTTTCTCTACGAGTGATGGAGACGATAGGTAAAGACGACATTCTAATAAAGTGGATACTATTCCTTTCCTTTAGCGTACAAAAATATGATTATTTCTCTCTAATTTATTTTGTTCACGGCTACGTATTCTAACTTTTTCAAATTTTATGAACTCAAAGTTGAAACATCGCTGTTTGACAAAATATGACAAATTGACAGTTGACACATAGTTCTTTCTTTCTTTTTCTTCTTTTTTGGCAACTTGACACAAAGGATGTGTATGTTGTGCCACAGACAAGGTAAAAAGGTAAGGAATATGGCGGGAAAACCATATTCCTCCTATTATAATTTTCATCATCGTTTTCATGTATCGTCAGGTCTAAAGTTTAGTCAAAGTCTAAGTAAAAGTCAATACAGTCACAGGAGTCAAGTCGGTCGATTCAGTAAAGTGGTAGACGCTTTACTAAAACTTTCAATGGAGTTTTGGAGAGAACACAAAATAGCACGTTTCTGGATATTACATCACTTTCCTACACTTGTGCATGAACACGAATATCTAATGGTTAATATTCTACCAATATTACACATTAAAAACCCAGCTAACACAATTTTAGGAAAATAATACAAAAACACAACAGCACTCTTTCACATGCCCGCCAAAACTCTCAGTCAATTTAGAACATGACATTCCCACTGACACACAAAAAAGGCGCGCATGCGCAGTTGAAAAACCAAACCAACGAACACGAGTCACGACTCACGACTATTTCCACAAACTACGCATACTATTTCTTTGCCTGTATCTCAATGACAGGTGAAGAGTAAAAAAAAGTAATGTTATGGCCAAAGTGGACTTTGGATGATTTGATTTTAGAATTTCCCACAGACTACTTAGGGATACTACGAATTTCCTAAGTTTTTAAGTGTTCTTCAAAATGTTTTCTCCTTGCAGTAGGCATTTGTTTTTATCAGCACAGGTAATCGCACATTTATGTTAGTTACATTTCGTTATTAAAGAATAAGTTACTATTATCTTATTTTATCATTCCAGTTACGTCGATTGCAAAGTACACTGGTTGTTGCTGAACACAATAACGAGGTTTTATCTCCAGCTACACAGAATGCTATAAGTGCAGCTAAGAAGATCGGTGGTGAGCTTTCGGTACTTGTGGCAGGAACCAAATGCGGACCAGTAAGTATATCCTCTTGTAACTAGGGCATATTTTTGGGTTATGGATTAGTAATAGAGCATGCTGATATTATGTTCTATGGTACTGGACCAACTGAGTAACCTTTGCCATACCACACTACCAAAGAACCTTTGTGTTATGAAGAAATAATAAATGAGATAAAATATAAATTCCCATCAACACTAATTATTCAGTTTCATAACTTGTTACAAGTCAATAAACAAGGAGGTACACATAATTAATTTCAACCTTGAGTTTTACTGTACAAGGACCATAAAAAGCTTATTGAAGTTAATTGTAACATGTTAATTTTATGCTTTCAGGCTGCTGAATCTATTGCAAAGGCGAGTGGTGTTTCTAAGGTTCTGGTAGCAGAAAGTGATGCTTTCAAGGGTTTTACAGCAGAATCCCTGACACCCTTGATACTTGCCACACAAAAGCAATTTAATTTCACACATATCTTGGCTCCTGCCACTGCATTTGGAAAGGCAGTGTTGCCACGAGTAGCGGCCAAGTTAGATGTGTCACCGATCACTGATATTATTGGAGTTAAGGATGCAAACACCTTCATCAGAACAATTTATGCAGGTATGTTTTATTCATTTTAACCCATCAAGCCCCATACAAGCACCGGTGATCTTGATATAGAAAGGCTATTGTATCTCATTTTTCCACGATCGAGGGATTAATATTGCTACCAAATTTTACTCATATTAACCTATCAAGCCCCATAAGAGCACCGGTGATCTACAATATAATAACAATAGATTTCCAAGAATCTGCAATCGAAGGATTAAAAAAAAATTGACAATAATAACATCCATAAAAATGTCGCTAACTAAAAGTCTTGAGCTATCTGTTATATAGAATGATTGAATTATTATTTATTATAGGCATTATTTGTTACATTTTGATATAAAACAATATGTACTTCTAACAAGAGTTTATCTTATCGATTATGTTATCTGTTGTTTAAACTCCTTAGGTCGCAACATATCTCACTGTTTGTTTAATATGTTATAGTGAACTAATTTAAATAACTGTCACATAAATATATTAATTACATCATCTCTAGCCAAATTTCTTTAGGCAAAAAATTAGTAGTCAGCTAAAACTAAAAAATAATATTTTACAGGAAATGCTGTCCTTACGTTGGAAGCTAAGGACCCAATTAAGGTGATAACTGTCCGAGGTACTGCATTCCCTCCTGAACCGTTAGAGGGAGGGTCTGCAGGAGTGGAGAAAGCACCCGAAGGAGATTACAAGACTGACTTGGTACAGTTTGTTTCTCAAGAACTTACTAAGTCAGACCGTCCAGAGCTTACAAGTGCTAAGAATATTGTTTCAGGAGGTGAGAAAAATATTATATAGCTGTAAAATTAACATCTAGGATTGACTAAAAAAACTAACAAAACAAATATTAGTAAAAAGGAAAAACACAAGGACTTTCTTTATTTTATCATTACAACTAGCGACCCGCCCCGGCTTCGCACGGGTATAAAATATTTATCTACAGAAAAAATGATTAAAATCGATTCAGCAGTTTTGACTTGTATTCATTATTACTACCCGTGGCCCGCATTAGTCGGTACCGCCGCAAAAGCTACGTCTCACAGGGAATTGGAGCCTTTTGCAGGGTATAGGCAAATCAGCTGTTATGTAGGGATCGTTGGTATTCTTGGTATATGCAACGGGTATATGAGCTAATTCACCAGCTGCAGGACCGGTCATAATCTTCGCTACTGCGCACCCCCGTCTTGGTAGCGCCCACTTCGAAATGGGCGTAACGCAATTTTTAATTTCGCCATAACTTCTAAACTAAATGTCCAATTTTAATCATTTAAACACCAAATATTATCTACACAAACTGTACTTAGTGATGAAATAATTTATTTTGATAAGGATTATCAGCATGAGTAAAATAAATGCGTTTAAATGTAGTCCAAAAAAAAATCAAGATTTTTAAATAAAAAAAATGGTTGTTGTGCCTCACTTGCCATAGATAGGTATAGTGTGTCGCGGGCATTTTTGTAGATATTTATAAGATCTACATTTACTTAGAACATTGTATGGTTCTATCTTTTATAGTTTAGGCAGCGTACGCAAAATTCATTACAATTAAACAAACAAAGTTTACCTCTTTATAATATTAGTATAGATTAGTGTAAAACTATTTGCGGACTAATGACCCTGCTTATCTGGATGACTTTATACAAAATATCTGTACATAGATGTGGATTTCTGTTGTCAGGTCGTGGTCTGAAGTCTGGTGACAACTTTAAGTTGCTGTACGATCTAGCTGACAAGCTGAACGCGGCTGTCGGTGCGTCCCGCGCTGCCGTCGACGCTGGCTTCGTGCCAAACGACCTGCAGATCGGACAGACTGGCAAGATTGTTGCACCTGTGAGTATCACGACAGTATAACGACAGATATGACATAACAACTAAGTAATCATACATGGTTCTACAAGAACATTCTTTATACTTGAGCTATGTCTATAACTGACATATAATTTTTCCAACCTGCCAAGACAAGCAGACCTACAGCATAGCAGAACAACATAATTGTTATTTTCCGTAAAATTATAGTTTGTGCGTTTAAAGGTGAAAGCAGATTTGGCCGCACCGCACGCACCGCAGTCGCCGCATTCGCAATTCTTCATATTATTATGAAGTTGCGAAGACTGCGGCGCGGGTAGGTAGGTATGCGAGCTTGCCTATAACTTCATATAAATAATTCGAATGCGGCGACTGCGGTGCGTGCGGTGCGGCCCAAATCTGCGTTCACCTTTAAGATTATATGGGTGACACTTAATAATTGACAATAATAGGGAAGTTGCCTAAAAAAAATAATCGATAATTTAAAAATATCGAATCACTTAGTAAAGGAATTGTAATCGAAATTATCGATTTCGTACTGACGTTTCAGAGTGGCGAAGGCGATTTAAGATGGTCGCCCTTTTTATCGATTTGATTTCGATTCAACAGTGTCAATCTCTATTGGCATAAGCTCCGTTTCATGCATCTGACATTTTTCAAATATTTTCGTAACATTAATTTTATACTCCTATTTCACAGTTAATATTTATAATTTTATCTTAACCCTAGAACCCTACATGGGGTGCACATGCACCCCAGACCGATTTGTTTTTTAAATATTTCAGTTAGTTTTATATCCACGTATTCGCGCGTCGGAGTACTTTAGTTTAGTGTCAACAGCTCGCGTTACGTCCATAGATAATACAGATATATATATAGAGATAGATGAGACACTGAAGATTTGAAACTAAAGTTTGATGCTGTCGATACATGATGGCGCTTTTTGTATGAAAGACCGCCATCTAGTGGTGAACGTCTTAGTTTGTAAAAGTATCAGCTAGATGGCGTTTTATTTTAATTTACCTCTACTGTTTAATAATTTAGATGTATTTTACATTTAAAAATAATTTGGGGACAATAAAACACAGTTTTCTTTCATCATTACATAATAATTAAAAACAACAAAATTTCCTCATTTGGAAACAAAAAGTAGACAGCATACATAGTTGAGATAGACGATAAAGACATGCTCTTTTTTATTTTGTATCATGATACAAAATAAATTACTTTTTAGACCAAAACACCTTTTTAAGTACACATACACAAGCGGAAAAATTAATGACAATGATATTTAAATTTAAAATCAGCTAGTATTAATTCGCAATCGATTTTTCCCACACCTTGTACCATCGGGAAATTGATTCCTAGCCAGTTGACGGACCTACGTCATTTAGTCGGAATATGTTGTCGGCTGGATTTGAAATAACGCGACCAATTAATTACGGTCCGCAATTATCTGGCTATGCATCAACTTCCCTGATAGTACTATACTCTGTTTCAATTAATTTTGAGCTAAACATAAGCTTGATATAACAAAAAAGATAAAATTGAAACAAATCAATGTGTCGTAATTTTAAATTAGTTGCAGAGCGGCCTATGTTTAGCTTTGCTTATATTTAGATGAAAATGCTTTGAAACCGAGTTTACCTACCACTTTGCAAAAAGCAAAATATGGATTTGAAAAAACTAAATTAGTATACAAACACATGCAAAACCAAAAAGAAAGGAGCATACATGCAATAACAGTGCAAATTTAAAAATAGTTCTTATTTTAATAAGTATGTGATAAATTTTATAATACTTAATTGAGTGTATAATATTATTATGACTCATTGAGAAAGTAGCAGCAAAAACCACTTGCCCAGTGGTGACAGTGCTAATGTCCCAACGTAAATTGCCTAGATACAATAAATAAGTTAAAAAGTAATGGTTAATTGGTTACAGCTCTGCTAAATTCACAGCTACCTTCATACAAGGCAAATATTATACACACCATTAAGTATTATAAATCGTTTATGAAATACGTCAATATACATTATACATACATGCAGTGCATGCAAAAGCAAAAGTTTTGCAAGTGGAAAAATTATTGTAATTTAATCATTTTTCAATGTCGTTTCTTGTGGCTTTTGTAATAATTAAAAGCTTGTAGTTTTATTTTATCATTATTATCAAAAGAAATAATTTTTCCACTTAAAATTCTATTTATACCCTTGCACCAACTATTGACAATTAAATTAATGGATAAATTAATAATATAATCGATTAAATCAGATTTGTGTTTGGTACAACTAATAAGGGAAAAATCACACCTACAGTTAATACAAAATATAATTTTTTGCTTTAATTGTTCTATTTCCGGAGTCTCTCTTAAACATGTAACAATCATAAAGTAAATTTCATTTAGTAATCGAACAAAACTATCATTTGCATGAAATAAAGATTTTTTCGTATAATCAATCGCATAATTAAAAGAATCAGGATCAATTTCCTCTTTCACAAGATCATTATGACATTGTACACATTTTTTAAATACATTCGTTTTACATTTTTTTATTACATACCCGGCAACATATTTTTTTGATTGATCATGCACTATAGAGTTACTAGCTACAATTTCATTCATCGCTATAATCAAAGAATCAATTTCACATGCAAAATCAGGAGTTTTTTCATCACATTTCTGTGATAGTAAAAATTTCATTGATTTTAATGGTTTATAATCATCATTTTCACAATTGGCATTAATCGAATGAGGTGAATTCATATTGTTAAGTAATAAAGTTTTGTACGCGTTAACAAACTGCAAACATGTTGGATTGGTGTTTTGGTATCCATTGCTTCTAATGCAACAAAAGAAGTTTTCAAGAGGGTCTTGATTGAAATTTCTTGTCAAGATATTTTTAACTTTATATTTTTCGTTAATATGAGTCCACATTTCGGGGAAAGTATTTATATTATGTATCCAGTTTTGGACTGATGGCACATTTTCATATTTTTTTGTGATTGTACCATCTATATTTTTTATAATTTTTTCAAATTTTATTGATTTTAATATTGGTAAAATTTCGTTCCAAAACTTAAAATGTGGAGAATTTTTTTTTAGACACCCCTTAAGAACTTTAGTTGTATCATGATACAAATGGCCATTGAAAGAATCAAACAATTTATCGAAGGTTATTAGGAGATCTGCAGTGTCTTCACACTCCTTGGGTAAAATGTTGTGTTCTGAAAGAAGAAAAAATGTATGTAAGTTTAAGAAAATATAATATAACATATGTGTATTGCACAAAGATAACAGAAGCAGAGGTCCCTATATAAATTGAATTCAAAATGCATATAATGGCAGAGATATAAGTGGCTTAGATTATTATAATTGAAGTAATAAAATGCTACGACATGATGTGCACTGACTAATTTGTACTATTGTAGGTATATTATTACGTTTGTATTAATAAATAATTTGAATTTTTGAATTTAATTTGAATTTAAGATATTTGCAAAGCATTGCAAATAAGTATCGTAACAATGTAAACTTTTTTCTATGTAACAGTAGAAATCAGTGTCATGTTAAAAGACATAATAATGATATTATTGTTCTGACAACAATCATAACTATATCTAGTATTATTTTAAGCAATACTTTGTAACACTTACTTGATAAAAATCTCATTACTGCAGAAACTCGTTGGCTGAAAACTTGGGCTGCATATTTCACTTTCATTTTTGGCACCTTATTTGGATCTACGTGGTATTCAGTTAATTTATTTAATATTCTTATTTCGTCTTCTCCTTTGTCTGCTTCTAATAACATTTTTAAATGTTCCCATTTTGCTTGTTTTTCACAATTATTTTGGGTAAATATTATGTTTTTATTCATAAAATTATTTCTAATGCCCTTTAAAAGGTGAGGCGTGTCAAATAATGGAAATATTTTCAATCCATTTATTTCAAATGCATTGCTATTAAACACTTCATTTTTTCTTAAATATTTTTCTTTTGTTTCTTTTATTAACATTTTAATTGTGCCAACATTTGAGGCAGCCTGGTCACATATAGTTGCAACTACAATTGCACCAGCCCCGGTTAATTTTTCTATTGTACTCTTAATAATAGATTTTAAATCATATTTTTTTGTTGTGCTCCTACAAAAAGTGAACAGAATTGGTAGTTTTATTTTTGATTTAATTCCCTTAATCATTAACACCAGGGCATGGTCAGCAATGTTTTGATTTGTTTTTTTTCCAAAATCTTCAAATCCTGTTATTTTGTCATTATTGAAATATAGTCCTGGTGCCAAGGCTACCTCATCAAACAAAAGTGTGAATAGTCTTTTTTCTATGGGTAGATTTTTCATCCCTCTTTTGACTACTTGCATAATGTTTTCATTTATTCCTGGATTTAAGCTAAAAGCACTTATCAATCGTTGCAGTGTTCGCTTAGATGGCAAGATTACATATTTTCTCAGATAATTATAGCCCTTCTGGCTCTGCTTCCAAATTGATGCGGCCATAATTTTTTCGTCTAAAGTAAATTTTCTACCTTTTGGTTTTTTATTAAATTTCATTTGCATCTTCACAAATGTTTGTAACATATCTGGCATATGCTCTACAATTTTTAAAAATGATTTTGTTTCGGATATTTTTTTTGCTTCTTTTATTTGTTTAGTCAAATTTTTGGACTTTTGGGTTAATTTAAAAACCTTCTTATTTAATTGCTGAATTATTTTTTTGTTGGTTCCGCCTGAAATAAAAATAAAGGTTTAGTTAAACAATTTAGTAAATTAATAAAACAATAAATTAATAAAAACATCATGACCTAGTCTATACTTTTTAGGGTTCTGTACCCAAAGGGTAAAAACGGGACCCTATTACTAAGACTTCGATGTCTGTCTGTCTGTCTGTCGGACTTAAATTTTATTATAGTTAGCAAAAAAATTATTTGTTTGTTCAAAAATATTGAAATACAGGAAGTGAAATCAAAATAATCATCACAAGATAGTTATCAATTTTAAGTTGATTCAACAGTGTCATTCTCAATTGACAAAAATATTCAAAGTGTCTGAGTGTTATTTATATTTTCTTTTAATTTTTAGGGTTCTGTACCCAAAGGGTAAAAACGGAACTCCACGATACTAATGGTCGATTTACACAAGTGACTAACGGGTCGATTTTAGTCACCCGGCAAGTCACCAGTCGAATCGCCACCCCATTTACACGGGTGACTAACGGGTCGATTTTAGTCACCCGGCAAGTCACCAGTCGAATCGCTACCCGATTTACACGGGTGACTAACGGGTCGATTTTAGTCACCCGGCAAGTCACCAGTCGAATCGCCACCCCATTTACACGGGTGACTAACGGGTCGATTTTAGTCACCCGGCAAGTCACCAGTCGACAGTAGTATTGCCGCACTGAGCGTTTGCACAATGCACGGTCGACGGACATTGGCCGCACGGCTTTGGGGCTTGTGGTTGTGACTTTAGCCGCATGCGGCGTAGTCGAATTGCCATTTAGACAGTCGACTTTCACCGTGCGGCGTAAATCGTGCGGCGCTTTAGTCACCCGTGTAAATCGGCTATAAGACTTTGCTGTCCGTCTGTCTGTCCCCAGGCAGTATCTCAAGAATGGTGATAGCTAGACAGTTGAAATTCTCATAAATTATGTAGTTATGTTGGCACTTTGAGCACAAATATTCTAAAAATAAAATAAATATTTAAGGGCTCCTTTACAACAAACATGATTTTTTGGTCATTTCTTGTCTCTTGTAGCCACATGAATATATACAAAAAATTGTGTATCAAGGAATATGGAAACTGTCATACATATCTTCTTAGAATGCATAAAGTATAGGAGTATATTGTACTTAAGAAATCAGCAAATACTATGTATAACCAACCTTGCACACAGTTTTTTTGCTTTGAGAACCTTGTACTTGGTAAGAAACCACTCTCCAAGCATTTAGATGTAGCTGGTTCTGGGTTATGTGGAGCTTGTTCTGGGTTATGTGTAGCAGGTCCTAGTTCTGCACTGGTTTGCAATACACTTATTTGGTTGTTTGCTTGGGTATTATCTGAAAAAGAAAAGTTTTCCAAATATATATTAAGGTTGTGTGCATATATAACATACTTTTATGTTTTGTCACACTCGTGAGAAGTTTGTAAAAATAAAAATTCTAATACTTAAAGTTTTAAATTATTTCAAAATCTTACGGTGTAATTTAAATAATATGATGATGATAATAATAAAATTTAACTATTGGAAACTAAACTGAATTTCTCTATTACAATTGTTTTAATGTTTTGAAGTTACATAAAACTAAAATTAATTGATTGTTAAAATAATTTAAGAAATGGAATCTAAATTGTAATTACGCTGTTTATGATGTCTGGTTATTATGACTTAATAGCTTTGTGCATTTTTCTGTTCGTCAAGGACATGCGTTATAGCGCAGTCAACAGCAAACGTGAGGCATGCCCGCGACGCATGCCCTCTGACCGTATCCAAAACTTTCGCTTTGTTATTAAAAATGGCAGTTGGCGTTGCGTTTGTTGACGCATTCAATTATTGAATGCGCCAAAACGAAAGTTGAATGAAAGAAGATTACGAAAATTGAAGACGAAAGCGTATAATGTGGACATAGCTAATAGTCAATTCCCTTCGATGTCATTAACTGGTTCCACTGTATTTGCATAGCATGGAGTGTGAGATTTACTATGTAACTGTCATTAGGATTCTTAAGCTATAGTGAGGTTAACACACAAAATAGGTACTCACGTTCTAAGAATAATGTTGGAACTGCATTCCTAGTTAACTGGTTACTTGGCAATATATAATATTTTTCAAAATGCTTATTACATAGCTTGTATGTATTATAAATGTACATGTTACTTTTTTCTTGGCTTTCATCATAGAGCACAGCCTTCCAAGCAGCAAATCTTTCCACATTGTGAGGCTTGGGAAAGTGATGCAATGGCCCTGAAAATGTCAATGCTTCTATTTCTAATACATATCTAATTTTTTTTATAAATAATGTTAGCTTGTTCAGCTACACAATATACTGTGTAAACTCCATGTAATGTCACTCAATTTAATGACAAACTAAAGGGTCCTTATAAAAAGTACCTTTTAAGAGTTTTAAGTTACTAGTATTAGTAAAAACTGTGCAGCTGTATACATTTTTTGTTGCTTTACTATCCTAGACCGCAATGAACTTGACTTTCGCCATTATGCATACCAAACTTTCTGAGAAATTCGTTCTTTTGTTTACAAATTTGGATTGCTCGCGTGTGTAGACTTATTTGAACATATATTAAAAAGGGGAATTTTTTCCAATTTTATTCATACAGGGTTATTTATTATATGTAATAGCAAGAGCATGTCTGTGAAATTTAAAAAATGTAACAAATTTTAAATGAAGCATGAAGAATTATCATCAGTAGAACCATTTATAATATAGCAAGTAATTTAGAATGTGCTTCAATAAGTACTTGACTTAGCACCAACTTTGCTGTAATAAATAGTTTACATGAAGCCAACTTTGGTGGCCAATGCTATGGATGGCCAGCGCTGACTGGATATTTGCCACATGTAAACAGTTTCTAAAACTTTTTTACCAAGGCCAATATCAAGCCAGCGCTGGCCGACTGTCGTGTTGACCACCAGCGTTGGCTTCATGTAAACTATAATCTAATATTTACTGTCAAAAATGTATCATGAATGCCAAAAATGTATGATTGAATAGCTCTAAGTTTGTTACTACTTACCCCCTTCATCACATCCAAAGTAGCAGTGCAGGCGCGAATATTCCGGTATCTTCGACATGATAATTTCCAACAGAAACAAGCCAAGTCTTCAGAAAAATCGGGCACGTCCAAGTCCGTAAAGCAAAGCTGGGGTCGATCGGTATGGATTGATCAGTGTCCGTGAGAAATAGCCAAAGGTCGAAAGTATTAACAGAAATTATCAGGTACCAGTAAACGAGCCGAGGTCAATAATAAAAAGAGTAAACAAAAAAAAAACAGCAACAAAACACAACGAACGCAAGAAAGAACTTTTGAAAAGTGAAAAAGTTTTCGATAACGGTTATGTCAAATACATAATGTTGCCAGTGCCAAAAAAAAACTTTAATTTACGTTATGATTTTTTTAGTTCAGCGTTTAAAAATACGCGAACTAAGAAATAATGTAAAACTTTTATAATTTTAATTAATGAAATGATTATTAATGTTTAATAACACAATATTATGTAATCATAAATTTCTTCCACATGTAGCGACATCTAGGTGAATTTAAATGCAACAAGTTTGTTGCAGCCTGCGCTAGTTGGCAGCACCTTCCATACAAATATATTTTTAATAGCAATGTACTGAGTGTCACCCCCATGGTTACGTCAGTGCCACGGCGATAGCCGCGAAGTGTGGTCGCCTGTATAAGTGCTGTGGGGTACGCCAGAACCCCAGTGTAGGAAAATCGTAAGTAAATTAATTTATTACGTGTTTGAATATTATTGATGAATTTATATATTTGTATATAATATGTTATTATATTTTATTATTTATAAAATAAATACTCATATATGAATGAAATACTGATATTTTTAAGACATTATGTAAGTAGAATTCGATGAAGTTTATTTATTTGGTTTCAGATGGCTGTCAGAAGTTTGAATGACGAAGAAATAAACTCTATTCTAAACCACGAATCTAGCGATGAAGAAATAGAAGATGGGAGTAGTTATAGGCAATTGTCAACTCTAGGTTATGATGACGAGCCGGATGGTTTGATCGAAGATTTTCGTGTAACAGATGAAGATTATAATGTTTTGTTTACCAGTAATTCAGAAGAGGCTTCAAATGCAGTGTTGGACGTGGAAAATCATAGCAGTGACGATGAAATGACTTTGCAAGAACTTTCACAGAATTTGAGAAGGCAAGGCAATGTAAGGGTACTGGAGGTCCCGAGAGTACTTTATGGAAAAGGAAAGAACAACAGACATAAATGGAGCGGCGAACAATCAACTAGACGTCGTATCGCTCAACGTAACATCATTATGCACGTGATGGGTAACAAAGGTGCAGCAAAGGACATTACGAAGCCAATGCAAGGTTGGTCTCTTTATTTTTCTAATGAAGTGTTGAGCAAAATCGTGGAATATACCAACGCCGAGATCGAAGTACAGCGTAAGAACTATAAGGGATTTCAAGAAGAAGATAGTGAAGAAACTACTACGCCGAGCATGCCTTCTTTTGTGAAACCCGTGTCTCTGACTGAACTTAAAGCTTTATTCGGCCTGTATTATTTAGCTGGAGTATTTAAAATGAACGATATGAGCACTAAAGAAATTTTCGACAAATATACTGGAGTGACGCTTTTCAGAGCAACAATGAGCCGTTGTCGATTCGAGTTTTTGACTAATTGTCTTCGCTTTGACGATAAGGAAACACGTGAAGAACGACGTGCAAGCGACCGTTTAGCTCCGATTCGGTATATTTTTGAGCAAATTATTGCAGTTTGTAAGGAATTGTACTCGCCATCCGACTGTTGCACTATCGATGAACCACTATTGTCTTTTCGGGGACGATGTCTCTTCAAAATGTATATACCATCAAAACCAGATAAGTATGGAATTAAAATTTTGATGATATGTGATGCCAAAACCGCTTATATGTTAAAAGCTATTGTATATGTAGGTCAGACAAATCCACCGCCAAACTTATCAGTTCCAGAGCATTATGTTGTAGAACTTTCAAAGCCAATAGAAGGATCTCGTCGTAATATCACCATGGACAACTGGTTTACCAGTATCCCTTTAGCCAAGAAACTACTCGATAAAGACTTGACTATGGTCGGCACGACACGCAAAAACAAACGCGAAATTCCAGAATTATTTTTAGAATTAAAAGACCGGGTACCTAATTCTGCTATGTTTGCATTTGACGGACCGCTGACACTTTTATCTTACTGCCCCTTGAAAAAAAGTCAGAAAAAAGTCATAATCATGTTGTCTACTCTTCATGATTCTCCAGATAAAGACAATGATATACAACTGCCAGACATAATTAATTTTTATAATAAAACTAAAGGAGGTGTAGACGTTTTTGATGCAATGGCCAAAAAATATTCCGTCCAAAGAAAAACCAGGCGTTGGCCAATGTGTTTATTTTATGGGCTATTGAATGCAGTTGGAATTAATTCCTGGGTTCTTTACAAATGTTCGAAATCAAATAATAAGCCAAAAATAAACTTTCGGCGAACATTTTTGAAACAATTAGGCTTGGAACTTATTCATGAACATTTGGAGGACCGTTACCGAATGCCAACTTTGAGGAGGGATATAAAAGATTCCATCGCAGCAATCATCAAAAAACCCCTAGATCCTACAACCCCTGTTTCCTCTCGTGCCACACAAGGACGGTGTGGCTTTTGTCCAAGGTCCAAGGACAGAAAAACCAGGACTATGTGCCAAAGATGCAAAATACCTATTTGCTTAGAGCATCAAGTAAAAGTTTGCACAAAATGCTCAAACTAAGTTTATCGTAGATTAATAAGGCTGATTTGTGATCTCAAAATACTATTTTTTTATAATAAAAATATTTTTCATTAATTGTTTTTTCATTTTAAGAATTACAGTCATTTTAGTATGGGGTACCCCAGTACCCCAGTGTAGGAATAACATGTGCGCCAGATAGTGTAGGACTCTAGGGTTAATAAGCTAGCATTTAGCAACTTTTCATTTTTATTCATTTACAATTATAGGAAACATTTGTTTTTGTACATGGAATATAATTTATTACACTTTAATTTTTTGTGTTTTCTTGTAAAAAAAAAGACGGGTTGCACTCCGGGAGTGCCGGCAGAAGTGAAAACTTGATTATTAACATTGTGCATTATTTTTTTAACCCATTTTTTATGAAAATCGATTTAAAAAAAATAAAAAAAAACGATCGTTTTAATTAATTAATCGAAACCCTTACAATCGATTAAAAAATATCGACCATCGAAAAAAAAGCTGCTGTCAGACAGACTGTCAGACACTTCTCGCGACAGTTGTCTTGCAGGTGGAAACGCGGCCTTAATCAGCGCGTCTGCTAAAGAACTCACTTCCCCGACTGTACATTTCTGCTAAACAACTCATTTCCCCGACTGTACATTTCTGCTTAGCACAATTTTCCCCGACTCTACATTTCTGTTAAACAACTCATTTCCCCGACTGTACATTTCTGCTTAGCACAATTTTCCCCGACTGTACATTTCTGCTAAACAACTCATTTCCCCGACTGTACATTTCTGCTTAGCACAATTTTCCCTGACTGTACATTTCTGCTAAACAAGTCATTTCCCCGACTGTACATTTCTGCTTAGCACAATTTTCCCCGACTGTACATTTCTGCTTAGCACAATTTTCCCCGACTGTACATTTCTGCTAAACAACTCATTTCCCCGACTGTACATTTCTGCTTAGCATAATTTTCCCCAACTGTACATTTCTGCTAAACAACTCATTTCCCCGACTGTACATTTCTGCTTAGCACAATTTTCTCCGACTGTACATTTCTGCTAAACAACTCATTTCCCCGACTGTACATTTCGTTCGAGTTCGAGTTCGACACAAAACACTACTCTCCAACCGTCTTACGCGTTTTCTATGGTTTTTCGATCAACACGAAAATCTGACGCGAGTTTCACAGTTTTTACCCATCCCACAAAAGTGCTCAACGCCGCTAAAGAAGTTTTCACTTCAAAAATCCGTAGCAAGGAATATAAGAACTGTCACCCATATCATCTTAAAACGCACAAACTAAAGTAACAGAAGGAACAGAATGGAATTAATAAGTATGAGTATAACCCTTGGGTATAACATCTTATGTGTTTTTGTAGAACCTATACATCGCTGTGGGCATCAGTGGTGCTATTCAACACTTGGCGGGTATGAAAGACTCCAAGACCATTGTTGCTATCAACAAAGACCCCGAGGCACCTATCTTCCAGGTATTGTACATTATTTATACTTGGTTTCTTTACATTTAAATTAATAGCATAATAACTATGCATATGTGGTTGAACGGCTCCTAGTTTTTTTTTACAATTAGATGAAAATAAATCAGATATTAATTAAACTTTTAAGTGATTAGTTAACCAACCCGAGCTATATACGTAACATTACAATCCTCTAAAATCAATTTACTGCTGTGAGCTACATTAAAATCCGCTATGTTATTTAATAGTTCTAACAGAACAGAGGAAGCAAACTGTATTTTATATCAGATATATTTTATTATAATTTATGTGTGTTGTGAAAAGTTCATTGCTCAGTGCAAGTTGTAGGTAACTACTTTTTAACAGGTTATCAGAGACTGGCAAGTTGTTTATTTGTTGCAATCCTATGCGAAAAAACCTAGGTTGCTTGAATATTGAATTTTTTTGATGCGTAATTTATTATTTGCAATAATATTTCCTGTGCTATCCAAGTAATTAATAGTAAACATAAAACCGTCATATTTTTAGTAATAAATCATAATAATTGAAGACGTGAGTGGAAGAATCGAACAAGTAACATTTCGTAACATACAGACAATAACTCATTTTTTCCCCAATTATTTTAATAAAACTTGTAACTTATCTACTTCATAACCTAGCTAATATATCTGGCTACACATATAATCCATAGTTTTTCTATTTCAAATAATTTTCCGGCCCTAAAGCCTCCATTTAAGCAAAAAAAAATGGGAAGTTTTTTCATGTTACTTACCTTATTCTTCCACTCACGTCTTGAATTATACCCATTATAGTCCATTCACAGTTATTCAATCACACAGTTTCTGTTTTTGTAATAAAACTAAACGAGCAAATAGCATAATATAGATTATCTAGAAGTTATAAGTGTGTTGCCGGATTTTAATAACGCTGGTGACAATTATTTCAGTTCAGAGTTTCAGAGTTTGACTGTGCGTATTAAAAAGGCTCCGAGGTTGTCATTATCTCTGCGTTCCATTAAGCATTAAAAACGATCAAAACGCTCAAAATGCCTCCTATTTTAAGCGTTTTGATTGTTTTTAACGCTTAATGGAACGCGGGGATTATCAGCATAAAAATTCTGTCAAAGGCAAATAAATAGCTTTTTGTCGACCAAATGACGTAGGTTCGTCAACTGCTAAGAATCAATTTATTCGATGGTACATATTATATTTTTTTCCAGGTGTCGGACTATGGTCTGGTTGCTGATTTGTTCAAGGCCGTCCCTGAGCTGACTTCCAAGTTGTGAACGATACAAATCATAATCTATCGCACAACTACTTTGCTATCACACTATTCAAAACTTTTACAATAAGAGATTATATACCATTGTTTGAACTTGTAAATAAATATATATTTACAACATTTCTTCATTTTTTCTTCCAAATATACCTATACCCATAACTTATTTTAATATATTTTCTACTTTAAAATAGAAGATGAAGTAACTATTTCCCGTAAATTTTACAACAAAAATTTTAGTAGTAAATACTAAAAATCATGCTGAACAGATATATCTAATAAGTTCGAAAAATAAATGGTTATTACCAATAACCATTTATTTTTCGATACTCTATTGGAGTATAATTTTTATGATTCTTAATAACATAACGCAATAAGCATTCCATTTTCATAACCATTATAACTAGAAGGATAGACTATTAATGATTGACAATGACTGTTGGGCACGAGGAATGAGGATTCATAAGCGCAATAGGTACCTACCTACGTTAAAATTAAAATTTTATTATTTTTACTACTCCCCAATAGATGGCGCTACACGTATTAAGTATCTTTAAAATATTCTAAGACTTCTTCTGAATGTTACAAATTACAATATTATGTATTAACATTTATTACAGCTACTAAAATGTATGCGAATAAACGTGAATATTGAGGAGCAACGAAAATGCTCACTGTCGAAGCGGAGTTAAGTTTAAAAGACAATGAATTACGATTACTCGTAAGTCGAGCTCCGCGCGTTTTAAATGCAAGAAATATGGAACGTAAAACCAATAGGAGGTTCGAGTGCAGTCAATCATATTAGCAACGATAATGAGCGGGTACTGTAGACAAAGGGAGATGTGGTTTGCGCGGAGCGGCATCCTCGTTATCATATTTGCGAGCGGCGAGGTGGCAGGCGGCAGGCGGGGGCGGCGCCCGGGCGAGCTCCGCCCCTCGCGCCACGCCCGCGCTGCGCGCCGCCGCACCCGCACTAGCCGACATGCCGCGGCCGCCGCGCGCCTCCTACGGCGAGCACAAGCCACCCTTCTCCTACATATCGCTCACTGCTATGGCCATATGGAGCTCGCCGGAGCGCATGCTGCCGCTGTCGGAGATCTACCGGTTCATCACGGACCGCTTCCCGTACTACCGCCGCAACACGCAGCGCTGGCAGAACTCGCTGCGGCACAACCTCTCCTTCAACGACTGCTTCGTGAAGGTGCCCCGGCGGCCGGACCGGCCCGGCAAGGGCGCCTACTGGACGCTGCACCCGCAGGCCTTCGACATGTTCGAGAACGGCTCGCTGCTGCGCCGCCGCAAGCGGTTCAAGCTGCACAAGGGGGAGAAGGACAGCCTCAACGCCGAGCTGGCGGCGCTAGTGGATTTCGACCGGGCGTTCTCGTCGGGTCGGACGGACGAAGCGCTTCCGACGGAACGAAGTCCAGAAATAAGGTCGGAGCTTCGAGTATCAAAAGCGACACCGAAGAAACCGTTTACGATAGACAACCTGCTGAGCAGCGACGTGGAAGTGGACTCGGGAGACGAGGCGAGTGAGGTGGAGCCCCGCGTCAGTGCGCCCGCGCCGACCGCTGCGGAAGTGTTGATGGCTGCCATGTGGAACCCCATGCTGCACTTCCATTACAATTATTTAGTGCCTTTCAGTTTTCCAATGAGTTTCAATCATGATTTGAACAGTGCGTGTTATTATCCTCCCCTAGATCGTAGGTAGCAACGTAATATGTTGGTACTTGGTAGGTACCTATAACTAAGTTAACGAGGGAATAGGGTTTAAACTCCTCACTAGGTATAATAATAATAATTATATAGGTATCTAAGTATTTTATTTCAATTGTTTAATAATAAATAACAAAAAACAAGTAGGTAGGTAACTACAGCATATTATCATAAAATATGCGAAAGCGTGTCTGTGTTTGTGTGACATACCTATTCATGCTAAAAATACTGAACCGATTTGTAATTTGAATTAAATTTAACGTAGGTAACTATAACCTCTGCACATCACAATATATTTTTTATCGCGATAATTCTGTAGAGACTGTAGACAAGTATACTTTTCTTGCGCTTTTTGCGCGAGAGCTAAGTTGCGGGTAACATCAAGTTTATCTGATAATAAATTATTTCATCATAATTTAATCAGTGGTAAAGACAAATTAAATTGATAAGAAAAGCATACACATTACACAACTCAAAAACGACCGTAGGAAAAATTGTAAAACGAAAATTAGATACTTTACCTGATCTAAAATTAGATACTATACCTATATTACCTAATTGTTGCCAGTGTTGAATAAGCATATTTTAGCAATCAGCATTTCAAAATTAATCAACTACCTGCCTAACAATGTGTACCTAGTTATTTAATTGATTGTTAATATTTTAAGCTATTAGATATTTAATTTCGTTAAATAATATTTTTATTGTGAAATTTATTCGTTTTAATGAAAATTCCCAATTTCACAATGTTCAAAAATTCACAATGTTGGTGTTAAAAGAAAGTAAGTACCTATTTATATAAATAGAAAATATCATTTATTTACTGAAATGAGGTACCTACAATATGATGTTAAAGTTATGTACCTACTTACAAATTTTAAGACGAAGAATACGGGGTGTAAAATATATAAGCAAAGTTTATTGAAAACTGGTTTACACGGGCAATCTATTCTATTTAACGACTGATGTGAATAATGCACCTTCAAACTCACAGGAAACGTAAATTAATTTCCTTTCATTAATTTAATGTTTACGAAATTTTATGGACGTTTATCGCATTACTTTTAAAAGGAGGGCCCCCGCCTGGAGATAGGAAAAAATCTTGGCAGGTGCTACGTTTTATTGATTCGGCCACAAAGGCATATGTCGGATTACGCGTAATAAACTCATTCGCTTTTGGGGGGGCTCGCCCACCGTGACGAGGGGGTAGGGGGGCCAGGAGGGAAGGAGGGTAGAGGGGTATAAGGATGCGCCATTTCTGTTATTAATGTTTCACGGGTGAAGAGCTCCTTCAATTAATCTACAGACGTAAGCGACCGCTTATCCCGGGGCGTAAACATTAGGGAACCTTTTTTAAGTCCACAATTATAAATGCTACGATTAATTAGATTGCGTCTACTGCAGTAGATAAAGGTGATTGATTAACCCCGTAAGTAGATGGGTTATATACTCTTAGGGCCTGTTACCACTTTCTGATAAAGTGCCGAATAGGCTATTCACAACTTTTTTGACAGATTCTCCATACTTCATCTGACAAGTTAAGGCCGTCCCCCGAGCAAACGACCTTGGTCATACATTTGCCGCGTTGCCGAGATCGCGCCAAAACCCTATTATTTTTACTTATCTTAGTTTAAAATTGTCCTAAAAAAAATAATTAAACGGGGAATATGTAGTTTATGATATTGTCGATCTATTGGCGTGTGTTTCAAATAAAAGTAATTTGTAAATCCTAAGGAGATGCTGAATGTATGCTTAAATTTTAATAAATTGGTATTACTTTGGAAGCTAATATCATGAGTATAATAAACAAAAATAGAAAATTTAAAACGGGGAAAGTAATGTTGATATACTGAAGATTATTGCTGTATTTTTATTATAACTCTGTAGCTTTCAGATTATGAGTTTATAAGGCTCTAAATACGGTAAATTACGGAATCTCCGGAGGGAATGCCCTTAAGTGGTGGATAGCCTTTTCGGCACTTATCAGGAAGTGGTGAAACAGGCTCTTAATATGGTACCTACTTAATGTCAGTTAGCTATCTAATAATAGATAATATTATACCTACTATGGACTTAATGTGTCGAAAGTAGGTACCATAGAAGAAATTGATTCATTTTGGTTGGTGGTTGGCGGACCTACATCATTTTTGTAGGATTATGTCAATTCAATGTCAGTAAAGTTGTGAATTGTGATATGTCTGCTGGGTTTGACATAAAGCGACCAACTTACGTGGTTCCGCCATTTGCCTATGAATTTGAAGAACAGAGTACCTTTTGGTGGAACGGTCTCGATAAATCCGATAGCCCTGTTTGTCCCGCCCTATTGACAGATCTAGGACCGCTACCGTTAAAGCGGCTGATGGCAATCCGCAGGCAAGCAATCCACTAAAAAGGCAAAATTACTATTGGTTCAGTCTACATACTGCTAAACCGAAAATTCCGTAGCTCTTTTCAAAGGCTTTCTTATACGTAAGGTAGAGTCAAAAAGTACTCCGAGTGAGTCATAGTTTTTCATCACCGGCAGAACCCTAACGATGCGCGGGCGCAGCATCGAGACTGCAGGAGGTTCTCACGGCGCAGGCGCGTCTCGCACAAAAACCTCGGAAACGGTAGCGCGGGAGTAGCCAACCTATGTACAGACGTTCAGATATTTTTCATTCATGTAATTATAATATTATATTGATTAAGGACTTTAAAGTCTCTACAGTCTACTAGATTGTAGAGACTGTAGGTAACTTTCATGACACAGGAATAAATTATTTAGATTTATTATTCAAGATATCAAACAGCATAGCTAACTTGACCACCATAGAACGGTTTTCTTCCTATAACAGTGGAATAGATATAAAATGGGTTTCTTCCGACAAAGTGGCAAATTGACAAAGGAAATCATGGTTCTAACATCTTGTTAGTGTTTGGAATGTTTTTGTTTTAGCTATTATTAACCTAAGGCTCAACAACAGTAGACAGTAGTATAGCTACATAATATATACTCTTGTCCCAATAGTCTTGTGGCAGAAATGCGAAAAAATAGAAACACTTGCAGATTTTAGCGACAAACAGATTTTTTTCTTGGACAATCTGTAACTTCGTCTATTCTACCGTAGTAAGAAACCTATAACTTCTACTATATAATATGCTATGGTCATGCTAAGGGTATGGTCATGCTATGGTCATGCTAGGTCATGCTAGGCACTAGGTAGGGTCCGATCTCAGAAGAGGCAAAAAGGCAGAGCGGCAAAAATGAGGGGCAGCAAAATTGACTTATTCCTATCTTCCAATCTAGCCTAAAATTTTACCTTTCAACTTACTTCAGGTTGGATAGTGGAATTTGGAAATATTTGTTTTATTAAATATTTTATTTAAGTAGTTTACTTAAATGTTCGTCCCGTCATCCCCCAACAAAACTATAAGTACATGACTTATATGTTATATGGTTTTCTGTATGTAAAGGGCGGCGAAAATTATCTTTGCCCGGAGCGGCTAAATAGCTAGATTGAGCCTGGCACTACGGTACGGTATAGGTATTTCAGTGTCGGAGTGTACCTCGTCCGGTCCGTGCGTGACGGATTCTCTCAGCGTCGAATTCACGCCAAGTCAAATGTTTAATTTGCTCTATAAATCACGCTATTAAAAACATTTCAAGGGTGTCATAGCGGCACCGATCTCATTGAGGACGTGACTGTCTTCGTGCTGTGTGGCCCGCGGACTCAGGAGCGGATCTAGCTGGGCAGTGCCCCGATGCGAGCTTCTTCCATACATCAATCTAATATTATAAAATTCTCGTGTCACAGTGTTTGTGCGCGAACTCCTCCAAAACGGTTCAACCATACCATATATTATGTAAGTAGGTACTAGGTACATTATACAAAATGTATGTAGGTATATTGTACATATATACATTCGTTAGGCCTGAGAATATGTTTTTATCTACTTTTTATATTGATACTAGAAATAATTTATATGGCAAAACAACGCTTGCCGGATCAGCTAGTATTTAAATATAATATAAAGAAAAGATGCTGTACTCTGTACTTTCTGAATAATAAATACTTATGCATGTAAAACTTATAATAAGAATAACACACAAATGTTGCATATTATAGAAGACGACCCGGGAGAACCCGAGTTTTTGCTTTTTATCAACAGGTGACTAAATACCTTTATCTGTTAACATGGAGGATATAACTTTTGATTTTTGAATTGATTATTATAATAATATTTTTAATGTCCTATACATACAACCTCACTAAAATTTTAAGCAATCAATAAAATTGGAGAGCTTACGATTAAGTTCAAGTTTAAGTGACTAGTAGGGACTTTTTGAGGCCCTTTGCGGCTAACTCCGCCCCTGACAGAGAGTACACTTCATTACAGGAACTCGGGAGTCAAATTCAATTTAACGGCTGGGAATTAGATTATCTCGAGACTTTTTGCCGCGGCTCGTCTTCCGATAACGCTATTCAATATTTGACTCTCTTTTATTGAAGAACATTGTAGGTTGCTTTCATGACTAGATACTAAAATTAAGTACTTTTTGGCGACGTTGCAAAATTGTCAGTGCCCGTTTTTACCAATCGCCCTTTAAAGGTGTAGCATACATTTCGGTCCTTATTCCTTAATAACAATCTTTATGTATGATTTAGTACAAGCTCTATATTAAATATATTAATTATATATTTTATATTTAAATTTTAAAGAAGAAAAATTATACTTTAATAAAGTTGCTGTTTTAGGGTTGGACCGCAACGCGACGCGTAGCGGTCTGAATCAACCCTTACATTGATAGGGTAGTGGGCGGTAGATGCTGAATGGACTGAATTAACACTTGTTTAGGTATATGATAATTGATACCATTGGATGTTGGACACATTTACATTAATACAATTTAATAGTGCTGAGAAAGCGCTGGAATCTAGTGATACTGTTAAGCTAAGTACTGACATACGGTTTTGCTCGATAGTTTTACTCCAAATCAAGTAATAATAATTACTGTGTGGACCGCAAAACTGATAGCTCGAAGGCTCGCATCGAGCCACTCGAAGGCTCGCATCGAGCCAGCTTGATGGAATCAAATGTATCGAGTTAGAGTAAAACTATCGAGCAATGTTGAATGTGTGGACGAAAGTCCGAACTGCGGGTTTTGTTTGACGTTATTGCTCAATCGAGCAAAACCGTGTGTGAGTAGGTACTTAGCATTACTGTTTTTTTGTGTATATTAAGGATATTATCATCGACACAATCAGTCTTAAGGGCCAGTCTCAATGACATTATTTCTACGCAACAAAGGCAAAATGTATTACACTTGATCTACATATTTCGTCCAGAACAAAACAATAACGTGAAACTGTTCAACAGGGATACAAAAATCCCTGGAGTAGGCTTCAGTCGCGTGACGCTACATAGTTTCGCCGAGGCCTAAATTGAATTAAATTAAATTGATTTATCGAGGTAGTACTCCGGCTCTCCGTGGCCCTCCGTTATCAAAATTAATGTTGTATCAAAATGTATAAAATTTTTCCTTTATTTCTTTTTATTTTAATTGTGGATTCGCTGCTACTTTATTGTCTTAAGCGTTGCTTTCCTTAGCGTAGTTGGAGTGTAGACTGTAGTGTAATGTATGCCGAAGTGGTATTTTGTGTAATGTTATTAGGTATTTTGTTTTTTGTGTAATTATTTAGTGTAATGTATGCTGTAATGGTATTTGGAATGTGGAAAACGGAAAACTGCCATTTTATTTGGATATTATCGATATAGGTACTGTATTAAAATAATATGTCATAATATATTAAGAAAAATTGATTCATTAAGAAGCAGATTGACTTGAAATAACACGACTTAATAACGCAGGTCCACCATAGGTCTATGAATCATTGTAAGTAATTTTTATATACTCTACCTTTTTAGGGTTTCGTAGCCAAATAGCAAAATTCGGGACCAATATGGATTCATCATGTCAGCCTGTCCATCCGTAGGTATATCATAGCTACTTTTTTTGTACCGACGGAATGTACTGCACCAAATAACAGACAAAAAATACGTGTTACACTCGGGGACTGCCGCGGTAAAGCATAATATGTATAAAGTATTGCATAGCATTTTTTATCAATGCAATTATAGTTCGCATACGTCTAGTCGTACACACGCAAATACCGTGCCGAAGTCTGGCAACTTGTTAGGTTTTTTTCGTTACTGAATTTCTTGACGCTGCGCTCAGAGCCCGCGATAAAAGCTATGCAATAGCTTAAAACAAAACGATGTAACTTGTAAGTAATCAGTTAACAAATGCGTCATAATAGGTAGCTACAAGACAAATTACATCAGTACGGTAGTGCGTCACAGGTCAGCCATCAATACCGCCGGTCGGGACTAAGCCGGGAACCGAACCCGTGCCCCAACTAAACCCTAGTGAAAGGGACCAGCGATGTACAATACAAAGATATTGCAAGGACTTTAACAAGATATTAGGTAGATTTTACGAGTTTCAGTATATTTTATCCGAAGGGCGATTAAATATATTTGAGACTGGACATTTTGATGATTTTGTGTACATTTTTGACAGACACCAGATATTGGTCAATATGTGCTGTCAAAAGCCTGCTGCATAGCTGTCGCAAGATACTTAAGGGCGTTCCCTCCGGAGATTCCGTAATTGACCGTATTTAAAACCTTATAAACTCATAATCTGAAGGCTACAGAGTTATAATAAAAATACAGCAATAATCTTCAGTATATCAACATTCCTTTCCCCGTTTTAAATTTTCTATTTTTGTTTATTATACTCGTGATATCAGCTTACAAAGTAATACCAATTTATTAAAATTCAAGCATACATTCAGCATCTCCTTAGCATTTACAAATTACTTTTATTTGAAACTCACGCCAATAGATCGACAATATTGTTACGGATACGGACACACAGAGCCATCTAGCGTCGAACCGGCAAAACTAGGGGACACACTACACATAAATCCCCTACTCGAAACTAGATGACGCTAGTTGGTACATGCTCGAATCTCCTAGAAAGTTCCGACCGTTGTTTACTTGTTTACGTGTTTATTTGTTTACGTGAATCGAGTAAGGAACTTTCTAGAATTCGAGTCGCCCATATAAATAGGCGCAGGTGGACGGCCCGGATTCACTTTTATCTGAGCGATCTTCGAGGCGACTTCGAAGTGAAAACAAGTGATCAATAGTGAGTGATTGTGATAGTGAACCTACGACTCGGCTAGGACCTAGGACAGTGATAGTGCTCAGTGATTTGGATCTAGTGCTTAGTGTTTGGGACTTAGTGCTTAGTGTTTGGACTTAGTGATTAGTGTGACCTAGTGTTTGTGAATAAAGTCTTCCAGAGAGTCACCAGGTCTTTCTCTCCGAATCCTCGAACCCTAGCACGTAACAATATCATAAACTACATATTTAGTGGAGTTCCCAGAGCGTAAAAATCGTGCTCACCTCCGATTTTTGCAATAGTGGATGAAAATTGAAAAGAAAAAAGGAATGTGTAGCTGATAACATAAATAATAAAGTTTACCTATTGAAAAGTTGTGCTTTTGATTTTTAAATTATTCTCTTCCACTTCAAGTAAACTCATAAACTGCAAAATTTTAAAAGAAAATTTGCATATTTCTTTCTTTTAAATATATAGCAAAATAATAAAATATATTATTATTTTTTTGATTTGTATCGTTGCTTATATTCCAAAGAAAGAAAATAAGTTGAAAAAATATATAATTTAGATTTAAAATTAATATTTTTGTATATAGATGAGCATACCTCCAAATGTGCTTGTTGTGTGCCTCGCCAGGTAAATGGCGTTACTATTTTTCTTTCAAATCAAATCAAATCAAATCAAAATAATTTATTCATATAGGTCACACGGTAACACTTATGAACGTCAAGATTCTTAAATATTACAAAATAAACATCTCATTCTTAGATACATTAATACATAGTAATTATCACAATTATTTGATTTAAGTACATAAATTACTAACAAATTCCATTTTTTGAAAATAAAAATATGCATATAATTCAAAAAGAAATAGTTTCATGTACATTTTATGGAAAACAAAATGTCAATATAATTTTTAAATATTTTAAATTATTAAAATTATGTCAATTCAATAAGTCAATTCAAGTAATACGAGTATAAAATCATGTCCATACAATAATTATTATTATGATAAGTTATTTTTATACTTATAGAAAAAAAGACATAGTTAATTACATATTATTATTAATATTGTCACACTTATTCCCGTGGATGAATGTCATCAAAATAGTCATTTATTCTGTAGTAGCCCTTACAAATCAATTTCTTTTTGATACATTCCTTAAATTTGTTGAAGCTCAAGGCTAAAATGTCATCAGGTAGTCTGTTATAGAAACGTATACCGAGTCCCACAAATGAGTTTTGAACCTTATGAAGTCGTGAATAATTAACTGCTAGTTTATTTTTGTTCCGTGTATTAAAAGAATGCGTATCGGATTTTTTATCATAATATTGGATGTTCTTTCGAATATATATAACATTGTCAAAAATATATTGAGATGATACGGTCAGGATATTTATCTCTTTAAACGTTTCCTTTAGGGAGCACCTTGATCCTAGTCTGTATATAGCGCGAACAGCCCGTTTTTGCAGTAAAAATATTGTTTGAATATCTGCAGCACTTCCCCACAGTAGTAATCCATAAGATAAGATACTGTGGAAATAGCTGTAGTAAACGGTACGAGCTGTTTCTTCATTAGTCAGTTGTCTTACTTTTCTAATCGCAAAGACTGCTGAACTTAGCTTTTTTGCTACATTTGAAATGTGAGCTCCCCATTGAATTTTTTGAATTGTCTTTGCGTTCTTTACATTTGATAACATTTTGTACGTATATAAGAGAACCCCCGCGTATGGCGCCCTTCCTTATGAACGCACTGGCAATGCTATAAAATTCATTATTGATAATATTAATTTGTTCATCTTTTAACCAGTGCTCAGTAACATAAAAAACATGAATGTTACGGCTTTTTAAAAATAGGTCTACTTCTAATTCTTTGCCATGTATCCCCTGAATGTTTTGATGAGCTATAATAAGACTATTGGCTACGCTGTCCTCGAAAAAAATCATTATCATTTTTTACATTGCTATTATTTGATGGATTTGAATATATTTTATTAAAATAATAAGGGATTGTCCCTCTTTTATGACTTACTACATGATTTTTTTGTACAGAGTTTTTCTTACTTTGATTTGTGTTTGGCAATATGGAAAAATAATAGGGTATGGTTCCCTTAATGTTGTTGTTTGAATACAATTTATCTACAAATTTGTTAACATAATACTTATCATAATTAATGCTATCAATTTCTAAATTACATTTAAAACATAAATAATTACATAATGGTTTATATCTATAATAGTCAGATTGAAACTTTTGTTTTGGATTAATATATTTACAGTTTGGGAAATTTCTAATTAATTGTTCAATATTATAATTCAATAGATTCGTGTTTAGAAACGGGTTATGATTTATTCCTATAACAAAAACATGACATTTTTTCAAAGCTTCAAGTGTGTGGCACAGATCTGAGTACAATGAATAAGGATTTTTTTCGTTAGTCCCGACACTTATAATTACAATATCGTCATTACATATATTTTCACTAAGATTACGACAATTTTCAAGTAGGTATAGTAGAAGCAGCAGCAAATGGTTTTATTAGACCATTTATATTATATATGTCATTCCAATTATTAAGTCTCGTTTTATGCATTTCCACAGAAAAGTTTTTTAACTGTTGGTCACCCAAAATGAATATGTCATTTTTCTTCATACTACCCGCATTTTTCTGTTTTAGAATGTCATTTGCACTTGACGTTGTCATCTGTGACGTTTGACATAACGTCGTATTTAATGTTTCGATCACGCTTAGGACTTCCTAGGTTATTATGAACATTCTGAGTTCCAAGTTTTTGTAATAAGCTGACATCTCCGTGATATTGCGACAGTGGGGAATTGCGACTTGTTAATATCAAAGACTTTCGTATTTTTTTAGCGATCGGTGTACAATATGTTTTCTTCGGAGTTAGTGATATAAGTGTGGTGTCTTCTGATAACCTTTTAAGAAGAGATATAGTTTTATTTTTGGAGTCTAACTCTCGTTTTAAGGACGTAACTTCTAGATTAAGGTGTGCAATTTCTTCATGGGCGCTGGTAAGTTCGATTTGCAATTTTTCAATATGGGACTTTAACCAAATGATATCTGTATCTATTTCCGAGTCGATGGGTTGGCTAGATGATGAAATGTTTATTATGTGTGATTCATCATCTGACATTAATGCAATATTAGTCTCAGAACTGGCTTTTAAGATTTTCCTTCTGAATGTTATATTTTCCATGGTACAAGATACTTAGTAAGTGTTTTTGTTGATTTCTGCTAGATGGCGCTAATTGTCGTAAGCGATTTATTCAAAATCAGCTGTTACAAAATTTGAAATCTAGTAGAATAATTTTCTTATTTCTGAATATAACATTTAAATTCTGTTCAGAAAGTAACTTCTTCTGTTCATGCAGAGTTAAAGTTGATGCAGAATGTTATAATATCTGCACTATATATTATTTTTGTAAGAAATAAAGGTCTGAAGTCCACTTACTACTTTTCTTGTATTTACGATTTATCTGCTGAATGTAGCACTTCACTAACAATTTCACGGATGTATCCAGAGTTATACTGTATAATTATCAACTTTTACTGTCAATTAATCAAAAATTGATTTTTTTTGGAAATTATTTATACGGAGCTAGATATTATCGTTGCAACTGACAGCTGTCATCCTGTCCTTTGGTTTTAAATAAGAAGTTTAAAATTATTTTTTAGGCTTAACAAAGCCTTCTATTTCTTAATGTGTATAACTTTTTAGCTCTTACTTTATTAAATTTTCTGAAAATGTAGCACAAACTTTTCACGGATATTTCGAAGAAAATCTGTATTTTATTTCTTTTGGTTAGGTTTTTACAGAATAAAATTGATTTTTTATTAAATTTTTTTAATTAATTATGTTTGCTAAAACATACTTAAAAGAAAAAAGTACAAATTAGGTTAAGAACTGATATTTTTTGTATTCAGGTAAGCATTTCCCAAACATAGGTCGCAGCATGCGTCTTTAGTATGTACGTGAGATTTGTAGCACCTAATTTTTTTTCTGGCTTGAAGTAGGAAGTTTAAATATATTTCAAAGACTAGAAAAAGTCTTTCATTTGTCGATGCATTTAATGTTTTAGCTCTCACTTAAATAAATTTTCAACAAATATAGAAAAATATTTTCGGTCTATTTTACAAATTTTTGGAGATATTTAAACGTTTTTAAGTACTTAAAAGTTATCATTTCTCTAAAAATTAAATACGCACAACAAGTAAGTTTAACACACTTTTCGTTACAACCCTTAAATCCACCCAAACCCTTTTATCTTGGTTACGACGAGCGTTAATCTCTAAAAACTTTGCAAAAACCTTATAGTTGTATTTAGCTTAGCAAAGCAAACTTTCTTTTTAAAAAATTGTGTATTTGGTTAATTTTCACCGTAAACAATCGGATAAGAGTCATTAAATAACAGGAACAAGAAAAAAAAAATTTTTCTGGACCGGTCTTATATGGTAAAATATTAATTTTTAATTAAGTAACTAAAAAATTAAAAGCACAAAAAACTTTTTGGTAAACTGCAAGTTATAGTGTAAAAAAGAAAATGACACCTCAAAAACAAAAATCCACTCACTATTACAATTTTCGGAGGTTAAAACCTCTGGCGACTGCAGTAATTCCCCGTTTTAAATTTTTTTAGGACAATTTTGAACTAAGATAAGTAAAAATAATAGGGTTTTGGCGCGATCTCGGCAACGCGGCAAATGTATGGCCAAGGTCGTTTGCTTGGGGGACGGCCTTAATTATCCTGCAGGTTTTTGCAGATTAAGTATACGAATTCGTCCGAATCCGATTCACGCTTGACCGATTTCTTAAATTTCTTAAATTTCTGAATTTTTTGGTAATCTACGTATAACACACGACCTGTGTGCCAAATTTCATAACGCTAGGACAATTGGAAGTGGCCTAGAGGTTTTGATTACCGGTCAGTGAGTGAGTGAGTGAGTCAGTGCCAAAATTAGCTATTTTTACAGGGACATAATTCGGGATCTACCGCTATATCACAACTATATATACAAGCTATATCTATGAAATTAGGTATACTGCTTAAGTACTAGTATATAATTACGTAGGTATAATTTTATTTTTGCACTCGGAATAGGCACTGAGATACAGGGGGGTTAAAAGTGCGTCGAAACGGTTCGTGTAAATAGTGCACGGCAAGCACGCGGCCTGCTGGAACTTGGCCAGCGCACTCCGTGCGCTTTGATAAGCCTTTAGGTACTAGCGTCGCTTTTAGAACATTTTTATAAATGCAGTAGAGTTATGGATTATATTAAAATCAATGTACGTTCAGCATCTAGCGATAAACCATCGTCGGTGTCGGTATAAACCGAGCGGTGGAAATGAAAAGCGGGCAACACCATTGTCGATGCACAAAAGAAAGGCAATCATTCGACATGAATAAATATCTGTGAGTAATGGGCCCGCTTCCTATAATGAAATGTTTTATGTATTAACGTTATCGTGTATAAATCGCTTAATATTGTGTACGCACTTGCAGACTACTGACTAACAGATATACTATAAGATTCTAGAGTAATGAAAATTCATATTATTATTTTTAACAAAAAATTAAAACCGACTTCCAAGGTAAAAACAATAGTAATATTATGAACTAAAAAGTATTAAATAACTCTTACTCTTTAATAGTGCCTTTTTCAGAATTCGTCTAAATCTCAACTATTTCTGTACTACAGTACAGAAATAGTTGAGATTTAGATATGTAGTATACATACTACAGTCTTTATTATTTTGAAGTCGGTACCAGCTAATTTAATCGTGAGTTCAGTAATGTCGGATTATCTGAAACTTTTGGGACTGGTACCGACTTCAAAGTAATGAAGATTGTAGTATACAGTACAGAAATAGTTGAGATTTAGACGAATTCTGAAAAAGGCACTATTAAAGAGTAAGAGTTATTTAATACTTTTTAGTTCATAATATTACTATTGTTTTTACCTTGGAAGTCGGTTTTAATTTTTTGTTAAAAATAATAATTTCACTCTTTTTAGTTAAGTATCTACAAAATTAGGCTTTATGCGTAAATAACCAATACAAATGTTAATTATTCACATTATGTCACTGTAAGCGAAATTGTGGTAAATGCTTGCAGTTATCTAAGCGATGCTGCAATTTCCATACTTTTATCTTTAAAGATTCAGGAGTTCTGTTCAGTGCCTTTGGACCAAGAGACACCTTCGTATAAAATTTCTCTTATTCGTAACATATGTTTAACTTACTACAAACAACATTTTAATCACTATGAGTGTTTTGATAAAATTCAAGGATTTTCCTCGATTGCTCATAGATCCCATCATCAGCTCACCACTTTCGTAATTGTTATACATAATTAAGATTATATCCTATACAACAAAACGAGAATTTTGAAAATCGGTCCACAAACAGCGAAATCATTATCAAAAACGTCTGCTTCGATGCAAAATATCACGAAAAGTACCAATAATTGGGTCATAGTGTGATGACCAATGGTATAATTATGGTTGTGAGATGATGAATAATCAAATTGATGTATTAGCTTATGCTTTCAGTTGTTTAAACAACGCTGAAATCCCCGAACCTGTACCTATAAGCATTTAAAAGTTCTGTTCGGTACCTTCGGATCCAGGGTATAACCTGGTGCGAAGTCCCCTCGATTCCTCAAGGATCCCATCATCAGATCACCACTTTTGTGAACATGGTACTGTAGTGTACATATCTAAATTTCTTTTATAAAAACCTTTTTTATATTATTTTGTACTCTTTAGTTTATGGTATTTTGACTTGTTTACTTTTTGATAGATTTTGTCATGAGATTATAATAATTCATCTTGAACATCGAGTGCGTTATTTTACAAGATTCTCCTTTGCACCTTCTAAACTGAAAGTCGGGCAAGCGAATACCCTCGCAATCCCGCGAGGGCCTTCCTCACTTCATTGGTGACCCCGGAAGGAACACAGGATGGAGAATCTGAAGGAGAATGTAACCAGCGAACAAGGAGACGGCGCAAGACATCGGTGACCATACACGCCATCTTCATCACCATCACTCCCCACCCCTCCGCACCGCGCCAGCCAGCATCGCCTCATCGGGTACCTCGTCCACTAGCCGCAATGTACCGCGGCCTGGGCGACTCCGCATCGGCATCATCGGGCTTTCTCACTACACCGACCGGTCAGCAAGCAGAGCACATCTCTCCTGGTCAGCACGTAGCATCGGCCTCGCACGGCAGCTTATCCGACTCACTGGATCCCGTGCAGCAGCTTACAGTTCCGACTCACTGGGACTCACTGCAACAGTTCCGACTCACAGGAACTCTGGCGACTTAAGCGACAAGACTTAAAGATTCTACCTTCGGTCATGTTTACTGACTATTATCGCCCTTGACGGTCTCTGGAGGGGGGTGATGTAGTGTACATATCTAAATTTCTTTTATAAAAACCTTTTTTATATTATTTTGTACTCTTTAGTTTATGGTATTTTGACTTGTTTACTTTTTGATAGATTTTGTCATGAGATTATAATAATTCATCTTGAACATCGAGTGCGTTATTTTACAAGATTCTCCTTTGCACCTTCTAAACTGAAAGTCGGGCAAGCGATTCACCTCGCAACGACGCGAGGACCGTGCTCACTTTAGTACCAAATTCGAGTTAAACCCTATACAACACAAAAAGAATTTTGAAAATCGGCCCCCAAACGGCTGAGTGATCGTGGAACATACAAAAAAAAAAAAAAAAAAGATACATACAGCCGAACATATTATCTCCTCCTTTTTGGAAGTCGGTCAAAAAGTAGCACTCTACTGAAAATAGCAGCAGCCATAGAGCCATAGATATATTGGCTAAACCTCATATCAGCCACTTGGTTTCAGCCTACCGAATCCTAATCAACCAGCTAAAACTAGTCTTGCCTTAAAATAATCATCTTATGCTAGATTTTAGTTAGATCAAGCCTTGCATAAGCATCGAGCTTGACTTCTTTTTCTTAGCTCATTCCCACTTTACGTAGGGTCGGCGCCAAGAAATTCTATCTTATATATCAATTTATTTAGCTAGCTAGTGCTTTGGTCATACTGGTCCACCATGTGACCGGGGGTCTGTCTCTAGCTCTCTTAGCTTCTGGGAGACTCAACGCCTTTTTGACAATGTAGTTGTCAAAAAGGCGTTAAGATGGTATGTGGCCATACCATCTTAAGCGTCTCTCGGTCAGTTTTTCGGACACTGGAGTTATCTTGAAGCTTGATCGAGCATCGAGCTTGACTATAACATACCTAATAAATAACATACTTATTTAAATAACTTATTTACTTATAAAAAGTATGCAAAGTCGTACAAGGCCTATCAAAAGTCGTAACATATCGCGTAGTGTGAACGCGCCGTGATACGTCAGTACCTGTATTCATACGTTTTGTAGTTCTTCCGTAATTTGTTACTGTACGATTTATCGCCTATTGATGCCGAGTTTTAATAGCCGCCATGATTTAGATATTATAAGGAGTATTAGTACTGATTAAATTCATACAATAGCATATTTGTCAGTCCCCACAATATAAATTCCCATCGATTAGACTTTCAAAGATTATCAACATTAGGTCTTTAAAGAATAAAATTGACAGTCTTACTTTGAACTAGATATTGTCCGGAATTTCGCGCAGAAGTTACTACATCGGTAACTGTATCACTCATTTTCCACACGTGACACAGATAGCGTACATTTTCCTGGGATAAAAACTAACCTATGCCATTTAGATTATGCCATTTAGAGTATCATCAACGTTTCATATCTATGGTTTTGACTGTTTAAGCATGACGATGTAGCAGATTATTGTACTAAAAACTTTTGTATCCATACTCTTACTAATACACACACATACACACACACATATATATATATATATATATATATATATATATATATATATATATATATATATATATATAATATTATAAATGCGAAAATGTGTCCGTCTGTTACCTCTTCACGCCCAAACTGCTAAACCGATTTTGCTAAAATTTGGTATGAAGATACTTTGGGTCCCGGGAAATGTCATATAACACTTTTTACCGGAAAATTTACGGTTCCAGACAGAAACTAATTTTGGCGCAACGGAGTTGCGGACGTTATCTAGTGTTTTTTAAATATTAAGTAGTATGCATCTCACAGAGAACCAAACCCGTGTTCTTTAGACAAACATTCGGTGTACATATTACACGGGAATGTGTGGCGATAGACCAGTATTATGGCAATTGGGGTCATTATAGTCTAATTCTGATGTTTGGGCAATGGAGCCGCGTGAAATTGGTCCAACCGAGTAGCTCCGTGGCCTGTAATTTGGCCGCCGCCCGATTCTTTGAACCAACTATTTATGTTGTAAATTAGAAAGCTTTTGTTATCACAAAACATCTTTGTCTATCAATTACTGCTGCGGACCTTTATTATACGTGTTTTGATGGGTTAGGATAAGGAAATATACAATATTATGATACAGGTATTATATAGGTACGTAGAATTTTTACAGGTTTTCTTAGGATTTTTAGTTTTCACAATTTTCTACTCTTCATTTGAAAGTAGCTTTAAAGTCGAAGAAAGACATCTAGTATCTACCTGCAGGTGTATCCATTATCCATGTCCATTCCATATAATACATATCCATTATCCATACTAATATTATAAATGCGAAAGTGTGTCTGTCTGTCTGTTACCTCTTCACGCCCAAACATCTGGAACGATTTTGCTGAAATTCGGTATGGAGATAAGTCCTGAGAAAGGACCTAATATATGATACTTCTATCCCGGAAAAATGATTTTCGTTGTTGCACGATAAACAAATTTTGGCGCAACGAAGTTGCGGGCATCATCTAGTGTTAAATTAATTATTTGAGATTTTGATGACTTTTTATAAGAGATTTCGATGACCCAGCACAAATACTATTTAAATCGTTATGCAGCGTTGTCTGTTGAGCACAGTTAATGTCAACGCGTATCGCCACTCGAGCATTATCAGGATCGTTTTGTTACATCAAACACATCACATTAAAGTAATGAACGTAAATAATTGTTTACGTAGTTAGCGCTAAACACTACAATCCCCGTGGAGATGTTATCGCGAGCGGCGGCCGTAATAACAGAGTTTAGGGCTAGAGTGAATTATTACGCGGCGCAATCACAACAATAATTGTTGTTGCTGGCTTTTTGTGGTCACTCGGTCAGAGGGCTCAAATTGAATTTTCGTCTATTACAGCCTAACGGTTTTTATTGTTCCTTTGTTAGGTATCATTAATATCGCTTTTGGCAGCGCCGTTGTATCCCTTTCTAATCTAAGTGTTTTTGTGGTAGGAATATATAACCTCTTTGTCGTATTTAATCGAAGTACAAGTACCTGTAGCGATTGTTGAAAAGGCTGAAGTTCCTCCGAATATCGTCTTAGATTACATACTTACTACGAAATCGAATATAAATGAATGTTATACTTTTGCGCTTACGACAATACAAACAAAATACTTTGTGACAATTCCGGCATGCAAGCTTAAAGCGTGCTGAAATAAAATCAATAATTTTTCCATTTCCATAATGCATACTCCATTCAAAGCTATTGTGAAATTAAAAGTTTAAGAGAAAATAAAATATGCAATATATTTTCATAGGGCGCCCGCCCTCGCAAATTCATTACCGGCACAACCTGGCGCTTCCGTTTCCGTCAGCGAGCACTAAGCACATACATGCACTTCGCGTACTTATCCACGCATACACTATACATCGCTCGATCGGTACTTGGATCTGAATTTCAGAGTTCGCAATACGAGCAGTGGATATCGTTGTGTTCGATAGTGGCGATGTTTGGTGCCGTGATTTCTACAAGCTGACGTGACTAGGTTTGCACAGGCTGGGCTGTAGGAAAACTAACATAAACTTTGATGCTCGGCACACACGAAGCGTTGCATGCTTGGTACACTGTAAATACTGCTTTCCCGATTTTCACCTTTGTTTGTTTCACCAGCTCTGAATGTTTGATCGAATTTCCGAGTTTTTGCTTCATTTTCTATGCCGCTCCGTGTTTGACTTTCGAGTTTTCATTAGGAATTTACGATTTTCGTGTTCGACGATTTTGTTTATTCGTTTAGTGAAGTTAAAACCGGAGGTTTTTACCTTTTATAGTTTCGTTTGTTTATGCCTTTGAAATTATGTTTGTGAAAGTATTGTGTTTAATAGTATTGTTAAAATTTTGTGGTTGCTAAGTTTTTATTAACCACTTTTCAATGACGACGCAAATACTACATGGAACAGATTCTAGCGTAAAGTGACTACATTTAGTGATGTAGTAGCCAGAGTTGTGGAACTATAAATATGATTATGTCAGTTAGTTTTTTATATTACAAGGACAAATAAAAAACAAAAAATCTAAAGTGTCGTCAGAAGCACACATAACATTCACGTATCTGCAAATCGAGTCCCGTATTTGTAATTCATGACATAATCAAAGGCGACCGTTTAACGACTTGCGCGGTGTTACTGGAGCTTCGAACTTAATTAGGTTATCTCACCTCGGCGGCATCCACAAAGGGCCGAGCTTTTAAGCTCGTTGATATTAAAAAAGCACGTTATTTATCATAAATCACCCCCGGGCGAGGGCGCGAATTTCGATCTACTTCGAACAAAAAATATGCAAGTAATGACGGCCACACTTTGCGGGCTTTTTAAGTCGAGACGTTGTGCTTAGAATTAATTATTTTCGTAAAAGCGAAGCTGTGTCATTTTTAACACGGTTGCACTGTTTTGGTGTTTCTTTTTTCGAAAATTTCAAAGTGGATTGTTAAAATATTTTAATGCGATGTGGAATGACTTATCAATTTTATGCAGATCATAAACGTGGCTCTATAGTCTATACCTACCCCACTCGTTTACCCTAGCCTCTACTTGTCACATCGAACGGTTGGCAAGTTTAAATTATTTTATCCTGTACCTCCCTGTACACTGTACAGAGTTCACCTTATTTTTTAAGGTAACAAATTCTAAAGTTTTTCCTGAACCTTTTGATTATCATTCACTTATAGTACCTTTACTATACAAGGTGTAACAAAAACAAGAGATATAATACTTTAGGGCGTGTATGTGTCCCTTGTATAGGCATCCCTTGGATAGAGAAAATTTTTTTTTGTGATTTGTATGGGCAAGCGCCTGCGTCCTGAATTTTTCCATACAAATAAGAATAAAAAGGTTACTTTTTAAACTCTATATAGGGAACCCGTACACACCCTAAAATATTATCACTTGATTTTGTTACACCCTGTATAATGACGACAGTATTGTAAACGTAGACACAATTCCTGTTATGTAGGTTTTTCATTGTCTAGGCACGGTTATACTCTAATATTAAAGTCGAGGTCTAGGCAGCGGCCAGTAGGTACCCGCTAGTCACAAAAGCAGCACTTATGAAATCAAATGTCTAAACCAAACAATAACTGTCATACCTCTGCAATATAACTGAATAAAATACCAAATTCTACATCAAAAATCACAATTAATTTCAATAGACAATAGCAGTCACAATAAGCCGACTTTGATTGATTCCGATAAACAATATAATCATAGATACACATCGAGTAATGAGGCCGCGAGAACTATAGGCGTATACGGCGTCAGTTGATTACCGCGGGCTCCTCTGTAATAAAACATCACCGCCTTATCGACTGCCTTCTCGATAAGCATCCGTGACGAATTCGCACCACTCGTGCTAGCTCGCATGTCGATAAACACTTCGAAATTCTACAAAACGACAAAGAAAAATGAACTCTAATTTGTTATCGTACAGTTTGATTTCGCGTTGCACTAAACTCCGTTGTGCCTTATAGGCTCATAATAATTTTTGAGAGAAAATGGCCGAGATATTCTCATCGATATAATTTTATTTCCAATTATAATACTTACACTTATAGTTTTTATTGCCGAGGCTTTAAATATTGACGTGGGAGGTCGGTGTCTTCTGACCCGAAATCGGTGTGCTTTCTTTTGAAAGTAGGTGTTAAAACTTAAAAGCTGCCGCTTTATCGTCACAACTGCTTATAGCGATGTAGAGTTTTAACTTATAAATGACAGTCATATTATAGAGAAGTAGCCTAAATTGTTTTATGTAAGGGAAATTTGGATTATTCAATGCATATTACCTACCTCTACACTCTACAGTCTACATACATATTTATTACATACGCAGTACTTAGTAAATTTCTGAAAAGTTTCGACTTATTCACAGGACTTATATTACATCACTTATATTACACATCTTCACGTCACGACGTCGCCAACGTGTACGGTGCGGTAACGTCGCACGGTACTTTGACGTGACGTGAAAATTTACGTCAACGTAACGCAAAAATGTACGTCACGGTGTAGCAAATTTTTAAGTCTTTTTTTTTCTTCAATCCTATCTCCGTCATTGAATTTATCAATCAATCAGTTTCATTCTACTCTTTCCATTTTTGATACTACGAGTATTTGAAAAATGCATCTTTACTTGTATATTTTACAATCATGGCAAACGAAAATTGAACGCCTCCGTGGTCCAGTGGTCTAGAGCTCGGCTCTTGACTCGGAGGTCGTAAGTTCGATTCTCGCATTGGAAACATAGTTTGGTTAGGACAATGCAGGTTGATCACCTGATTGTCTGACGAGTAAGATGATCCATGCGTCGGATGGGCATGTAAAAAGTCGGTCCTGCGCCTGATCTCTCGCCAGTCGTGTCGGTCTTCCGTCCCACTGGGTTATGAGAGTAAAGGAATAGACAGTGCTCTTGTGTATTGCGGACACACTTAATTACTCCTGCGTAGCTGGCCTGGTTTCATTGAAACCGGCCACCGTCACCGAAACCGGTGTGAGAGCTATTAATTATTATTATTATATGGAGGTATTCTTGATTTCTTAGAAATATGTACTTAGAGAGGCAATTAATGTATATCTGGGGGCGCGGCAGTGCCCCAGACAAGCTTTTTAGCAAAGGCACGGCCGTACCATACTTTTCTCGAAGCGGTTCGCGGCTATTTCACACCCCCTTTATCTTCGAAGTTAACAAAGCTATAGTCCGCGCGGAACTAGTTGGCCGCGCCTTAGGTATGTGAGTGGTGGGACGGAGAGGCGGGGGCGCTTGATTTTGACAGTTCTGGCTAGTTCAGACAAAAAGCACACGAGATTGCAATAGCAAGATGAGTCCGCCGATAAAAAGATAATCTAAGGAAATAACATTTAAAGTGCATACGTTTTTAAAAAACGGAAAGCCGATGTCAATAGTTTAGAATATAAAACTGATCAATTGTCTTTTATTTATTCTTTTCAATAATTAAATAATATTATTGTTCACGATATCTTGAGATTGGTCGTCACTGTCTAATCTCATGTGCGTTGCGAGCAGCAAGCAACCTCACCCCTGTCCCTACCTAAGGCGCGGCCAACTAGTTCCGCACGGACTATAGGAATTTACAATTTCGATCACTAGGAGCAAGTATTGAAAATAGCTTAACCTCCAAATTACATGAAATTTCGATAAATAGTTTAATAGTTACGGATGGTCAAAGTTACTACATTTTGTAGTGACAAAATGTAGAATTTTGATGATCTGTCAGTCAGTGAGTGCACTGACTGACAGATCATCAAAATTCTAAAGTACTTCTAGCAGAGAACCTTGAAATTTGGTACCCGGATAGGTCTTTATTCACAATGAAAGGAAAAATTATGAAACCGGCCAAGTGCGAGTCGGAATGGCGTACATAGGGTTCCGTACCGTAAATTTGTATGGGAGCCCCCTTAAATAATAATTTTATTTAATTTTTATTATTAATTACTAAATTTAAAATACAGTTAAGTATTTTCTGAAATTTTCAAAAACCTTACTGTTACCACGATTTTTTCCCCTTTTTTGCTCTATATCCATATATAGAGCAAAAAAAGGGAAAAAATCGTGTTTGTTGTATGAGGCCCCCTATTAATAATTTATTTTATTTTAATTGGACTATTAGCTTTTATAACAACACCAGAAATACATAATTTGTGAAAATTGCAACTATCTAGCTATTGCGGTTCTCGAGATCCAGCAGACATACAGCGAGCAGACAGACAGCGAAGACATTAATAATAGGGTCCCATTTTCATCCTTTGGGCAGGGAAACCTTAAAACTGAAAAATAATATAATATTTTATTAAATAAAAGAAAATATTTTTATGTTTGTAACTTTGCAAGAACAGTATGAGTTTTTTTTTTTAAATCTTTATTTAGGACTTGATTCACAAAGGCGACCATGTCGTCCTCGTAAGGCTACACAATTACAATTTAACAATTTCTTACATCTAAACCAAACTTAACTAACTTGTACAAACTTATAGCATCACTAGACAAAGGCTCCGAGAGAACAATATTAACGCCGCCTACGCTATTAAACATAAACTTATTAGATAAACTATCTCTAAATGATGCGTTCCGAACACATTCCACTAAAATATGATAGACGTCTTCAATAGTCCCACATACATCACAGTTTGAAGACTCATTCTTCCCCATTAAAAACGCAAACTTATTCAATGGAATGTGTCCAGATCGTATCCTAAATGCAAGAACCAAAATATTTCTGCTAAACTTACAATAGCTAAACCAAGGATATAAAAACGGCTTAGACCGTAACGTTCTATACCAGACGCCCTTATTCGACGACAAAGTAATCTAACCAAAGCTTGTGAACTTTAGCTTTCAACTCAGGTAAAACATCAGAATAATAAGGAAGTATATCATAAGGCATGCCGTCGACAACCGCTTCGTTTGCCAACCTGTCTGCTATCTCATTACCCTCTAGCCCGACATGAGACGGAATCAACTGAAGGTGAACAGTTACCCCAGACCTCACCAACTTTTGCAAAGTATTTAAAATTTTATAAGCTATCGGTACTCCTCGAAAACTCGAGGTGCACCGAGCCTAATGTTGCAGAGCACTTCTAGCATCCGTGAATATAACAAATTTACTGTAGCTTAAACGAGACACGTAAGCAAGAGCCTCTAACAGAGCAACTAATTTTGTGAACATTATTGAAACATTCCAGTTTATTTTGAATTTAAATCTAACATTAGTCTGAGGATCAAAAACCGCCGCACCTACACCATCTCTTCCTTTAGACCCATCTGTATAAATACAATAAAAACCACAAAATTTTGTATTATTAAGTTGATTACATCTTATCTTTAAATACGAAATATCCACATTTCTTTTAGGCCCTGTAAGTCCATCAATATAGCAAGAAATCTTATTGTCTAAATCTTTTTTCTTTGCACCCAGGTATCAAGACTAAACATTTCTAGTTTAGGAGAAACATACATAGAAGTAGATCTGAAAGAATTATAAATCTCAGTAAGAAGTGGTTTTCTCTTACGACTCCAATAACCTGATATACTACAACGGTCAAAAAGCTGAACAACAAGTTCACTGTTTAAATTACCACGAACACTACAACTTCGAAACCAAAATTTCCCTCCTAGATAGTACCTTCGCAGATGCATAGGTTGCAAACAAAGCTCATTTTGCATAACATGGATTGGCGTGCTCTTTATGAAACTTCCTATAACACGCATACATTGATTTTGAACTTTATCAATCTTAGCCAGATGTGATTTAACACTTGTGTCATAAAGAAAACTGCCATAATCCAATCTACTACGAATTAGGGCTATATACAACTTCCTTAAATGAATAGGATGAACGCCCCAGCCAGGTCCAGACAATACTTTGAGTACATTTACAAACTTAAGAGTTTTATGCGTAACTTCGTTTATATGTTTACCCCATTTAAGAGATCGATCTATCCGCATGCCTAATGCCTATCTAGGCATAAATATCTATTTAATATATTCCACAACCTCCAGTCTATTTCCTTTAATGTGTACATCTACGTCTTGTCTATTAAAACCTTTACTAAATAAGCAGAGCTTAGTTTTCCTCTCAGATATCTCCAAACCAAGATCTTCTATCAATTTGGAAAATACTTTAAGAGCTGACTCCATATTACGACAACCTTCCGCAATTAATTTATATGAACCGAATAAAACAAAGTCATCAGCATATTGTGAGGTAAGAACATTTTTAATCATTTTACAAATGTGCATAGTATCGACATTAAACAATGTAGGCGATAAAGGATCCCCTTGAGGAATACCACACCCTGTAAATCGCGTCAAAATGCCTAACTCTGAATATTTTAAACTTAACTGCCTAGCACTCAAATAATCCCATAAGTAATCGCAAATTTTAGAACCCACACCAATCTTATCCAAAGTGTTTAACAAAACCGAAATATCAACATTGTTGTAGGCATTTTTTATATCTATAAAACATCCCAACGTAACTAAATTATTGCTAAAACCCAGTTGAATCTGAGAAACTAAACGGGAAAGACAGATAGTCTTCTTCTATGCTTAGATAAGCATGAGCGTGATTTTCTAAAACCTACTGTATTCTCTGAAAAACAATTTTTAGATTCTAAGTACCATTCTAATCTATGTTTTAAAATTGTATGAAAAATTTTGCATAAACAGGATATAAGAGCAATTGGACGAACCTCTTGACTTTGGACATTGGCATTTCCGGGCTTAGGAATTGGCACAATTTTGACATTTTTCCACTGTATTGGAGCAAAACCTTTTTCTAGAAATGTGTTGTATAATTTAACTAAAATTTGCTTACCAATCAAAGGAAGATGCTTTATCATTGAAAAAGAAATATTGTCTAGACCTGGTGCAGTATCTTTGGATTTAATGGCACGATTAAGCTCCTGCATCGAAATTTCACCTTCAAGAGAACGGTTAATGGAATAAAACTTAGGTTTCATGGGTGACACATAATCTGGAGACAAACTGTGTAGTAGATTACTTGCAGTTTCCCTGTCAACGCCTGAATGACCTGGAAGCCTATACCCCTTAAGCCACTTCATCCGACGCCACATATCATTCGATGATGTTGTGTGATCTATACTGCTGCAAAATTCTTGCCAGGAACGTCGTTTGGCTTTTCGAATCAACTTACGTGTTGATGCTGTCTTCATTTGCAGAAGAGTCAAATTATCAGGAGTGGGGTGCCGTCTAAAATTTGCTAAGGCTAAGCGTCTTTCAGCCACTGCACGAGAAATATCAACATTCCAATATGGTTTCGGAGTAAATTTATTTAAACGAAGAGGATCCTGGCAAATCTTTATATATGGTATATGTAAGTCTGCAGCGTTTTCAATCACAGAAATAAATTGATTATATGCCTCCTGTGGCTCGTCCGCTAAAGACAAACCTATTAATGCACGATCAAGTGCCTCGGAGTACCCTTCCCAGTCGGCTTTCTTAAAATTTATTTTCTCACAGCTAACTGAATTTGCAACAGTATGTGTGGCATACTTTATAGCCAGATGGTCACTTCCTAGACACTCATTAGAAACATTCCAGCTAAACTGCAAAGCAATATCATTCGAGGCAAACGTTACATCAGGGGAAGATATCTGTAACCTGTTATTAACTAGTTTGACTCTGGTCGATGACCCATTATTCAGACACACGAAATTTTTATCTAACAAAGTGTCAAAAAGTTGATTACCCCTGGAATCCGTTTTACATGACCAGCAGGAATGGTGACCATTGAAGTCTCCGGCAATTACAGTTTTATTCTGACACAGGCTAAAAATTGTATCCCAGTCACCAGCTGTTGTGCGAACATTTGGAGGACAATATATCGAAATTATATTTTCTATATTAGAGCAATTCAAAATTTTAACATGAAGAACCTGAATTCCAGAATTAAGATTATAAACCTGAGATGCTTGAAATTTTATACTGGAATGAATAATCAAAGCCACACCGCCGCAACCATCATCCCGGTCTTGACGTATAACACTGTATCCTGATATTCTGAGTATATTGTCTGGCTTCAGCCACGTTTCGCTTAAAATAGCAATATGGACTTTTTCTTGGGAAAGTAATAATTCAAAATCCACAAGCTTCGATCGTATACTCTGGCAATTCCATTGGATTAAATTTATCGTTCGTTGAGTTGCCAAATCCATTTTGAATGAATGATTGAATAATCGGCCACTCCCAGAAATAATTCGCAATTATATTAATAACCCAGTCATAAATTAACCACCCACATGCTTTCAGTTTCTCCTTAAAACTCATTCTTTTCATAAAAATAACTTCTTTAACCCTCTGTATCAGCTCCTTAATGTCTATGTTTCTAGATTCTTGTTCTTCTTCATTTTTTGTATTTTCCGAGGTATTATCATGCTGCTCATTCCAAAAATCATTATCTTTCTCATTATTAAATTGCCTTCTTGTATTCTTACTTTTCTCTTTTTGAATATTAACTGATTTAGATGTAGACGGTCGAGTATCTGGTGTCGATTTAAGAACCTCAGCATACGTAGAATTGACTTCAGGTTGCGTAGAATGGCTCTGAACCAAAATATGACTCTCAGTATTGTCAGATTGCCTAAATGGAGTCTTGTCTTGAGGAGAAGGTGGAACATACATAGTAAGCGCACGTTTAAAAAAACAGTTAAACTCAGCCATCAGCTCTCGTATTTTCCTCTCTTTGGTATAAACTGGACACGATTTTGACAGAGCCATATGTGAACCAGAGCAATTCACACATCGAAACGTTGAAGTCTCACAGTTCGGATGCGATTTTCCACATTTAGGGCAAGTTATAGGAATTTGTGCACATGTTCTATGAGAATGACCAAACCGCCAACATTTGGAACACTGCGTCACCGGAAATATATAAGGTTCCACTTTGACTTTCATCCCGTAGGTATAAACATATGGAGGTAGTGTAGGCCCCTTAAAACACAATCGAATGCATTCGCTGTCCTCCAATTTACCATTATCAAAGTTACGTCTCTTTAATCGTTTGACACTTAAAATGGGAATGCTACTCTCTAAATCCCTTAAAATTTCCTCCTCAGTCAGATCCTTTTCGATGTCCCTTAAAGTTCCGTAGGACATGCCAACTTCGAAAGTTTTTTGACACTTATATTCGTGCTCCGTAAAGAATTTACAGCTTAATAATTTTTCTGCGCTCTCTTCCGTACTAAATGTTAATAAAATTCTGTAAGCATTCACATATCTAATATTAACAATATTTCCTATGTTCCCATTTTTCAAAATACGCGCCAACCCTATTTGTTTAGGCAACGGCTCCTTTTTCGACGTAATGCTCACTTCAATCTGATCCTGCGCAATTCTAGTGCTATCCTCCTTCGATGAACTGCGCGCCAAAATTTTACCTCTTCTCCCTACCTCCAACCATACGTCCTCCTCATCTTCACATCGAAACCTCTTTTCTGCCCTCTGACTATCTACTTCTTCATTCATAAGTACTGCACCGCTCCCGCACAACATCGAAATCTCCATATTACTCTCCGACAAATCTTCTAATGGGTTAGATACAACACAATTCTGCTCATCGTCAGAAGGTGAATCGAGTGAACAGCTATCCATAGCCCGTAGGCATGCGCTTCATTGCAATTTCAGAAACGATAACTCGCCGCGCGATAACAACACGTAAACAACTCGTATATCGAACGCAAGCGTGCTGCACCGACGGGCGCGCGTGAGCCACTGTCAACAGTATGAGTTTCGACTGCATATTTGTTTTACGTACAAAAGGCTTTAAGTTAGTTAATTAAGTAAATAAAAAATAGTATTATCAACGTTAACAATGAAACAATAATTAAATGTAATATATTATGGGAGTTTTAAGTTATCACATGAAATAAGATGTGCTCTTTTCCTGCGAGGAACGTCGAGACGCTTACATTAGTGCTGCTATGTATTCAACGGTAATGCTAAAAATGAAAGCTTAAGAGTCAATTATACATATATTATGAATATAATAAATAATAATCGACTCAGAACTCAGAAGTAAATACGTTACGTTGTCCACCTATAGAACTAACGAAGCCTCAAAGAAAAAATATAAAGGAGATAGAGAATGAGTGCTAAGCTAAGTACAGAAAAGTTATAACGTGACCTGAAAAGAAAAGAAATAAAAACCTTCAAAAAAGTAATGAAATCCCAAAAAAACATGAAATGTAAAAGGAGCCAAGCAAAATATTGCATAGCTGTTCAATACTTCTGTCGTAAAAAGTTTTGAGATCACATTCAAGCCAAGCCTTCAACTTATTTTGTAATTTAAATCAACAATCAGTAAATGTATCAATAGATTTCTTTATTTTATAATTATTATAGTGGCTTGGCAATGAGCACTAGAGAAATAATCAGCGACTAATTGGATTTATTAGGTACCATCGGCCACATGCGTCGTTACATTCTAAAACACTTTACGCTTGCCGTCTGTGTAAGTATGAACTCCTCCAAATATGTTTTATATTTGTTTCTCTAGTGCTCATTGCCAAGCCACTATAATAATTATAAAATAAAGAAATCTATTAATACATTTACTGATTGTTCATTTAAATTACAAAATAAGTTGAAGGCTTGGCTTGAATGTGATCTCAAAACTTTTTACGACAGAAGTATTGAACAGCTATGCAATATTTTGCTTGGCACCTTTTACATTTCATGTTTTGGTGGGATTTTGCATTTACAGAAGTTGGCTTTGCATATCTAACTACTATACTAGGAAGTCGGAACTCTACTCTTCTCTTAACTTCAAAATTACACTTGAAAACCCCCATCTTTTTTTTCGACTTCAAAATAATTATACTTGAAATTCCCCATCTCAAAAACTACTGAACCAATTTTGATAAAACTTGCAATATTCCTTAAGTTGAACAATACGTCATGTGCTAACTACTATGTAACAAAAAAGAATAACTCAAATCGAATTTGTAGTTCCGGAGGTATGCGAAAATTGAAAACAAACATTTGCATACATATACATCCAATATATAAAATTCTCGTGTCACAGTTTTCATGGCCATACTCCTCCGAAACGGCTTGACCGATTCTCATGAAATTTTGTGAGCATATTGAGTAGGTCTGAGAATCGGCCAACATCTATTTTTCATACCAAAAATTATTTATATGGCAAAACAACGTTTGCCGGGACAGCTAGTATAATATATTATTATATGCAAATGTATACATTTGCATATCATATTATACACTTTTAGAATTTGACACACTTGTTCAGACGCTGATAGTCGAATTGATACCCTCCTTTTTGAAGTTGGCTAAAAAAACTTTTCCGAAGGAGAAAAAAGCTATGTACCGTTTGTAATGTTTTTTGCTTCCAAGTTCAAACACCTTTGAGAAATCCACAAATTTATTGAACAGTGTCGTTCCGAATTTAAACTTTCGTGACAACTGTTCGGTTTTTGTCGAGTTTTTCTTTTGGTTTTATTCTTTACGAAATTAAAAGCAATGTTTTTCCGGATATGCTTTTGTGGAACTACTGAGACTATTCTTATTTCAAGTGAAATTTAACTTTTTTAAATATTTTTTAATTTTTTAGGATTAAAGCCATCTGCATAATAGGTTTATGAAAATAAATGAATAAATAAAAATAAATAAATAGGTAATATGTATAAGTAAATAATAGATAAGTCTGTAGAGGTGAAGGTAAAGTTTGAACTTTGCTTATTCCTTTATTATAGGTACACTCATTACTAGACATCGGATTATATGCACGAAAAATGCCCGAAATATGCACAAAATATGCACGATCGAAAGTCACTAATTATTATAAATAATGTTTTGTTTTTTTTAAGAGTTTTCCATGAGATAGGTTTTTCATTTCTTATACTTACAGTACCAATTATTAATTTTCTACCAACATTTTCCGATTGCAATCGTAGTGCCCATGGAAATATGCACTATCGCCTAAAAAAATCCGTTATATGCATTTGCATATGGAAATATGCAAATAAATATAATCCGATGTCTACTCATTACTATTTTATATTAAACTGCGTATTATCTACGTTTTCTAGTGTACTTTAGAGCCCGACACCCGTAGCGCTTAGACTCTATTTAGGCATAATAATAATAATATGTACTTATTTTATTCTAATAAATTTATAAAATATGTTGTTGATCTAAAAAATTTGTAACTTATTATAAAATGATTTGTTTTCGTACAGTTCTAATTTATTGTAGTCAGAGATCTTTAAGCTCTCAATCTCTACAACTCTACATGGATATATTTTGTGATTTATAGTCTTCAGCTCGAGCCATTCATACACTTAACTATTTATTTAGGACAGGGGTTCCCAATCTTTTTCAGCCTGTGGCGCACTTACAAGTCAATATTTTGTCATGGCGCCCTACTTTACCTAGCTATTACAAAAAAAAGATATATAAATAAACACCTTAAATGATTATAGTTAGGTTAAGCAAGTGAGTAATAAATTTAACCCATCAGTCGTGGCAAAACGAGACACAATAGCTTTTTCATTGTTATCGCGGCCGGATGTGGCCGCTTGGGGCTTCATGAATTAATAATAAACAAATATTTAATAATCTGCCTGCTTTGTGTAATTCACATTATAATTTTATTTTGTGATATTTGTGGTTATGGATAATGATGGAGGATCGACTCACGGCGCCCCTCTTGCCTCTCCGCGGCGCACCAGGGCGCCGCGGCGCACTGCAGTTTGGGAACCCCTGATTTAGGAAAAACATTGAGCCTTTGATCATCAAAGGGCTGAGTCTAGTGTAGATCAAAGCTGTTATTGGTAACTATTCATTGGAAGGCTATAAAGTCACAAACATTATTAAAACTTGTAAAAATCTCTATCGTTTTGTGGAGATTTCATAAAAATACTGGTAAAAGTTAATTACAATAATATTATGTTAAGTAGTAATGTAGGGTGTGAAAATAACGAAATGCAAAACCACAAAGTTAAGCCGCCTTATTTATAATGGCAACACCTTTAATAACATTAATTTAAGCCCGGATTGGTGTATAATTCAAATCTCTTTTTCTGTATGATCGTAATTTACATACGCTAAATAAAAAGCGGTGTCATCACAAAAGATATTTGGAGGCAATATAAACATAATATCAATTTAAATTCCTTGTTAGTGAAGCGAAAGCCGACATCATACCTGAAATTGGATCGCTTCCATTGGTCGAGAGCTCGGCCAATCGCGGGCTCGGAACTCGCGCCCCGCGCCATGTTCCCCGAGCGGCGGGCGGGCCGGACTCGCCGGCCAGACACCGCAGTACCTTCTCACACCTCGAACCGTCGTGACGTGAACGTACGTGTGTCGAGTATTGATTATTCTTTAGCATCGAAAACCGGTCGGGGAAATGCCGCGACCGTCGCGCGAGTCGTACGGGGATCAGAAGCCACCATACTCCTACATCTCCCTCACCGCCATGGCGATTTGGAGCTCGCCCGAGCGGATGTTGCCGCTGTCGGAGATATATCGCTTTATCATGGACCGCTTCCCGTACTACCGACGAAACACCCAGCGCTGGCAGAACTCGCTGCGGCACAACCTCTCGTTCAACGACTGTTTCGTGAAGGTGCCCCGGCGGCCGGACCGGCCCGGCAAGGGCGCCTACTGGACGCTGCACCCGCAGGCCTTCGACATGTTCGAGAATGGGTCTCTGCTGCGGCGCAGAAAGAGGTTCAAGCTTCAAAAGGGGGAGAAGGACAACTTGAACGCTGAACTGGCGGCGCTCGCGAGTTTCAACAGAGCCTTTCTTGCACGTCAAGCTGGCGCCCAACCTCCTCCGCCGCCGCTGCCGACCGCGACGCTGTACACGCCGACGATGTGCCCGCAGCTGAGCCCGGAGCCGGCGGAACTACCCGAGATGACGACGGCGACGGTGCTGCCCCGGGAGAGGCCGCGGCGGGCGTTCACGATCGAGGCGCTCCTGGAGCCAGAGCCGCCGCGGGCGTCGCCGTCGCCGCCGCAGATGATGATGCCGGCGGTGCAGGGTATGCCGCGGCTGGAGTTCGTGCCGTCGCCGTACGTGCTGGCGGCGCAGCGCTACCAGGCGGAGCTGCTCCAGGCGGCTGCGCACGCGCTGCGCCCGTGCTACCTGCCGCCGCCGCCGCTGCCGGTCGCGTGACATCCCCGCTCCGTTGGAACCTGCTCCAATATCTCGTGCAATGCTAGGCTGTAAGTACAGAATTCAAAGACTTTTGTAGACTATCGATAAATGTAAATAAATAAATTATATTCGAAGTAGAAAATTATATTACAAGTGTTAAACCTCAAATATCGAGCCGTCTCAACGAGTATTCGGTGTTCAACATGATATTAGGAAGCATTACTAATGTACGCGCATTTAGCGACGGTAAATTTGAACCTGTGAAATGTTCGAACAAGTACTACCTGCTGTTCGCCAAGCTAATCGTATTAATACTAATTTTAGTGATCTCATGTGTATGTCTGATCGTGTTTGTAGATATTATTATATTTATTAATGTACTAAATGTGTCTATTGAAAACTGTGTAATAACTGTGAATGTAGGCAAACAGTAAACACTTATCATCCTTTGATGTAAACTGTTAATTATTTATTTCTTGTTGCTTTTGTATATAGTTAGTCAATATAAATGTAAATATTGTTTTTAATTGTTATAGTTCTAGGACATATTAAAATAAACGAAAGTAAACATACTCACAACTTGGTTTCATTGACTATTTTGAGTTTTGTTTTTCAATAAACCATTGCGTCGCAAATTGTAGCTTACATAGGTAGGCTCTTTTAAAACTACAAAACTATCCATTATGTGTTTTAAACCGTTACCTACGTAATTTAATTCTGTAGGGTAAAGGACAATTTTATAAGCCATAGCTAACCTGATTTTCTTGTTACTTTAAATTGGTTTACATTATTAATAGATTTAGGAGTAGGTCAATTACTTAAATCAAATTTCCTTATTTATATTTTGCATACCGTCATGGCTAATGTTATGACCAACTATGCTTATGTTCTTCTACTACATAACTTTTTTATAAAACAAATTTGCTGCTATCTTCAGCGTCAAGTTACCCAATGTCATGGTGTAAGCACGGCGTCCGCGGGTGGTATCTATTATTTAATCGAGTTACCGTGGTTTTTACAGTGAATTAGTTTGGGGTTACTTGCTTAAATTCTTCTTGGGAGGGCTGGTACTTTAAAGGGGTTATTTAAGTGGTAAAAAATGGTCGCGGAGGTGGTCTGTTTCACGGTGTAATGCGGTGTAACGACCCACATTTGTCCTCTAATAGGTCGTGATATTGCGTCCAGTTTAACAATCGCCAAGTCATCGAACCCCATGGTTGCTGTTTTGGTCCAATTTAGTTTGTGGAATGTTACATATAAATATTTTTCAACTAAGTCTTTCGAGGTTTTACTACATAAATGTATGTAGTTTGAAAATTAATTTTAAAACTTAATTTTTAAGACTCCATCTCATTACAAAACCGTTAGAATTTCGTGTTAAAATGGATGTAGATATTTAAAAAGTTGGCCTACACCCCTAACTTATTGCATTTTAGCTTTAAAATTCTTTTTGGTTTCGACCGATACAGTTAAATGAAATTTAATTAACAAATTGGGTTCATAATCAATTGGCCTACAAAAGAGGCGACGAGGGACCAAAAGTCTTACGTACAAATTTTTTGGCTTAATATAAATGTTTTAATATAATAGTTGTTTGAAATGTTGAACGAGAAGCTATATTTAAGTAAATTTATTTACACATTGTGGCATGAGTTCTATGAACAAGGCTCAACAAATTTTGAAGTCACGCTGACAGGTTAGTGGCTGGCTCCAGGCAAAACTTCTCATCAATGTGAGTAACCTTAGGTAAGATGCTATTGACTTAGCTTGAGTATTTCGTCAATGTGAGAAACATTAGGTTAGGTCAACTGCTAACCCAATTGCAAATATTATTAGCTGTTTGGGGTGGTGCATCATATCTCATGCCTTTTTTGTACAAGTATATAATATTATTTTTATCGTGGACTCAATTACTGTATTTAATTAACATTTGTGTAACCTAAATTCACAATAAATAAATGATTATGATTATGATCGTTTATTTTTTTATTACTTATTATGACTAAAAGTATATTGTTAAACAAATAGACTATTATTATCGATGATATATTAGCGTATTGTTACAACTGTACATAATGCTTTCAGCAAACATCTTCACAACTAACTCATAAATAACGGATTAAATCGACTTCATCATAAGTCATGGATAGTGATTGTCATGAAATAAGTGATTTATTTAAGTGAGTGACAAATATTTTGCTACCTAATGCTACTTAGAAATAAAATACAGTTCCTGTAAAAGTGATAAGGGAAATACGTACAAAATGACATATACGGACAAAATGACATAGTGCCCTTATTTCAAAATTGGGGGGTTTTAGGCACATTTCCGCGATTGTATCACGTGACGGCAGTCATATTAACAGTCCTGCCAGACTTTGAGCGCTACTCTCACGGTTGCGCCGCAGTAAGCAGATCAAACGTGTTTCTCGCCTTCAAAAGTTTATTTAACAGATGGTTTTCTCTTATTTTCTGGCGAGTAATTTGCTGTCATTTGTTATTATTTGTATTAAAATCGATGAACTATGCTACCAGCCAGTGATTTCTATGAACTTTATTGCAATCATTAGATTATTTGATGGAATTTTGATATTTATTTGTTTTTGGTTACATTTGGACACAATGACATACAAATAAAATGGACAAAATGACATACCATGTACACTGTACAGTGTTTCTGATAGTTAACATTTATTATTTTGTTAAGGGGATATGCCGCGAAACTACGAAAGAAAAACTAATCGGCAGTCTTGGAGCCAAGAATTCTAACTCTAAATGATTTAATTATTGTGAACTTTGTTCTTAAAAATGTGTATGTCGTTTTGTCCATACTATATGGACAAAATGGTTTTTGTGATTAGTCATATTTTTTCTTTTGTATGTTTTATTATAGTTTCTATTGAATTAAAAGACTGTATTTCTGATAGTCAATTGAACCTAAGATAATGTTAAACCGTTGAGACTAATTATAATGTCATTAAATAAAAAAATATGACTGAAAAACAAAACACCCTGTCATTTTGTCCGTACTTCCCCTATAGGTACGCATAATCACATCTCTTCAGACACGACCAAGTCTGATATTATGATAGCTATAAACAAATCTATTATTCTTACTCACATCAGATTTCTAAGAATTGTGCCTATTGAGAAATGTAATACGGGAAATCTCATATATAAATAACTGTATTTTAAAAAGATAAAACCGACTTCAAAATTGTATGTAAACTCCCTATCTCTAAAACTACTGAGCCGATTTTGATGAAACTTGCACTATTTCCTAAGTTGAACAATACCTAGTAGGTACAACAAAAAAAGAATTACTGAAATTGGAATAGTACTTTCAGAGAAATCAGAGATATGCGAACATAAACATAAAAACATACATACATACATACATACACTTTTGAAATTTGGCACATTTATTCAGACGCTGTGATAGACTAACTTAATATACGAAAATTGGGCAGTTCTGGACATATTACATACCTACGTAGGTACGCGTCGAATTGATAACCTCCTTTTTTTGAAGTCGGTTAAAAATATAACAACGAGCAATTACTGTCCTGAATCAGAATTTAATACGAATCATTGGTAAATTTTGACCTTGTGCGGAACTCTACTTATACAAATTATTAATCGAATTTTTTTTTGAGATAAACTGTAAACGGCGTCTTTGGCGAAAAGTGTTTCCATATTTGTATGATGGTGGTTCGAACATAACTAACATTAAACATATTATACTTCTACAAATATGCAATGTTACTACTATAGCATAAAAAATTTAGTTAAAAATATGAGACCAAGGTGCTACTAAAATTAATTGATAGTAAAAGTTATTAATAGAGAAATCGAAAGTTACCATGCGTGCCAAGTTTGATTATAAACGTAAACCTTGGCGGTTAGCCTTTCTGAGGTGTTATTGCCAATAAAATGTATGTTTTGTGAGGCGTAATATTCAATATTGTTATATTTGCTATTTACTATCCAGTATCCACACTTATTGTGGATCCATTATACTCGTTTTAAAATGCGGTACAGGGTGTTTCAACTCGGGCTCGCAATTTGTGGCAAAACAAACTGTAGCTGAATTTATTCTAAGGCTATGTTCAGACGTGCGCGTGTTCTGCGCGTGCTCTGCGCGTGTTCTACTATAGCGTAGGGCTTCACACGAGACGAGAGTAAGCGAGAGTAACAAAAATCTCGTCCCGGTCTCGTCAATCCTCAAAAAATTGAGTCTCGTTCAAGTCTCGGTCTCGTCTCGTTACCAGTTGTCTCGTCTCGTCTCGCTTAGTTGTAAATAATGATTTATTTCTATAATAAAGAGAATAAGGAATACTTTATAACTAGCGTATTTATATGATAAAATGCAATTTTGATGGTTACCAGATTTTATATTTTATAAAATATATTGCTTTCTAAGTAGACCTTTTCTAATTTTTCGAATAAAAACTTATTAAAAAAAATTAACGAGACCCAAAACGAGACTCTCGGGTTGCTCTGTATGTGGTCTCGGTATTGCCGATAATATTTTTCAAAACGTCTCGTCTCGTTCTCGTCTCGTAAAAGCGAGACGAGAACGCGACGAGACGAGAAAAATCTCGCTCTCGCGTGAAGCCCTACTATAGCGTATGGGAAAACACGCGCGCAGCCCGCGCGCGGGGTCGGCGCGGATTCAGCCCGTGCCGCGCGCGTGTTTTCCCACACGGTAGAACACGCGCAGAGCACGCGCAGAATACGCGCACGTCTTAACGTAGCCTTACAAGAATCTTGTGATATTTTGGTGATATTGTGTCTGAACTTAGTATACAAGCTGTCTATTAACAGTTCACAAGGTGGAAGCGCTCCAAAATTGTTCAAGCGCCTAAAAAGTCTGTCTATAAAATCGATCATCATTTCGAACATCAAATTAAATGATATTTCTACGAGCTAATATTTATCAAGCACTTTTTGTTCAGATGTGATTAACAAAATCCGGCGAAGATTTTACACCCTGACTGCAAAATAAGTATACGTTACAATGTTAAAAGTGTGAAAAAACTTGGAAAATGTGTTAGATATTAATTTGAAGATTACAGGTTGGTCGTACAGGTGACTGCGAGAGACCGATCATTATGTAACAACCCTCAAACATCTGCCATTTCTAATCTCACAATAAAGCAAATATTTGTGAGGAGTATATTATATAAAGATAATTTGAGGTTACTTATTTTCAAGCTGGCTTTAAAATAGGCTGCGAGAGAAGTAATAAGTAGGTACCATATTTTAACTTTATGCAATGGTTTAATTTTAACAGTATGTTTTTTAGTTTTCACGTGTAAATGTAAAAAAGGGGTGTATGTAAAGAACTACAAACTAGCTCTACATATTTGATGGCTGAAAAGTACGAGATAAATTTACTATCCATACTTATATAATAAACGCGAAAGTGTGCTGCCTGTCCTTCTGTATGTCTGTCTGTCTGTCTGTTACCTCTTCACGCCCCAACCGCTGAACCGATTTAGCTGAAATTTGGCATGGAGTTACTTTAGGTCCCGGAAAAGGACATAGGATACTTTTTATCCCGAAAAAATGTACTGTTCCCGCGCGATAAAGGAATTTTGGCGCAACGGAGTTGCGGGCGCCATCTAGTAGGTCATTTATTATATAATATGTAACATAGATAAATTTTATTACAGGCAGCCACGAAAATAATTTCCTAACGATCTAGGAATTTAAAAATGGCGAGTGAAATGAAGGTAAAAGCTGGTTATTAACGTTTTCTAATAATTTTTGTAGTTTAACCTAAACAAAAGATCAGTCTGATCAGAGTCAGAAAAAAAAGTTTCTAGTCTCTACAAAACATGTTTGTTGAAAAATCGGAAAAAAGTGTGATATTAAATTATATTTATTTTCTGACATCTTTTTTGTTCATAATATCAATGTCTAGCAAAGTTCGAAAATTAATTTGAGCCTGTAGTAATAACCCTCAAAGTAACTACTTTGAGACACATCGTCGCCAGAAAGCCCGAAGTCGCTGCTATCGAGACAATTCATTGTTCACTGAGAATTAAATATTATGTGATCATAGAGTGTGACTGAACAGACATGGCAAGTTGCAATTATAGGGTGTTTTTTTAATTTTTCGTCTTGGACGTTATGTACATTTCTTGATAGACTGATTTACATACTTGAGGCCTTCATCTAAAATTTACGAAATTTAATTACATTATGAACTTTACTTTAGAGTAGTAGTATAGACCGTATACGCTATAGCATACTAGTTTATTTTGAGAAAAGATTTTTTCCTCCTTTTTGGTAAACGACAACTCCAAGTGAGTTTTATTTCCCAATTTATCTCACAGTTCGGGATCTCTTTTTTCTTACTTCTGCTAGTTCCCATAGCAGGGATCATATTTATAGGCTCGACGTTAAAAAAAGTAGTACCTACTTCAATCTACACTATCCATACTAATATTATAAATGCGAAAGTGTGTCTGTCTGTCTGTTACCTCTTCACGCCCAAACCGCTGAACCGATTTTGCTGATATTTGGCATGGAGACATGTACTTTGAGCCCCGGGAAAGGACATAGGGTACTTTTTGTCCCGGAAAAATGTACGGTTCCCGCGCGATAAACGAGTTTTGGCGCAACGGAGTTGCGGGCGTCATCTAGTGACATAAAGAGGAAAAGTTTGCTATTTTGTTTGTAGGAGGTAATCTCTGAAACTACTGGTCCGATTGCAAAAATTTTGACACCGATAGAAATCTGGTGTGTTCCTGAGTGACATATAGGCTATATTTTATGTATAGAAAGTTATATTTTTTTCCTAAAACTACCTATTTATAATTTTGATTTTCAATTAGTACTTTATTGGCCTGAGGACAATCCGTAGTTCTGTAGTCATCTGACGTGTTGAGGGCGGTACCGCGCGGACAATCGCCGGAACTGCTCGGCGGGACGTCGACTCATGTTGGATCCGACTCGTTTGCCGTGTCACAGTCTGCTGTGATGTGTGCCGACAGCACATGACCGGTTCCCGCGACTTTGTTTGTAGGTGTCAATGTATTTCTAAAAAAATATAATGTTTTATGTGAAAATGGAGCATCACTGGAAAAGGCAACCTTTTTCAATGAAAGTCTGCCCCTCGCCACTGCAATACTGGTATCCATTATAGTGTTCCAGCCTTGCCATTTCTATATTTTCATGGTGTAAGAGCCGAATTTATTATCTTAGCTAATAAACACAGTCGATGAAACATAAACTTACGCAAAGTAACAATTTGTATAGCGCGGTTCAATGAGCCGAGAAAAACAAATGCTACCTATAAATCTATTAAAAAAATAAATCATTAGCGGACCTTTTTTGCGCATCATGCATTTTTTCTATCAATTTCTAAGCAGCTGTCTTTGCTGAATTCATTTCCAACTTTATCAATGGGTATGTAGGGTTGGAATTTGTGTGTGAGTCGGTAATAGTTGTCATTAGAATCGTAGGTTCACAGTGATGGTGTGAAATGAGCGGTCTTTGTGGCCGCCGCTCGCCGATACCGTTTTGAGGTATGTTTTTGTTGTGTTTTTTGTGTAATACCGATCGTGTGGGATTTGACACGTAACTAGGGTTGTCAGATCAAAAAATGCATCAAAATTAACCGCTCCGAATGCTAAGAATCTTGAAACCAATGCTCTAAGTTTTTTTTGGCACTGCTATTATTACAGTTAAAACCATTATCATTAGAAGCTAATAAGTTGAATACTAATTAATATTGCCTTACATAAAATTATTATTTGGCTCAATTTACAACTATTCAATTTCCTACAGTAAACCTTAATGTTAAGTAGAGTGAGCGATAGTTATTAGCACTAATTAACTATTCCCCTTCTATATATATCTGCGGTCAAAACTGAGCTGTGTAGCTAATCTATACATATTATAAAACAAAGTCGCTTTTTTCCCCTCATGTCCCTTTGTTCCCTTTAATCTTTAAAACTACGCAACGGATTTTGATGATTCTTTCAATGTTAGATAGCCTATTTATCGAGGAAGGCTATAGGCTATATTTTATCACGCTAAGACTAATAGGAGCGAAGAAATAGAGGAAAATGTGGAAAAAACGGGGAAAATTATTTGAAAGGGCTAACTTAAACGCGCTAATCTCAGGAACTACTGCCCAAGCAGCAACCAAGCGTAATGAACACCTAAAAAGCAGCCAATATAGCACTTAATGCTGTTTTAGAGCTGTATAAGAGCGTTGAAGAGATATTGTAGTGTTATAATGTCGGTTTAGGAGTAATTATTCAGCTCTAGCTGTATTAAGTCTGTATTAAGAAGTCAAAGTACGCTTAAATTTCTAAATCAGTGTATCGAAACTGTCATGTACAGCTTTAAGTTTCCTGTAACGCTTTGATCCGAATTTTAGTATTAAAGCTGTACAATAGCTGTATTATGCATACCGTCACTTACTTAATACAGCTTAGAGCTGTATTATGGTGGTCCTCAAATCTTATTGCTGTATTATGGAGTAGCCAAACTCTCTTCTACAGCTTCTTTTTATGGTGTAATTGTACACCCTTTTACAGACTAAAGCTGTAGAATTTCTCTCTTTGAGAGTAATAAACAGCAATAATAGTAAATTTATTCCTTTATACAGCCCATCAACCGCTAAAAGCTGAATTTTGCATACCGTCACTTAATACAGCTCTAAGCTGTATTATGGTGGTCCTCAAATCTTATTGCTGTATTATGGAGTAGCCAAACTCTCTTCTACAGCTTCTTTTTATGGTGTAATTGTACACCCTTTTACAGACTAAAGCTGTAGAATTTCTCTCTTTGAGAGTAATAAACAGCAATAATAGTAAATTTATTCCTTTATACAGCCCATCAACCGCTAAAAGCTGAATTTTGCATACCGTCACTTAATACAGCTCTAAGCTGTATTATGGTGGTCCTCAAATCTTATTTTTGTATTATGGCGTAGCCAAACTCTCTTCAACAGCAATAATAGTAAATTTATTCGTTTATACAGCCCATCAACCGCTTAAGGCTGAATTTCCTTAAACACAACGTTTATAATATTATGTTACTTTAATCAACAGTTATTATAAACGCCATCATTAAAATATATCTTCTGTTTCGTTTTAATTCTTTTGTTACTCTGTTCAACAGACTTTTTACAGCTTAAAGCTGAACAAGTGAGTTACAATGGAATAATTGGAGTGTATTGGATTCTTCGTACACCATAGTACAGCCGCAAAACAGCTATAATACAGCCTATTTATGCTTATACAGCTACTGTACAGCCAATATAACGCAAAACGCTGTATAATTTGTGCCCATTTCAGGGGTATAAGGGCTGTATAAGCGCTTATACAGCCTTTATGCAGCCTGAAAATACAGCATTAAGAGTATAAACGACCTTTAATACAGCTGTTATACAGCTTGTGATGCTGCTTGGGTGGTCCGATTTGAAAAATTCTTTCAGTGTTAGATAGCCCATTTATTGAGGAAGGCTATATTTTATCAGGCTAAGACTAATAGGAGAATGTGGAAAAAACGGGGGAAATTATTTGAAAGGGCATAAGCCCTTTCGAGATATAAATCTCGCGAACTACTGGAGCAATTTTTATATTATTTGGCACAGATAAGAAGTAGACCACGTGAAGGATCATAGGCTATCGATTTTAATAATTTTTTCAGTGGCTATATATTTTATACCCGTGCGACGCCGGGGCGGGTCGCTAGTATTAAAATAAACCAAAGATATACTTATGTATAAAGAGTCTACTATATATAATATCGTATGAATTACTCGAGTAGCAGCCCTACTGGTAAGTATTGTTAATTTCTTATACATTTGTATGTAATGTGTATCTGTTTGGTTAGCCCACATTTTTTGTAACGAGTGTGCTTGAGGCAATTATGTTTGTGTAATTTGACAATAGGAATTTTAGTACCCGACTGCTTCTAAAGCCGAGTTATGATTTTTGAGTGTTTTATTTTATTTTTGACCGGCTTTAAAAAGTAAACGACTAGTCATTTGAAAGAATCAGAGGTGTTATAAGATTTGTCTTAAAGAGGAGAGTAACACTGAACAGGTAAATCAAAGGTGTGTATTTAACCCGATTTTAAAACAGGAGATTCTCCGATTGACGTAATATAAGATTAGTTTAGAAAATTGTTAACCTTACTGCCTGTTAACAGAGTCTGTTAACAGAGTGGAATATTGTACCTAATTAATTCAAAATTTTGACATAGGCCTTAAGGTGAACGCAGATTTGGGCCGCACCGCACGCACCGCAGTCGCCGCATTCGAATTCAATATGAAGTTGCGAAGACTGCGGCGCGGGTAGGTATGCGAGCTTGCCTATAACTTCATATAAAGAATTCGAATGCGGCGACTGCGGTGCGTGCGGTGCGGCCCAAATCTGCGTTCACCTTTATACATTATCTGTCAAACTCTTCATTAAATTAAAGGTTAATCATAATTAAATGTCTCTGAGTACGGTGGTTAAATGTATAGTATGTTATTAATTAACATGTTTTTGGAAGGTAATGAGTTGCTGTGACATGACATGACACCATGCTACGGCGTAGACTCTACACTCTACGGCGTAGACCAAGCTCTACGAGGTTGATAAAAGAACATTTTACATTGTGTTTTTAATAATTAAAAAAAACAATTATTGTTCTATTTCTTTCTAATAAAATAAAGTTAAAATTGTCTAATATCAAATTCAATATTACCGTATTTATCTGGTGGCTAGTGTATACTGATACAAAATTATTTTACGTTTAAGGTTAGTTGGTATAAGTTATAAAACATGAGCTTATATTATGCACAAAAATTGCACAAATTTTTTATCGGTATGGGATAGATTTATAATATAAACTGTGCGTTATCCACTTTATATGCAATGCGTTAACACCATATGGAGTGCCATAATTATTTTAAAAAAATATTCCGACATTCACAATTTAAAACTTTGCATTTATCTACATCGTTACGAAGGCAATTAGGACAAAATGTTCTGATATTAGCCGCATGACACATTGGTTGAAATCTGAAAATAATTATCAGGTTGATTCGGCTAATCTGATCCTAACGAGCTAACCCTTTACCTGATGAGGCCAATTGACACATGCCATCATTGGGCGCTTCCGTTGATATTAGTGTTTGCCGTTTGTTCACCGCCGGGCGCCGCCATCACCGGGACGTCACCGTGATGTCACAGGGACGTCACCGAAAACGAGATGACTTCCACAAATATTTCAAGACCAAAATTAGCTAAATCGGTTTAGCCAATCTAGAGTTTTAGCGAGACGAATAAAATGGAAAATTAATTTTTATTAGGGATACCCAAAGGATAAAAACGTTCGTCTGCCAGTCCGTCTGTCTGTGTCCAGGCTGTATCTCAATAACGGTTTAAAAAAAGCAATAGGCGTTCACAGAACAAACTGTAACTCTAATTACGATTTGATTAAGTACCTATCAAGTTCAACTAATGAGAAAATAAAAGCGGTGCTTAACCGGATCATCCAGAAGAATACTCCAAACTCCAAAGGCGTAACGGCGTACCTGACTTATTTGCCAATGCCTGCGCAGTTTTACCGGACATAATATTTTAAAATTTTGTTTTAGATAATTTTAACAGCGAAGTTAGAAATCAAAAATGAATGTTATTAGCTACGAATAATGTTATCTATAAGAAAAATTTGCCAAGTGCGAGTCGGACTCACACACGAAGGGTTCCGTACCCACCGTTGTTTTTAGTATTTAACACAAATACATTATCTGTGAAAATTTCAACCTTCTAGCTGTCTAGAACGAGGCGAGAGATCAGCTGGGACCGACTTTTACATGCCCATCCGACGCATTTATCATCTTACTTGTCAGACAATCAGGTGATCAGCCTGCATTGTTCTAACCAAACTTGGAAATATGTAACATGTTTGCAACCCGGGAATCGAACCCATGACTTCCGAGTCAAGAGCAACGCTCTAAACCACTGGACCACGGAGGCGTTACAAAATAAAACGTGATTCACAATTAAATCACGCATAAACGTCGAAGAGGAAAAAGCGGACAAAGGTAACATTAAAAATACACGCCGCATAAACACATTTTAATGTAACAAGAAAAAATCAGAAAGACATTAGCTCTTTGTGTAGTGGAACGGATTTCGCATCATTACTCGCGCGAGATTGATTCCCACACAAAGCCTGTCAACCGCCGCCGATGCGAGGGCACCCAGGGTCGGATCTACCATACAACTTAAGCCAAGGGCCCCGTGAACTTAAACTCAGCTAAGTCAAGTCAAAATTAAAAAATAGACGATTGTGCGATAATCATAATTTTAACTAAACAGATGGTTTGCGTCCCTGTAAATCTTTTTTTTAAGGGAGGAGAGGGTTATATATCCAACTCCCACTTGGTGCGCCGGAGGTTTACCGACCAAAATTTCCCTTCTTCCTAGCGTGGGACCTGGGCACTATCGAGCTACTATAGTTCCTCATGGCGCAGTCCTACGAATCCTTCGATAAATTAAACTTATTCAATTTATTTAATTCAAGCCTACGTTTAGCTGTGTACTTGCTAAAATGTTAACCGAGTGCTTAGCCGAGAGTACTGTGTCGCCACATTACTAGGTAGGTGTAATCAGGCCATAAGTAGTGGTAGCCCAGGGCCCCCCAGTCTCTCAGTCCGGCCCTGCTCCCGCCGAGACGCAAAAGTGCGGTTTTTATTGTTGTTATAACAAAATGAAGCCGTAATGAGTAGGAGTTGTTTGGAGAATGTACGGAATTAAATCACTCGTCAGTGACAAGTCACGCGTAGCTTGAGTGCAGTCGGCAGCGGGTTCTGCAATTTTTTTTGGCAGGTACAGGGTGCTGTGTGATCATTCACTCACTCACTGATCAATAATAAAATATACTTATATTTGTTATGTCTGGACTTAGGAATTAATATGATCGGTCGATTAAACAATATCCTGATATAATTTATAATACTATTATGTCTTATATAAAATTTTAACAAAAATATCCTGTTTAAATTAAGCAATTTGCAATCAATAACAAAATCTAACAAATTCTTCCAATCATGAGAAAATGTTATCATAGTTTCTTCTAGAATATGTTATAAATTAGCTAATAAGATTTTGTAATAAAAACAACCCATTTTTTAGAGCCTTTACAAAACTTTAAAATGGACACAATCAATAATATTATTATTTAACTTTACAGAAGGAACCCTAATAAAATGCCACGACTTTAAAATGTTGACATTTGACAAGCGACGCTGACAAGTTACGCTCTTTACGTCGCTCCACATCGCTCACTTCAAAGCACTTTATTAATTTAATTCAATTCACATTGAATTCATACCATACAATACATTAATATACTGTTGCACTTTAATACAAACGTAATTTGGGATACAGCCAAAGGTACGCGGAGATTTTTTTTATATTATAGACAAACTAGATGACCCCCCCCGCGAGTTCGTTGCGTTAAAATGCGTTTATCGGTCGAAAACGTACATTTTTCCGTCATGAAAAGTATCCTCTGCTTTTAATAGTAATGGGCACTCAAATATCTCGGTACTTACCAAAATTTTACAAAAAATTGGTTAGCGGTTTGGGCGTGAAGAGATAACAGACACACTTCCATATTTATTAAATTAGTATGGTTTATATTATATGCATTATGCAGTACAAATAAAAATATTCTAAATTCACTTTTCTAACGTATCAACAAGCGAAAACATTGTAATAGGTAACTATGTGTAACGTCTTTTAACACTCAGCTCTGGGATATTTTTACTAGTAAAGAGGTCAGTATTAAAATTATTATGACCTGACATACAAAGTTTACTCAAAGTTTTGTATGTATTCATAAATAACAAAAATCAATCAGAGAAGCGTAGTTCATCTACGCTTCTCTGAGTCTTACTCCCGAGTATCTACCCCGGTAGATAAATAAAACATGTACCTACACGTAGGGTACTTAACAAGAAAGTAGAAACCAATCAGACAATCTGGTTTGGCAGGCAATCATTAAAATTTTTATAGTTCTTAATGCAGCATCTGTGTTAAACTACACTTCGAATTATGTGAGTTAAGCTCAGGGCTGGCACATTCGAGGTTTAGTTAAATGGCTGCCAATACAATAATTAAAGTTTTTGTACAATATGTTTATGCACTATGTCTTACTGTATTGTAATCTTAATCTGGTAAGAAATTGCTAAGTAATATAAGAGAGAGGAGACATAAGATTAAAGTCTAATATAATATTAACAAAAATCGCTTATTAGTTATTAGATATTAATTCACTTAAACGGACGCTTTATTTTTGAGACTTTTATTTATTATATTGTTGTGTTATACGAAACTCTTTTTATTCACGCTGATTTCCTTCGGGCAAAATAATATTATTTTAAAACTAGACGACGCGGGACGCTCGCAACTCCGTACCTTTTTCCGGGATAAACTGTATTCTATATCCTTTCCCGGGACTCAAAGTATCACATATACCAAATTTTAGGAAAATTGGTTTAGCGGTTTGGGCGTGAAGAGGAAGCAGACAGACAAATAGAAAGATACACTGTGGCATTTTTAATATTACTATGGATAACTGGCCCGTGGCAGCCCTATACTAGTGTAGGTACTAAGTAACTACTTGTAGTTAATTTGTTGATTAAGGCGGGCTGAGAACATGTCTAGACTCAATTACTGTGCATATATCAGTCTCAGTGCTAGAATTAACAGGTCTGCGCGATGTGTTGTTGATTTTATTGTATCGTAATAGTCCTGACTAATTAGGATTATAGTAAAGTTTGCTTTTACGATTCGCGAGAAACAAGATGGAGTCTATGGATTTGATATTATTATGATTATCTAGGAATTCAGTATTCATTTTCAAGTTTGTTTATGATACTAGTTAAAAGTATGTTTTAATACCTCGATCGCGGATTCTTGGAAATCTTTTGTTCTCGCGTTCGCATGCGACCGCTTGGGAACGAAAGCGTTAAATAGCAACATTAAACAGTTTCTAAAAATGTTGTGTATTTTAAGTTACGTACATCACTTTATTAGAGCGACTAACGTGCAAACATATAAAAAATATACACTTTTTACAAGAATAAGCACTGACTACCGAAATCAGAGATGAATATTAATTAATAACAGTAATTAAATAAAGATTTTGAAGTAAGCCATGTGGCTTAACTTTAATTTAATGAAGAATTTGACAGATATTGTATGTACCATATCTGTCAAATTCTTCATTAAATTGAAGTTTAATCATTAAATGCCTCTGAGTACGGCCGTTAGTATTGAACCAAAAATGTGGAGCGGAGAATATTACTAAAACCCATAGAATGATTCTCGGTAAGTTTAAACTCTGATCCTTAGTTTCGGAGATGCGCCCGAGGCGAAGTTACCTTTTGTTTTTGAATATTTCCAGCGAACGTTGAGACGGAGAGGCGGCGGTGTTGCCATACATTACCGCGATGTATCCGTTCGATGTAGTAGAGTAGTTCTTATGTTGTTAGCATTAAGGACTTGTCAAAGGTAAAATTATTGTGAACGTAATGTAGAAACGTGTGTAGTTAGCGGCGAGACTTTTGTCTTGTTTGTTATTAACAACAATGAGCCGGCCATCGCTGCGCGGTCACTGAAAGTTGTGTACAATTAAAGTTGTTAATTTATGGATTTTTTAAAAACATTTCAAGTTTTTCATTATTAAATTATTTCCTGATACATTTTACATAACTTAGTAAGTATTCGATTGTTCATCTTTACGAGCAATAGCTTCCTATCATGCGATCCGTTTGCTTGTTTGTCCTCTTTGTAATCTATATAATATATAAAACTAAAAGGTGACTTACTGACATGGTGATCTATCAACGCACAGTCCAAACTAGTGGACGGATCGGGCTGAAATTTTGCATGCAGGTAGATGTTATGACGTAGGCACCCGCTAAGAAAGGATTTTGATCAATTCTACCCCCAAGGAGTTAAAATAGGGGATGAAAGTTTGTATATTATAATACTTCTTAACGCGAGCGAAGCCGCGGGCAAAAGCTCGTATAAAATAAAGAGTTAAGAGGTTTTTTGTTACTGTAACTATAAAATTTTTATATTTTAATATTATATCTACTTTGAAATAACTCATTAACAAACAACTTCAGCTTCAACAGTTCATTGGGACATAGAGTGAATGAACCGTGTAGATTACTACGTACCTTAAAATACTACAATATTTACTTTGATTCAGAGTAGGAAGTTGAGTTAGTACTGCTCACTCAACTCTTTTAATATTGAAACAGCGAAGTCATATTTTCATTTCCACTTGATAGTTATTCGTCCTTGCCAAACCAAATGCGACCAAATATAAACCAAGACTTTCTCGCAGCCGTACCTGTTCTAGGCTCGTCCGGGCCGTGTACCGGGAGTGATTAGCGGGTCGCAGGCCTGTAATCACGGCCCTGCTGCCCGAGCGTCTGCACCGCCGAGCCCCGCGCCCCCCGCCCACCCCGCACCCACCCCGCGCCCGCCCGGCGGCGAATACCTCGCCCGGACAGAAAAAAACACAACCTTCGACGCGGGCGCGTTTGTTAACGACGCGACCAGTTTCCAGGGCTGCCAATTTCGCGAACTAAACTGGAGTTTTACTACCGAAAATTTGGCGCATTTGCCAGCCCTACGTCGATGGTGATGGTGGGAAGATTTAGCGAATTTGAATTTCGATCCGCGAGTCCATCCATCACGGGAATTGATGAATTCGCATCCAAAACGACTAGACGGGAGATGAAAGAACACTTCGCGATGTTAGCGATGCTATTAAGGAGATGGTTTTCACTAAATGCGATCTTTTGTCCTGAAAATATATTACCATCTGAAAATATGTTGATTTTGAAGCGACCGCGACATAATATTAGTAGCTCTAGTACAAGGTACTATTTTACTATTTAGCAGCTTCAAGTATCAAATCACTAGTGTTATTTACTGTTGAGTGTTGAAAAGTGGCAACCAAAGCAAACATTTTCCCACACAAAATCCGTAATAATTCAGCAAATCAAATAAATTGCAAATGAAACAAACAAACAAGAATGAGATATAATTAGTAGAATAAATACCGAAGATGATTCACGGCGTTAGATCCTGTTGATGCCGTCTCGCTGGACGCTGATGAGATGATAATGATTGTTAATGACGCCCTGACAGCGAGGCTCCTCGCCTCTAATCTTGTTTATGCTCCATCTTAAAGGCTCCTCAAACTAGGAGACTCTCAAATCAGGCTAAGTTATCAAAATCAAATCATTTATATTCAGAGTTAATTTTTTTACGAAACTCTATGAACGTCGAAACTATTGTGCCTACCGGTTCGACAACTAACCCGGCGATACCAAAAAGATGGAAAAGTAATTATGCAAAGACAACTTGAGATTTAGTTGATGCGAGAAAAACCGTTGCAATTATAACAATGTATCCGAGAGAGAGAGAGAGCGAGAAATTGAGGCGAACTTCTTTTAAAAAGTAAAATATTATTTTTAAAGTATTGTAGAGATTGTTGGTCACTAAGAGGAAAACTAAATAATAACTAAAAAATGCGCGGTTTCTTCGAGTTGCGGTTTGCTTTCGATAGAAATAATAATTAATTCATTATGTAACATCTAAGAACATTTTAGTAAATATGGGATCCAATATTTTATCCAGCTCAAACTAGATAGAACTAAATTGATGATTTAGTTTTAAATTTTTCCTTAAACTTCTCAACATTTGCTCAACCTCAACTCATAATTAGTTCCGTTTATAAGATTTATAACTTTTATATTACAACGTTCTCGTGGAGCGCCATAAAATCTCGCACATTCGAATTAACATATTGAAATTAATAAATGTGGCAAGGCGACCAATAAAAATATTATAGTATTTACATATGACTAGCCAACTGAAGATGCTAAAGTGATGTAAGCCGCATTTTAAGAAATTTACTTAATGTCCTTTCAGCATTTTGTTCATTAACCCAGTAGTATAATAGTAAACAAAAAATACAGTTTTTCTGGATAAACCATCACTTACCACACACGACTAAAGTCTGTCAAACACTTAAGCTTAGAACAAACCTACGCGTCAGTGACGGAGCATCAAATTGCGTCAATTTGTCAAATGTGTTTTTTGTATACAAAACATACATTTGACAACTTGACGCAACTTGACGCTCCGTCACTGACGCGTAGCTTTAACTCTTAGCTATATCTAAAATCTACGTTTCATCTTTGTCTGTATTAAAAGTCAACTCAAAAACTTTTGTTTTTTCTATAGTTTGATGATTTAACTTCTTAGCTTTGTTAAATTAACTACCCTTCTCTATTTCTTGTTATAATGCGATACACAATAACACAATATAAAAAATCTACCTAACAACAAAAAGGTAACACGAAAAAAAAGAAAAACAAAAAAAATCCAAAATTGAATTTACATCAGTTTTATAGTGGGCGCGTTGATTACGAAGCAATCATGTGGCTACCGCGTCGCACTCGATCATAGCCGCCATTAGTAGCCGTTCACCAATAAATTATCCACCGCTAATTATATGTTAGGTAAACATCATAATTGCGTCAATATTCGATTAGATTTTGCATATTAGATAATTGGATTCGAATCGATGTCTCTAATCAAAATTCGCCGCTTCGCTACTGATTAATTCGACATGAATTCGTCTCGTGATCGTTTATTTATCTGATTTTGTTGTTGCTATAAATACTTTATAATATCATAACGAGTTTTTGCCCGCAGCTTCGCTCACGTTAAGAGGTATTATTATATACAAACTTTCATCTCCTATTTTAACTCCTTGGAGGTAGAATTGATCAGAATTCTTTCTTAGCGGATGCCTGCGTCATAATATCATCTACCTGCATGCCAAATTTCAGCCCGATCCGTCCAGTGGTTTGGGCTGTGCGTTGATAGACCACCATGCAGTCAGTCACCGGGAAAGTATCTCTGTTTGTCTGTTACCTCGTCAGGCATAAACCGAACCGATTTGTGATATGTGATATGGAGATACTTTGGATCACGGGAAAAGACGAGGATAGTTTTTTTTTTACAAAAATAAGGGGACAAACGAGCAAACGGAACCACCTGATGGAAAGCAATCTCTCGCAACATTAGGGGAGCTGCAGTTGCGTTACCGAGTGCTTTCTTGCAAATAAGTAAACGAATTACTATTTACTGCTCAAAAGACTTTATCAAAATCTAGTGCTGCTATATATTTTTTAATCTTTTCAAACTGCTTATGACTAGGTACCTAGATAGTTTTTTGTGCTCAAACATTCGAATTGTCGACTTGAGACATCGCAAGCGCCACATGATGTGTTACGTATCCAATCCCATACACTCTTGATATCGAACTTCGCCTTAATTTCGCCTCAGTTTTCCACGTTGCGAATTTTCATCGTCCAGGTTTCCTCATGTCGTGCAAAGCCCTGCACATGGAAGAGCAGAGTTTAAGTGCTAATCGTTAATCGTATTCAATCATGGAAATTGGCGGTCTCGCTACTTTTAATTACTTCTCGTATATTGCAGGAGGATATTAAAATGAACGGGTATTTATTAGAGGTTTCATGGTTTCCTGTTTCACACTTCCGTCATATAATTTACGAATTCATCCCGACACACTCAATATTAATATTATTATGATTACTGTAATTGTTTTTGTCGCTTTTCAATCGTAATCTTTCAGTTAAGATAACTGTTTATTACAAGATTTTTAAATACTACGTAGCACTGAGAGCAGTACAATTAAATGTACGGACTGATGCCAGACTGACGTGGTGTGAAGCATTCATAGATATTATTATTATTAAATATATTTTTAATTGCACTGCTACAAGCATTTAATATGAGTGCAAATCGACAAATGTGGCGCGTATGTGAAAGGAGATACTGGACACGTATGCTTGTAGCAGTGCAATAAAATGCAATCTTACTGTGTACCTGACCATTTGTTTCTATTTACTAATCTGTGCTATCTACATAGACACACTGCGTGTCTGTGTGCTTTTCATCAAACAGCTTCTCAAAGTTGGCCCATGGGCCATGATCAAACAATACAAGCTGTTACGAACATACGGAGGTGTATATTCTTCTATGATAATAATTGGCCATGTTTGATATAGACAACTGCGCCAATCACTCAAAGAATTCAAACTGAGTTCTAATATAAGTCCTCAGTTTAAATAGAAGTCTTTGCAATTACTGTTATCTATCACGGCCCAAATCGCAGGCGGCCTTCTGGCTCAAATCTCAAGTCACCTCAAAAACAAATATTGCGTAACACCACGTTAATATTTCATATTTAATGTTAATATTTGTGTAACGTTATTTGACAGTTAACCTTAATCCCTCCAAATGTCGCTTATTTACGAGTTTCATTATAAATTTAAAAATATAAATTGAAAGTTTCATTATAACGTTATCTAATAACAAACATGGCATATAGGGAAAATACCCTCTTTGGGGTTTTTTGGGATTTGGGATTGCTGATAAAATCGACATAAAATGGAGCTTACTTTTATGTGTGAAGATTTTATTGGTGACGTGGCCTCTCTTAAGTTTTTAAATCTTTGTGTCGTAATGAAATACATACATATTATGCAAAAAATGAGAGATGAGGTTAGATGAACTTTCAACGATTTTGTGATAAATTTAATATGCCAATTCCGCAAGCGATGCCACAACTCGTGTACAGCATTCACATTTTTAATTATCATAATTACATAATTAACTTGTTGGCCAAAATTAAAAGCAATCTATTATGATAAACAGCGGCTCATCAAAGACGTCCGATTTAGCGGTTGATGGTTGAATATCTTTCGGAAGGTTCCGTAAATTTAAAAAATTAAAATTTGTAATGTAAATATTTGGTATGGGAGCATTAGCAGCCTCAAAGGCTTATACCTTATGGTGCAGAGGCTTAGAGCATGTCTCTGAACTCATAGTGCATTGGAAAATTGTTGTTTCCAAGTTTGGTTATAGGTCGATCGACATACCTAATTATTATATTATATGTATTACCATTTATCTGATGTTGAAAAAGAAAGATGATTCATGCGTTGGAATGGCATGGATTCAAAGAAGTAAAAGTCAGTTCTGATCTTAGCTATCCGTTTTTTCTGTCAGTTCATCCGTCCCACTGGATTATGAGAGAAAAAGAACTAGGATTGTGCCTCGGCACACTTTGGCGAAAATGAGTCCTTGGATTAGTTTTGATGATACCTGCCACCGACATCAAAATCGGTATGAGGGTTTTTATTAAGTTTAAGAATAAGAATAAGAATTGTTTATTTGCCGAAAGTACTGTTACAACTTACAATAGGTGTTACAATTTGTCATACAAAGGTGCAGTCTTTCTACCTAATACTAGGTATGCAAATTTGATAGCGATCACTGATCATGATTATTGTGTACAAAATAGTTCAAATAAAATAAAATACAAGAATGTTTGGATGAAATTTTAACACAATTGAATGGATATAAAAATTATAAAAGGTAAAGTAGGTAAAAAATAATAATAATTAAGACAAAATATAATTTAAACAATTAAAACATAAAATATAATAATAATAAATTTAATTCAAAGATTTACATTCCATTAAAATAGTCAAGTAGTACATACATAATTTAATTCAATTACCGTAGTCAATATTTAAAACAAGATTATCATAGCATTTGGAAAAGTCATTGATTAAAATTAATTGCATTGTAGATATTATTACATTTCATGTCATAAATTAATAGCATAATAATTAATTTACTCTACAACTACCCATGATCAATTTACATCATATTTTATTTCTTATTAAAATAATTATTGATTTTATCATTCATATAGTCTATTACATTATAATAACATTTTTCTATAAGTAATCTTTTTAATTGTTTCTTAAATATTTTAATATTCATTGCTTTTAGTTCCTTTGGTAAATTATTATAAATTGCAGGAGCCATATGAAAGACACTTCTATGCATCAGCGTGGTATTTGTCATACGATTACATAGGCGGTATGTATCACGTTGACTCCTGTTGCTCGCTATCGAGGCTAGGTCAAAAAGATTGGGATTTTGTTTGACAAAAGTTGCTACCTCATAAATATACAGACACGTGAGAGTTAGAATTTTATATTTCACAAAAAATGGTTTACAGGCATCGGTCGATGACAGTCCAAACATAGCTCGCATCGCCTTTGTGCCTTAAAAATTATGTCAAATTCAGTTGAGTTTCCCCAGAATATTATGCCATACCTTAATATTGAGACCACTAGTCCGTTATATGCAGTTACTGTTGTACTGTCACTTGAGATTTTAGATAATTCATGAAGTGCATAAACTGATTTATTTATTTTTTTACAAAGTTGTTCAATATGAGCTTTCCATGATAGTTAACTGTCTATTGTGAGTCCAAGAAATTTAGTAGTTTGTACTTCAGAAATTGACTAAGATTTATAGTTCATATTAAGCTTAGGTACATTTACACGTTGTTTAAACTGGATAAGTTTTGTCTTTTCTAAATTTGCTTTTATATTGTTTGTATCTAACCATTTAATTATGTCCCTTAGTGTATTATTTATACCTTGTGAAGAGTTCTTCGCTAACTTACATGAGATGGAGTTCTTTTGAATGTATTTTATTATTACTTACCTACCATTTGTAACTTACCATCCGTTAGTGCACCTTTTCTTGCAGTTCACTGTTATAATGGACAGTGAACACAAATAGCATCCAGCAGTCCATCTGCTGCATTTCACGCCTGCATTTTCAATTTTCGTCGGACATACCTTATGTCCTCATAAAAGTTTATGCTTTCTAAAGATTCGCCGCAATGTCCATACAGTCATTGGTCATGGTGTCTTTGTGTGTTGTTCCACGCGAATATGACGCTTCTACCCTGGTGGTAGAGTGCGTTTTATCGTGTCAGAACCCGGAATGCAGGTGTCGTAGGTGAGAAGCGTTACGCGTATAAACGTCGTACAATTCTTCGGAGGTGCTTATTAAAATATTTGTTGTTCTGACATTATTTATTTGTGCTGGCCGCTCGCTGCCGCTTTGTGCCGCGCCGCTGTCTGACGTGGCGTGAGCTGTTTTAAGTGTGACCAATCATCTTTTGTAAGATATTATCGCAAAAATTACATATTTTAAACGTCGGCGTCGTGTCTGCGTGTTTTTGGGTTCCACTAACCTATATTATGTATCGAATGTCAGCTGTTGGTACTTCATCATCATCATACATCCATTTTCAGCGTTCGCGTGTTCTACTTCATATTTATTATTTACATTCCTATTAACTACGTTATAATTTGTATTAAAATAATTAGATGTTGATGATTAGCCCCTTTAATAGTAGAGGAGCTAAACGTAGCTTTTGTTTGATGCAGACGTTCACGTGAATGGAGAGACTATAATTCAATATTAGTTTAACCAACGTACCTATAGTATTTACTATGGCATCACAAAATTTTATTATTACTTACTACTAAAACTAAAGATTAACAACACTGCCTAATAATTGTGCTTACTTTATATTAAGTTGCTTTTCTTTGGAATAAGTAAGCCTCTTCTGCCATGACGGTGCGGCATACATAAGTTCCTAGTCTGAAAAGCTGAAGCTTTTCGTCTTTATATCATTCTTGTATATTGAAGTGGCTAGTTGTAAATGGGACACAATCTAAAATATGTTCCAGATAGACTAAATATTTAACAATCTACACCACCGTTGTGTAGCAGCCAAAAGCTCAACATGAGAAACATCACATACCTAGTAAAGAAATGTGAAGTTTGTTACAAAATATTAGAAAGTGTTGGATAATATTTTGTTGATTGTTCCCACGGAATTACGACGAAGTTGTAAACCTAGTGGCGTAGATACATATGCGAAAGCTATAAACTAATCAATAAATGGACCGAGTATGATCGGAGCTCCCGAGCCGGCGCGGTGCGGGCGAGGGTTCCCACATACAACAGATCGCCTTAATTATTGCCTGCAGCTAAATAAATTGGACGTCATATTGGGTCCAGAGGGACCGGGACTCTTAAAACGTTATGAGCCATAACATTTTTATCTCCTTTTAGATCTAAAAAGTTCCCGCAGACGATGCGGCGCGGGCGCAGCTGGAGCGGGACGGGGATATGCGAGGGACAGGGATGGCGATATCGACCGCCAGAGGTCGAGTATAACCTGGAATGTTTATAGTTCTACCGTTTTATTTTCTCCCCGGCCGCCATTAAATATTGTTTCAATTGAGTGCGGCACATCACACGCGGCCATCTAATAAGCAGTAGATTTCATCTGAGTATATTAGATTAATAATATTTAACTCGTTTATAAAACGAGAAATCTACTTACATAGTACTACAAAGTAAATACAAAGTTTGAAGCAAACAGCATGTGTTTATAATTCAGAAACACACTTCAGGATAAGTCCTAGTTGTTAGTTTTTAATGGGACAAAGTGAAAAGTTAAATCTACAGAAGATACTCTACAAGTTGCATTTTTTACATATAAAAGACATAAACGAACGCTATTTTGAATGAGTGTAGATGAGAGACGAAGATGATGAGATGAAAGGCTAATAAAATAATAATATTGTATAAGCTAAGAAGAATTCATTTCCAGAAGTTTCCACTTTGTCATTTTCTATTTTCCCAAATTCATGCATCAAGGCCATCACCACTAGCCAGCTATAACACATTAATTTGTAAAGTACTGATTACTTGACGGATTTTACACTAGATTTATTATATCACGGGGAGTGCTCTGAGGAATTATTCGGAATCATACCATCTGCACCTTTTCGCCATCGTCCCACGCGAAAAATATACCATCCTCACCACCTTGATGAGTGGCAGTCTTCCACCGTGCGTTTTTCGCATAACTTACTGCCGCGCACTGTAAAACTCTGGAACGGAAGCTATCACCAGCAGTATTTCTGAACCTATACGACCTGCAAACCTTCAAGAAGAGAGCGTATTCCCTCTTAAAAGGCCGGCAACGCACCTGCAGCTCTTCTGATGTTGCGAGTGTCCATGCGCGACGGTAGTTGCTTACCATCAGGTGACCCGTTTGCTCGTTTGCCCCCTTATTTTATAAAAAAAAAATATGTATATCTAAGCTTCCTACACATTCAGTTGCAATTTCTATTAGCCATTAGTACTGTTACATCGGCTTTCTACGACCACACAAAGCCATTGTCAGATCTCTTTCAGCGCGTGCATTGTGGCGCGATTGGTCGCGGCGCCGGCGAGTGTTGTGACACTGTGACACTGTGACGCTGTGTCACATGCCGACACAGACGCCGACTGTTTGTATTGTGTACGTGCTGTGACATATCGCTTGAGCCGCCGCGCTATTATGTCCAGGCTTTATACAGCCTAGGTTTAGTAATGGCTTAGTGTTGCCGATATCGTGATGTCGCAACTTGTTAATGTAAACAGATTTAATTTTCGTTTTGATTTGTTGTTTATATTCAACTTAATTGATTCGTTATATTTTATGTTTATCTAAATTTGCTCAGGGCTGGACTCTCTTGCACAGATACTGGTTAAAGTAAAATATTGTTATCACATCATCTCTAGAGTTAATTTTAAGCTATAGAAATTATATAGCGATATTATTGGTAGTGGTATGAATTATGTGGCAATAGGTGTAACGATAAAAGGCAATCAGCAAGAAGCTTAATGTAGCAGATTGTTAAATGCAAGTTTTCAATGAATATTAAAGAAATCTTATAAGTTATAATATTCAAATGAATAGTGTTTCCAATAAAATTTTAAACACGAGCTTAACTTTTTTTCAACGAAAGATGCAGCAGGTCAGAAGTTAAAGTACCTTAGTACCAAAATTAACGTACCTAGCAGTTGGCTTTATAATTGAAGACGTGAGAACACTTTAAACAAACCTTGTAACTTACCTACTTCATCGTCTAATGTATCTGGCTACACATAAAATCCACTATTTTAATTTAAAGTTTTTCCGGCCCTCAAGCCTCCATTTGTGCAAAAAACGGCAATTTTTTTACTGTTACTTATATGACCCTTCAACTCACGTCTTCAATTGCTATCTACATTTTTACACATCCAATATGGATATTGAGGTTCTCAACCCCACTATGTCGACTATCCACCCACCTTCACTCTATTGACACACATAAAGAATAGGTTATGTCTCCTTTTTGCCACCTCGTGTGTAGGTGGCGGTTACTCAAAATATATTATACTTAAACCTTTTATCTACAGGGTGTAATATAACAAGGTGATAATATTTTAGGGTGTGTATGTGTCCCTTATATAGAGTTCAATGTGAAAGTAGCAGTACGGAAATAGTATTTATTTGTGATTTTTATTTGTTTTTCACATGAGTTTGCCCATACAATAGTTAACAAAAATTTGTTCTTTCAGTGCTGCTGCTTTTACAGTAAACTCTATGTAAGGGACACATAATATACACTCTAAATAGTTATTACTAGACATCGGATTATATGCACGATCAAAGTGCCGAAATATACATGCAAGTATGCACGATAAATGGCCGAAATATGCACAAAATATGCACAATCTAAAGTAACTTATCATTAAAATTTATAACATTTTTGAAGAGCTTTCCGTTAATAAAAGCGTCAATTTTATAATTTCATCAAATCCAGGATTTTTATTTTTTTATACAGCTCACCAATAATATTTTTTTACCAACATTTTCCGATTGCAATCTTAACGCCCATGGAAGTTTAAGAAATCGGTAACTATATACTTCATTCAAATTTTTTACTAATGTTGCCAATTACAAAGAAAAATTTTGTTTCTAGAAAGATATTGTACCTATCGGGTGTATTGTATTCTTTTAAGGTTTAGGGGATGGAGCTACATATTTGAAGTGTTTTTAATTTATTCCACCTCTGTTTTGTGGCCTCGGTGTGTGACATGATAGCTAGTGTGGAGACTACGAGGGCATAAAACTACCGAAATATGCACTATCAACGAAAAATTGCCAAAATATGCACTAACGCCTAAAATGTGCCATTATATGCATTTGCATATGCAAGTATGCAAATGCATATAATCCGATGTTTAGTTATTACTGTGTTTTGTTAACCTCTGCACACATTTTTATCTATACAGCCTGCCCGCTTTGGCCCAAGATGAACCAATTAAATGGATTATAAACATGTAGAGCAGTCATGGTACTCAACCTTTGGTTTATACGGGCCACACACACCTTTTGGTCGTGATGTCGCGGGCCGCAACTAAATTTTTTAGGGTTTAAAAAATAACTTTCTTCAAAATTACGATTAAGAAGTGGTTACATTTTCATGACTTTCACGATGACTTTGCACATTTTCATAGGCATGAATTTCAAAATGGTTTTGCTTCAGGCGGACTACTGACAAAGACTTGAAAGATATGAATCTCAGCTATTATTTTATTTTAATTTAATGGCTACTGCTTCTACTACGTCTGGACTTTGGTAACATATTTATTGCGAAGTTTTATTGAAAATACCGACACATTAAATTATCAAGTTTTCAAAATAAAATTGGCCCATAAGTATGTTAGTTTGTAAATTGGCTATCAAGATATGTCGGTTTGCATAACATAATTAAAGACATGAGATGATGAGTGGATGAAGTGGGTAACTAACTTTTTACAACATATTAAGGCAATTACTCATATTTTCCCTAATAATTTGAACAAACTTTGTAACTTTAAACCATATATTATGCTTTAATCTTACCTACTTCATCAACTAGCTAATATATCGAGTTATACATAGAATCTACATTTTTAGGTTCCAATTAATTTTTAAGGTTCCGTACCCAAAGGGTAAAAACGAGACCCTATTACTAAGACTTCGTTGTCTGTCCGTCTGTCCGTCTGTATGTCACCAGGCTGTAACTCAAGAACGGTAATAGCTAGAGAGTAGAAGTTTTCACAGATTGTGTATATCTGTTGCCGCTATAACAACAAATATAAATACTAAAATCAAAATAAAATTAATATTTAAGGGGGGCTCCCTTACAACAAACGTGATTTTTTGGCCTTTTTTGCTCTATATCAATAATAGCAACAAGTAGATGCCTGAATTTTTCACAAATCCTTAGTTTCATGACGTGTACTTTAATATTTAATAATAATATTAATATAAAATAAAAAAATATGAGGGCTCTCATACAAAAAACACAAATTTTGGCCTAATTTTTCTCTAAAATGGTACGGAACCCTTTGTACGCGAGTCCGACTCGCACTTGGCCGATTATTCTGTTTCTAAAGCCTCAATTTATGCAAAATACAACAGTTATAAAATTGTTAGTTAACCACTTCTTCCATTCTTGTCTTCAATTATTTATAAAATTACAAACAGTAGAACGTTTGCGAGCAGCGGACCGTTGTAAATTAAAACACATACAAACATTATCATACATATTGTATATTTTCTTTGCTAAGTACACAATAAATTATCATTATCTCTAATTATATCTTTACAATTTTACAAATGAATTTAAACGTAAATATCACAGCTTTAATGTTACGAGAAAAACTACAAAAACACTCGTTATTCATAGGAATGATGATCAGCGTTAGACAACACAACGTAGCTTCCTTAATCATTTGCGTCAATAGTACGTAGATATTAAGTTATTAGTGAAAAATAATACCATTATTTTATAAAGGTGCTTCCTCACCGGGTGCACCTTTATTAAATAATAATTGTAATGTAACGTTACGGAGTCGAGCATTACATCAGTGAGGGAGGAGAGCCGCGAGCATTACAATGCGCACCTTGTAATGATACAATGTGTAATAATATCTTTATACAACTTGTAACATCAATGCTACGTGACAGTGAAGTCAACTTGCCATGGAATGCTCAAAGTCGAATCTATAATGTTACATTACATACGAATGCTCCCGATGAGGAAGCACCTTTAAACAACTAGAACTTGTAAAGGTGATCGCACATATTTTATCGAAATCGCGTTTTCGTTGTACCTATGAAATGATGTGAGACCTCGCAAATTCGTCCGCACCGTACGCGCCGCATTTCGTGTACCTACGCGTATGCGGTGCAGTACTGACCAATGTGCGATCAGCTAGCGAAAATGGTAGGGCAAATAGAAAACTATTAAGGCCCAAAGCTCTACCTCTATTGATTGTTGGTAAAGTGTATGAATTAAAAGTGTTGCTACATAAAAAAAAGACGGGTTGCACTCCGGGAGTGCCGGCAGAAGTGAAAACTTGATTATTAACGTTGTGCATTTTTTAACCCATTTTTTATGAAAATCGATTATTAAAAATATCGATTTTTTTAATTAATCGAAACCCTTACAATCGATTAAATTTTTAACCCATTTTTTATGAAAATCGATTTTTAAAAAAATCGATTTTTTTTATTAATCGAAACCCTTACAATTCGAGTTCGAGTTCGAGTTCGAGTTTTCGAGTTTTCGAGTTTTCGAGTTTTCGAGTTTTCGAGTTCGAGTTCGAGTTCGACACAAAACACTACTCTCCAACCGTCTTACGGTTTTTCTATGGTTTTTCGATCAACACGAAAATCTGACGCGAGTTTCACAGTTTTTACCCATCCCACAAAAGTGCTCAACGCCGCTAAAGAAGTTTTCACTTCAAAAATTAAATTGTTTTAATAATTATTCATGTTTAAGTACTTAAATAAAATTAAAAAATATAAGTATCAATATTATTACTATTCAAGGCTGTAGTGTTACCTATTAAATTGTGAAAGTCATTATACGATTTAAAACAAATCCAATTTAATTTGTCGTCTGCAGTCGGTGGATTGCAGGCCTCAAGGGATAATTTTTAATTTTTAATTCCGATCTATTGAGTATCAAACAAAATTAATATCTCACGCCTATATGCCTTGGTACGCCAATCCATCAAACCAACGAGTACCTAAGAGTCAAGTGTTTGCTATGCTGGATTTATATGAATCCGCGCGAATGTGCGTTTTTGGCCGGCACACTGCGAGATCACGAGCAGCTATTATAGTAATATTAATAATTTATTTCTTTCAAATCATAATAATATGTAACATTCAAAAGCTTATAATTAAGACACTGCGGTTTGGGGGACTTTAGGTTAATTTCAGTACAAATTCAGTAGTTAGCTTTGGGAGCTGTACTATGTAGTTAAAACTGTGACACAGCTCCCATAGTATCACAGTATGTATTGTGCGCGGTCGCGTTGTCATTTACATAGAGTTGCTTGTAATTTGTGATCAACCGGTGTAGCGGCCAAACTGCCCGTTTGGGCGGACGGATATAAATCGAGCCTAAGTCCCAATTACATCAACGACTGCATAATATATTTTCAGAAAATTGCGTAATAACGTTCTTTAACCCATCATGCCCTATACTCGTAACCCGCGGTGACCGTGGCAACTCACAACAATACTGCAATTAGGTACCATTTCCAAGAATCCGAATCCAAAAATCGAAGGATTAATTAGCTTCTGCTAATAATAATTAACTTCTGCTTCAATGTAATCTGCAATTTTCTGAAAATATCATGCTTCTAGCTGTTACAGGTCTCTGTCACTAGAGAGAAAACAAGGTATTTAATTAACAATTAACTTTAACAATCGTTGGTGCAATAGTACATAGTTTAACAGTCTATAAGAGTTTACCTTGAGGCTTATTTACACGGCGAAATCGGCTTAGCCTGAAACAAAGAAGAAAATGGTTAAAAAGCCTTCAAGGCAAGAAATTGATATTGGTTGCTAATGCATATTTCTAATTTCTAATTTTTTACATATTGAAAAAAAAGGGGCTGTAGCGCTTTGCCAAGATTAATCATGTCAGAAAAATAAAAGTGAAGAAAAAGAAAAGTATATGAAAGTATGTATACCCAAAAAATATAAAATTAAAGTTGGGGCTCTATAACTAACCATGTTATTTATTCCATTATAGTTTTTCTTTAAAAAATGAGCAGTTAAGCTTACGGTGCTGCTAGGGTCACAGTAAAGTAAACTCTTTACAAGGAAAAAATACAAACACTTAATTATTATTATTATTATCGCTTTGTCATTTGGCTTTTTATAAACCATCACATATAGCATATGTGTAGCTAGATGTAAGCCACCCAAATATTATAAAATAAAATAAAATTTCACCCTGTTTACTTATATATTTTTTCACATAGTGATAGGTACTTACTTATTTTATATTTGTAACAAGGTAAATCACTCAATTACTATTCACAAATATTTAATTTGGTTCAACTATGTAAGTTGGTAAACATGTAATTATTTTCATTAAGAAACAGCTAATTAGATATTAAGTAAATATTAATAAAAATGCGTGACCACCCGCTAAGTTTCGTATGAGTTGTACTGATGATGATGTTTTGTAGAGCATGTTAGTTGTTACTAGAGAAAGTTATTTTTAATGCAAAAGGGCCAGATTATTTAGTTACGCAAACAAGGTTTAATTTCTGAGTCAGAACTGGAATTGCCAAGCTGGTGTTTAATCAACTGATTTTACATAATTTACACTTACATAAAGAGGTATAGTTTGTTTGGTTGCTTGCAGCGAATATATTAATATGCTCCAAAAATTTTGATGAGACGCTGTACGATCTGTATGTATCATCTGGCACAGGATAATACCTACAATTTTCGAGGGTCTTTGTGAGTAAATATTAGTCTTATATAGGTATTTTACCTATGTCCCCTGTATAGAGTTCACCGTAAAAGTAGTAGTGCTGAAAGATTGTTTTTTTATGTTGGTATGGAAAAATTCATGGTGCTGAAAGAGTTACATATTAATATTGTAAATCAATAGTAGCTCAATCACCACTGCCACTAATATACCTACATTGAACTCTATATTATGACGATTGCATACATCCTATGCAACCGTCATAATATATTCTCATCGCAAGAAAATTTACAGTAACTTTTATCTATTATTAGAGACGCCCCTAACTCCATTGTGCTAAAATTCGTTTATTGCGCGGAAAACGCACATTTTTGTAGAACTCAAAGTATCTAAATGCCAAATTTCAGCAAAATCAGTTCAGTGGTTTGGCCGTGAAGTCGAGTTAACAGACAGAGAGAAAGACCGACAGACACACTTTTGCATTTGTATTGCATATTATATCGCAAACGACAAGGAATAAAAATATGCGACTTACCTCTAAGGCTTTTGCTTAATCCACTTTGGTGCGATGTTGCCGTGACTACTCACTAGTAATGTTTATTTTGGCAAAGGAGAATAGCCACTACACTATTCCTTACAACTACAGCTCACACCCCCGTACAGTGATGACTATGTATCTGTTGACAAACAACAAATATTACACAAGAAGTTTTTATAAGAGACACAATAGGCCTTTTTAAATCTGCTGTACAGATACAAATAGCGCCTTATCACTTTTCTATGAAAAAGCAGATTTTGAATTATTATGTGGTTGTTCAGTTTCATGAGTAAACATTTTTCTCTTTAAAGTTTTGGATACTGCTTTACAATACCCGGCAATAAATATTGCACATCGACCTTTTAGTACAAGATACGACTGCAGAACTGTGCACTACTGTGCAGGTATCGAGTACACGCTTAAAACCACATTTTTACTAATATTTATGATTAGGAGAACATATTTCTGCTGGGGTGCCAGTCCAAATGTGGCCGCAAATATTTTTAAAAATTTTTTTAAAAATTAAGTTTGCGAGATAAAATGTTTTCATCAGGTATTGAAAGCAAACATGGCTCATTTCACGGCAATGAGTATAGAGATTTAGCAAAATCTGGTGTGCCATTGGGCACCCGGCCGCAACTCTATTGTAACCAGGCGTGAACAGTTACGATTCCGATATAATTTTGCATCCATAACGTATATTGATCTTTTATATATCAAATGGAAGCTTATTTTCCTCTTATTATTATAATATAGGTGTGCCTAATGAAAACTGGCCGCAAATAAGGGGTGCCGGCTGTCAAAGATGGCAAACTATCGAAGGCCGAGGGAAAGGGAGCTAGCGCGTAACATTACGGGTCTAACGAGGATAGTGATTGTACATCATGTTAGTGTACTTAACCATCGGTTCAAACAATAGTAATAATCGGCCAAGTGCGAGTCGGACTCGCGCACGAAGGGTTCCGTACTATAATAGAGCAAAATTAGGCCAACATTTGTGTGTTTATATGGGGGCCACCCTTATATTTTAATTATATTGTTGAAAAATGTTAAAGTGCCTATCTGTTAAAGTATCGACATAGAGCGGAAAAGGCCATTTATTGATTTTATTAGTGTACCTGCATGTTAGGGGCAGAGGGCGTTATTATTTAGTATTTCTGTGCGTCAACTAGATGGCGTTTTTTTAATTAAACAGCGGCGCGTTGTTGGTATTCCTGGGCGTCAATAGATGGAGTTTTTTAAATATTTTTTTGAGTGTATAATATAAATATGTCCCTATGCAGGTTTTTTGGGGTTTTTTGAACATAAGTAATAACTTCATTCCATTCGGGTGTCCTTTGAAACCTCTCAAGTTTTTTAATTGAATATATTTAATTTACAATAAAATATTTTTATTAGGGTTCCGTATCCAAAGGGTAAAAACGGGACCCTATTACTGAGAGAGTCGGTTCTTCTCGCCAGGTTAGTTCCCGAACCGGTGGTAGGTATCATGTAGATTGTAGACCAATTGCAACGGTCGGCAACAGGCGGGCCGCGGTCCGTTAGCGGGCCGCGGTCCGTATTGTAATGCATTTTATACCAAGTATCAATTAATACATGGATAAGGTATTCGTTATACCTTTATTTAATTAAAATAATATTTTCAAGCTACATAGGACGAGTATTTTTTCTAGATCTCGTTAAAAAATTTCCACAGTATCCGGACCGCACCTAAAATTACTTGCCGACCCCTGATGTAGACGTTCAGAAAATATTTGCAAAAAATTATTCTGAATAAAAAAAAATGAGTTTGAGTTTGAGTTTTGAGACTTCGTTGTCTGTCCGTCTGTCTGTCTATCTTCTGTCTGTCTGTCTATCTGTCTGTCTCCAGGCTGTATCTCAAAAACCGCTATAGCTAGACTTCTGAAATTTTCACAGATTGTGTATAATATCTGTTGCCGCTATAACAACAAAATACTAAGTGATTTTTTGGCCTTTTTCGCTTTATGTCGGTAATGGATAGGCACTTTAAAATTTCATGAAATCTTCAATTAAATGTGCAATTTAATTACTAATAATAAAATTGAAGTAAAATTAAAAAAAAAGGGCGGCGCCCATACAAAAGCACAAGTTTAATATAAAAAATACGAGTCCGACTCGCACTTGGCCGATTATTACTATTGTTTGAACCGATGGTTAAGTACACTAACATGATGTACAATCACTATCCTCGTTAGACCCGTAATGTTACGCGCTAGCTCCCTTTCCCTCGGCCTTCGATAGTTTGCCATCTTTGACAGCCGGCACCCCTTATTTGCGGCCAGTTTTCATTAGGCACACCTATATTATAATAATAAGAGGAAAATAAGCTTCCATTTGATATATAAAAGATCAATATACGTTATGGATGCAAAATTATATCGGAATCGTAACTGTTCACGCCTGGTTACAACAGAGTTGCGGCCGGGTGCCCAATGGCACACCAGATTTTGCTAAATCTCTATACTCATTGCCGTGAAATGAACCATGTTTGCTTTCAATACCTGATGAATACATTTTATCCCGCAAACTCAATTTTTCAAAATTTTTTTAAAAAGAGTTGCGGCCACATTTGGACTGGCACCCCAGTAGAAATATGTTCTCCTTATCATAAATATTAGTAAAAATGTGGTTTTAAGCGTGTACTCGATACCTGCACAATTCTGCAGGGATCTTAGACTATTTGGAAAGTGACAATCGGCTAATTTCGGTTTCATAGAGCGTTATCTTTGTAGCACACACCTATTTGACATTATGTCAGTCGTTGTTCAAATTCAATAGAGTGCAGTCGCGTCCAGTTCAAAATATATACCTAGAGTTGTTAACACCCGTAAATTTGCTACAACTGTACTTTTCCAAAAGAATTAAAATATACGTAAACATAATTTGAACACGCTTTTTTATTTTATTTTACCCGAACCTAAAACCATAACTTATAGAAAATTTGGTGTATTTTATACAAAGAATAATAAAATTGTCAAAAGAAGCAAACCAAAATATAATTATGGTTTTTTTAACAGCTCCTAATATATACCGGACTTTTTGTATTTCGTGCGTAAGAGATAACGCTCTACAAAACCGAAATTAGCCGACTGTCACTTTCCAAAGGTCGATGTGCAATATTTATCGCCGGGTACTGTAAAAGCGTTTTCTATCCATATGATTGCTACGGTTCTCTTCAGCAGTGTTCCACAATAAAGGTGTGTCGGGGCACACTGGTGTATCGTGGCCAATAGTTGGTGTGCCACAAAAATTAATGTCATTTTACATTCCTAGTTTATAAGAACAAAAAAAGACGACTGACGAAAGGAATAAGAATTAGGAACAGAACACCCCCGTACACACTGATTAATTTGTGGTATATCCAAAAACTTCTATTTAAACTGAGGTAGACGTGCCGTACTCTACGAAATGTCATTTGAAAAGCAATCCTAAAACAATACACTCAAAACATTACACACACACACACAAACTATAAGTTCTACGTAGTCAAGTGCGAGATGCCAATATTAGTTTGTAACAAGAGTGACAAGGATGCAGGCCTATGGCATTCGTCATACCGAACGCAAGCGTAACTCCCCGAAAGACTGGTAAACAAACGCCCGCAAGTACTGACTGCATAAAATTACAAATTAAGTTTTTTTTTTGTTATTAAGTTTATTGTTTTTTGAGTAACATCAACAACAACAACTTTGAAGTTAATATTGAATATTTTATCCTTTGTTTCTTTTTTTATTATTATGGCGCTTCGGCTATATAAGCAGAGTAGACAGAATGATATGTAACAATTTTTAAGCACCGATTTTCTATTTGGTAAAGTCCAAAGTCTAGTCAAAGTCTAGGTAAAAGTCAATGCAGTCAAGGACTCAAGTCGGTCGATTCAGTAAAATGGTAGACGCTTTACTAAAACTTTCGATGGAGTTTAGGAGGGAACACAAAAGGCACGTTTCTGGAAGTTGTATCACTGGCCTACACTTGTGCATGATAACAAATATCTAATGGTTAATATTCTATCAATAAAACACATTAAAAACCCAGAACAATCTTAGGAAATTACATAATATTTACAAAACACAACACCACTCTTTCACATTCTCGGCTAAATTTTTCCTTCGTTTATGCCCTAAAAAATTGACTTAAGCATGTTAACCTTATGGCTACCACACACGCTACGGTCTACCGGCGAGGTCACCTGCAGGTATGCCTGCGCAGGTGTCACTCGAAAGAATTGATTTTCGATTTTGCGCCGTTCGCCCGATTTTCTGCAGATTATCTAGTAATGTAAGAATAGAACCAAATTTTTGCACTTTGACTGACTCACCCAGATAATCTGCAGAACACCGCGTCAATCTGCACTCTAACAGCTAACTGGTTTACGCAAATTAACGGTAACATATACATATAACATACATACACACACACACACATACACACACACACACACACACACACACACACAAACACACACACACACACACACACACACAAACACGCACACGCACACGCACATGCACACGCACACGCACACGCACACGCACACGCACACGCACACGCACACGCACACGCACACGCACACGCATACAAACACGCACACGCACACAAACACGCACACGCACACGCACACGCCCACACACGCACACACACACACACACACATAGCCTGTGAGACACATAACCCTTACTTTTTGCTTTACTGTAGTCAGGTAAAAATTATTCATCTATTGTGAACAACTATGATAGTTACATGTGAAAGGTAATCCCTGAAGATTTATTTGTATAATTTTTACAAAATCTTGTTTAAACACAAGATAGCATTTTGCCATTTGATTACAATTTAGTAAGTATATGTTCTTATATATAGTTACAAGAACATAGATATATATTATTAGTTTGTAACAAGAGTGACAAGGATGCAGGCCTATGGCATTCGTCATACCGAACGCAAGCGTAACTCCCCGAAAGACTGGTAAGCAAACGCCCGCAAGTACTGACTGCATATAATTACAAATTAAGTTTTTTTTTTGTTACTAAGTTTATTGTTTATTGGGAAATCTATGTTCTTGTAACAATTTTTAGCGTCGATTTTCTATTTGGTAAAGTCTAAAGTCTAGTCAAAGTCTAGGTAAAAGTCAATGCAGTCAAGGACTCAAGTCGGTCGATTCAGTAAAATGGTAGACGCTTTACTAAAACTTTCGATGGAGTTTAGGAGGGAACACAAAAGGCACGTTTCTGGAAATTGTATCACTGGCCTACACTTGTGCATGATAACAAATATCTAATGGTTAATATTCTATCAATAAAACACATTAAAAACCCAGAACAATCTAAGAAAATTACATATTACAAAACACAACGCCACTCTTTCACATTCTCGGCTAAATTTTTCCTTCGTTTATGTCCTAAAAAAATTGACTTAACCATTCGTCATACCGAACGCAAGCGTAACTCCCCGAAAGACTGGTAAACAAACGCCCGCAAGTACTGACTGCATAAAATTACAAATTAAGTTTTTTTTTGTTATTAAGTTTATTGTTTATTGAGTAACATCAACAACAACAACATTGAAGTTAATATTGAATATTTTATCCTTTGTTTCTTTTTTTTATTATGGCGCTTCGGCTATATAAGCAGAGTAGACAGAATGATAATTTAAGCATGGCCAGTGTCAAATAAGTGGCGGGAAATCTATGTTCTTGTAACAATTTTTAGCATCGATTTTCTATTTGGTAAAGTCCAAAGTCTAGTCAAAGTCTAGGTAAAGGTCAATGCAGTCAAGGACTCAAGTCGGTCGATTCAGTAAAATGGTAGACGCTTTACTAAAACTTTCGATGGAGTTTAGGAGGGAACACAAAAGGCACGTTTCTGGAAGTTGTATCACTGGCCTACACTTGTGCATGATAACAAATATCTAATGGTTAATATTCTATCAATAAAACACATTAAAAACCCAGAACAATCTAAGGAAATTACATAATACAAAACACAACGCCACTCTTTCACATTCTCGGCTAAATTTTTCCTTCGTTTATGTCCTTAAAAAAATTGACTTAAGCATGTTAACCTTATGGCTACCACACACGCTACGGTCTACCGGCGAGGTCACCTGCAGGTATGCCTGCGCAGGTGTCATTCGAAAGAATTGATTTTCGATTTTGCGCCGGTCGCCCGATATTCTGCAGATTATCTAGTAATGTAAGAATAGAATCAAATTTTTGCACTTTAACTGACTCACCCAGATAATCTGCAGAATACCGCGTCAATCTGCACTCTAACAGCTAACTGGTTTACGCAAATTAACGGTAACATATACATATTACATACACACACACACACACACACACACACACACACACACAAACACACACACGCACACGCACACGCACACGCACACGCACACGCACACACACACGCACACACACACACACGCACACACACACACACACACACATAGCCTGTGAGACACATAACCCTTACTTTTTGCTTTACTGTAGTCAGGTAAAAATTATTCATCTATTGTGAACAACTATGATAGTTACATGTGAAAGGTAATCCCTGAAGATTTATTTGTATAATTTTTACAAAATCTTGTTTAAACACAAGATAGCATTTTGCCATTTGATTACAATTTAGTAAGTATATGAAAATAAAACAAAGTTTGTTTTAAAAATTTCTTTGCTAACCGTACACACTCGCATACGACCGTCGCGTACAGCGCGCCAGTGAACACTGACTGCAACGGTGTGAATTAGCTCTATTGGAACGGCGGAACATTTGGTGCGTATGGCCTGTCTACCTCAGTTTAAATAGAAGTCTTTGGGTATACCTACCTCTAAAAATTTTTCATTCTAACTGGAACTTTAACACAAAAAGTTTGCGGAACTCTGGTCTACACTTTACAGTCTACACTATTACAGAATGCACAATCGGTTGAGAAAATGGGCCAACATGAAAAGGCCGTAACATAATTTCACATTCAAATAATATAACGTGTACATTTATCAGTTCTAGCGATATTTGTGCCTATTTAGGCATGACATGAGAAATGTATACAGAACAGTGCTATCTTATAAGAAAAAATTAAACATAGGCAGAAAGCAGACATACGTAATTTGTACGGGCTACGTCAAACTCAGCTGATAGATTACGACTTGATTACGACCAACAGTGACCGCAATCTGTCTATGAATAAATCTGATGGCAGAATTAGAAAAATTAATCCTTATCGCCGCACTTAAACTTTAATTCAATTTAATTCAATTAAATTTCAATTCAATAAAGAGTTTGACCGTTAATTAATGTATGGAACTTTTGTCATTTAATTACAGTTAAGTAGGTACCTAATTACTGTGCCGTAAATAGCCTTTTTTGCGCCTGTGCGAGCTTCTATAACTGCACCCTGTGCGAGCGCATGTTCTGTAACTACGCCCCTGGTTTTTTTTTGGTTTTGTAGGTACCGAGAGCAACGCTATGTTTAAGTCTAGGCTATTTTCTTCCATTCTGGGCGATAAAACAAAACTTGGTGGATCAATTACAATTGGGGCACTAGGAGCGCAGCGGGAACTTATCGGGAGAAAACTGAAAAAATAATATGTCCTGCATGCCTGCCTAGCATACGCCAACGAGATATCTCACTCTACATGTTTCTCGATGTTTGATAGTTTGTATCTTCATCTCTATTGACCCTAGCATGACAAACATTTCTTCTCGCGTAGATCTATCATCGAAATAACACATTTTTATAGAGTTTTGTCGAGATAATGTCGAGATTTTGACATTATGAGACGATTAGTTTTTAATTATCTCGAGAGTGAGATATCTCGTTGGCGTATGCTAGGCAGGCTGGTCTGGTCATTCTTGCGCCCCCCATAGTAAGCCCTGTGCCTGGGCACCGGTGGCACTGCCCTATTTACGGCACCGCCTACTTAAACTTCGTTTCTGAGTGCGGCAGTAAGGTAGACAACGGACCTACTTTACTCGGTCGTACTAATTTAAGAGTCTTGGTGTTAGTTGTGACCGTAGCTGGGCTTGACATAACCGGAGCAAATTACGTAGGTCCTCCACCGGGTTAGGATTAACGGGTGCCAATCAAAAAAAGAGATCCTACTGAATAAACGCCATTTTTGTATAAATTAATAAATAGTGTGTATGCCAGGGTTGAGCGTACACACAGAAATTGGATAAATAAGGCAAAAGTAAAATAAATGACTTTTATAAGAAAGCCTATAGGTACTGTACTCGGCGAAACATGGCGGTAGTGGTCATTAACTCCCTGTCAAAAACTTGGCATTTTCTATACAAAACTGTGATTGACAACATCTGACACTTAAATAGCGGTTTATATAGAAAAAGACAAGTTTTTGTCAGAGAGTCAATGACCGCTACCGCCATGTTTCGCCGAGTAGGTACAGTATAGATAGGGTTGCCAACCGTACTATAATATATAGTATTGTATTATATTTCGAGCCTGCGTACTATATACTGTTGAACTATTATATAGTACTCAAAAATACTATATTTTCAACACTAAAATTATCTCATTCCTGCTCTCTATTCCCGCCACTTCGGCATTCATAGAAAGGGTATTTTCGGTTGACGGTTATGAATTTGAAATGGCGGGAAGAGAGAAACAGAAGTAGTCTCTCATCAAAAAATGAGCTTTTAATTTACATTAATCTTAAAATTGAATGACATAAAGCATATGACACTTTTATTTTAGACAAAACATTGTTAAAAAATGCAAGAAATGCAAAATTTATAAAATATAATTAATAAATAAAAAGTGTGTCAGCTCCGACGCACGACTAGAGTTTACTCCTTAAGTACGAGTATCTAACCATACGCAAAAAGAGTTTATTCAACTGAAAAAAGATTAATATCATATGAAATCAGATGTTCCGGCAATATTATCTACACCCCTTTCTGCCAGTAAAATGATAAAAATTATAACTTCACAATAACAATATTAATTATTGATATTTATAACAAAAATAGCAATATAAATACATCGACACTGATAGAAACAAACAAGCCCAATAACATATAGTATATAGGTATAGTCGCCTTCAGCATACCATATGTACGTCTTAATCATAAAGTTAATATACCTATCGGAATATAATATTATATAATAATATAATAATATAATTAATAATTATATAATAATATAATATAATATTCCGATAGGTATATTACCTTTATTTTTCTATCGGAATATAATATTATATAATAATATAATATAATATTCCGATAGGTATATTACCTTTATGGTCTTAATACACTCACAGCCAAATTAGAAAGTTGCGCACTAAAGGTGCGCACCAAAAACGTGACACATTTTCGTTACTTGTTAGTAGGTTTTACCCCTCGGATTTTTCTCATACCGGGCGCCTTATATATGAAAATCGATTTTTAAGGAGTAAACTCCAATAATACTTAAATATATTTTCATTGAAATTTTTTTAATTTTTCCATAACATACTATACTTTTTAGGAGTGTACTATATTTTTTATAGTTTATTTTGAAAAATACTATATTTCGCCGGAAATGTTGGCAACCCTAGGTATAGATGAAATACTCTTCGCGTTCTTCTGTTTTGTGTTCTTTCTACAAAAATAGCTTGCCGTGACGAAATCGCGTGGGCCATGGTTTTCGTGGGTTTCAAAGGAGTGAAAAAGAAAGCGATATTTTGCATGAAAAATAGAAAGAGGCAGTTGAAGAGTATGAGCAGAACAAAGATGGCACGTATAGGTAAACGAATAACGAATAACGTTAACGTAATAATTTTCTAGAAAATTTCTCTCATACGTCGATAAAGAAGTTTCACTTCAATAAAATTATTTTAACTTAAGCTTGCGACGATTTTGACGTGATAACGTCTTATAATTCGATATGGGCTGCGCGCCCGAAAAACATGACCATGCGGCGTTACCTCGCTGACAGCTCTGAGGCGTTCCATTTACACTCTCAAGTCTCTCAACAACCGTAAGGCCCACCTGGGCCGCGCTCTTTGTTTCGATTATATTACGTATTTCGATGACTTAGAGAATACTGTTGTATGAAGAAGTTTGGTTAGTTATGACCTTTGATACATTGACCACACTCCGAATGAAAAATAAATAAACAATCTGTGAGCTATTAGTATTATTTCGGCTATTCAAAATTGTGCTCTATTTCCTACGTGTCAAGGTATGACTTAATATAATATGAAGAATAAAGTATTCGTTTATTTCTTCTGAACAAGTCACTAATTATAGTTTCGAAAGTTTATAATTGAGAAACTAATATCACATCGGACTAAATACTATATTATGATGGCTTGATAGATAGAAAATTTAACATATATTATAATGTAGTTCACACAAACATAAAATATGGATTATATGTAAGGATATTTCATATTACATTAATTTTACAAAGAGGGTAGGCCGGGCGCCATTTTTTTTGCACATTGACCTGCCAACTTTTTTGCATAGATTTTTCCCGGAACTGAAGGGTTAAGGCTTTGACGTTGTCACGTTCAACTATCGTCAGTAAACCGACTTTACAGACAACCCATTTTTTTTTAATTAACAATAATACAAGACAGTTTTTTAACTTAGTACCATGCCGTTGCCGTAGACCTACTTCAAAAGGCTAAAACTAATGGTTAGTAATATTTCAGAATCTTATTTATTTCGTTTATAGGGTTCCGTGCCCAAAGGGTAAAAATGCGGACTCTGTTACTGAGACTTCGTTGTCTGTTCGTATGTCTGTCTCCAGGCTGTATCTCAAGAACCGCTATAACTTAACTTCTGAAACGTTTACAGACTGTATAGTATTTGAACTTAAAATCAGTAAATTATTATTTCATGCTTTTTAAACTTGTGTAGGTTATAGTGCAGAGTAACTCCTATCAACAGGATCATAATATCATCATGATTACCATCTATAAATGTCCTTTTTGATGAGGCCGTAAATATGAGCCCAAACACAAAACCTCCACTTTGGGTTCATACGGAGCTCGGCTCCAATAGAATCCTCAATCCAGGTGATGCTGCAGCAGCAGCATGCAAATATTAACTGTTTATCCACGTCTTATTGGTTATCGCAATTATTAAAATGAGCCCAAACACGAAACCTCTGCTCTAAGTTGGCGAGGAGTTGGGTATCCTAATGATTACCAGGTGGCGCTGCAGTACCAGGTGAACTTTCCATAAATGTGTATATGTATAATTGTATACTGTATATTGACAAAGGAAAATATTAAACCCATCAAAATTCAAACGACTGTAATTTGCTAACGGCCTTTCATGAACCAGATAAACCCAGATTTTTCAGCACTGAGCAGGTTGATGATGATGAATTACAGCTAAGAACACTCTCAATAATGTCAGCTTTCAAACAAAAAAAAAACTAGATCAAAATCGGTCCACCCGTTTGGATGCTATGACGCCACGGACTGACACGGAGTTCTCCTCGAACTTGGCCGATTTTATTCAGAATAAACTATGGGTATTCTGAATAGTTATCTTATTGCCATAGTCTGCCCTAATTTATTTATATACGGTTTAAGTATGTTAGGTCAGTTTTTATGTATTTAGAAAAAGTTAGAATAAGTTTTTGAAAATTGAATTTACACAATTATTCAATTTTAAAGTGTCAATATGGGTAAATTAATTGAAGTTTAAATAAGCTGATAAGAATTTTGACACACTTCTTTGACCTTCTTTCAAAGCCGGTTGTAGGCTTTATGATTCAAAAAGTGTTTGAAAACTTAAACCTGTGCCCTATAGCATGAGATGTTACCACAATATAAATGACATAATAGTAGTAGAGTACCTCTTTAGCCATGATATGAAACTCGCTCAACATAGAGATGAGCTGTTTTATACTCGTGTGATTCTGTATTGTTCTGTTACTTATTACATCTGAAATCACGCTAATGCTAGTTTGCGATAAGAGCGGTCTAATAAGAAGATACTACCGTGTAACATTTATATTGTGTACTATTCTCCATGAAATCAAATATAACATCTGTCTACGGTAGATTTTGGGGGCTGTGAGGCTAGAGGCGTTAGCAATAATTGCCGACACATGTCAGATGAGCCATGATGAGGATGGTCGGAGCTATTAAACTGTAATATAATATTTGGGGATGTATTTAGGGGATAACACGAAACTATTAAGGTTTCTTTTTTTGATTTATACCTCGAATCCAATTGGTTAATTAGATAAAAGTGATATAAAATGCAGAAATCTCATTTCTGAAAAAAAAACCGTCTTATATTAAGGTGGGTACTAATCAAAAAATTTAAATTTTAATTTTAAGTTACAATTGTAAATTTTATTTTAAAAAGATTAATTTTTTCTCACTTTTTTGGTAAAAAGTGGGACCCCGTGCGAGTTTCTTACGCCGGTTCTTCTCGCCGGGATAGTTCCCGAACCGGTGGTAGGCACCAGTAGTATCAACGTTCTGAAAGCATTTGTTACAAATCTATTCAGAAATAAAACAATATTTATTTATTTATTTATTTAAAACTTTTACTTGTGTTATTTACAACCTGGTGGAAAAATCAAGCAAGATTAGATTACTTGATGCTTATTTTCCTTACGCATAATCAATTAATATAAATATGAATAACATCAATCATCATCATCATCAACCGGTGGTAGGCATCATGTAGGACATTCTGAAAATATTTATTTTAAATTTATTCCGAAATAAAACAATTTTGATTTTGATTTTGATCAAATTCAAAGTCTTGATCTATCCGAAGGATTGTGATAGTTGCAATACTGAGTAAATTTTTTGATGTGATGGGTTTTTAAAATTGTATTTAAAAATTGTACAGTTTGAAATTCATGTGAATTATATAGGCTATACGAGTGTTTTTTTAATGCAAGGCAAATGCTTTTTTAACCGACTTCCAAAAAGGAGGAGGTTATATGTTCGTCTGTTTATATTTTTTTTGTATGTTCAACCATACCGTTTCTGGACCGATTTTCATGATTCTTTTGTTGTTATACAGGGTTAAATCCGAGGTTGGTACCATATTCACAAAAATGGTGATCTGATGATGGGATCCATGAGGAATCGAGAGGACTCCTTGAAATTTGTATGGAAATATATAGTGATTTTGATTTTTTCTGAAGCATTCGAGGTAAATGCTACCAAAAAGTAAGACTTCGCACCAGGTTATACCCTGGATCCGAAGGTACCAAGCAGAACTTTTCAATCCTTATAGATACAGGTTCGGGGATTTCGGCGTTGTTTAAACAACTGAAAGCTTATGCTTTTGGCTTATCCCAACACATCAATTTCATCATCATCATCATCACAACCATAATTATAGCACTGGTCATCACACTATGACCCAATTATTGGTACTTTTCGTGATATTTTGCATCGAAGCAGATGTTTTTGATGATTATTTCGCTGTTTGTGGACCGATTTTCAAAATTCTCGTGTTGTCGTATAGGACATAATCTTAATTTTGTATAATAATCACGAAAGTGGTGAGCTGATGATGGGATCTATGGGCAATCGAGGGAAATCCTTGAAATTTATCAAAACACTCATAGTGGTTTAAATGTTGTTTCTAGTAACTTAAACATATGTTACGAATAAGAGAAATTTCATACGAAGGTGTCTCTGGTCCAAGGGCACTGAACAGAACTTTCTGAACGTTTGAAGATAATAGTTTGAAAATTGCAGCATTACTTAGATAACTCCAAGCATTTGCCACAATTTCGCTTACAGTAATATAATATGGATAGTTAATATTCGAAGTGGTTATCTACGCAAAAAGCCTTGTCTTGTAGATAACTAAAAAGAGTAAAATTATTATTTTTTAACAAAAAATTGAACCCGACTTCCAAGGAAAAACAATATTCTTAAAATAACCTAAAAAGTATGAAATAATTCTTGTTCTTCATTAGTGCCTTTTTCAAAATTCGACTAAATCTCAACGAATTCTGTACTCAATTTTCATTCGTTTGAAGTCGGTACTGGCTAAGTTCTATGTCAAGTATCTTAGTTCTGGGCTGGTACCGACTTCAAACGAATGAAAATTGAGTACAGAATCCGTTGAGATTTAGTCGAATTTTGAAAAAGGCACTAATGAAGAACAAGAATTATTTCATACTTCTTAGGTTATTTTCAGAATATTGTTTTTCCTTGGAAGTCGGGTTCATGTCTTTACTTTTTTATCTATCGATAAAGAATATTTACGTAAGGTAGGAATTGCCTTTGTCCTTAATTGTAATTAATAAATATTAAAAATTAAAGAAAATAAAGACTAGTAGACTATATGGGTAGTTAGGACTGAATTATTCAAACTTACCACTCATGAATTAAGTGTGTAGTGTGAAAACTGACTCGAATCTCGCCACGTCCACAGAGGAGGTAGACAGGACTGCTGTAAGCCAGCCAGCAGCTCGGCGTGGTAGCGCTGCGCCGCCAGCAGGTAGGAGGCCGGCAGCGGCATCGGGCAGTGCGGCTGCTGCGGCTGTTGATGCTGAGGGCTCGGGGAGGGGGACTGCACTGGCTCCGGCTCCAGCAACGCGTCTATCGTGAACGCCCGCCGCGGCCTCGGCACTGTCGGCAGCAAGGCTGCCGTATCAGGCGCCTCCACCGGCTCCGGACTGAGTCTCGAGCACAGCGGCACCGGCGACCCGTACACACTTCCAGACATATTCGCCGAAGGATTACTGCTAGCCTGGCGAGCCAAAAACGCCCGGTTAAAGGTCGCCAGCGCCGCCAGCTCGGCGTTGAGGCTGTCCTTCTCCCCCTTGTGCAGCTTGAACCGCTTGCGGCGGCGCAGCAGCGAGCCGTTCTCGAACATGTCGAAGGCCTGCGGGTGCAGCGTCCAGTAGGCGCCCTTGCCGGGCCGGTCCGGCCGCCGGGGCACCTTCACGAAGCAGTCGTTGAAGGAGAGGTTGTGCCGCAGCGAGTTCTGCCAGCGCTGCGTGTTGCGGCGGTAGTACGGGAAGCGGTCCGTGATGAACCGGTAGATCTCCGACAGCGGCAGCATGCGCTCCGGCGAGCTCCATATGGCCATGGCGGTGAGGGCGATGTACGAGAACGGGGGTTTCTGGTCGCCGTAGGACTCGCGCGTGGGTCGAGGCATTTCGTCACTCCGACGTTCGATACTCGTATCGAACTCGCCGGTATGAAAATTTTCAGGCGAACACGTCTCGCGCTAGGTAGTATGAGATAAGCACTGGGCGAGCGAGCGAGGCAGCGTGCGCGCGGCGGGCGGGCCGGGCGGGGCGGGCGGGGCGAGTCGCGAGGCGCCGCCCTTGCCGGCGCGCACCAATCGACTACATTTATGTTTGTTTGTTGTTTTTGTCGGCTCCGGGCCCGTTACTGAAGAATTTAAATTGTTATCACGTTTACATTATACAGAACTTATTCGACACCTATACTTGAGCTTGTTTCGAAATTGCAATGATTAAAGAACTGAGTGCTTATTGATGTGAGAGAAAGTCGCCGCGATTGGATATGATTAATAGAGCACATTTTGGTGTCGTTCAATTTGTCAGGATCAGTATTCAGTTGAATTGAAAATTGTACTTTCTCTTACTTTTGCAATACCGTGACTTAGGCAAAAGAATTAATCGTTTGTTGTCTTTACCTACCTATATAACACATATTACTTATTAGGCATAAAAGTAATGTAAATATATAATTTGCATTACTTTTATTATCATAATAATTGTTATTTACATTAGAAAGTTCAACTTAAAATAAGCGTATTTTTTAAAGATAGCCTTTCTCAAGTATCTGGTACCTACAAGGTTTTTTTTTATTCAAAAATATTATAATAGTATTTAATAATTATTATCTAATTTCTAGAGTAGATTTTTTACGATTAAGATTTAAGAACAATATAATTCTTTAAACTCTATCATCAATTACAAACGCTACCATGTTGTGATTTAGATACAAATAAAAAGTTTCGTAAAGGTTCGCGATTCCCTCTATATTCAATAAATTTTCTACTTCTTTATGATTGACTGTTTATTTTGATTCGAAATCTTTTTGCGTTTATCATTAAGTTTAATTTGCAGTGACAAGACAAAAGTGTTTGTTTCCACTGTCACACAATCATGTACTTACATTGTGCCAATTATTTCCTGGGATATTCAATGACACGCATATCAAACTGCGTTTTAAATTGTAACTGGGAATTTAAAGCATTTTGTGTCCCAGGGGAGACAAATTCGCGGGGTAACGGTTGTCACTTATATGACCGAGTAAAAAATGAGAATTATATTAACATTTATTTATAAATTTAATTTTTGAAAAAAAAAAACACTTTCAATGAACCCTTTCTTTCAACTTTAAAAAGATTTTCAATTCTATTTTATAAATATAATTTATTTCTTAACAGAGAGAAACTTTTTGTGAGAAATACAAATTTTATTTTAATCAAAGTGGTTACAGTATACCGGTACAAAGTTGTGGATGTATTCATAAATATGTGATTAGCTATTTCTCTTTATAGACGTTATTGGACTTCATCTCATACCTATACCTACCAACTAATATGTTTTCTGTGCCTATACCTACCATTTATTAGAATCTGTTTTTATGATTACCTAAACTAAAGTGGTTAAACAAATTTTGACCAAAAAACATTTTTTAACAAAAAGTTGAGATAGGTATATCGAATTCGTCTGAGGTACAGTCTACACAATTATTATTTGATGGTCGAAAATAATATGGGACAGCTGCTGGGGTATAGTTAAATAATTTATTCTAAACAACATGCATGATTACCAATAAAGATGTCGGCCGACCCGTACAAACAAGCCCCACTAAACGAATTAAACTAACCGGAGTGCAATTAAACAACGTACAGATCGTAATAAACGTTCCAAATAGATATCATTTCCACAAAATATGGCCGCGGCAGTATCTCATAGAAGCAATCATGGCACCTCCATCCCACTAATGATTCCTTTGAGAGCGCCGCTCGCCGCTCGTACGTACCTCGTTATTGAGTGTGAATTCTACAAATTGTTCACAAATATTTGCCTCTACCTGTGTTTTTTCGAGCGGCAATATTTGCCGAATCAAGGCCGGGGTAAACGTTGGCCGATTCGGTCCGCCACATTACGGCGGTACTCTAATGGATTTACAGTGGGAAATGTTAAAGCAATAAATATAGTTTATGATGGATTTGAGGATGCGATGCTCTCAAACCTGTTTGGGTAAACATTCGTTAATTTGAACGCGTTCAACATGCATCGAGACTCTAGATGGAGATGAAAACGGTCCAGACTAACAAAACTTCACATTACAATATGTGAAGTAGTAGGTACCGTTGGTAACGTGAATTCAGGACATTGTCACTTGTCTTCACACACAGTAAAGTGCTTAAATTCTATTTTTTTAAATCAAAATATTGTAACGAAATCTAGAATCATAGACGTATGTGCATATCTATTATCTACACAATTTCATGATCAAAATCTTGGAGTTTTCAGTGACCATTGAATCTTGAACTCTAGATATTTAGTGATAAAAAGAGAGTCATAGAATAAAAATCAAAAATTAGAAAATACTGGCAGACATACTGTATAGGTATATTATGAACAGTTTCAGGGAAATTAGCAAATAACACCAAAAAAATTTTCAAACATAATAATATATTATGCTAATTTTTAACTTGTTTGGAGTGTCCTAGAAACGTTTACGGAATACGGAAACATTTAAATTTCGAAACGGTGAGAACATTCGCATGTAATCCCCGCCAGGCACCGCCGTTTTCTAATACTCCCGTAATGTCCTTTTTATAGAGTGTAAATAATTGAGTTTGAGGCCGCGCGACCATCTGTTCCTTTACTACTCAAGTTTAATGTTATGTATCATAAAATTTTATATCTAAATACAATTCACGCGAAATAGGAGTTTATTGTGAGGGAACACAATAGAAAATGGTTGGCCAGATTTGCTTCTAATACACATTAGGTAATTCGCGTTTTTCAGATGTTAATTTGGATATTATGGATTAATGACGTTTAAAAGTCGTTTACTCGCATTGCCAAATGTAAAAAAATGTTTTTTACTATGTAGTATGGCCTTTAGAAACTATTCGTCAATATTTGCAGACATCTAGGAAGTAGGAAGCAAATTATTCAGGCCATAAATTATTTAATAATTTATGTCTTTTGTAGAGAGATAATATTATCCTTATCATTTATAACTGAGTTCAGCACAAAATATAATCCATAGAAAGAGAAAAAAATAAAATATTGTAAGTTGTGTTAAACGAGACGCATTATCTCTCTATACCATGACTTTACAAGCCTCTTTTTGCATGAGGCCAAAATCATAAGTTCTAACGGTGCCACCTTGTTAAGGGTGGGTTGCACCAGAGGCGTGGCTAAAGTTAAATTTAAGGTTAAAGTTTTGGTTATAGTTAAGGCTAAATTTAGCTTTAACTTTAACTTTAATCTTAACTCTAACTGAAGAAATTGACAGATGTCTGTTGAGTTTATTTCTTTATTAAAGCTAGATACAGGTAATGGGATTGAGAGTATAAAAAAATTCACTATCCGTAAAAATCGTCAGGAAAAATATTTCTTATAACAACACAATAAATTTTCACGAAAAAATGTCGATTTAAGTAGGTATGAGCGGTTATGGTTAAAGTTAAATATGGCGTCCTTAACCAGAGATTTGACATTTTGCACTGTAGTTATAGTTAAAGCTACAGTTAAAGTTACAGTTATAGCTAAAGTAAGTTGGTGCAACCCACCTTTAGTCACTTAACATAATGAAACAGAAATTAGAACAACAGATACTGTAAGTTTAAGCTCTCCTGACAATATTTTCCAAACACCTATCACTTTGCTGAAATATGTATAACTCTGGTGTGGTTTTCATGATACAAGAGTTTTTGTAGGTTTGTACAACCCACAACATTATTTTTTGTGGTCCTATATTGTCTTTATTCATCAACATATTTGGTTAACAAAAATCTGTAAAATTCATTCATTTGGTACAAAACGGTTAGTGCAATTAATTTATTTCGTACAAAACGGTCCGTATAATTCCTTAATTTATTTGGTAAACAGCGGTCTGCGCCATTCCTTCATTTGGTACAAAATGGTCTGAACAATTTACTTCTTTGGTACAAAACGGTCCGGGCAATTCCTTCATTTGGTACAAAATATTTACAAGATACAAAACATAGCAGGTAGTGGCCGGTAGTACAATCGTATAGCCCGTATCTCGATCTCCTCTATCTCGTGCTTTGGCCGATAATCTCCTAAAAGGTGTTCGTTGTGTTGTAGATAATTAATATTTAGGTCTGCCGGCGCCCCGCGGCGTCGCGCTCTTCAACGCTTTGTAGAGCGCCGACTCTATACTTCGTAGCTGGTTTACCGCAAAGTTTCTGTGATATTAATCATTATGCTACCGATGTAGAGGTTACATAAGAGGTAAGATAAGTTTGAATGGATCGTACATTTGTCATGTTAGACCATCAAAGGTGTGAATGACTTTTTTCTAACTATTATTAATGACATTAGAAAATATTGTTTTTTGTTGCAATGTTGATTGTTGTCAATTAGTTTTTGTTGCGTTTGATTGTGGTAGTTAATTTAGTAAATTTGGATATTATATTCGGATTTATTTTGTTCGTACCGGAAGTTTTATTAAGATTTAATTATGATAATAAATTATTATATTACTATTAAAGCCTTAAAAACTATTGTGTCTAAATTCAAGGTAGGCAACCCTGGGTACTTATGTATGTGTAGTAACTATCTTGGGTGTCGAATGTAACTTGACTAAGTACCCAGCTCTGTAATAGCTGTATCAATTTGCATGTTACCACATCCTTGATTTCTAATAGTTGATGAAAGTTTGAAAAAATTAATTTGCTGTAATTAATCATAAGACAATGGCCATTATGTTCAGAGTAATTGTGTGAAGAGACTTCCACTGCTGGACCGTGTATGGCGTAGCTTATGATTAAAAAACTATTAATTTTACATTTAATAAAATTAATATTCTATTAGGCCTTCGTACGTTTTGTTCATCAGAAGCAGACCTTAAAAAGGTGTAAACTGATAGATCAACGCAAATAACAAACCCTTTGAGCTAGAATCTAGAAAATAAGAAACAGCAAACTTGTTTCAATTATGGATGCATTCAGAACAGCAGGCATTTAAAAATCTTCTGGGCATATTATATGATATAGGGATACATAGAGGATCAAAACCTTTGTCACGCAAAAAATGTATTTATAACATAAACTCTAAATCAAATCGTCAAAAACTAGTATTTAATATTTATAACAAATCATATAGGTCCTCCCATAATCATTCAGACTGAACTGCAGAAAAAACTAGTATTTAACAGCATGAACAACATAGATTCACTCACAGAACAAAACGCAAACGAGGCGGTCGTATTTCATAGACGCGATTAGATCGGACTCGTAAAATTATTAACATGAGCAACAAAGATCCGGAGATGGAGATTTTCCAATGAATTAAACATGTGTTCATTGTGAAGGACGAGAGCGATGGGCGTGAGGCATAAGCGGCGGCGGGGGCGGGCGCGGGGGCGGCGGGGCTATTAACGCGCGGTTTAGAGATAACATCGGCCGACAAACTCGATTAGCGGCCGAGTGGTTCCATTACCAGCGCCCGAGTCATAGGAGCGGGCGGGCTGGCTATAAAAAGTTGTAAATTATGTTATTGTATCGTCGGACTTTCTATCATTCGTATGTACAGTATATTATGTTTGCTAAGATCAAATTATTTATCAAGTTATCAATATCAACTAAAACATAAACAACTTGAAATTATAAAAAACAACTCATGTGAGTACCTACTTACCTAATTGTTTCAAATTTTTATGGATTAAAATATGTGGGTATGTTTATAGTTTTTTTTACAAATATTGTGTTGTAACTTATAAATGAAGTGAAGTTTAAAATATTTTTATTTTTACTACATTTTAAAACGCTTGTAAAATGTTTCTTAAAATGTACCAGTTTCAACAATTAAATTAATAGTTTCGAACGTGCCGGTGGTACAAGTCTCTTGTGACTTGTACCACCGGCTTCGTTCCCTTTGGCTTTTATCGATACTGTGAGTTAAATCTAAACAATATCCTTAGTTAAATAATAATACGTTTTAAGTGTTTGTATTTAAATGCAAATTTAGAGATTAATTGTTTAGGTACCGCGTCATTATTTAGCGGCATTATAAAAGAGGTTTTAATGTAAAGAAAGATGATACAAATAATTTTATTTAAATTACTAATATATTTTATGCATATTCTAGCAAGTATTATTTTAACTTTCTGCTTTGTAAGAAATTGGTTCTTGGTCGTCAATTCTTTCTAGTGTCACTTACCAAAAGTTAATAAATCAACATGAACATGAACAACATGATCAATGACAATATTACTCGTAGTACAGTAAATGAAGGCAAAAATCAGGTGCAACCTCCGATTTCGTTGAACCTCCATCGATTTGGATGAAAATTTGAGATTAAGTACGTTAAACCCTCTACTTTAAAAGTGACATACGCTCGTATTGCGCTTTTTTATTTTAGGGGTGAAATCCACCTCTTTTGTTGAATTCGATAAAATAAATGTTTTAATGTTTCTTTTCATGATATTTTATGATTATTTAATTAATTTTTCAACCCTTATGGCAACCATCCCTTTAATCGTGAAAAAACACTTTTTGTATTTCTGAACTTTAAAATCGCATATTTACATTGTATAAGCAGTTTGTTTAGCATTTATGATATTATTTTTGGATAAGACTGAAATATAAACCCCTAAAAGTACCCCTTTATTGCGGAATCACGGAAAAATTTGGGTTCAAAAACTTAATAGGTTTATGTTTTTGAATCCAATTTTTTCAGTTTATTTACTTAGTATTAATTTCTTATTTAGATTTGTTTTGTGAAATTTTTTCACCCCTGTAAACTACCCAATGTCTGAAAAATAAGTTTTAAGTTTTTATTTTAAGTTTTTATCAGCTTTAATGAGTTCTAATATTTTTTCATAGTTAAGATAAATTTTATTCATATATTTCAAACATTGATAATATTATTTAGTCCAAAATATTCAAACAACGATTTCAAACTACCCTCTGTGCAAAAAATTGACGCAAAGGCTGAATCTGCTAGACTGAAATATTTAATAGACGCACATCATTATAAAAAGCCCCTCTCTTATCGAGTCAACATTAACCGTCTTGTTTACTTTCTGAATATTGAAAGACTTGAAAAGATTAACGTATATTTAGTAAGGACTATATGATACCTGCAATCGCGCTGGAACCGTACATTTTTTCGGGGTAAAAAGTATTCTATGTCCATATCCATTCCCAAGACTCAAAGTATTTTCATCATACTAAATTTCAGAAAAATCGGTTAAACCGTTTGGGTGTTAAGAGGTAACAGACAGACAAAAACACTTAAGCATTTATAATATTAGTGTATTATTATATGTTATGTACCTATTGACAGGTTTTCCTACAATATTTGCATCCCAAATCTCTGTTTCAAAATTGTTTTCAAAAAAAATATTTTTGCTTTATCACAATAGCTCTGTTAATTTTTAAGTTATCGGGTTTATTTATGGACCATTTTAAAGGTAATTTAAAGAGCTTTAAGATCAACTTGAATAATAATTTTTAAAGCCCTTGGTTTAAAAAAAATTAGGGTTAAAAGGTCTCGATTTCATGGTTCTTGCAGTAAAAGTTAGGCTCTAAACGTCTCTATCTTCGTTATTTTTCATCCTATAAAAATCAAAAGAAAATCAAAAGATTCCTTAAAAAGTGGACACCAATTTCGTTTTTTATAATTTTTACGAAGGTTCAATATTTTTGAAGTTATGTTCAAAACAAAATGATATTTACGAAAATTTTAATAATTTCGATTTTACTAAATCATTCTTTTTTTCAAAACTAAGCATTCTAAACCAAGAAAATTTTTTGAGGTCATTATTAATGCTAAAATTAAGAAAAGTCTTTGGGGATAACCATAAATTTGAATTATTGTAGAAATGGTCAACGTTTTATTTTTCGATTTTTCCAAAAAAATTTGAAAGTGTCATCTTATTTTTATCATAACTTGTTCAATTTTAATGCTTTTAACTTTTTACAATGCTTATTAGAAAGGCATTTTTAAGCACTTTAAAAAGTTTCAAGGAAGTACATGTCATAAAATGCATCGGTTTACCGTTGTTTAAGTTTGAATGCTTAGACTCAGGTACTTGCCGAAAGAAAATATATATACAATCACCTATACCTCACTTTGAATGAATATAGGAAGGCATTTTAGAGTAGATATTGTTTTTTTTATTGGCTTTAATTTTGGTTATTACACATTTTTCGTAAAAACCTATAGTTTCTTAGTTATTTATGAAAAACTGCTTTAAGACAAGTATTTTTCGCACGCAAAAACATGATCTTTGATCTTTAATAACTCCGAAAGTATTGATTTATTCAAAAAACTTTATATAACAAATTTTGCTTAGAATTTGTGTGTTTATTGATTTCTGGGGTTAGTTTTATTAAAAAAAAATTCACCCCCCGAGAAGGGTTGGCATCCACCCCCAGGGCAAAAGCGCAAGTTGGCACTATGTGACTTTTGTTTCTTAGGGTATCCTCCACCTATTTACCAATTTTCATGAAAATCGATGGAGGTTCAACGAAATCGGAGGTGAAAACCTTCACTGCCTCCACTATATACAATCTGTAGTTAAGCTAGGTATGTACATCAACTGTTTTAAAAATATAAAGCTTTAAGTATTTTAACTAATAGTACAAGGAGTTATCCGTGACTATAATAATTATTATCTTCTTTTGGACACACACCTAGACTTTCAGAGAATTTGATTTAAATGCAGATAGACTAACATTGTTTTGTCATAACTCGACGAAATAACGTACAGATCCGCCATCGGCTTATAAACGGTACATTACATGACTGTTAGCATCATATCATGGTCATACGCCTTCAACGTTCGTATTTCTCCATTAATGAGTCCGATTCTCGGCTCAATTGAAGTTAATCAGTTCCCTTAAACAAGGCTTTAGCGGCAACTGCCTTAATAATTCAAACGTGCCCGGAGCCTCCCCCAAAATACGCGTAGACGGTTCGGCGCGGGCGACAGAGACGACGCTATACGACAGACAAGGATGGATGCACACTTTTTTTGGATACACTCAAGGTACAGACGATGTACTTTTTATACCATTTCAAATATTGTTTTAATTGATTACTGTCAGAGTTATGTCGGTTCGGTGGGGCGATTGAAATCCCAAATTACAGTGGTTAAATATTGTTTTTGCGTTTGAATTATTACAATACGAAACGTAAGCTGCAGCGTAAACGTAAGCTCTCCCTCGCAGTAAAATACATTTTATACATACATACATTTCAAATCTATACTTACGGTAACATGATTCTGCGTTGTTCTGCTTTCATCGATCTAATTGATCTAAATTGACCCTAATAGGACGTGTAGGCTTGATTTGGTCTTGATAAGAGTTTGTTTGTTTGTTTTTGACAAGAGTTTATCTATTAATGAGCGTTTTGATTGGTTTACGTCAAACAGTTAACCAATAGGCACGCGATACGCTACTGATAGTAAGACTTCCGTCAAAAAACCTCACAAACTAGGCAAAAGATCAGCTGTATATTAATATTACCAAGTGTATAAACAATGTTTAATAAATATTATAACCATAAGAAGTTAGGGAGTAATAATTGATGTCGCGTCGCCCGCATGCGGCCGCAGTGGCCGACCGCAGCCCGCTATCCGCTCCGCTACCCGCCCCACCGCCCGCTCCGCTACCCGCGCCCATTGTCCGCTTTACGACCCTAATAAATTTTACTCGCACCGAATTTGCATATCTGTTTAGTGTTTACTAGACTCCGCGGTCAATTTTATTTGTTGAAACATAACTCATACTTTTAGTGTCGTTCTGGAGTTTATGTGCCCTAGTTCTCGCGTTTACACTCATGCTGGTACGCTACCGTTAGTGGTCAGACAATAAATAAATCTTTTGTTTGTGATCAACTTAAATAGTAGTAAGTAGTACCTATAGTTCATCGCAAACCGAATATATGTAAATTGCGTGCGTTTTCGAAAATATTTATCCTATTAAAAAAGAATGGCTTATAATTAACTGATCACCAGAAATAGTAATATTTCACAGACAAAAATAGTAAAAGATCACCAAAATATAGACCACCATTTTAATGTAAAATGATAACCAAAGATTTTAACATCTTACGAGTAAAACCAAAAATAGTAAATGATCACCAACATTATACTAGCATTTTAATGTAAAATGATCACCAAAGATTTAACATCTTAAAACCAAGAAATATAGTAGGTAAATGATCACCAAAATTAGTAAACGATCACCAATATTAGTAAATGATCACCAACATCATATTACTAGCATTTTAATGTAAAATTATAAACAAAGTATTTTCATTTTGCTATCCTATTAAAGAAAAATGATCCAAAAAAAAAAATCATTGCTCCGGAGAATAATAAATAATAATACCCTTTGGGTATGGAACCCTAAAAATCAAATTTGAACTACATTTTAGTTTTAAAATGAGAAACAAAAGAATCTCGTTATTTGACTATCGTAAATAAATAATAATATAATGATAGCGGGACTCAGTATAAGTATCTCCATGCCAATTTCAGCAAAATCGGTTCAGTGGTTTGGGCGTGAAGAGGTCACAGACAGACAGACAGACAGACACACTTTCGCATTTATAATATTACTTATTAGTATGTAAAACTCTCATTCTCCATGCTAATTTCTAAATTGGAATGGGTAGGTGTCCGTCTGTTATTTCTTCAGGTCCAAACTGCTGAATATAACAATATAATATGGTGATATAATACTTTCTTGTTAAAAATTATATATGCTTACATTTTTTGTCAATCGTAGTGATTTATTTGGACAGAAATATCGCATTGATTTGCTCGCGAGGATTTGGTGATCATTTACTATATTTGGTGTTCGATTACAATTTGAAGTGTTGTCGCGACAAAAATAGCTGGTAGTATTGCAATTTTAGACTTTATTTTTTTAGTGTTATGTAACTTTTTTTGGTAAACAAGTTTAGGGTATCAGAGCATTTTTTGGTGGTCATTATATTTGTTCCCGAAAAGAATTATCCCGTAGTATATAATATTACAGTAAGTAGGTTAAAAGTTAGTTTTATGAATTATTATCAAATGACGTCCGCAATTCCGTAGCGCAAAAGTTTCCTGGATAAAATACTTTTAATGTCCTTTCTCGGGAGTCGGGACTCAAAGTATCTCCATACCAAATTTCAGCAACATCGGTTCAATGGTTTAGGCGTGAAGAGGTAAAAGACAGACATACTTTTGCATTAATAATATAAACTATGGATTTTGGCTTTTGCACAATCATAATGTGTTCGTAGCAACTCGTAACGCTTGCTACGAGAAACAATGCCTCTACGAACTGTGTACGGCGTAGCATCTAAGATCATCTATGATTTATATGAATGACACTTTTTGCAACCTTTTTGTCCAAAATTGATTTTGTTCTCAGGTAAACTGTTTATTTATTTATTTGTTTGATGACAAGACCAAAATGGATGATCGCGTAGCTATAACGCAAATATTAAAGTAATTTTCCATAAAACTAGTAACTACCTATTTAATATCCACAGTCTCTGCCTGTCATGTGACGTCCCCAATATGCCAGACAAAAACAAGTAGACTTTGCTTGTTATTCACTGTGTAATATTTTATTAGTAAGGACCCAAGTACGTGGTAGAAATTACATATGAACATTTCTTCAATGAAATAAACTGTACGATTTCTTAACTTTCAAGTTCCTAGATAATACATATTATTACCAAAGGCAAATTAAACTTTACAAGGCGCAGGTTCGGTCTCATATGGAATATTGTTCTCATCTCTGGGCAGGGGCGCCAAAATACCAACTGCTCTCTCTGGATCGTATCCAACGAAGGGCCGCTCGAATTGTTGACTTCCATAGTGTTTCAAACAGCTTGGACCCCTTGGAATTACGCCGAGATGTAGCTTCACTCTGCATCTTCTATCGGTTGTACACGGGGAGTGCTCTGAGGAATTGTTCGGAATCATACCACCTGCAACTTTTCGCCATCGTCCCACGCAAAAAACATACCATCCTCATCACCTTGATGAGTGGCAGTCTTCCACAGTGCGTTTTTCGCGTAACTTTCTGCCGCGCACTGTAAAACTCTGGAACGAACTGTCACCAGCAGTATTTCCGGACCTATACGACCTGCAAACCTTCAAGAAAAGAGCGTATTCCCTCCTAAAAGGCCGGCAACGCACCTGCAGCTCTTCTGATGTTGCGAATGTCCATGGGAGACGGTATTTGCTTACCATCAGGTGACCCGTTTGCTCGTTTGCCCCCTTATTTAATAAAAAAAAATATTTTACCTGTAACTATAGAATATGACAGTTGTGGCCGGCTCGTCTGGTGGTCTTTGTATGTCGCGTGGCGAATCGTCACCACACCTCATAATGTCTGTCAAATGGTTTTGTAATGCGAACTGCCATTACCGTTGTGAGGTCTTCAAAACTTTTGATAGAATACAATGGATGAGTTTTAATTTCTATTTGATTATTTGAAGTGAAAAGTTTTAAGCGGCATCGTGGACTTTTTTTGGATGGGTGAAATTAATATTACTCGCTTGAGAATACGTGGCCTGATAGAAAATCTGAAAGACGGAGGGAAAACAGAGAGTAAAAAAGAGGACATAATTTTATTATTATACCGCGCAGCGAAAATATATGCCTGCTCTGTTGTTTGTTTGCCGGTTGTTACTCCTTACCATTGTTAACAGACAACAGTACATAGCATTTTTTTTATTTTACCCAGTATAAACACTAAATATATTGTGTAAAGTCATGTGTGGAGAAGAACCTTTTTGAGTACAATGCTTTTGATAATAACGTGTTGAATATCCCTTTAACGAAATATCAAACAAAAAATAATAATTAGAATTCCGATTCCATTTAAGCCGGACCTTTATTTGCTCACCGCGATTCACTCCATTAGAGTCCTGAATAAACTCATTATAAATGAATACGACTGCCCGCCGAAAGCCCTCTTACAGAACTATATTAAACATTATCCACGTTTATTCCAAACCTTGATTAGTACCGTATCATTTAGTCCTGTATAGTAATTATAGAGTAGCATTTCAAAATGAGCTTTGAGCTGTAGATTTAAGGTTCGAAATGGAACGGTAGAAAGTCCGAGCGGCGCCTTTGTGAGCGGGAGATGAAAAGCGCCGCGCCACCATTTATCATTGACAAACACAATAATTGTATCGAGACACGGTCAGAGATCGGTGGACAAACAATACCAGGTTTAACTTATCAAATCCTACCTGTTGTAGTTTTATGGCTTTAATAAACCGAAATTATGGGCCGCGGTGGAAGGATTATTTTTAATCCCGTTAATCTAAATCGTAAAGGTTAGATTAGTTTTGAGTTCTTTTGGAAATAAAAAAAAAAACTATTTTTTTTCATTTCAAGTCGTTAAGGAAAATAATGATGTTCATGACACTCTTATAAACATATTATAATATTTATCTGTATTTATACCTAACGCTTTATTATAAGTCAATATATTGGCTCTAGAATGTAATAAATAAGTAATAAAAAAAAATCATCAACGCACTCAGTCAAAATGGCAAACGAGGGTTCCTTCGGTGACTAGGCAATGATGGATAGACTAATAAAGACAATGTCGCATGTCCCGGAAGAGGTGGGTTCACCGCAGCGGCCGCCCCCACGCCAAAATGGTGCGCCCCTAATGCTAACGAATGTCTCATTCCTAATTAGTGTATAACTATCTCTTTCTTAAAGTTTTTTAATTGCTCGTTATAGAAGGTTACTTGATTACTTACAGTAGATTTGTAATATAGTTGTACTAGTCGTGAATATAAAGTAATTAGCTTCTTGTCGGTATCTAATCTATTTACTGAATGCAATAAGTAAATAATCACCTTAGTTCCAAAAACACGATTCAGTTCGTCCGTTATACTGGTTTATAAGACGTTTAATTTGCCTGCGAAGGTGTATCTCGCGGGGCCATTATTACGGTATTGATGAAACTTTATAACCACCTTAATTGGATTCCACCAAAATTGGCGTTTGAACTTTTAATAATAAATATTTATACAGGTAGCAGCTGCATTAAAAACATCGCTCGATACCCAAATAATAATTAGCCTGCCCTTAGCACCTCGGTCGGTGCGCGAGAAAAAAGAACGTCCAGCCTCGATCGCGAACTAATACAACCTGTAATTTGGAAATTATTATCTAACACATTGTGCCTTTCTGGTTATCCCGCCGGTCAATTTGCCGTTTTTATGGCTCCCACCGCGCCGCGGCCTCTAATTATCTCGGCCACGATCGCGGCCCGAGGCGCGGCGGCCCCTGCCCCGATCCGCCAAAACGGGCCCTAACTCCGCCACTGTGAGTTCCAAATGACTCGAAGCGCAAGCGGCTCTCGGAAAAAATATTTCAGAATAATATTTAAACTAACGCGTTAGTGCGAAATCTATTTGTTTTACAATAAGATTTAAGTGACTATTATCATTCATCGCGGCTGGCAATTTCGAGTACGTTGGAATTCAAATACGGTAGTCGAAGTAGATATTGTAGAAATTTAATTTTAATGTAATAACAAAATACGCCGACAGTTGCGTCAGCCTCGTTAGTAGAATCACCATAAACGGCCGATTTCCTTACATCATTACCGACGTATTTAATATCGTATATTTAAATTACGATCGGGCAATTTAAAGTTCTAATTTTAAAGAGGTAGGTACGTCCCGCGCTTCGGAGGCGTTTTCGACACTCGACGCTTATTCTATTAGAAAGGACTACTAATAAAATTAATTTATTTCTCGATTACAACAGTTAAACGACTTCAAAACGAGCCGCTGCGCGTCATTAATCATAATAATTAAGAATGGAAACGATCGCTTTTGTTACAAGTATTTAGTACGAGAGCTGTTCGCCGTAAACTTATATCGTGCGGGCGCGGGAAGGGAGGGGAAGAGGGGAAGACCGAGGGGGTTACTTACGGACAGGGTTGCCAATTTGTGAGGATTTTTTCAGAAATAAGTAAATTGCAGGGATTCTCAAGTCAATTGAAGATTTTTGGGGATTGATATTACGAAGAGAAAATTTGAGGATTGTGTCATTAGAATAAACAATAAAGTAATATACAATCTTGATTAAACTATAAAATATAAGCACTATTAAAATCAAAAAATTGGAATATACCATCTAAACAATTCATTTGTCATACAAGTTTTGAGGGGAAATTGTGGGAAAACAGACAACTTTTGTCCCCCGTTTTGGGAAATTCAATCTGAATTTTCGGGGTATTAGCATAGTATTTTAGTTGGCAACCCTGCTCACGGATGCCGTGCTTCATATTCATTTAGTTGTAATTATTCAGGCGATTCCGATAGGGCCCGGAGGCTCGCGGAATTGAAAGTGCATAAATAAGCGCTTTCTACGAGTAACTAGACACGGCCCTGGATTTTATACACTTTATTGCTATCACCACCCAGGATCCTTGCAACTACTAGTCTATAATATGAAAAATTAACTAAGCAAGGGCGTCACCAGGGGGGGGGCGGGAGGGGCAGCTGCCCCCCCCCCTAGAGATTCTAAAAAAGTTGCCAAATATAATGCAACCAAAGTCCTAAGTCTTTGAGTTGATTTGCTTGAAGTTCAAGCCCTGAACAATCATTCCCGTACGTCGAAACTCGAATGAATTCACTCATAGAGAATGAGAAAAGTATGAATTGTAGTAGGTAAAGTCAACTTGCCCCCCCTTATAACTAAGCCCTTGTAACTAAGCAAGCGTTTTTTAAACGAACGTCGTACAATGTGTTTCACATAATTTAAAATCTTTTTGAAGACCTATAACTAATTGTCGAAATTCACAAAATCTATCCTAATAGAGACAAAATCATTAAATAGTTAATCAAAGTTTGTATTATTATTACGCGCGAGCGAATCCTGTGTTCTAACTTTTTCATTTTAGGGTCATCAATCCCAATGTTTCAAATGCTGTTATGGAAAATATTTATTGATTGAAACCAAATTGGCGGCGTTTCGTGATTCCGGATAATGCGCTGTATCGTTCGAAGTATACAGATTGGTCAGTGTTATTTAGTTACGTTGTTATTGGCCATCAATAACCACGATTCCAGACCGTCAAGTTATTTTTCAAAATTTTGAAAGCTTGAACTATTATTTCTTTATGATATCTTAGGGTCAGATCACATAACAACGTGACGCGTAGATGCAATGCGGACTTAATTCGATTTTTAAACGAACCTTTCCAAACTTTATACTACAAAAGTGTTTTACGGACACACTGAATAAATATACTTGTACTTGCAGTAGGTACTGGGCTGCAGCCAAATATTCCAAATATGAATGGCTCATTTAAAACTGCATCGCAACGCATTGCGTCGTTGCAATGTGAATTGACCCTCACTCTGAGGTTCGGCACGCGTCTGTTCCGCTCGTGTATTCGTTACACTTGTATTAATTACTTGTAACAAAACGGAACGGTTACAGTTATGGTATTTTCAGTTTTGATGCTCCTCGAGCATGTTATAGGTAAATTACAAGATAGAGTTCGACAAGATATAGTGTAGGAAAATAAATGTAATTTTACCTGTTTGTTTCGACCAATTTAAGCGTGACCAGTTTTGACGAAAATATTGCTATTTTTCTGAAATGTAATAATAATAATATAATAATAACTATGGACGCTTCACACCACCCCTAAAGGACTTGTGTTACAGGTACCTACCAGATAACGGAAATATTATATTTAATACTTTTATACTATACATATATTTAATATTTTTACTATATCATATACATATTTAATACACATCAATGACCCAGGAACATTGAAAAACTTTTTGTTCTGTCGGCGGGATTCGAACCAGCGACCACCGGCTTGAGCTTCTAACACTCAACCAATTGAGCCACAGAGGTCGTCGTCAAATGTAACTTTGGTACTTGTAATATAAGCGTACATGAAGCCTACAAGATGTATAATTTTAATAGGACTTCAGTCTGAATGTGATAAGTTGTAATTTTTTTTTGTAAATGTAATTTTCTGCTGTCTGTAATTATACCTGGATAAATAAATAAATAAATAACAACCAAAATAATTATTAATTCTTTTCCTGGCAAAAGAAATTGCGGGCCACAGTTTGTGTTAAATTAAATGACTTGTAACTTGTAGTTTAAAGCTTTAAACATGAAAGTGTTTCATTTACAACCGACGGTTTTATACTTCAATAAAAGTGCAGAACGATGTGTGTGCATAATTGATCGTCGGCACGATTGGTCGGCACAATCACAGAGTAATCGTGCAATCAATCGGTAGCGATGAATTATGCTAAATAGTCATTTGCATATCGCGTCCTTCAGATATAGTTAGATACCCAATACATGATTAAACACTTTATTAATCGATACTTATGTTACTTTAACACTATAAACGCAAAAGTGTGTCCGTCTGTCTGTACTCTGTAGTTACCTTTTCTCGCCCAAACCGCTAAACCGATTTTGCTGAAATTTGGTATGGAGATACTTTGAGTCCCGGGAAAGGACATAGGATACGTTTTATCCCAAAAAAAAAAAAAAGGTTCCGGCGCGATAAACGAATTTTGGCGCAACGAAGTTGCGGGCGTCATCTAGTAATAGAATAATATACTGTAATTATTACTGCTATGTTAAAAAATATAATATTTCTGACTTTTTTTGTTTTTTCGTTGTTGCCCGCATCTTTGTGAGATTGGTGTAGCGCTCAAGAATCCTATATTTTCCTGGGATAAAACATCTCACGACATTTCTATTCAAAATATCCCCATATCAAATAACATGAGGATCAGCTCAGTGATTTGAGCTTGAACATGTAACAGACACCTGGATGGATGGATAAAAATATTGTAATGATTGCTGTCTAATTGTCGTCTTATTGTAGCTATAAATAATTGAGCCTTTAATCCTTCGATCGTGGATCCTTGGAAATCTATTGTTATTCTATTGTGTCTCGCTCACCGGTGAGCTTATGGGGCTTGGATCTTGATGGGTTAATGGAATTCAAGTTGCATTCGATTAAATAAAAATTGATAGAGACTGAGCATAATTTCATGCGGCTGATAGTACGTAATGATTAATTATGAGATAAATTATTATAATTAGACGTTATCTAATTGGTTGCCTCGCCCTTAACATCCATTATAATTATCATAGTAATGATGCTTATAATTATAATGATTTTTGTAAAAAAATACAAAAAATATCGAACAATAATCGACCTTTAGTTTCACTCGTAGTATTCCTCCGTTTAATTTATTCACGGCTTTAATAAAAACATAATTATATCGGTATAATTATGTTTTTATTAAAACATTAATGACGATGAAGAAATATGAAAGTTGATTAAAAAATCATAATATTTTAGCGCATCGAGACCGGCCGCGACTGGCGCTGACTTTACGACTTAAACTTTTGGTCACTTAAATTTATTTAAATGGTGTGCAAACGTTTTCCATAATTTATCGTTCTGTCTAATATTATACATTTTTAGGGCATTCAACTTACAGAATATGTACCATCGAAGAAATTTATTCATATGCAGTTGACAGACCTACGTCAGTTGGTCGGATTATGTCAATTTAATATTTGTCGTGATCTGATGGCAGGGTTTGACAAAACGCGACCAAATTACTTAGGTCCGCCATCTGCCTAGGATTCAACTTCTCTGATAGTACTATCAGAGAAGTTGACCTAAGTAATTTGATCGCGGTAAATCAAACCCATCCGACCGACCACAACAGCTAACATTAAATCGACATAAGCTGACCAAATGACGAAGGTCCGTCAACTGCCTAGGAATCAATTTCCTAAATGGTACATAAAGATAGCTATGATTTGTGGCATAAAATATAATATGTTTAAGATTGATAATGTATCTGTATAAATATTTAAGACATCAATGTGTATTCCACCAGCTAAATAAACTTTTTAGATAACATAAGAATATAGTACAAATAGGTACTACTCAGTACTCAGTACTCGATATACTGCCGTCTTAACTTAAGAAAGTATTGAAAAGATATGATAGAGAACCATATAGATTAAACCACAGACATAGATCAAGATCTATATGTCTGTGGATTAAACAATATGCAACAGTGATACAGTAAGAGCCAGCGATAGCCAGACTTTCATCATCTTATTTAATTAACCGACTTCAAAAAAAGGGAGGTTATCAATTCGACGCGTCTGTATGTAATATTTCCAGATATGTATATGTTAGTCTATATCAGCGTCTGAACAAATGTGCCAAATTTTAAAAGTGTATGTATGTATGTATGTATGTATGTTTTTATGTTTGTGTTCACATATCTCCGGAACTACAAGTCCGATTTCAGTAATTCTTTTTTTGTTGTACTATGTATTGTTCAACTTAGGGAACAGTGCAAGTTTCATCAAAATCGGTGCAGTAGTTTTGGAGATAGGGAGTTTTAATTCTCAATTGCGTACAATTTTGAAGTCGGTTTTATCTTTTTAAAATTAAGTTATTATCATATTTTGATTTGAGCTATAACTTTCAGATTTTATAAAATGAGAAAAGTCTGGCTCTTGATGGCTCTTGGGACATGATGCCTCCAGTGGATGTTTAATTCAGAGCTGTGAATTATGTCATTAATGTAACTAGAATCAGTAAAATTACGACAGAGACATTACCGTGTACCGTGTAGTTAGCGATAATTGGAAGGTTCAGTTGTCGATGGTTGTTGAATTAATTATGCGTGCGTGATCAGCCGAGCTGTCATTACATTGATGAACCTGTGACATGCATTCTGTCACTGTCATTACGCGACGGAATTGTGACATGGGAACTTTGCACAATTAGTGAGAATGGTTACCCAGTAAATCACTTATTTACAATTTCATGTTGAGTCTAACGGAAATATTTTGCTAGCCTATATAGAGTTAAGCCGATTTTACTAAATTGTAAAATTTAGCTTACAAAATTATTTAGTAAGAAGATTTTTTCTAAGATATATATTTGGGACAGTTTAACATTTTTTACACATAAAAACCTTGCCAATTTACACAAAATTCCTCGCAAAACTTAGAAGTTATTACAAGAAATCAGAAATTTTCAAAGCACATGTAAACCTTTAAAGCGCAAAAAGCACTCTTCGAATATATTCCTCGCCTTTTTGAAAGTCGGTCAAATAAACTAACCTACAAAGTCCGCATCATGATGGCGAAACCCCTTAACGGCGTTTCAATTACCCACACACTGCGCTAAAATTTTAAAAGTCATTTGCGATTATTTACGAATTTCATTACTAACTTTTCATTAAAAAAACACATGACGGTGGCAATATAAATCTTATGTATCATATGTTTAGGTATATTTTGGCGTGGATTAAATGTATTGAGGAGATGAAAGATGCCGCCACCATTTGTCACTAGTTTCGGAACAAGGTGGTGCGGTAAGTACTGGCCCGCCCTGTTTGCACCTTCGTCGTAGGGCTGCCAATACCTACATGTATAATCATTAATCACTAGATAGTAGATAATATTATGTAGTATAAAATAAAGTTGCCTCCCGTTGTCTGTCTATTATATTATATGATTGGACCTTTAAAACCACGCAACGAATTTTGATGTGTTTTTTTATTGTTGAAGATTAGAGAATTTATAATTGCATACATGCAAAATATACTTTAACTTTCTTTACGTTTGTCAGGTCTAGTATTATTATAATCAGAACGTAAAACTGTTAAAACTGCTGACAAACTTTGTTTGTAAAAAAAATTGTGGAAAATGTTTCTAGCTTTACAAAATACACCTAAAATAAAAAAAAATCTGAGTGAATATTTCAAATATTTTTTCAGAAAATAATACAAAAATCTGTTTTCAATGAGCATATTTCTTGAAACTTTTACTTAGCTACTTTAGACAGAAGGTTCTAAAAATATTTGTAACATCTACTTTAAATCATATTGTGTAATTTAATTTGCACCGACAAAAGTTGTAAAATAAAAGTAAATATAAAATGAAGTGACAACCCTAAAGCATGTTGATGGAGATCACTCTTTCACCATCACGAGGTGAAATGCGAATTTAATGCGTTCTTTTGGAACCGTGGCCAATCACTCGATATCGGATCACAAAAACTATCCGCCAGGGGAATTCTTATCGTGAATATTTAAGTAAATATTCATTTAGTGTTGCAAATAATATGTAGTTTGTTAATTACAAGTTGTAAGTAAGTATAATAACTAATAAGCTTTTAGGTCTGTCGGCAAATTATATTAATTACTAGCTGTTGCCCGCGACTTCGTCCGCGTTAACATAGTATAATAACAAAGATGGATAGTTTTCCCCTTTTTGTGGTTCCTTATACAAAGGGTAAAAACGGGACCCTATTTAAGCAAACTTCAAACGCAAACGTCAATAAACTTTCATGTTTCTAACTCAAGAAATGACGGACTTTCATTGAAACTTTCTACCCCAATTTCACCCCCTTGGGGTTAGATTTACCAGAAACGCTTAAATACGTATCCATTCATTTTTAATCAGTAGCACAAAAATAAAGTTGCATGTTTCTAACTCAAGAAATGACAGACTTTCATTCAAACTTTCAACCCCAATTTCACCCCCTTGGGGGTAGAATTTCTAAAAACGCTTAAACATGTATCCATTCATTTTTAATCAGTAACCAAAAAATAAAGTTTCATGTTTCTAACTCAAGAAATGACGGACTTTCATTCAAACTTTCAACCCCTATTTCACCCCCTTCGGGGTAAAATTTTCAAAATTCCTTCCTTAGTGGATGTCTACTTAATAAAACAACCCTACTCACCAAATTTCGTGGCTGTAACTTTAACAGTTTTTGCTCAGCGATGATGAATCAGTCAGTCAGTCAGTCAGTCAGTCAGGACATGTAATTTTATAAGTATAGATTAAGGTTGTTAATAATTATGTATAAAAAATAAAACATTTATTTAAGAAACTTTAGTTAAAGATATTATAAAGAGCACATTTTGCAAAAAGGTATGAATAAGTCCCCGAATTCACAGATCGCGGTAATGTTTTAGAAAATGCTATGTATGAAATCAGCTCCCATACACTTTTCTACAAAACTAATTTTTCTTCTCATTCTTCATCTCTTAAACTTCTCAGCTCACCTTTGAATTAAAAGTTATCAAGTCAGTATAGAGAGCGAGTAGATATTCTAATATTAGTAGTAGTGTGACGAACTTTTCATAATTTAAAACTTGTAAGACTTTGCAACCGCTTTCGCCATATTTGATTAATTTGAAAAAAGAACAAAGTAAAATTAAACACGACCTCTGTGGCGTGGCCCTTTAATGTACATGCAAACACGCTATAAATAGCAATTAAATATTTGGAATAACTAATAGCAGTGGACGCCATTACACCAAACGCCAAATCATTTACGAGAAAGCGAGAACCTGGCTGTACTATTTACATAATTTATTCAACGCACACCCCAACGGTTGTAACTTGGAAATTCACGACGGAATAGTCGGTTCTAACTCCAGAGTAAAGAAAATGCCAAGTAGACTTTAAGGCCGTCCCCCGAGCAAACGACCTTGGCCATACATTTGCCGCGTTGCCGAGAGCGCACCAAAACCCTATTTTTTTTACTTATCTTCGTTCAAAATTGACCTAAAAAAAAATTAAACGGGGAAAATGTAGTTTATGATATTGTCTATCTATTGGCGTGTGTTTCAAATAAAAGTAATTTGTAAATCCTAAGGAGATGCTGAATGTATGCTTGAATTTTAATAAATTGGTTTTACTTTGGAAGCTGATATCATGAGTATAATAAACAAAAATAGAAAATTTTAAACGGGGAAAGGAATATTGATATACTGAAGATTATTGCTGTATTTTTATTATAACTTTGTAGCTTTTAAATTATGAGTTAATAAGGCTTGAAATACGGTAAATTACGGTATCTCCGTGAGGAACGCCCTTAATATTTGTATTCACCTCAATATTAGAGAAGCCAGCATTAGTAGTCTCAAAATTACATAACTCTGCTTCTAAATCATATTTTCTCAACAATGCCTCTGTCCCTACTTATAGGGCATAGACTATTCTTAGTCCATTAGTATGTTCAACAGTGGCCAGTCATGGGATACAAGCGAATTTACCCATTGACTGTTATTAACATTGTTATTCAAAAGACAGACCATTTATTATATATTTTTTGTTCCGTCAGGTCATATTGGTCTTCATATTGTTATCATTTTTATTCAGAAAGTTGTCTTTAACTTTTTCCGCACTTAATTTATTTTTTATTACTTTATTATCATGGACTATGTTTCCATTATGTAAAATTGTTTAAAAACTCCATATCGAACCCATACTTTACAAAGTAAGCGAGTTACAACGTTGTGGTAGTCAGGGCGCGATATAATCTTCTAAATATTAAACTAATATTTAGGCAACGCTTTGGTCGAGCCGCCTCATTTGAATAAGGCCCTGCCCTGCCCAGCCCTGGGCCCGTGCTCGTGCGTGAATACCGGGTATTATGAAGAACAAAGAAATAGCCAAATAACGTCACTTCATTACAATATTATACACTTATTATGAATTAGATACCTAATACTTATAAATTCTATCAGCCAGAAAGGTTGCTTAGAAAGGAACCTAATACAAAATTGTAACTAATTAATAAAATAACTGGGGTTTAACTGGACACGAAAGTTTTTTTTATAGTACCCAAGTATGTGGACAGTATGGTACATAAAAGGATGGCCTATACACCTGGTGAGAGCTAAGGTCTAAATCAGATGTACTCAACCTGCCAGGCCGGGTCTTTATTATGGCTCTCGTGAATTATTATTTTGAAATTCACGCCTTCCGACAAAATAGTAAAAAGTCAATTTTGGTTGCGGCCCGCGACAACAAGACCAAAACGTGTATGTGGTCCGTATAAAAAAAGGTTGAGAACCACTGGTTTAAACTCTAAAGTCTATCCACTGGACCTTGAAGGCATTAATAATAATAATATCTCTGGACGCTTCACACCACGTCAGTTTGGCCCCGTACTAAGTACCTGAAGGACTTGTGTTACAGGTACCAGACAACGGAAATATATTTAATACTTTTATATTATACATATATTTGAGATTTTAATTATATCATACATATATTTAATATACATCCAAGACCCAGGAACATTGAAAAATTTTTTGTTCAGTCGGCGGGATTCGAACCCGCGACCCCCGGCTTGCGCTGCCAACGCGCCACCAACTGAGCCACAGAGGTCGTCATTGGCAACCAACCATAAGATTCATAAATAAAAAAATGTAGAGGTTCATTACATCTATCAAAAAGTCGCTTTTGGAATCTCACTTTGTGTCCTGGAGTTTACTTCTGCTACGTCTACTTAGTTGTTTAATTTAGAACAATAGTATGTCATTATTCTAGTTGTCTTTGCTTATATTCCGTTAAACGATGTGTTGCTACAGAGCTACCAAGTTATCTGTGAACCGGCCGTTATTGGAACTACGGCGGACGACCACTAATACGGAAATGTCAAATTCCAGAGCTGCTGCGATTGGTAGAAATACAATTTTGTATTACTTCTAGCGCCGCCGTTCAGTTCACAGAAAAGTTGGTATGTTTGTCACGTTGCGGCACTCTGGCCCAGTAAATATCATAATCGTAACCCATAACATGGATTAGTTCTCGCGGCTCCTTTGACTGCCCATAAAGTGTGAGGGCCTGATTACACCAACCGAGTTGAGTGGCAAGATAGCCAAGCGCTCCGCGTGTTTATTGCAGACTAAGGCCCGTATTTTTGGTCAGTACTCAAGATGCATCTCGGTCTCAAGACACGGCTCTGTGATTGGTTGGCTGTCAAAATTTGGACCAATCACAGAGCCGAACCGCGTCTTGAGACTGGGTCGCATCTTAAGTAGGTACTGACCAAAAATATGGGCCTAGATGGCCCAACTCCGTTGCGCCAAAATTATTTTTATCTCGCGGGAACCAAAAATTTTCCGGGATAAAAAAGTGTCCTTTCCCGGGACTCAAACTATCTCCATGCCTCAGCAAAATCGGTTCTGCGGTTTGAGCGTGAAGAGGTAACAGACAGACAGACACACTTTCGCATTTATAATATTGGTAAGTAAGTATGGATGTGCTCGGCCGAGGGCAATGTCTCGCCGCTCTTCTCGGTAGGTGTAATCGAACCTTTAATGCCGGATAGACCACTCTCACAACAATAAATATGAGAGGTCGTAAAAATTCCGCGCGCTTTGTTAAAGCTCTCTAAGCTCGCTCTACCTTCAGTGGATAACCAATAAAAGCCTACAGCTTTGTTTGTTTATAGCTACTGCATTGAATAAGTGCATTTATGTGCATTTAAACAGTTCCGTAACTTAAACTATTACGAGTATTACGGTGTGTTTTGACCGTACATCCATTCAACTAAGGGTGAAGCCAAATCAGCGTAATTTGTGAGTTGTGAGTCGCAAAATTTCTGCCGCCTAAATATCTTTTCATACAAATCATGACTCACCAAATTATGTTCGTGTGAATCAAGCAGACTTTTGTATAACTGAATGCAGCAGAATTCTACCGAACCGAAATTCTGCGACTCACAACTCACAAATTACGGGCATCGGTGGCCCATATAACAAATACCTTAAATCTAACATAGATATTAAGTAATAATATAATAAATAACTTATAAACTAACATACATATTTTATATTCACTTATAAACTAACACTGTCACTAATTTTTGCCGGCGACGTGACTCGACGCTTCGTTCCGGAGTCTCCCCCGGAACCTCGGAACCTAAGTCGGCTAAAACCCCAAAAGTGTAGGTAAGTAAAAATGTGCGGTAGTGACCATAATTAAATGATAAGGGGCACTGACAGAATTTCTATTTAATCTTATGGGCCGGGCGGTCAATAAACCCGTAATATGTACTATCAGAGAAGTTAATTAATGGGCAGATGGCGGACCTACGTAATTTGGTCGCTTGGTCAAACCCAGCCGACAGATCATGAATTGAATTGACATAATTTGACCAAATGACGTAGGTCCGTCAACTGCCCATGAATCAATTTCTTCGATGGTACCGTTCGTTTGGATGGAAGCCGGTCGTTTTTATATCATTATGTATTTTATATTACTCCAATTAGTGACGACTTCACCAATTCATATTATTTTAATCAATAAAATTAAATGTTGCGACAAGTACTTAGGTAAGTATATCCCATAAATATAATTTTCGAAGCCTTTTGGTCCTTTCAAAAATTCTTTATAGACACAAAATTTATTTTTCACTATACCTACACTAATATAAATTCACAATAACACAATATACCAAGTTATTGTTGAAAAAATAAAACGAACTATTCAATAAATTTAAACTACGTAATATTTTTCATTTATGTTTTATTGCGCATTTATTAAACTACCATAATATGAAAGCAATAGTGGTTTATGTACAATAATATTATGGATTTTAACTATCGCTACCCAGTAGCGGCTAATCAAGAGAGATTCGATTTTTATGACATAAATATTGTAATCGTCTGACAAGGCCGGGGCTTTCATATCAATTTCCAAGTCGTTTGAATAATTGAAAAGAATTGCGTGTCGTAGTTTGGTACGAACGACGTTTTATTTTACCTCCGACAACACCTTTATGGTAACTATATAAGGATGATTCAGTGAGGTGAATTCAATGTGAACGATCTGAAGGTTTCAGTATCTATGCGCGAGAGGCGGTGTCGGCCCGCCCCTTTCTCTGAGCCAATGGGATGCGACCCACTTGTCTCCGAGATCAGCATGGGCGACGACATTCATTGCGCTAGGGTGGTCAAGGCACACGCTGACAGCGATCCTAATTGATTCCTAGTGCATAATTTCTTAATTAATGTTATAAAGGGATACTTTAGAAAAAAAATTGCACTGTATCAAATATTATTATTGTGTAATTCTTTGATCTCGCCATAAATCCTTTCAAAAAGGAATAATTGCTATTAAAATGCTAGGACATAACAGTCCTATATTTAAAGACTTGAAAATATGATAATTGTATTTTATTGTCCGAGACGCAGTGGAACGGTAAGATAATAGTATTTTTAAATATAAGTGGGAGATTGTAGCTTTTAATTAAATATAAATTCTATGCGGGATACATAATTAATAATAATTGTATTCAAATAAATAAATTAATGTAAAATTCTATTTAAAAAACACAGCATAGTTAGTTTTGTGAGTTAGGGTCTGTAAAATAGATACAATAAAATCAGTAATACCTTAAGAAAAACTATTAAGTACTCAGTCTGCAAACACCAAAGGAATAAATGTATGATCCACGAAATTTACATTGATTATTTTAGATAGCTCTACATTCTACGCTCTTTCTACGATCGCTCCGCTGTGTGCTCAGCTCGGGTAAACCCTACGGTAAACCGCTCCAGTGTGTCCCGCGCACCACGCGGCCGGGACACACCGCTTTCATAATCCAATTAAGAATAATCGTCGATAAACCGACGGCTCGATATCGATTTACGCGGTGATATTTTAGCGTCGTTAATAAATTTGTGCTCGTTCCTGCGTTTGATTGCACGCCACGTTCATTAATATCATTCGACATACTCGGCCGGCACGTATTTGCGCAATATGGCCTTCGTACTTAGTTATCGTACGTCAAATTATTTGTAGGCTATTGGTGGTATAGGTGCGATAGTGTGTGCAGGCCTTAACTTCATATTTTAACAAGGTTTTTGGCAACGGAGAAAACGCGTCTACATATTTATTATTTACACTTTATTGCAATAAAATGTAACGTAAACCTACGTAATAATACCCTGCATTTGTGTACGTATTTTGGTAGGTACTTATGGCTTAAATAATTGCAACTGTATGCTTACTTTGCCAAATCTTAAGAAACGAGAACGTGTTACTATTGTACGTTAGGACAATGACTTTTAGGTACCTACATCATTTCGATATCTAACATCGCCCATCCCCGGTATTGCCATTTCTTAATTTCATCTCAAACAATTGAATTTATCGACGTCCAATAGATAAAGTAATTAAGCGGGCTTTAGATCAATGACAATATCGGGAAGTTGGAAAAATCGGATGATCGTGCAAGTCGGGTGGTAGCGGTGGGGCGGGGGCGGGGCGCTCTATTGATTTCGCGGCACATTGGACGTGAGTTACGGCGGCGGCTCTGACGGACGACCGCATCCGACCGATTTATGGCATCGTTACACCATCCGACAAATAAATTTCTTACTTTTGTACGTGAAATCGGAACGGTTAGGTGCGATTTTATTTATGCGGGTCGCTTCAATTTGGCTCGAAACAAACGTTTATAGTTTATGCGGTCGCGTAACCTGTGGAAAACATCGGTAAAATAATTATGTACGATTCATCATTCCATACAACAGTAGTACGTAGTGTATCTGATAGTGTGTAAGATTTTATAGGTATTATCTTAAACCTCAGGGCGATTCCATTAGCGAGGTGCAACAGTTTGACACACTTAAAGCTTCCTACAGGCAAAATGAAGCATATTTATTAATAAAATATCCCTTGAAGAGATTCATTTTGACTAGTTTAACAATGATGTATAAATGAAAACGTTCATCAAATGTATGAAAGGCCACAAAACAGGCCGAAGTGCCATCGCGGGTGCAACCAATTTGACCCTCCATTAAGAACTGTGATGAGTTCATATGTGAATACTGGCTATTGCGAAACTTTTACAAAATAACTTGCCTATATTTAAAAATAGCATAAAACAAAGAAACTATGCTACTTGATAAAAGTAAATATAGTAATTAGTACTAGAAATTATTAGCCATTTTACGATCGCGGGCGCAACATCAAAATTCTCAAATCTCTTAAAGGTGAATTAAATCGTAATTCTCTAACAAATTTTAAAATTTTCAATATGGAATATATAATTATACTAGTAAGTTTGTAATAAAACTGTACCAAATTGTAGTTTTTTTTTAAATTTTCAGTTGTTTATTGGCCTGACAAAATTAATCGTCTAAATCACTAAAAACGATTGAATAGTGTAATTTATACAAAAGATTTCGACGTATTATTGTACAACAGCTATACTACAACTAAACATTAATTTAAAATATATGCTATTTTAATTTAAAAATATGGGAAAAAACATCGCGTCCCTTAGATGATATTGCTTAAAAACGCTCTAAATTATTCGAATTCCATTTTTTACCGATAAAAGTTGTTTTATTAGTAAATACACATCTTCTTACGTATATTCCAATTGAAAAATGTAACTAATGCCGCATTTTAAAAATTCTCGTTAAGGGCCGTCTGTAGCGGAATGGCCCTCAGGTATACTTCCGATGAGATAATTTGTATTTTGGCAACGGCTACAACTACTGCAATGACATTTTATAATTTATTCCATACATTTCGGGGGAAAAAATATATAGCTCTAAATCCTGGTAAATGGTGCGTTTTTGAGTTATGAGAATGACACTATTTACCTACTTCTCCTAGCAAAAAGCGTTTGGTCTTCCAGGTCAATAAACATACCTAAAACGGAAAATTACAAACACATGAAAACAACAAACTTTCACGAAACAAGCGTTGACAAACTACAATTTCTGTTTCTCCTAACGCCCATTTAACTATTGTTTTGTAACTCACATTCAATACAAGCTTACCGTATTACAACGAAATGTTACTTTGTACGAAGTTCTCAAACTACATAAAACGGGGACATTACGCGTTTAAAGGGCAATTCCGCTATGATATGGCTGTTAAGTTACATTGTTGTCGTGTTTTGTGATGCGGGGAGCTGTCACAACAGACATTAATTTATTTTATTTTATGATTTTGTAACACAGCGTGAAGTTCAGCGTTTTGTGAAGTATTCAATAGGAAGATTCACAAAGCGTAATGTTTCATCGCTAATTGCCCGCGACTTTTGACATTACTCTCCAGTCATTTGATTCTCGTAATGGCGTGATGTGAAAAATTGAACTCGTAGATTTTTATGTAAAAGGTATTGTTACTAATGTACCGAACTTTGCTTGCAAAACTAAAGTTCTATATAGATACAAGTAAAATGTTTTATATAAAATTGTTTCACTTAGTATTTTTGGTACTAATAAAAACAACCACTACCGGCAGCCAGACCGCCCGGACTCTAACCAGAAGAGCAAGAATGACGACATATCACAAAATCAGCCGACCTGAAATACTTTCTTGAAAACGTTGCTACCTATAATAAGTAATATATTTATTTTTAATACCACATACCATACTCAACTATACTAATATTAAAAACAAAGAAATTTTTTATTTTTGCAATAAACACTCTTCAGAACTATTTCACTAATGAAATCTGGTAGAAACAGACCAAGGAAAAGGATATAGGATTAATATCACGGAAAACTCGCAAGATCTTTTATGCCTATGAAGTTTGATCATCTAGTCCATACTAAAACTCAATAGATAGTAATTAGTGAAACCGTTAAATCGCCGAGCGTGAAACGATTGCTGCCGTCGCATGATGGAGCGCCGTTACCATCTCCAATAACAATATTCAAATTTACCATTCGTCCCGGATTTAAACAAAAACGTTCTATTTAATAATGGGACGAGCACGAGTGTAATGGTATCTGTGCGTGCGGCCTCTCGAATCGATTATGATAACCTGTGCGCAATATAATAATCCTTATTACCTTTAAATAAAGGTTGTTTCGAAGGTAGAATGATTGTGAACGTCTCGCGACGCGTGCGGTTCCGCCCGCGCTCGATCTCTACGTAATTGTTTACGATACGATAACGCGTTACTGATTTCATATATTTCACACATATTTGTCGTGTACATTAATCGGAGCTCTGTCGATGACGGTACGATACCGCCATTACCGGAGTTTCGATTAGGTTATTGCCGTAAAATAATCGATTAAGAACTCCTAATTCTCCATTCCTTATAAGTCAAAATAAGAGACAACAAAATAGTGAGTAATGCATATACTATCCAAACTAATATTATAAAATATACAAAACTTTGTCTGTTTAACGCGGTAAAAACTAACGCTTAAAACGCTAAACAGATTATATGATAAAATTTATCAAATAGATAGTTCGAGTTACGGAAAAGAACATGCGATATTTTTTATCCCTTTGTCCAATGTCAGTGCAATGAAGTTAAAGCATAAACAGTTAACTAGTAGATAATTCAATAAATAACACAATGACTGTATATTATTTAATAATGGAGCATTTCCCTAGGAAAGTTTGAAAACGACCGGATGGGGGCCGAAAACGGTACAAAACGTATGGGCGGGGACGGGGTAATGATATTACCCCACGGATACTTGTTTATTGTCGCTGGGGTCGGGGCGATGATATCATGACATAAAATGAACATAATGAATAGACAAGATTGTCTATAATGACTTTGTCTATGATTAGGGTCTACGCCGTAGCAACGCTACGAGGCGTGGACGCTAGACGTAAAATTATTAATCTCTTGCATTGTTAATTGTTTGAGATAATGATATTTCATATGAATTACTTATAATAAGTTTGATGTTATATTTTATATTAGTTATTGTTGTAGGCAAGTGATGTGTATGCCATAAGTATACTTTTTGACTGGTTAAAAATTGGTTGTGGGAAATATGTGTGGAGGCCAAAGAAAGATCCTCCGACCGAGCGAGGTGGTATTGCCCGGTCAGGCCGAAACCCACTGACGTCATTTCAGACGTGGTATATATCTTGCCGTTCTCCGAAACTTCGTTAGCGCGATGTAGGATTGTTAGGCGAATTGTGGGTACCGCCACATCACTCCCCCCCGAAGACCGGAGATTGAATCTTGAAGTCTTGTCGCGTGAGTAGCCAGTGCCAGAGAGTTCCAGTGAGTCGGAACTGTTGCAATGAGTCCCAGTGAGTCGGAACTGTAAGCTGCTGCACGGGATCCAGTGAGTCGGATAGCTGCCGTGCGGGGCCGATGCTGCGTGCTGACCAGGAGAGATGTGCTCTGCTTGCTGACCGGTCGGTGTAGTGAGAAAGCCCGATGATGCCGACGCGGAGTCGCCCAGGCCGCGGTACATTGCGGCTAGTGGACGATGTACCCGATGAGGCGATGCTGGCTGGCGTGGTGCGGAGGGACGAGGAGTGATGATGATGAAGGAGGCGTGTTCTGTCGAGGGTCACCAATGTGGAAAATATGTGTGGAGGCCAAAGGAAGATCCTCCGACCGAGCGAGGTGGTGTGCCCGGTCAGGCCGAAGCCCACTGACGTCATTTCAGACGTTGTATATATCTTGCCGTTCTCCGAAACTTCGATAGCGCGATGTAGGATTGTTAGGCGAATTGTGGGTACCGCCACATGGTGTTTTTTCGAGTTCGAGTCCTGATAAAATGTATATTCTAAAATATGTTTATGTTTTGTACTAAAATATCAAGTAAAATTTAATTTCCCAAGTTCTGAGTCTAGCTTAATAGATGCATATTATGACTGAAAACATTATAAGAAAAAACAATAAGGAACTTCTCACATTAAAAGAGTGATCAATAATCGGTAATTAATTATATTATTCAGGACAAATAATATAAGCGTGTTTATTAATATAGGTACAAGATAAACGATGATTCAAACGCCAGAGGCGTAGCGAGCAAAATGATAAATATTTGCCAGGTGTAAAACTGAAACCTTCCAAATAACAATCTAGGTGATTATAAAGCAGGGACTATATACACGCCGGAATACCGGAATTACGGAAAAATTCACAGCACTGAAATCAGAACTCTGCACTATAAAACAATAGAGCTGTAAATCGAATACTTGATCGTCGAATTTCTACCTATTCTATTATTTTAACTCAGAGTTCTAATATCAGTGGTAGGACTTTACCCGCAACACAGGTATTCCGCACGTGTAGTCGCAGCTTTATAATAAAAGCGTCCATGTTTGATGCGGGGAACCGGTCATTTTAAAATTAATTCTATCACATCGCGGCGGCCGGCTCACTAGGGTTGCCAACTAACATTTTTTTCTTGTATGTTAGATGTGTGACCTTTCAGCGATCTTTCTGTGTATCTAACTCTGAATCTCTGAACTGATGGAGTCTACGTCTAGTTTTTCCCTCAGTTAAATAGATTTAACTGAGGGAAAAACTAGACGTAGACTAGAGTCTAAGGCGATTTATTTTGAGGAAGCTAGGTTTTAGCTGTAAACATGTATCCATCTCAAAATGCAGACATCCATTAACAAATATTTTTTCTAAATTCCACAGCCAAGGTGTTACAAGTTCATAAAGCATTGTTACTTTTTTACCAAACTACGATTCTATTCTTACTGTCGAAATCAAAAATCAAAACCAAAATATTTATTTCTAAATAGGTTAACAAAGTAAACACTTTTAAAACGTCTACATGAGGCCTACCACCGGTTCGGGAAAAAACCGGCGTAAGAAACTCGCACGGGGACATATTTTACTAACAAGATGGAAAATTGTTATGAATTGAAAGATTTTGGACGTTTTCTAGGATTTTATTGTATAGGCGTATAGCTTTATATAGCTTTTTACCTTTGAAAGATTCTAGTCTTCCTGTAGTGAATGTCGATACCACCAATTCATGTATGAAGACAAAAATAGTGCCGTAGTCATTAATTTAGTTAATTAGAGTCTACTAGGCGAGCTATTTCTCAGCCACTCAGTCAGCGCGAGACAGGCGACAAGCGCTAAGTAGACAGGCAAGTTAGCTACAATTGACGTTTGCCTCGCAGCTATACCTGTCTCCATCGACTGACGAGCCCATCTAGTCTAGACAATTAATGGCAAACATGTAGTTAGCACAGAATTTTCGTTTTTTAGAATTCCGTACGCTCAGAGTAAAAACGGGATTTACTAAGACTTCGCTCTCTGTCCGTCTGTTAATTAATAATGCTCATGTAATTTTATATTATACTAGTGGACGACAAAACGTTGTTACGTTATGGGATTCCCATTTGGCTTTCAAGCATATTCATGTTTAGTGGAGGCGGTGAAGGTTTTCACCTCAGATTTCGTTGAACCTCCATCGATTTTCATGAAAATTGGTAAGTAGGTGGAGGATACCCTAAGAAACAAAAGTGACATAGTGCCAACTTGCGCTTTTGCCCTGGGGGTGGATGCCAACCCTTTTCGGGGGGTGAATTTTTTTCACAAATTCTAAGCAAAATTTGTTATATAAAGTTTTTTGAATAAATCAATACTTTCGGAGTTATTAAAGATCAAAGATCATGTTTTTGCGTGAGAAAAATACTTGTCTTAAAGCAGTTTTTCATAAATAACTAAGAAACTATAGGTTTTTACGAAAAATGTATAATAACCAAAATTAAAGCCAATAAAAAAACAAACTTACATCTACTCTAAGATGCCTTCCTATAGAATATTCAATGTGAGCTATAGGTAATTGTATTTATATTTTCTTTCGGCGAGTACCTAAGTTACTAAGTACCTAAGTACCTAAGTACCATTCAAACTTAAATACCGGTAAACCGATGCATTTTATGACATGTACTTCCTTGCAACTTTTTAAAGTGCTTAAAAATATCTTCTCTATCTATCAATTCCTAATAAGCATAGCAAAAAGTTAAAAACACCCAAATTGAACAAGTTATGATAAAAATGAGATGACACTTTCAAATTGTTTTGGAAAAATCGAAAAATAAAACGTTGACCATTTCTACAATAATTCAAATTTATGATTATCCCCAAAGGCTTTTCTTTATTTTAGCATAAGTAATGACCTCAAAAATTTTTCTTGGTTTAGAATGCTTAGTTTTTAAAAACAGAATGATTTAGTAAATTTGAAATTATTCAAATTTTCGTAAATATCATTTTGTTTTGAACATAATTTCAAAAATATTGAACCGTCGTAAAAATTATAAAGAACGAAATTGGTGTCCACTTTTTAAGAAATCTTTTGATTTACTTTTGATTTTTATAGGATTAAAAATAACGAAGATAGAGACGTTTAAAGCCTAACTTTTACTGCAAGAACCATGAAATCGGGACCTTTTAACCCTAATTTTTTTAAAAACCAAGGGCTTTAAAAAGTATTGTTCAAGTTGATCTTACAGCTCTTTAAATTACCTTTAAAATGGTCTATAAATGAACCCGATAACTTAAAAATTAACAGAGCTATTGTGATAAAACAAAAATATTTTTTTTGAAAACAACTTTGAAGCAGAGATTTGGGATGCAAATATTGTAGGAAAACCTGTCAATAGGTACATCTATACTTATATTATAAATGCTAAAGTGTTTTTGTCTATCCGTTACCTCTTAACACCCAAACGGTTCAACCGACTTTTCTGAAATTTAGTATGATGAAAATACTTTGAGTCTTGGGAATGGAATGGACAAAGGATACTTTTTATCCCGAAAAAATGTACGGTTCCAGCGCGATTGCAGGCGTCATATAGACCTTACTAAATATACGTTAATCTTTTCAAGTCTTTTAATATTCAGAAAGTAAACAAAACGGTAAATGCCGACTCGATAGGAACGGGGCTTTTTATAATGATGTGCGTCTATTAAATATTTCAGTCTAGCAGATTCAGCCTTTGCGTCATTTTTTTGCACAGAGGGTAGTTTGAAATCGTTGTTTGAATATTTTGGAGTAAATAATATCAATGTTTGAAATATATTAATAAAATTTATCATAATCTATGAAAAAATATTCGAACTCATTAAAGCTGATAAAAAACTTAAAATAAAAACTTAAAGCTCATTTTTCAGACATTCGCAAAAAAACTAAATAAGAAATTAATACTTAGTAAATAAACTGAAATAAATTGGGTTCAAAAACATAAACCTATTAAGTTTTTGAACCCAATTTTTACCGTGATTCCGCAATAAAGGGGTACTTTTAGGGGTTTATATTTCAGTCTTATCCAAAAATTATATCATAAATATTAAACAAACTGTTTATACAATGTAAATATGCGAGTTTTAAGTTCAGAAATACAAAAAGTGTTTTTTCACGATTAAAGGGATAGGTGCCATAAGGGTTGAAAAATTAATTAAATAATCATGAAATATCATGAAAAAAACATTAGTTAAGCCAGAATGGTTAAATCTGCATTTTTTATATTTTCAGCAAAAGGGGTGGATTTCACCCCTAAAATAAAAAAGCGCAATACGAGCGTATGTCACTTTTAAAGTAGAGGGCTTAATGTACTTAATCCCAAAATTTTATCCAAATCTATAGAGGTTCAACGAAATCGGAGGTTGCACCTGATTTTTGCCTTCATTTACTGTACTAGTTGGACAGCCAAGAAAGATCTTTCGACCGAACGACGAGTTGTTATTTCAAAAATTCAAACGTTGTAAAAACCGCTCAACCGGTTTTGCTGAAATTGTACGATACCACGCGATAAACGATTTTTGGCGCAACGGAGTTGCGGGCGTCATCTAATTTTAAATAAGAAGTTTCATGTAAAAATTAGATACCTTTCGTGTGTGTGTGTTATAATTACCCAAAACCACTTACATTTTATGGTGCCAATAAAGTAAAATATTTGGATAATTTCGAAAAAATGCGTGACCTATCAAAGATGTATCAAAAATGTTGAGTGCATTCGATTTGGTATTACCAATCAGTGGGTCGGATTAGTCACGAGGGATTAGGACCTTCCAGGGACCTTAGGAAGGTCGCACCCAAAACAGGACGAAACGGCAATAAATTAAACCGTAATTATTATGATCGAATCGAACCTCGAAGTTATTCGTAGATCGGGGGTAATCGTTGCATGGTACGTTAACATTTTTGTTACCGGGATCCTGTTATAGATCGAACGAGACTAAAGTTGGGGACTACACACATTCTTATATAATATTACATATTACGATGGAAAATATAGTTTTATCAGTTATCAACTTATCACAAATATCATCAGCAGATCCTTTCTGTCGTCTTACTGTATATGTAAATTATTATGTTGTAAATGCTTCTTGTGCACAATAAATGATTTAATAAATTAAATAATTATGCTTATTGTGACCAGATCTTCATGCCCAAACCGATTAATGCGATTTCGCTGAATTTTGGTATGGAGATACTTTGAGTCCCGGGAAAGGACATTGGATGCTTCTTATGCCGGAAAACTATATGGTTTTCACGCGATATAATATGAACTTTGGTCGAAGTCCGAACAAAGTTTTGGGCGTCATCAAGTCGACAATAATGTTTAATCAGTTTTCACAAATATGTAAACTGCAAAATGCATATAACATAATATTATATACTTGCAAATATTCGGACGAATATTTCCAATTTCTTTACTAATAGTAATTTATTAGCATCTACCTTAAGCTAGTGCTCTTCACTAAAGTATTTCACTTTTAATACACAAACTGTTTATTAAAAGTGAAATACGGCGTAGTTAATATCATAATAAGGCAATTTCTTGACGAAATTATCTCATTTCACGGCGTGTTAATGAGTGAATTCGCCTGAACTTTCATGGAAGGTTTTAAATTTACTACAGCTATTAAGACGAATTAAGTGTCTGCTGTACAGTATGGGCTATTATACCTCTGAGTTTGTATGAAAATAGCCCTTATGTTGATAGTATAGGCCTCTATGGCCCTATGTAAGGTTAAATAATTTAGAACGTAATGTGCAGTGTGCAAGTAGAGTAATGAATAATACAAACATTTGAGTTTTGCTGCGGTTTTAAAACTTTATCAGCGGTCTCAATATTGAGTTGCATTTACATAATAGACAGCCAGTAAAAGTAGATAGTAACCAGTATAATTAGGAGTCTTACTCACTCACTCATCAGTCATCACTCTTACTTTTCTCACTTTTAGCAATAATTATAATTTTATTGAGATGTTGTTACTATTTCTGACTTCTTAAAACAAAGCTAGGTTTAGTAATTTTCTTATGTAGCTTGGAAATTATACTTTGAAAATATGTATGTAGTTTTAAAAATATTCTTATAATATTACTCTTTTTTTTTTAATTCACACTCTAGTTTTAAAGAAGATCATATTATTAGTTAAATTAGATTGCATGGATGACATGACTCGTTAATGTAGAAAATATTAATCGTTAAATTAGGTGATAATAATCGTTAAAAATTTGAAGCGTAGTGACCATTGTTCGATTCGTGTCATGCGTTTAACGATTGCTGGGCGAAGCCGCGAACAGTTTCAACAATAGAGTACACCGGAAGCAATGGAAGTGCTAATTCGAAAAAAACCACATCGATCATCGGGAAGACGCTCGTTGAGCGATGAAGTGACAGCGGCCTGCATAGCGACCAAGCAAAATGGCTGCTTATACGACAACTGTTTAACGACGCGCGATCAACCTAAAACCAACTTAAACCCCTGGTTTTACGATTTCGTTTAGAACAAAATAATGTTAACTGTTTAATGACACGCGATTTATCAAAAACCAACTCTAACCCCTGGTTTTATGACTCCTTTTTGAATTTCAGGAAATCCACCCCTATGTTGCTCGCGTGTGTATTAATTTAATTTTCTACTTGCAGCAAATTGCTCGGCAGGACATGACACTGGAGGGTCATGTCTAACACATATTTGTATACGCCTTCATTACTCATGATTTAAAGTAACGACTTTTTGTTTGTACGTCTGATTACAAACCTGCTGGACGACATTTAAAATTGAACTGGTTTGAATTAGTAGGTAGTGCTTTTGGTTATTAATTATTCCTTATTATGACTACGTAATACATCATACGTTGAATAATGTAGAGCTTAATAAAAATAGTTAATAGGCAGTTTAAATTATAAACATTTATTCATTAATATATGGTAGGCTGTAAACTGTTTTTATATACCACAGTGCTTGACGTTTTCCGGCACCTATCTTAGCGACAAGTTTATTCAAGTGGGTAACTGGTAAGTAACTAAAACTTGATACCTAACTATATTTTTATAATAATACTTTGATTAAAGCTTGCTATTCCGCAAAGGTTTTCAATTAATTAATATCCTGTATCGGATCCTATTTATGTCATTAAAAGTTAATAACATCAATTGATCAATAATATCGATATGTGTGGCATAAATAAAGCGGGTGCGTAGAGCGCCCCGCGGCGCGCGGCGGCTCGTTGTGGGCATTTGTCATGTTAACACTAAACGTGTGAGGCAGTTTGTCCACCGCCTCCCTCACCGGCAGTACCGGCTTTAGCAGTACCAGCGCCCTGGGGGAGTTTTCTTCGGCGCCCAGGGGGCTACCAGCCTGGTAGTATTAAAAAATGCGGCGCCCCTGTTTGTTTGCCTTCAGCGCCTTTTTTTATCCGGCGACCTAGGCGGTCGCCCAGCGTCGATCCCCCCTAACGCCGCTACTAGTCGCCGGGACGTCACCGACAAAAATTCTAATAAACTGCCACTTTATGACCTAGACCAGGGTTTCTCAAAGTGGGGTACGCGAACCCCTAGGGGTTCGCCATTGGAGTGCAGGGGGTTCGCGACCAGATTTACGTAATGGAAGGCACGCGCGGCACTCTTTTAGCACTTTATGTGTTTCATTAGTTAGTAAGGGGTTCGCTGTCACGTTCGTGGAGCCAAAAGTTTGAGAAACCCTGACCTAGACTATAGGTTTCATTTTGCTCTACGCCAGTACAAAGCAGTGGCGGCATGGGTCGCTAGTCACTAGACCAACGTCGGTAGAAAATGAAACCTATAGCCTAGGTATATGATCTAGGTCATAAAGGGACATTTTTTTATTTTGTGTCGGTGACCAGTAGCGGCGTTAGGGGGTGATAAAAGGTGATGCTAGGCGACTACCCAGGGCGCGATAAAAGGGGCGGGCTAGTAAAAAAGGGTACCGAAGGCAAACAAAAAACTTTTTTTTAGCCCTACCAGAACCCTGGGCGCCGAAGAAATCTCGCCCAGGGCGCTGGTAGTGCTAAAACCGGCACTGTCAGTGACGTCCCGGTGACGGTGGACAAACGGCCTAAACGTGTAAAGCCACGTTATTAATGTCGGTCGGATTACCTCAGTCGGGTTGTGTCCATTGTCCTTCTCTTTCACGCTTTCCAGATTGTCTGAATGAAATTTGATTTATATGCGTTTCAAAAGTAAACATCCTTTGAGTCTATTTGAATAGTTTTATGCCGTCAATTGCATTAGCTTTTTGCTTGACCATTGTGAATCGAGAGTTATTTGTCGGCGTCAGAGTGAGAGAGTAGATGAAAGGAACTGACTTTAAGAGAGAGGAAAAGTGACAAAAGTGATAAAAGATTTCCACACATCCATACTAATATTATAATTTTGAAAGTGTGTCTGTCGGTCTGTCTGGTTGTTACGACTTCACGCCCAACCCGCTAAACCAATGTTGCTAAAATTTGGTATGAAGATACTTTGAGTCCCGGGAAAGGACAAAGGTTTTGTGAAACTAGGAGTAACGATCAAACAGATCACCTGATGGCAATCGAAGAAGCAACAAACTTCCAGAGGGGTTGCAAACTAATTTCATTGATAACCTAAAAAATCTACGATGAACCCAAATTTTGAATTAACTACCTGATTTTACGATGCAATAACAATGGGGTCGGTCATCTTAAACCAAAAGGCGTGATGCAGTAAAATTGTAAGTTGTTTTTGGAACACGCCGACGCGAGGCACAGGTGTTTTATATAAGTAACACTACAAATCAGTGGAAGCCTGCAAAAAATCTGTGACTACTGCTTAAAAAATTGTGTTTGATGGTGTCAAAAGTTACAAAAACTATACTGGTAGTTTATTAGTTGCTATAATATTAGTATCAGCTAAAAATACTGAAATAGTTGCTTTGTTTGCGAATTGTCTTGATCATCTTTTTAGACTTAAACTAAAACAAGCTTATAGTTATAAGTGAAAGTATGAGCTGAAGCTCAAAGGTGTAACAAAATAGCTAAGCCGATTTGGATGAAATTTAAGATGTAGAAACATTGAGCTCCGGGAAATAACATAGTCCCGGAAAAAGTCAAGTTTTCCGTGTCATAAACGAATTTCGACGCAATTTCGTAGCATATTCGAAATAAACTTTCACTACCAAACCGTGATGCGCTCCATTTTTAACCAACCCTAACATAAAATATTACATAATCAATTCAATTGTTATGATTTTAATGTGGCGTTAAATAAAGAACATCCTAGAGTTTTAAGGGGCGGGGCCCGACCGTCTGGAGATCCCTTTGTGATGCCGACCATTGTGAACCGCCATAGACAATGCGGCGATAGCACTCCCAGTGATATATGAATGCTAACCGATGGGATAGATTAACGATGTACTCGTTTGTGGGCGATGTACCGGAGGCTTTGGTTTTTTAAATGGCGTAACAAGAACCATTAGCACAATGTAGAGAATAAAAAGAAACTTGGCCTTTGCATAATGTGGATAATTTATACAGTATTTTCAGAGCGAAGTAACCACTCATAAATACTGTAGTGTCTGGGATAAGATTTTAAATGCCTGTATGGTTGCCCTAGTACATACGGCATTCTCGCAACATAGTTGGCCTATTCCAGAGGAAAGAACGGGTCAATACGTCTGGAGCCAACCACTTGCGAGTTTCCTCACGATGTTTTCCTTCACCGTATGATTCAATGTTGAGCAAAGCATTTGATAAGAAAGTCCTATAAGGGATATTGTATCGCACACCATGATGCACCACAACTTCATCGCGCTCATCGCGTTTCCGAGATAAAAAATCATCCTAAGTCCTTTCCCAGGACTGAAAGTATCTCCGTACCAAATTTCAGCAAAATTGGTTCAGCGGTTTGGGCGTGAAGTAACAAACAGCTGACAGACATACTTTCGCATTTATAATATTAAATTTAATCCTTCAAGCCCCATAAGGACACCGGTGCCAGCGACAACAATAGAATACAATAGCATTTTCAAGAATCCCCGATCGAAGGATTAATATGGTTAAGAGAGCTCCTTCGTATCTCGTACTCGAAGTTTGGTTCAAGCCATGTTCAAGCTAACATTAATCACATGTCCAAACAACTCCAATTGAACCTATTTGGACTCTAGCACTTCAATTTCTGATTGTTTACGAGTCAAGAAAATGGCGGAACCGACCTATGATTAGATAAATCTCGATTCTCGCGCAATCAATTGGCTAACAATGAGCCTTAGCCGATTATATCTGTAACTGTCCGCTGAGCCAACGTGGACGATAAATTAGCCGGAGCTGCCCTGAGCCGCTAATACTACAACACAAATATTTAATAACGATCTGAGATCCTTTGAGGCGACCACTTATGTGAATAATACTCCAGCGACGTGAATGGAGAGGCTCGTTGATATTTCTTTATTTTCACAGCGTTTGTACTTTGTAGCTTGTGAATAGCTTTATGATAATTCTATGTTATAATAATGGTAATAAATAATGTTATGTTCTACTTATTAATTAATGTTTCGTACCGTAACGTAACTAGACCTTATAAAATTATTCCTATTAGAAACAACATTGAGACTAATTTGGAAAAACGTAGTTATTGTAAATCCGAAAACTCTACTAAGGTCAGCGTATTCGAAGGATTCTCACATGCACATGCATTTATTAATGTAAATTGTGTGCTTAGCTCAACCAAAGTAGACAAAAGTTAAAAAAAATATAATAAGAAGATAGGCTCCACTCCTTCCTCTGTGCGAGTTATCGCTCCACGATTGTTAAACATTATTACGACGGGTGTTGTTTAATAGAAACAAAAATATCTGGCGGCGCGCCTCGTGTTTGATCTCGAGGTGTTCGGCCGTCGGACGCGATTAGCCCGCTCTCAACGTATAATCAAATGTGCCTCGGGCCGATTCTCCGCGGGGCGACCCAAACCGACCGCACCACATACACGGCGGGGGCACCTCGACGATATACACAAGAGTTCAAATAAACGCAGCAATGCACCAGTGAATCCTTTCCTTCGTCCCAGTTTTACATTAAAAACACAGCAAGTGAATAAAGCGGCCGTTGCCGACCGCCGAAGCCTCTCATTTGACCGCCATTTGTCGGCCATTTCGGTACAATCATAAACATCCCACAGTCCACACCGGTCACGTTAGCAACGAGAGAAATCATTTCGAACCTGAAATTGTTTCGCACACCTCTTGCCAACTAAAGTTTGCAACTTTGAACCGACAAAGATGACGCTGTTAGTTAAACGTTTGTGTATCATCCCACAAAAAAAATTATACTTAGGTACTTATTGAAGTATGAATGCAGTCATGTTCTTCAGATTATATAGAACAAGACTGCTTAAATCAAAATCAAAATAGTTTTATTTCTGAATAAATTTAAAATAAATGTTTTCAGAATGTCCTACATGGTGCCTACCACCGGTTCGGGAACTAACCCGGCGAGAAGAACCGGCGTAAGAAACTCGGTAATTCGAAAGCATTCATTAGGTACTCCTGCATTCATAAATCAACAAAAAATGTGGGTTAGTACACAAATGCTTAGCATGGACTAAATACTTATACGTACCTACTGCTAAGTTCGTAAATCGTACACATATTTTGATGATTGATGACAAACTAAGTATATTTTAGTAGGGAACGCGTGGACTCTACCAATCTCTTTATAAAAAAAATAATTATAAAACAAGCAATTCAGCACAGAATACATATTAGTTTAACAAAGTCAGTTAACTTGTTCACATATTTAAGCGCAAAAGTAACAGGTTTTGAAACTTTATGAGAACCGTTTGCTTTTAGCCAACGTGCAAATCTTTATAACGACGCATTACTGAGTAAACTGCTTTTGAAAACGCTTGTCTTATCATTAACGTTTGCAGGCTGCTGGCAGCCGCTACGCCGCAGGCTGGGAGTATATCAGCCAATTGTTTTGAAGCGTCCTATAAAAATTATACCCCACGTCCCTCCAGCGTTTCTGATTTATTTAAAAGGTGTTGTGAGCGCACACGGGGCAGCTGATACAACTAAAATCGATGTTAGCGCTTATTCATAACAATTATTGTTGGTTAAAATCCCAGTTTGGACCAGTTATCAGCAGGAATAAACATTTTTTTGATGTTTTAGCACGGAAAATGTATTGTACCCTTTTAAAAGAAATAAATTTTGTACCCACTATACTGTCTGTACTCGGCGAAACATGGCGGTAGCGGTCATTGACTCCCATCATCATAGAAAATGTCAAAAACTTGTCATTAGAAAATGACAAGTATAGAAATACAAAGCCACGATTGACAAAATCTGACACTTCATTGTCAATCGCGGTTTAGGAAAATGACAAGTTTTTGACAGGGAGTCAATGCTAACCGCCATGTTTCGCCGAGTACAGTATAGATTATAGAAGAATTTAGGGGCGAACGAAGTTGCGGGCCAAATCTAGTAGGTACTTAGTTCATTTTATACTTATTAATTTTATCATTATATTGCCACTAAAAAAAATTGTAATAGTTCCTACAACCAACTTAATTTACCTAACTTGGGCTATAATATTTTGTTAATAATTATTATCTTTCTTTACAGTACTACATGTAGTAAAAGATTATCAAAAGAATGGAAATTCAAGCGAAAACACAAGTCATTACATTTATACGTGAGTATTTAGAGATAATAAAATTAGTTTTTGACTGATGGCGAGCGGCGTCTTAACGATAGTCCGCCAGACGTGCCGGCGCAGCCTCCGCCAGAGAGGGCCAGACGTATGTGATAGAGTGAGACGAAACACCTAACAAATTGGACCAACAAGAGTAATTCGTTTTGATGAAACGTTGCTAAAATAACAGATTGATCGTTCAAGTTAGGTTGGTCGTTGCATAGTGTACATACTAACTACATAAATCGAATTATTTGTGTCTAGTTTCTGTTAACAAGTTGCCCAGAATCGTACCTAGGTATAATAGGTATGTAGATTAAGTTAAATTTCGCTATCCTGTTGTCTGATAGGCCATAATTAATCTATACCAGCCATTACAAAGTGTGCTCTGGCAAAGGCCTTGCAGGACAATTCATTCAAAGACGAAACATTTTTTTTGGGGCCCGTCAAAAATGTCACTTCTTAAAGGATTCCGCCACCGAAAAGTTTAAAAACCGCTGAACATAGCCACATCTATTTATTTAAATGTGCTCCCTCACCGGGACATTCGCTTGTAATGTAACTTTATAGAGTCGAGCATTTCATCAGTGAGGGAGGAGAGCCGAGCATTACAATGCGCAAATTTTAAAGATACAGTGTGTAATATCTTGATACAAATTGTAACATCAACTAGCTATGGTCGAATGCTCAAAAGTCGAATGTTACATTACACGCGAATGCTCGTCAGTCAGGGAGGTAGTATTGTAATGTAATGCTCAAAATCGAATCTTTAATGTTATATCACACATGAATGCTCGTCGGCCAGGGAGGCCGTAGTTTTGTAATGTACCTACCTACCTAATGCTCAAAGTCGAATCTTTAATGTTACACACGTGAATGCTCGCGGTGAGAGAGCACCTTAAAGATCAGTGACGAACATACATAAAAAGGAGATTAATTGACCTACCTCGCTCCATAAACGGGGTTTTGGGTGTTTGTTCCCAAATGCCCTTCTTGCGGGATTAGCCTGACGTGATGGATGTGATGATGGACTGTCGTTATCAACGTCTTTTGATTCTCCAAGTCCGATGGATTATTAATTTTATGACGAATGACGATGTATAGCAATTTTATTAATTTTTTTTCGGCGATGAATCAAAGATTGAACTGACAAAAAGTTGGTGGTCCATGGCTGCGTCGTGTGATGACTGATGTCACGTGTGTATGGTAGGTAAAGGTAGTAAAGAATAGGTAAACATTATAGTTTACATCTACGAATAATAAAATTACATACTGTTATTTTTATGGGAAAGTTTTTAAGTACTAACTAAACAAAGTACCTTTTGTACGTAACGATAGATCATAGACATTAGACCTATACTATCTAAGCCCTCATGTTATTCTGCTTATAAAACTTAAAAAAAAATGTCGAAAAGTTATTATGTGTTTAACTTTAACATTAATTAATCAACAAAAATCGGTCTAGCCGTTTTCTGAAACGAGAGATTTGTTATAAACACGATTGATTTTTAAAAATGATTATTAAAAATCTAATAGATTTCAGAATTTTAAAGTGTCATTGTCTATTTAAATTAGATTAATATTTTCTATTAATCTAATTTGCTGACTAAGCGTAAAATATTATTTAGAAAAATGTACTCTTTAATATTAAGCTACTAGCTTACTTTCAAAAAGTAATAATTTAATAATCAAATTATGATAGCTGAGCGCCATCTATTGGTGGATAGTTAAGTCATAAAAAGTTTCAACTCTACTCCATTACAATTCAACGATGTAGAGTCAACATTTTTTAACAGCTTTTAGTTAAAAATATTACATTGCTTAGCATCAAAATATTCCATTAGGTGCTTTACATTGCCATAATAAGTATTTCATAGGTTCCTCAACTCTTAAATTAGTTAGGTACATTTAAAAATTGCGTTAGTACCTATGTGAAAATTTATGGAGCATTAAAAATTTCAGAAAAGATAAGCACAAATAATGCAGCTATAATTGTTATTGTTGTCTATTTATGCAACTTTAAATTAATTTTTACACATTTTAATGTGTGTGACATCAAAATCGTTTTGTCACAGACACACCCCTAAAAACTGATTTAATATTCAAAAACACGATTCGCCTTTTATTCCATTATCAAAAACCCTAATTTGATACGTAACAGCTATTCATTCATAACCCTTTTGGGTTGTCCCCAACAATATGTCTAGCTGAGTCGACGTCACGGTGACTTCTCACCGCCGTAATCGCGGGGGAAGCTCCAGGCTCTTTGTCATCACACCCCTGGTGACACCTTCATTGGAAACTAACCTCAAACCGCCTGTTAATATGCCACAAAGTCCCACGATAATATTTTTGCAAGCGTCATAAATTTTATGACATTTTAATACAGCCGTAACAACAATCGTAGGGCAAATGTTTTGGTAAGCCATAAATAAATGGAATCACGTGTGGATGACTGAGTTTTTCAATAAAATATATTTAATATTTATTGATATTTATGGCATTTTAGTGATTTAAAACATATTTCCCAGTATTACAATATAAAAATATACGTTATGATAATATCGATTTGCAAAACGGATTTAGACGACGATGGCTAATTTTTGACCGACTTCCAAAAAGGAGGAGGTAATATGTTCGGCTGTATGTATCTTTTTTTTTTTTTGTATGTTCAACGATTACTCAGCCGTTTGTGGTACGATTTTCAATATTCTTCTTGTGTTGTTTAGGGTTTAGCTCGAATTTGGTACCATGTTCACAAAAGTGGTGATCTGATGATGGGATCCTTGAGGAATCGAGGGGACTCCCTGAAATTTGTATGGAAACATATAGTGATTTTGATTTTTTCTGAAGCATTCAAGGTAAATGCTACCAAAAAGTAAGACTTCGCACCAGATTATACCCTGGATCCGAAGGTACCGAACATAACTTTTGAATGCTTATAGGTAGAGGTTCGGGGATTTCGGCGTTGTTTAAACAACTGAAAGCATAAGCCAACACATCAATTTGATTGATTAGCATCATCACAACCATAATTATACCATGGGTCATCACACTATGACCCAATTATTGGTACTTTTCGTGATATTTTGCATCGAAGCACATGTTTTTGATGATGATTTCGCTGTTTGTGGACCGATTTTCAAAATTCTCATGTTGTTGTATAGGATATAATTTTAATTTTGTATAACAATTACGAAAGTGGTGAGCTGATGATGGGATCTATAAGCAATCGAGGGAAATCCTTGAAATTTATCAAAACACTCATAGTGGTTAAAATGTTGTTTCTAGTAACTTAAACATATGTTACGAATAAGAGAAATTTCATACGAGGGTGTCTCTTGGCCCAAAGGCACTGAAAAGAACTCCTAAACCTTTACAGATAAAAGTTTGGAAATTGCAGGCAAGTATTTACCACAATTTCGCTTACAGTAACATAATGTGATTAGTTAACATTCGTCGTGTTGGTTATTTACGCATAAAGCCTTATTTTGTAGATAACTAAAAAGAGTGAAATTATTATTTTTAAGAAAAGAATTAAAACCGACTTCCAAGGTAAAAACAATAGTAATATGAACTAAAAAGTATTAAATAACTCTTACTCTTTAATAGTGCCTTTTTCAGAATTCGTCTAAATCTCAACTATTCTGTACATGATACTACAGTCTTCATTACTTTGAAGTCGGTACCAGTCCCAAAAGTTTCAGATATTTTGACTTTACTGAACTCACCATTAAATTAGCTGGTACCGACTTCAAAATAATGATGACTGTAGTATGTACAGAATAGTTGAGATTTAGACGATTTAGAGTTATTTAATACTTTTTAGTTCATATTACTATTGTTTTTAACTTGGAAGTCGGAATTTTTTTCTTAAAAATAATGTTGGATCGAATTGCTGGGTAGCTGTGTAGCTGGCGAGCTAGCTATAGTGCCCAAGTATGTGCGCACAGCGCACTAACCAAGATTAGTCAAAAGCATTGTCCAAAAAAAATCACATGTACTTTTTATATTTTTTTTCGTTGAAATAGGGTATTTTAAGAATATAAGTGCTTAATTTATAAATTAAATATTTTTTAATTCATTGGCTAGTTTTTTTTAAATAATTTTTTAAAGTTTTCGGACCTATGACGTCATCATCGGCGGCCGGCAGCATTGAATACATAAAAATGAAAAAAAGAGCATTGTCAAGTATCAACAAGGTGTTAAATGAATGCAAGTTCTCTTATTTATGTCAAAACTGATTCGAAAAGCATACCAAAAGTTCAGAACGTAATGTTGATCGAGTTTATTGCTAATTTAACGTATGGCTTCCAGTGATGACGTCATTGAAGGTCAAACTAAGGTTAAACATATTTGTTTAAACATATAAGTAACTAATGGATATTTTTTGAATTTGTATACAGAATAACGATCACTGACCTTATTCCTCGAAATGTTTTTGTAATGGGCACAATTAAAAAAAATGGACAATCCCCATTGGTAAAAGATTGTCTGTCTCATTAGTCATTAACCATTATACTCATTATAGTCCTCTTTAAAGCAAAACAATTCCATTATAATGGATATTATGCCGGGCCTTTAGTTGCATTTGATTCTTTATGACATTTTCCTTTATTTCGCACTTCGTTGTTAAGTACTTAATAGAAAAGTCAGAAACAAATATTTACGGTAAGTATTTGACAGAACACATTGCGACTCACGTCTGGCTTTTGCAATGCCTTATTTCATCAAATTCAATACTACTGTTTTGTGTTCCACAAAGCTGCGTAGTATTGTTTCTTTTCTCCTAAAATAATACACAATAGAGTTTCCCAGGTTTAGTAAACAGTCGGCGCTAATAAATAGCGCTATAAATCGTCCACAGTACATTAGATGTGGGTAAGTGAGAAGTGCTCTTAGCGGCGAGAACGTGCGGTATTTATTTAACAGACGATAAGTGGGTTTGAGCGGACAGATTGTTGTGAATGTGCACTCACGGGTCAAATGGCCCAAGACTAATGCCGCCCCCGCCCGCGCCGCTCGCACCGCCCGCCCTGGCCAGGGTTGCCACTTGCCAGTCTTACTAATAACGAACCGTTAGAAAATTGATGAATATTTAAATAAAATTAATATTAGTCGTGAAATTTCGTTATAACCCGACTAAATTACGTAAGTCTAATTTCCTTTGTCCAACGAGATCTTAACTTATGTTGCTGGCTTTAAATATAATTTATACTAATTACTAAATATGTTAATAATGCAAGCCAAGTATGTATTCTATTACTTCTTTGATCGTTTATCTGATTTGGATAACTATAGGATTCGGGATACTTTGATTTCTGGGAAAAGATTTTGTCAAAAAGGACATACTTATTAGTCAACATACATACCTAATAATATTACCTATATTATAGGTAGGTACCTACTTTATACTTAGGTTATCTTCATTGCAACAAAATGTACGTTCTCCGCGTTACACTTTGTTCTACATGAACGAAATTCGCAATAGATAATATCTAGTCATTTAAGTATATTAATATGTCCTTAGGTCTGTATTTTTTTTAGCACTTTCCCTTTAATATAGAGAAAAATTCTTAATGATCAAATTTTGGAAGCCCTAAGGAAGGAGTAAGAACTAAACACTTATATGGAACGTACGCCGAATGCGAATGGTCCAATCATTGTTTTAGAAAATCTAACTATGAGTTCTTTCCGCGATGGATAGGGAAGCGGATATTTCATTGCCCTACTATTATTTCTTTCTGAAATTTAACTATTAGTTTCGGCTATTTTTAGAATTTTCGATTATTTTTAAACGTTTCGATTTCTATAGAAAAAATATAAGTACTTCATAGTTAAGAACGACTTATGAATTTTAAGTTCGAGATATTTTTCTCAAAATATCTACATACTTATAGATTTTCGTTTTTGTCTGTCAGTCTTCGACTGTACATAGCCAGATAATTATGGTGCATTATCGCATACAAACCCGCTATTACTAGTATACCTAGCCGTTTGTAGAAGACGGACGGACAGTGTCATTTGCAACTTATATTACGAAATCAATTCCTCAATCGATTTTTGCACTCACCACAGTTTAAAATACCGTACAGTAGAATTGTGTAGAAATTATAATAATTCAGTCTAGTCCTTAACTAAAAATAACTGAAAATAATACTCGTCAATTCAGATAGGTACATAAAACAAAATATATTTAAACATTATAAAACACGTAGGCAAAATGCATGGCAGATTAACGGCAGGTTTAGCGCTCTTTCGCAAATGACGGATGCCTTGATAATTTGGCTGTGCCTGTAGCGATATCGATTTTTCTCAGCAATGACTGAGGCTAAGAAATTAAAGTTCATTGTTTCATTCATCATAATATTGTCTTTGTCTTTGAATTACCCATAGCATAACACGATTGATCAACTTTTATAACAACTTTTATAAGAAGACCTCTGTAAAAAAGGGATTCCTATTTTGCCAACAGAGGAGAGTGATTTAAGCTTCTATTGTACATAGATTGCTGATAGCTTATATGAAATGTATTTATGGTTTTTAAATTACGCGACAAAAACCATTTTGTCGCTACGCCCTTTCCATTTTTTGCTGTTCCATAAAACAAGCAGTTTTTTACTTTAACGCGGCGTCACCTTAACGCGTTTGCGAAATGATGCTATTATCATAGGCTATTATTTGTTTTGAGCTACTTAAAGTTATCTGAAATAATGTGGACCGATTCGGTCTAGTATTAGATAGTCTACTGAATCTTCAAATAACGCATGTAAAGGCCGTTCTGAGTTATTTTACCTATCGGCTATCATGTTAAGACCTTTATATCGATGGCATAAGAAACAATTAGTGCAGTCGCCAGAGGTTTTAACCTCCGAAAATTGTAATAGTGAATGGATTTTTGTTTTTGAGGTGTCATTTTCTTTTTTACACTATAACTTGCAAAGTTTACCAAAAATTTTTTTGTGCTTTTAATTTTTTAGTTACTTAATTAAAAATTAATATTTCACCATATAAAGCCGGTCCAGAAAAAAAATTTTTTTCTTGTTCCTGTTATTTAATGACTCTTATCTGATTGTTAACGTTGAAAATTAACCAAATACACAATTTTTAAAAAAGAAAGTTTGATTTGCTAAGCTAAATACAACTATAAGGTTTTTGCAAAGTTTTTAGAGATTAACGCTCGTCGTAACCAAGATAAAAGGGTTTGGGTGGATTTAAAGATTGTAACGAACAGTGTGTTAAACTTACTTGTTGTGCGTATTTAATTTTTAGAGAAATGATAACTTTTAAGTACTTGAAAACGTTTAAATATCTCCAAAAATGTGTAAATTAGACCGAAAACATTTTTCTATATTTGTTGAAAATGTATTTAAGTGAGAGCTAAAACATTTAATGCATCGATAAATGAAAGACTTTTTCTAGTCTTTGAAATATATTTAAACTTCCTACTTAAAGCCAGAAAAAAAATTGGGTGCTACAAATCTCACGTACATACTAAAGACGCATGCTGCGACCTATGTTTGGAAAATGCTTACCTGAATACAAAAAATATCAGTTCTTAACCGAATTTGTATTTTTTTCCTTTAAGTATGTTTTAGCGAATATAATTAATGAAAATAAATAAATAAAAAATCAATTTTATTCTGTAAAAACCTAACCAAAAGAAATAAAATACAGATTTTCTTCGAAATATCCGTGAAAAGTTTGTGCGACATTTTCAGAAAATTTAATAAAGTAAGAGCTAAAAATTATACACATTAAGAAAAAGAAGGCTTTGTTAAGCCAAAAAAATAATTTTAAACTTCCTATTTAAAACCAAAGAAAAATAGGAACGCCATTTACCTGGCGAGGCACACAAAAAGCACATTTGGAGGTATGCTCATCTACATACAAAAATATTAATTTTAAATCTAAATTATATATTTTTTCAACTTATTTTCTTTCTTTGGAATATAAGCAACGATAGAAATCAAAAAAATAATAATATATTTTATTATTTTGCTATATATTTAAAAGAAAGAAATATGCAAATTTTCTTCAAAATTTTACAGTTTATGAGTTTACTTGAAGTGGAAGAGAATAATTTAAAAATCAAAAGCACAACTTTTCAATAGGTAAACTTTATTATTTATGCTATCAGCTATACGTTCCTTTTTTTCTTTTCAATTTTCATTCACTGTTGCAAAAATCGGAGGTTTGCACGATTTTTACGCTCTGGGAACTCCACTAAATGTAGAAAATTCGACGTACATTAATAAATAATAACTGAAGTACAGCGCGGAAAATGTCAGGTAGCGTCATATCAGCTGTCCAAGAAAGTTATTTCTAGACAAACTTGGCCAATAGAATACTGTAGATTTATCGATTTAGAAGGTTGTTTCTCGTAATTAAGTACCTATCTTCTTCTTCTATATCTATATTCTATACTTATTATAAAACAAAATCACTTTTTTTCCCTCATGTCCCTTTGTTCCCTTTAATCTTTAAAACTACGCAATGGATTTTGATGATTCTTTCAGTGTTAGCTAGCCCATTTATCGAGGAAGGTTATAGGCTATATTTTATCATGCTAAGATTAATAGAAGCGAAGAAATAGAGGAAAATGTGGAAAAAACGGGGAAAATTATTTGAAAGGGCTAACTTGAACGCGCTAATCTCAGGAACTACTGGTCAGATTTGAAAAATTCTTTCAGTGTTAGATAGCCCATTTATTGAGGAAGGCTAAAGGCTATATTTTATCACGCTAAGACTAATAGGAGAATGTGGAAAAAACGGGGGAAATTATTTGAAAGGGCTTATCTCGTGAATTACTGGAGCAATTTTTATGTTATTTGGCACAGATAAGAAGTAGACCACGTGAAGGATCATAGGCTATCGATTTTAATATTTTTTTCAGTGGCTATATATTTTATACCCGTGCGACGCCGGGGCGGGTCGCTAGTTATATATAAAAATGGATTTTCAAATGTGTTAGTCGAAACTCGAAAACGGCTGAACTGATTGGGCTGATTTTAGTCTTAAAATATTTGTAGAAGTCCAGGGAAGGTTTTAAAGTGACACGAAGTTCACCGGGACAGCTAGTTAGGTATATAGATGTTAGATTTGCAGTAGATATGATTCGTGTTTTAATTCTGTCTCACTTGCAAATGCACTCATTGTTACAAGTATTTTAGGAGCTCTACCTTTTTTTGTAGATACTTCTTATTTACTTATTTAAATAACCGCACGATGTTACATAATATTATGTGTATTAATTCACAGTAACTTATTCAATTAACGATAGTTATACATACTTAATATAATAATTGTCACATTCGATATAAAATAATGATATAGGTAAGTAGGTAGTTAATATTATTATATTGTACAACGAGCTTTTGCCCGCGGCTTCGCTCGCATTAAAAAGTATTATTAATATTATTATATACAAACTTTGATCCCGTATTTTAACCCCTTGGAGGAAGAATTGATCAAAGTCCTTTCTTAGCGGATGCCTACGTCATAACATCTACCTGCATGCCAAATTTCAGCCCGATCCGTCCAGTGGTTTGGGCTGTGCGTTGATAGATCACCATGTCAGTCAGTCACCTTTGAGTTTTATATATATAGATTAATAATTATTGTTATATCTACCTACCTATAAATGGTCCAAGTAAGTATTCGAGCCGATATTAAATCAAAAATCTTTATCCCACTCCCACATTACAAAAGAATTAAATACAAATGTAATGCTAGAAAAAAATATCGTTGGAGACTGATGCTCTAACTAGGTTGCCTTGAAATTAAAATTTTATTAACCACCCAGGCACCCAAACCAAATTATTCTGCCAGTTTTTGAGAGACACATACGGAAACAAATTGCGACTAAAGATATAATTTAAATTTAATAAGTACAATGTAACAAAATGGAAGCTAAAACAGGGCGAATTAACCGCTAACAGCTGAGCTCCCCTAATGTTTCATAATTTGAACTAAGTAATTCATAATTTGAACTAATTTAGCGGTTTTATATATTTTGCGTTATTGTGGTTGTAGGTACTTATGTCATGTCATGTTTAATGGGGATGTTTTATGTGTATTTAATTTATATTAATCCTTATGTACAATTAATAACAGGTAGGTACTATGAGGCTTGTCGATTTTAGGGACAAACTGACAGATTTCCTTTGTCAGTCACTTTCTCTATACCTACCTGCTACCGTAGAAAGAAAATGTAGGTATCTATCTAGTAGCCACGCTTATTGTGCAGCTGCAGCTAAAAACAATATAAATGTGTGGTGTACTTCCTAACTCCTATTCTTGACATTACCTATACCTACCTACATGGCAATGCACATTGCACACTTGATATGTATACAAAAGATAACGAGAAACGCATTATTCGAGATTCCTTTAGCATCACTTAACTAGTAGGCAGATATACGACTTAAATATGTAACATAAAGATAAAAGACTTACTTACTAGCTAGCAAAAATAACAATAGGTATAATATAGTTAATAGTAATAAATAGTAGGTAGGTAGGTACGTACCTATAACATGCGCTAACCTTCGAGTACCTATCTATTGTTTCAAGCCAGCGGTAGACACCTGAAGTTAACATGCGAATAATCATCCTTTGTCCAGAATTAAAAAGAAACATGCGGTTATAATTTTATAGCATGTCCGTCTGTCCGTCCGTTAGCACTAATAACTCCATACATGTGGGCAGAAGACCTTGTGGTCGGCCATTCTTTAGAGAGCTAATAATTCTATCAATAGGAGAGCTGCGGTATTGCGGTAATGGCGCTAATGTGGCGAATTTCTAAATAAGAACATAAGTTTGTAATTATTTACTAAACAATAATAATCGACAGAAAATTACAAGGAGTGGTTTTGAATAGCTCCGATATTTAAAAGAGGGTACCGGATAACTACTAGTAAGACACCATCACCAAACTACGGTAATTAATAGGTATAAGGTACCGTGACCAAACTGTGGTTTCAAGAAGTAGGTAACTACTGCGTCAGTTTGGTACCTCTCGTTCATCACGTGGTCTGATAACATGAGATTAATGGTCGTTGGAAGTCGGCGGTTACATGGCTTGAATTTCTGAATATTTTCAGGTTCAAACTCATATAGGTAATATGTATGTAGGTTTCCATTACAATTATTAACTATTATTCCAGTATCTCACGCGAACAGTTTTGCCTACGATAAAATTAAGATGAACTTTTACGACAGTAAAACTGACGTCCCGAGCTTTGCTCGGTATTCGATAAAACACGAATAAAATTACATTTTCTAAAAATGATTCCTAGCTAGATCGATTTATCGCCTCTAAAACCCCCTATATACTTACTAACTTACTACTCGTTGGAGCCGATTCCGAGATTCCAATTATATATATACATATTATAAATATAATATATATATTACGGATAATAGCCGAAGTGCGGCTGCACCTAGTTTTACCCGGCTACAACTAGGTGCAGCCAGCCACATGCGGTTAAACTTAGGTGTATCCTACTTATCTTCGGTTACAACTAGGTTTAGCCTTCATTATAGCGGCTAGAACTAGGTACAGCCGCACACTGGTGGTTAAACTTAGGTGCATCCTATTTATTATCGGCTAGAAGTTAGAACTAGGTTTTCAGTTCAGTTAAGGATTTTGGTTTTATTTTGAGATTCGTATCTTGCGTTTCCTGATTGATTCGATTTTGTATCATCACCCCGGTACATAAGATATCTTATCCTAGAAAGCCATAAACCATGCCAGTCCGAAACAAGATTTATACTCGTATTTGTGTTGAAATATATTAATAGCTATGAACTGAAATGAAATTTCGTATTTTAATCTATTACTGAATTGTTTTCTAGGAATCAATTCACTGCATGTATGAGACGAAACTTTGAGATATTGATATTGTTTCTCCCGAAAAAAAAATCATTACGCCAAATTGCTAATGCCCAATCTACAACTGGAGGACAAGGATATAAAAGATGCCACTGCAAAACTAACTGTGGTAATAGAAAGTGCCTCTGTAAAGCAGCCGGTATTTTGTGTAACTCCAAATGCAATTCAAGTTTATCTTCTTGCAATATACTATCACATATTATGAGAGTTTGTTGATTTTTGTATACCTAATTAAAACTGAGTTAAAAAAGTTATCCTATTTGTTTTAAAAATATGAGAGAAGAGAACAAAGACTTAGTTGATTTTTTCATAGTTAAGAAGTAAAACTTTATTTTTTACTAGATAACGCCCGCAACTCCGTTGCGCAAAAACTCGTTTATCGCGCAGGAACCGTACATTTTTCCGGGACAAAAAGTATTAGATGTCCTTTCCCGGGACTCAAAGTATCTTCATGCCAAATTTCAGCAAAATCGGTTGAGCGCTTTGAGCGTGAAGAGGTAACAGACAGACAGACAGACAGACAGACAGACAGACACACTTTCGCATTTATAATATTAGTATGGAAGTATGGATGTTTATTTTTTTATTTTTGCGCCAAAGATGTCTAGTTCTGTTAGTTTATAAAAAGAAGATATTTTATAATATTTATAAAATATCTTATTTTTATAAATATTATAAAATATCTATAATAGATAATAAATGTCACTTAACCCATCAAGCCCCATACGAGCACCGGTGATCGCGACAACAATATGAATACAATAGCATTTCCAAGAATCTCCGATCGAAGGATTAAACATCCCTGTCTATTATTTATTCCATGTAATCGAATCAATCGGGAAACGCAAAATTAGAATCTCAAAACAACTAAACTGAAAACCTAGTTCTAGCCGATGATAAATAGGATACACCTAAGTTTAACTACCGGTGTGTGGCTGCACCTAGTTTTAGCCGCTATAATAAAGGCTAAATCTAGTTGTAACCGAAGATAAGTAGGATACACCTAAGTTAAACCGCATGTGGCTGGCTGCACCTAGTTGTAGCCGGGTAAAACTAGGTGCAGCCGCACTTCGGCTATTAGCCGTAACATATACAAGAATGGGGATTGTCCATTTTTTTTTTAATTTTGCTCATTACAAAAACATTTCGAGGAATAAGGTCAGTGATCGTTTTTCTGTATGTAAACGAAAAAAATACCCATTGGTTACTTATATTTTTGAACAAATATGTTTAACCTTCAATGGCGTTAAATTAGCAATAAATTCGACCAACATTACGTTTCGAACTTTTGGTAAGCTTTTCGTATCAGCTTTCACATAATGAAAACTTGCATTTGACGAACCAGCTATTATAAATAAGATTGAAAGGAAATTTAAAACATACTGTGAGGTCATTTGGCCGCCGATGATGACGTCAGAGCGAAACTTTAAAAATTTATTGAGAAAAAACTAGCCAATGAATTTCAAAATTATTTAATTTATATTCTTAAAATACCCTATGTTAACGAAAAAAATATATAATAAATAATTTCACTACTCAACAAAAGATGGCGCTTTACACAAATGGTAAAGTTTATAGATCTAATAGGTAGTAGACGATCATGTAAAGTCTAAACGAAAACCTCTAAACTAGAGAGCCTCGAGAGTCGAGCTTATCAATAATGTTCTTACTTCTTTCAATGTTTCAATAATATTATTGTTATTTTGATTTTGGACTTGATAATTATTTAGAAAAAACTTTTACGCTTGTCTCTGGCAATGGTTAAGCTTTGGTTCTAAGCGAAAAAAAAGATTATGTCAATGTCAAAAACACAAGTAAAAGGAGAAGAATATTGGATAATTTGGTTTGGGTTATTTTGGAAATTGTGATTTGTGTTAAACTAAATTTGAAGATTATTAATATTTAGAATAGTCCAGAGGGAAATGTGAATAATTGTGAAATAGAAATGTCCTTGTTACGTTTAATTTGTGCAAGATCTTTGAATACATTGGATAAATATGTTCTTCGAGATACATTCGTGCGGCTCAATTCGCAAAACTCCATCAATTTGTCTGACCCGTCTGTACAAACATATTTAAAATATTTAATGGTAGAACATGAAAACTTGCTCGTTAAATCACGTAGAACTATCGAAGAAGTCAAACGTTTTCAAGAAATAAGACCGATTGTTACGGTGCTAGAACAACGAATCGCATTGTATGACAGTATAGATTCTCTTAAAGAGCTAAATAAACGGGAAGGGCAGGACGATGAAATGAAGAAGATGATAAAAGAGGAAGCTGAGATCTACCTAAAACGCATGAAAGAAATTGATGGTGAATTGCAATCGATATTATTAGAACCTCACTTGTCCGATGGGGGCATTCTACTGGAAGTTTCTGCCGGCGCGGGCGGCCAAGAGGCCATGTTATTTGCTCGAGAGCTGTTCGAACTATATCTATCATATTCAGAATATAAAGGATGGGAAGTAGACATTGCGTCCATAGAAAAGTCTGATATAGGTGGGATTCGGAAAGCTTCAATGCTAATTGCTGGTTACGGTGCACCCGAGTTAATGAGAATCGAAGCTGGCGTCCATCGTGTTCAACGAATTCCCGTCACAGAGAGAGGTGGTCGTATACACACTAGCACAGTTTCAGTTGCTGTTCTGCCTCAGCCTAGTGAAGTAGAAGTAGAAATTGCAGACAGGGACCTCGTGATAGAAACCAAACGAGCGAGTGGAGCTGGCGGACAGCATGTGAACACTACGGATAGTGCAGTTCGCATTGTACACACACCTACTGGCACCGTTGTAGAGTGTCAAGAGGGAAGGTCACAGATTAAAAATAAAGAAATCGCTATGCAGAAGCTGAGAACACTCTTGCTCCAAAAACAAGAAGAAGAACAAACATCTAAAATCAGGAATGAGAGAAAAACTCAGGTATTTATAGATACTTTACAAAACTTTAGAATATGACAAGAATAAACTTATAATTCTTGTAATATTTTGAAAGAATCAAAAATAAGTCATACTAGCAGAATAATTTAATTACTGCTCTAAATGACTAAAGTATGTATCTTCTACTATTTCAGGTTGGCTCCAGTAATAGGAATGAAAAAATTCGTACCTACAACTATCCACAGGATAGAGTAACAGAACATAGAAAGATTGGAGGTACTGTCCACAGTTTGAAAACATTTATGGCGGGCGGACCACAGTTGGAAGAACTACAGCAATCACTACTCAAACAGCAGAAATATGAAATGATAATGGCGGAGATTAACAACTACATAAATAGACATAAAAGTGAAAAAGTAAGTGAATGATTCAGTTGTAAATAGTGTAAATTTAAACTATTTTTATTATAATTTGTTGTACCTATTGTAGTGTTGTTACTGAATAAACTTAGATAAATATAGTATATGTAGTTTGAATGTATCTATTTAATGTAAGCTTATTTTTAATTTAAATAATAGTCAGGATTTAAACTTTAGAGGTATTTATTGTAGGCAGAATTATTGCAGATTACTAGTAATATATGTGGCATAATATAATGGTGATGTGGGTAAGCTATTAATTTTATGAAGGTACACCATTTAGCTGGCCTTAATATTATACAGTGTGTTTGTGTAAACACCGTTATCCTTGAAATCATCAAATGAGCCCGTCAAAATGAACAACTTTTTCTATGAGAACAATGCTGGGAACTCAAAAAAAAGCCGTCTTCGTACCCATACGGATGCCCGGATCGGCAATTTGTATGGGTATGAAGACAGATTTTTTAAATTCCCAGCATTGTTCTCATAGAAAAAGTTGTTCGTTTTGATGGGCTCATTTGATGGTTTCAAGGACAACGGTGTTTACACAAACTTCTTGTATTTTTTATAAACCCCACAGAACTATTAATACCTCGATCGTGGGAATCGCAGACACAATAGATTTCCAATTGTTATGCGGCAGGTGCCGCTTGGGGATTGATGGGTTAAGCTTAGCAACAATTAACATTTTTTAATCAAATATTAATGATTTAAACAATTGCTATACCAAAAAAACAAGTGAATGTTCACAATAGAGTATTTATTTGTACTTAACATGTTTCTGATAAAAACTAAAATCACATCCAACTACCATTTAGACTATGTAACTGAAGTAACATAACACTTATTACTTTGATTTGTTTTAAATAAAAAACTTGCAATTTAGATAATATACATGTTTCCAATCCCAGCTAAGCACAATAATGTTACCAGGACGGAAATATTTACTTTACCATAAATTATAATGTTAGCCATACACATGGGGGTTTACCTGACAAGCAGTTTTAATAGGTAAATTGGAGCACAAATTCTTAAAAGAGAAGGTCCATACTTGGCTGAAGCCTACCTAACTTATGTAACCCGTACAGTACAGGGTAACTTGTCAGGTACAGCATGTGTATACGGCTAGCATAACATTTTAAACATCTATTGATTTACAAAATATAACAAAAGTAGAAGCTGACATTCTTACTAATAAGTTTTAAGATTAATTTTATTTGATATGAACATAGCGTTTTGCTTTGTGGCACCTCAGAATAAAATTATACAATAAGATATATAAAAATGTATTACATTAGTAAAATATTTTATTTGATAAGTTTTGGGAATTTGATATGCTAAAATGACATGTTTCATTAGAGAAGTGTGACAAGATTGTGTAGTCTTACAATATGAATGTTAGAAAGTCAAGGTAATCTGTAACCTCATTGGGTTTTAACGAGTCTCAATGCCAATTTTGTTTTAGAGTTAGGATTTAATCTTGCCATACTTCATTTTAAAATAATCGACTAGGATAACAATTAACAGGGGTCCCCGCTGGATATATTATTTTTTTAATTAACTACATAATAAATCTGAAATATATCTATCAACTATAATAATAATTATTTATAAACAGTCAATTATGTAAATAAATTGAGTATTAAAATCAGACAGGAAATAATTAAAATTATACTCTGTTGTATCAGGCAGCCGCGACCGCACATTTGAACGTTGCTTTCCTGAAAAAAGTTTAAAGATTACTTTTATTACATTCTGTTGGGAAATTCGGGATGAAACAACAGGGGAGTTAGAACGGGCGAGCGCACTTGGGTGGGTTGTAAAAAAAATTGGACCAAAACGACTCCTGGCAACATAGATAATCTATTCCGCTTTTCTCTCACGCTTTTCCGAGTTCAACCCCATTCCTACAACGAATGCGGTCCTCTCATTTTGTATACTCTAACTCATAGTTTCTCAACCTTATTTTGCTCACCGCCCACTTTGAGAATATGTTTTTTTCTAGAGCCCCCCATCTTAATTTTACTTATCTGTCGGTTCGCTTGCGAGTTTAGATTATAAACATACACAAAACTTCGATTAATAATTATTAATTAATGTTCTGTGTAAGTATGTTTATTTTATTATAATTTCAACAAATATTAAGTACTTATCTTTTGGAAATTAAAATTTATATAATCTTAATCTCTGTACTTTAACCTCGATTGTATTACTTTTTATTTTATAGTTTTTAATAATGATGATTTTAATCCATTGCTCGTCCTTCCAAAGTACGTGCACACGTGATAAAAATGATTACAATACCTATATTAACAAAAATTAAACGATAAGTATTAATTTTTATTACGTGATTAGCGTGTATTTTTTTGCCTTTTTAGACTATATTTTTTAATCTACCCACGCCCCATCTGTGCAATCTCAACGCCCCCTAATTTTCTTTGGGTCTTCTACTGCCCCCCCCCCCCCCCCCCCCCCCAGCGCCAGCGCCAACACTAATATAAGTGTTAGGTACTCCTGTATGCTATGATTAATGTTAATGATTGCGAAATATCTGCTGTCATACGCTGAATGCTTACCTATCGCAAGATACGAATTCACCTAGCGGGTTTGTACAAGTATTCCTGATGTTGCGACCTTATTCTAGATCTTCATAATCGCCGTACCCAAACACTACAATTTTTATTTGCCTTTAATACTTATACCTACCTCCGTATGGTTTCTTATACACGACGTAGGTTGTTTTCTGTACAGCGGATGCATATGCTTCAAGCAGGGCAGCGACTCATTGTACTGAACTTCGGTCGCGTCTATTGACGGTAGCATGACACCTTCCTTCACCGAACATAGCGCGTCTACGACCACCAGCAACATGTTGGTGTAGTTCACGACCTGAGCGTAGAACGGTCTCTCGCACTCCTTAGCCGGTTTGTTGAGCTTCTCGTCCAAATTCTTGTAGTCCAACTGGTAGAGATACATCTCCCGGTCGCAAGGCGTCGGCCTCGTTCGGTTTATTAGGACCAGCTTCTCGAAGTCTCTCTCTAGGATCCTCGGTGGTGGTTTCGACACGTTCGGGTCGTCCGTTTCGTCGTCGTTTTCGTAGTTCTGGTACGCAACTGTTATGAATAAAACCGTTAATATCCAATATTGGCGGCGGTGCAGTAACATGCAGAGATTGAGATTCATAAAACATGTAAAATTTTGACGTGAAGACTTCCTAGTGAATTCGAATCTATCGGTATTAAAAGCTGTATAGGATTAGGCGGAATGTTACAGCAGGAGGGGCCTATAAGCGAGAAAATTATATTATAAACATGCATTTTCACGTATAAATTTCTTGTTACAAGTAGCATATAAGCATAAAGGGCATTGTTGAAAACCTCATGTTCTAAGTCGTTTCAAACAATCAGATGGTAACAAAACTTATAATTATGTCGTTAGTGATTATAAACTTTCTGTTGATTTCTAGTCGATTTGGAGACATTATTATTACTAGAATACGGATCTAAAATAGAGTTGTTAATGCTAAATGAAATCGAATCAATTCTTTCTAAGTTTCAATTGTTATGGTTAAAATCTTCTTTCTACTTCATGCGCATTCCAAATTTGAATCTACGTTTTGTTCTACATAAATAGAATTGAGAGGGAACGGAATTTGAAAAGTTGTTTCAGTGCAGTTGGCCACACTGTCTACTGTGCTCGGTCTATAAACTCACCAGTGGGTGTAACATACTCTGAAAACATAATGGAGTCGTTACTACTGTCGTATTTACTACAATCCAATGAAGACTCCATGGAAGAATTTAGTTATTACTATTAGTATGTGTCAGTTCCGACATGCACATTTTCAGTGTTGTGTGTGCATTGTAAGATACCATTCGAAGAAGACCAAAAATTGGATAGAGATAGATTGTGATCGTTGAACCCATTTTAACTTCTTTAGGATATACAATGTTTTACAACTTAACTCTCGTTACTATTACTATTGTCCACTCTAATGACATCAAACTAAACGGTTATATTTCTGTCAAGTTATGCAGCTATGCTCGTTGTCATGCAATAGACGAGGCATGCTGACAACTTCAAGAGCAACATTTATTTGCCATTGCTCCAAACAGCCAGACCCTCTTACGCAAACATGGGTTATAAGTTATAACTTATACAATATATACACCTGTGTTAAATATCATGCAAAATTAAAGAACTTCCGTTTGAGCATCATATTATTTTATCCACTGCTTACGCAAAGACGCTTAAGCAGAAAATATGACTACTCATAGTTTGGGAAGTGTCACTTATACTTGGGTGAGATGTTTATTTACGAGGTTTTCTGCCTCAGCATCCTTACATAAGCAGTAGATCGTATACTCAGTTGGTTGTGTATATATTTTAACACACTACGAAGGAGGGGGGAGATGACATGACATGTAACCAAGGTTTGACTACCCCAGACTTGCGCAAGTGGACAATTCACTAAATTCCAACTTATATCTAACTTCTCCACAAAGATGCTGACACTGATGGTACGACATAAATAAAGACTAGGTTGTTTCTTACCATAGTCGAACGGGTAACTCGAAGCCTGGCTGAGGCCTACCGCGATAGAGTTGTAGAACCACACTGTCGTGCTTAGTATCCATACCATGATCAGACGGAGATTTTCCAACGGCTAAAAGTTTATTTCGTTTAATTGGAGATATTAAAGCAATTGGATTAAACAGGTGTCCATTATTGGTGATTTAAAGCTTTCATAGGCTTTGTTTTTGCATGGAATACGTCGTGAATCGTGATTTACGTGATTACCGTCAGTAGCATAGTTGCTGGATTTGTGGTCTTCTTCTCCCTGAAGCATACTGCTTGATAGTCGACAATGTGGACCGTTTTGAAGACTTCGTCCTCTACCAACTTCATCATGATGTCGGGACGTATCTGAAATAGTTTAAGCATATTGCCATTACATTTTGCTTTTACAGGAACTTTTGACTATTAAAGTGGTTTAGTCCAATTAAGCATTTTGGCGTTGGCATAGTATTAATGTATCTAGATTCTAGAAAGATTACTAAATTGGTTTAGCCCCAATTATATCAAGCAATTTGGCCTTGGTACAGATGACGTAATGAGTAAATGCTGAATAAGGTATGGTACCTTTCCAAAGAATTGTCCGGTGTGTTTGGTTTCTTTGCTGACGATCACCCATCCGTTGTTATCCACCAAGTAGCACTCCCAGTTGTTGTTCATGCAAGTGACGCACTTGTTGTGTTCGCACTGAAATGGAGACAGAAGGAATTTACTTTGTTCCACTTTCATAGGCTTTCGTGCTTCTTTAAGAGAAAATAGTGACAATTTAATTGAAATGATGGATGAGCTACGTGGGCCTTTTTATTCTTCTGAATGGCATTTACTGCTTTTCCATAGGTAAGTGCTAGGATTCAAAACTTGTTGTTTCAAGGTTATGATTTTGATGTTGGAGTTGTAAACGAATTAGTAATTTCTAAATTCTAATCTAGTTGTACACTGAAATCTCTCAATTTCTTCTTTCATTAAGCTGCTTTGCACATTTGCACAATACTTGCACATTTCTGCGCATTTAAAAGGAGTAAGTGCAATAAAAAAATTTGTGTAAGTGAATCCATACCGACGAAGTGATATTCTCGAACCATTCGCTGAGGCGTTCGTGTTTGAACTGGAAGCCGACTACCGCAGCGGGGGCCTTCCGGTGGCCATCACCGTGGAAGACCGCGTGCGCTGCCGTCACCACCGCCGCGCTCACGTTGAGGGGAGATCTGTCGGTGCTCATTTCGACGCTGTAGACGTAGCTCAGGGGGTCCACCCCGTGTTGCTCGACCGCGCGCCGGTACCACACCTCGTCGATCGCCCGCGGCCACTGCTTCCCGAATTGTGGCCTGTAAAGAAGCGGTTTTAGGATTTAGTAATAATCTCTATAGCAGCAGCGGCCGGTTGCGTTGCCTTAGTGTCCTGGTGAAGTTAAGGTACGTCCAGATTAAACGCGAAAGACACCAAGATCGTGACACTGCAAAAATGTGTATATTGTGAAAGTATTGTAGATTTTGTACCTGGATGTCACATGTCACGATTAATGACGTGCGTCTCGACTCTCGAGACGGTGTTTACAGTTTCAGTCACGTTACGCTAAGCTGGATGCAACCTCTCATTTTCGCTTGATTGCCCTCCTTGCTAACTCTTGCAATTTTGGTCCATATTTTATATTGGCTGCATAGGTTTTTATCATCGGCCTTACTTTTCATTGTGTTCCTTTGGTGGATGCGTTTGCCAGCGAGTGAGGCCGCTGTGTGTCGCCAGGAACGCCACGATGTAGCCGAAACGCTGAATGAATTCCGCTCTGAAAAAGAAAACTTTCTTAATTTCCTCGGAGGTGCTTTTGATAGTACATATTTAGGTACGCATCATTTAATCAAATCATGTAACAGATTTTATATACGGAACGTGTCTATTTCGTAGATTTGGGTCTTTTTATAGTGGTATTTTGTACGTCCTCCTATTTTATGTGCGGTTGTTTGTGTTGTGTTCAAGCCCACCTCTTGTTCTTATAGTTTATGTTCTTATACTTACGGTGTCCTTGCTGCTACATATTATTAATTTTAATAAAAAATAAACAGTAGATACTTACAATCCTGGTTAGCTAAATTATTGTTATAATTTATAAGGAGCTAGGTATAATAATTTGTATTTGTATCATGTCCACCCGAAGTAAATCGGATCTCTTTTTATAGGTTTTTATTTTATTTCGAAAACGGAACCTTTTTTTTTTTTTTATTAAATAATGGGGCAAACGAGCAAACGGGTCACCTGATGGTAAGTAACTACCGTCGCCCATGGACACTCGCAACATCAGAAGAGCTGCAGGTGTGTTGCCGGCCTTTTAAGAGGGAATACGCTCTTTTCTTGAAGTTTGCAGGTCGTATAGGTCCGGAAATACTGCTGGTGACAGTTCGTTCCAGAGTTTTACAGTGCGTGGCAGAAAGTTACGCGAAAAACGCACTGTGGAAGACTGCCACTCATCAAGGTGATGAGGATGGTATGTTTTTCGTGTGGGACGATGGCGAAAAGTTGCATGGTAAACTTGTTTTAATAAATCCATTTACTTCAGCTTAAAGGTTTAGCCGTCGTCTTATGTGAGAAATTTGTTTCCAGTAGGATGCTGAATGCAGAATGCAGGAGTTTCATTGTTTGACGCAGTTTTCACACGTATTCGTGTAGGTATAATTTTTATTGAATTGTGTTTCGATCCAACGCTGAAGAGCTAACAGTTTCATAAAACCACGATGAAAATTGAACATAATTAGTTTCGGATCAAGTACTTTGTTTTAAATCAAGGACATCCTTACCAGACATACTTACACGGCAGCAATAGAAATAGAAATAACGGAAAACGTAATATTTAATTACCTTGGTAGGAGTCCAATCACTTTTGTCAAAGGGCTGGCACATAAAATGTTTCGTCTCAATCAATTAACTTCAGAATGATACAATAATAAAATTATTGAAATGTGAAATTTTAAATATAGGAACAATGTATCTTTGATGTTCTCAAAACAATCGAAATAGGGATAAAGAGGCAGCGAGTCATCCAAAATGGATAGAACCGTACGTATAATTGACGTTAAGTAATTAAGCTAATTTATGTTTTAGTAATCACTAGTAGTAAAGAATATTGTTTGAAATACTTACGCTTTCTCATCTGATGCTGACTCTGAAATGCTTTTGTTAAACCATGCTGTGTTCCTTGCGTCGTACACAAGAGCTTGCATGAGCCCGTGATCACCTGAAATGTTTTATTAAAGCCATGAAAGATTGTGTTTCCAACATTCTCAATTCTCATAGTAAACCACTTGCAGTTATTGAATGTTATTTTTCCACAAAAATCGATTCTTTAAGTACTCCCAGCACTAATGCATGCCAAAAGATTATAGATAATAACCCTGTAACTAGATGACGCCCGCAACTGCGTTGCGCCAAAATTCGATTATCGCTCAAAAACCGTACTTTTTTCCGAAATGAAAATTATCCCATGTCTCCATACAAAATTTCACCAAAATTGGTTCAGTGGTTTAGGCGTTAACAGGTAACAGACAGACAGACAAACTTTCGCATTTGTAATATTGGTAGGTATGGATAATTTTGTGATTTGCTTTTAGATGAAGAAAAAAATACTTACAGTAATATTCATTACGTGGAGGTGGGTTGGATGACTTCCTCTCGCGTGCTTCTAGGGTTCCTAAAATTGATTTTTTTTTCTTTAGACACTTTCGTCACATTAAAAATTTCATTCATATTTTTATTTTCTCACAAAATACCTTCGTTGTGCCGTTCGTGGCCTTTGTTCTTATGATGCTCGGGAGGCCTCGGTTTTGCAGGCCATCTCCAACCAGGTTTTGCTACTCTTTCTAGGAAATACAGCAGTTCCTCTTCAGGTGTTGCGAACGTTCGCTCGTAGTGGCGACAGTAAAGCCTGCGAAAGTAAACTTATTGCAATTTTTGCTACCGCTTCAATTTTTCCATCTTTTACTTCGATTAAACCTTAAGTAGGGAGGTAGTGCTATCGTTTGCTAAGTCATTTCATACCGACCAAATTGTTGTCCAGCGGTAGCTTAATATTTATCAATCAATATAATCAGCGTCAGTCGCCGCACCCGTGGTGGAATGTTAACTGAGAGTATTTCAAAGTTGTAAAAAAAAATTGCGAAAAGTGATTTTATACCGAATGAAACTTTGATGGATGATTATTGAGGTCATGTTTAACCAAAAAATCACCGTCAGCCGTATTGCAGACGGGGATTCAACGTCAGTCGCGTTACTGAACATGTAAAAAATTTTTGAATAAAAAGTCATTTTATACCGTACAAAATTTATACAGGTGAATGTTTCTACTTTGTATATAATAATGAAAACCGTCAGTCGCTAATACGACGGTGGAAAAACCGTCAGCCAGCGATATAAGTTATAACCAATATAGCCCTACTTCGCGCTCAATGTATCCTAGGGCGTCGCGTAGACGACATTTCCACCTGCAAACATTCAGCTGACGGCGATTTTCGTTTGAATTAACCATAAAATTGTCGCACATAGCAATTTTAATTAATTAATTCGATAGTCAATATTTGTGAAGAAGAATGATATAAATTTTACTTTAAAAGCGCCATCTGTTGTTATATACTAAAACGACACCTACCGAACCTAAACGTGTATAATCTAGATATGGACTTTTATTGGGTGCGAATTGGGATCTTTTTAATGTCAATTCAATACGATTCCCAACAACAACTTTGGGATGCTCTCAATTTTTATTCCACCCATTATGAAGTGGCTGACGATCAAAGCTGTTATGTATTAGTGGAATACTATTATTGTAACGATTTTCGCTCGGTATGAAATGACTTTTTAAACTGAGCGCGACCTCCCCTACTATTGAGCATCAGTGAAAGTTCAAAATTGTTCAATGACAAATAAAAGCTATCCCAGTATAAGTTTCATTAAGCTTAACTTAAAAAATCCTTAACATTTCTTATTCTATTCATATTATTATTCTTCTTTCTATTCATTTAATTTTTCTTTGGCCTACATTGATGCTGGGTTGCTGGGATTGCTGGGTAGGGCAGTTCTAATATCAAATTTTTACATTAACAATCGCTGTGCTTCGTTTGTTAGCATGAATTGATTCTAAATATACGGTTTTTGGCGTATTTACAAATTTGGTACTTTCGTAATCTACTTACCAGTCAGGATGGACGCTCCAGTTGTCAGACAGGTATTGAAGGGCAGAGATGTTCTTGGAGGTGAGTGAGAGTCTGTGTATGTCGTCAGTGGGTGGCGGCGTGATGCGGTGCCGGCCGTAGTTCTCAGGGATCGCCACCACGAGAGTAAACGGTGAGTCGCTGATGCCCGTCCAGTAGTAGTGTTTCTTACCGCGACCGACTCTTTTCTGGAAGTAATGTCTCGCTAATGAGTATTGGAGATTTTTTTTCCGATACAACATTTTCTATATATTATGTACGATATTATAAATGCGAAAGTGTGTCTGTCCGTCTGTCTGTCTGTTACCTCTTCACGCCCAAACGGCTGAACTTGAGTCCTGGGAAAACACATAGGATACTATATTTTATTCTTGTTCCCGCGCGATATTCGAATTTTGGCGCAACGGAATTGTCCATTATAACTTTCTTCATCTTATGCTTAGTACTGACATACGGTTTTGCTCGATAGTTTTACTCCAAATCGAGCAATAACCACCGTGTGGACCGCCAAAACTGACAGCTCGAAGGCTCGCTTCGAGCCGGGCTCGATAGAATTAAATATGTCAAATATGTCATTTCCTTCGATTTGGAGTAAAACTATCGAGCAAAACCGTATGTGAGTACTTAGCATTAAAGTCGGTTCTAATTGAAACAATAACTTTTGCAAAACGTTATTACTTATTACTCACCATGTCATCCATATGATATTTTACATTCATCGCCTTATTTCCAGTTTTCTGGTCAATTATTTCTTTCCTGAGCTGAAATCACACATGAAAATATTTATTATTATAATCTTTACCATCGGCTGCTAGGTATGAATACAATTATTAGCCTTCGTGTCTTTACAAAAAATTAAATACTGCAATACTCACCGCAGTAAGTTCTTTGCTGAAATTTCTCGGACTTCTGTCGTCATCGAACAATTCCACCTCTATCATATCCACGCTGTTGTAACTTGGTTTCAAGATTTGTTGAAACTGAAAATAAAATCTCGTTAAACAATGGCAGTCAATATTGTATTATTGAAAGAGTCTAGTGTCTAATCTATTTCTTTCTTATGATACTCACATATGTTATATCTTTAAACGAGCGATTATTGCTCGTTTAAAGATATAACATATGTGAGTATCATGAGAAAGAAATAGATTAAACACTAGAATTATTCTTGTATATATATAATATATAATTGGCATCTCGGAATCGGCTCCAATGATTTTCATGAAATTTAGTATATAGGGGGTTACGGAGGCGATAAATCGATCTAGCTAGGAATCATTTTTAGAAAATGTCATTTTATTCGTGTTTTATCGAATACCTAGCAAAGCTCAGTCAAATAGCTAGTTATTTTTTAAGCAAGGTAAAAAAGTCTACTTACCACTGGTCTCAAGTCCGGGTGTATTAATATGTATCCGTTATTTGTAACCATGAAAGCATATCCATTCACTCCTACCTGAAAAATAATTATTATACATTTAAATTTTATAATGCATAATTTTTTTTGTAACTTGGTCTTTCCCAGATTTTTTTATTTCTACTTAAAAAAAATTAGATCTACTCATACAAACTATTGATTAAATGTATGATGTTTCATGTCTGGTTTATTCTGATAATATTTTTTCTTCCATCCAGACTACTCGTGATGATAGCTTTGTCCACTGACATTTCCAAAATTCAACCAGACGCAACCAAAATTAATAAAAATCTGTCATCGTAATATTTACCTTGTAGGGTGTCATCAAGGCTTGTATTTCCGATAGAGGGACATCGGTCCCAGCGACGCCTAATAACCTAGCAATTCTCATCTGAAAATACATTATCAATATTTTATTCTTATACTATAATTTCTTATTCTGACTCTACTAAAATGTTATCACTCAAAACTACAAAAAAGTTATCAAAGTGAATATTGATCAATATAAAAATGTCCAAGGTCAGAAGTGATTATTGACCTGGATAAATATGGTTAGTTAACTGATATAATAATATACCCATGATGCTCATACTCTTACTTTAAAAAAAATTAAGATGATAAAAGCAATTAGGAATCCAAAATATATTAAAATGGAAAAATAAGTTAATACTATCACAGTCTCACTACACGCAGACAGAAAAAAGCCACGTGACAAGATAATTCTGCAGGATCTGTATGTTAGTGGTATCCTGCACTATATCTGTCCATATGACTTCGAATGACTTTGTTAGTAGACTGTCACTATCTACTATTCAATCATATTGTTTCATCTCAAATCATATATCTACTCTCGTAAGTATTATCGTAAGTCTAGCAAATAGTTCCGACTAGCATCTACGCCCCGTTAGTTACCAAACAAACTACGATACCTTTAAGGTTCTAGTTTTAATTATAATTATTACTAGCAATAATTCTACTGTAAATAGGAGTTATATATTCCAAAAACTCTACCGATATTTCTAAGCACCCACTACTTCTAGATCGGACCGTAACCTTATCCTTTAGTCCTTATTAGTTAGTAGGTATCTGTTGACATTTTAATTAGGGTTTTAAATTTAAAAGTATTAGTAACTTTAGTAAACATAATACATTTATGCATGAGTGAATCATTGCCAATTATGTTGAATTCTGCAGATAGTTTTAGGTTTTTGTCATGTTATGAAATTAAGTTTTTGTTATTCGCATCACCAGTCATCCTTCGCCGTTCACACGAATCTATGAGTTCGTGGGCCTACCTCTCTCTGGCCGTTCTCCTCTACGGACTGCGATTGTGGACGAACGAATGCAATAAAATATAACAACATATAGATAAATGCACTGAAACAACCTCCACTAAAATCAGTATCCTCTATCATGTAACTTATATATACACTAGTAGCTGTATAATATTATAAGTAATGTATCATTCTGCAAATGCAGTACAATAAAATACACGAGATAGAAAAGCCCCGTACGTCTCTCGTGTCGGGCTGAAAATCTTTAATGAAAAATATTTACATTTACTTTTCATGTAACGAGTCAACCGTTAACGTGTCTCTACGAAGACATCACTAGATCAGGCAAAACATAAGTTATTTATTACATAGTGTGCGAAAATGACTCTTGCACGAAATAATTAATTTGATAATAATAATTTATAGAAAATTATATGTCAATACCCTAGTGGTCTACTCTATCTAGTAGAAAACTACTTCTACGGTAAGCCAAAGGGTCCAACAACACAATATGAGCCGGCTAGCGACAGACACCGCTCTGCCGACCTCTATCGGGGACAGTTGCATCGCTAACGGGGCCAAATAACATTTTACCGTTACTGAAATCCAAAAACTAAATGAAAAATTCTCTCGTATCTTGCATATATACTTTACATTAAAATCATTTAAATTTTCTAAGTGTAGTTCAATACCTCTTTCGTAACGGATACCCAGTAAGCTTCATTTATCAGTACATTCTCTGTGATGTTCTGAGGGGAAATCATCAAACAAAACTGAGTATTATTAGAAGGTATTGGTAATAAAATACATTAAATAGAATTAGATCTAAGAATTCAGACTATGAAGAAAATATTAAGAAGAAAGAGCTTACGTCCAATAGGTAGGATAAAGAACAACCAATCTGTAAAAATAGGGCTATAAATGGTTCATGCAAGGAAGAATTTTAAATTTGGAAAAATGGCGCTTGTTCGCCAGGTACGTTTATTGGCACAGAAAGAGAACAAAATGGGTCATCGTTTGTTTAAGCAAACCAGTAATTAATAAATGTTTCCCATTTTGTTCTCTTATAACGGTCATAAAATAATTTCAACTAAAGAACTACCATTTAAAAAGCGATCTTACCTCGTTGTGTCGCAAATCGTAAACTGGCATTGACACTGAAGTCATAAGTTGGTACCGTGAATTTCCAAGTTCGCTATACTGACCCTGCTTCATCTGGAAATGAATTAATGAATAATATTACAATAATATACGCCAAGTCTAGTGTAAGGAATCTAATTTTCTCCCTCATATTAAAATTATTATTGTATCTTTACCTGCGTTATCTTCCATCTACGATTTTGTTCTTTTTCAGAGTTGAACAGCACTTTATCGCGGCGTTGGCTCATAAAACGTTCCTTCTGCTCTGCTCTTTCCCGCTGCTCCCACAAGTAATCTGCTACTTTTGGATCCTAATAAAGGTACAATTAAAAGTTAATCTTTTTAAATTTATTTGAATTTTATTGTATGATTTATCGATATTTGATTATTAGTATTGATTATTCGGGTTTCGTCATACATATTACATTAAGTTTCGTCGTAGGTTTTCTATGATTTAATTTCCATGTATAGAATATAATTTATGATTTATTGATATAGTTTTATTCTCAAATCCCCAAAGAATATTACCGTCACATTCGCGTAAACTGGTGTCCATACTACTGGATGCTTCTCCCTCTGTAGTACCAAAGGTCGAGCGAGCACGTTCACGTGTTCCAGCACTCTCTCCCGCACTTCAGCTAACGTACTTAGATGCACGTAGTATCCTCTATTAGCACAGGCCATCCACTTCACTTCTCTTACGTCAGCCACCTGTGGTATGCTTTTCAGTTATAAATACATTCCAAATATTTCATAATATGATTCACTATCTCTCGAGTTGTGATTTTTGTTAGATTTATGATGGCTACATATGTGATGTGTCTGAATTTCGTTGTAATGAATGTACTGTGTAATCTATGGAATCTGAATGTTGATGCCATGGAACATAATAAAAAAAGAAAAATGAGTTCATTAATAGGTATTGTTTTGTTACTCGTGTGCTATATTTTTGTAGTTATATCTAAAAGTTTACTATCAAGAAAAAGACATACAGGAAGGACAAAACACTACACAAACAAACAATGAGTGCCATACGTTTTAGCCCTTACATCAAAACAGATAATCTATAAGCAAAGCGATGACAATGTCAGAAGGATGGAAGAGACATGAAGACACATGCACTTATAGTAAGTTTTAGAAAGAAATAGACAGTACCACATTCAAGGTTACTGGAAATAGGCTCAAAGGGAAGGCATTATGCAGGTCGCACAATGACTACGACAAACAGTAATACCTGGAGTGGTACTACCTTTACCTCGCGACCTATCAGGTACGTGAACACCCTTACTGGAGTGTCGTATTTCCAATTATATTTCTCGTATAGTTCCTTATAGTTATAGGGAACGCCATCCGTAACAAGCATAATGGCCTGGAAGATGAAATATGTGCATTAACAATTATTATTACATTTCAATATTAAAATGTTAGCACAATAGTTATTGAAGCCTTTTACTGTTATTTTTTTGAACATGACCTACATTTTACATAATACGAGTATAATCAAATTCGTACCTGATTGCAGTTGGCGCCGCCGCTATTGTTTCTGTATATTTCAAGAAGTTCAAAGGCCCTCGTTAACGCTGCAGAGAAATTTGCTATTTCGTTTGTTTCGAAATTGTCCAAAGCTAGTTTGAGTTCCCGCAGATTTGCTAATGTCGCCTGAAACATATTACTGTCATGTCACAAGTACCCATATCCAATCGTCAAATAACGTAGTAATTTATAACAATGGCAAAAATACTAACTTGAACTAAAGAATCTTCGAAACATGGCACAATTTCTTCTACGGTATCAGCAAATGTCATGACGCTGACAAAATCATTGTTCCCTAATGTATCCAAAATATTTGTTACTACATGTTTAGCTATATCTCTTCTTTGTCCAGTCATAGATCCGCTTCTATCTACTAAGATAACTACGTCTTTGGGACTAGCAGCCGCTTCCATATACCAAGCTCTTGTCCGACAATCGTAAATATCCACTGGATCTGCACGCCACTTCATTGCTAAAATATTTTTATTTTTAGAATGCATTATGTTTTATTTCTCGCGCATTATTTTAAGATAAAATACGCTTACCGGGATAGTGTCTCATGAATCCAGTTGAACTACCAAAATACTGCCATGACAATGTCGGATCACTCTGGTAATTGTTCATGAAATGTGTATCTAATCCCTCTGACCAATGAATACCTTTAATTACTTCAGTCGCTGCAATGAAAACAATGAGCATTCGGTTTTCATTTACGATGTAAACCGAGGAGCAAATGTATAAACTATTTATAATCGTCAGTAATTTACGACTAAAAGTGATTATTTTACGATCAAAAGTTATTTAGAACGTATTTCTTACCCCACGCATAAACATTTGTCGGTACGTGAACGCTACTAACATTGATGTTGACTGGTATATTTGAAAAGTGTGGATTCTGAAGTAAGTGTGCATTCTTCGATGGAGGTCGTATAATCCAATTCTCCATATTAAATTCTGGTTCAGGCGTCGTAGTCATTGATAGGTCTTCGTATAAATCTTCCATTTCTTTACTATTATAGAATTGATAATCTTCAGGTACAGGTTCATTTTGTTTATCAAATGCCATGTTTTCGGCGGCTTCTACTATACGTTTTACAGCACTTATTTTAAGTTCCATCATGCCTCGAATATCATCGGCCATACTCTGTACCAGCTTTTCTCCATCTCTTGATTCGATTTGAGCTGATTTAAAACTCTATAATACAAGTATTTAATGTATATTATTATTGTGGACATTTTAATGACACGGCCTAGCTTTAAAGTAATTTACGATAAGACCAATTATATAGTCTGATATTAAATATGAACATAAAATATAATATCTTCAGCTTTTTTAACTTTAACTTAACACGACAGAATAAAAGAAATCTAACCACAATTAGTAATCGTTTAAAATCTGAATATGGGTCAACCTTAACTGTTCTCAGCATAGGAGATAAAACTACCTTGCTACAACGGCACCTTACTATTTTATGATCGTATATTATTAACAACAATAACATTCTTACGTCTTGAACTTCCTTTTTCCTGGTGATAAATTCGCCAAAATGATAAAGTTCCGTTCCAAGTTTAACTGCCCATCCTTGAACGCTAAAAATATGATATCGCAAATTAAACAACTCATCAATCTTTTTATCAGAGTCGAGCTGAAATAGTTACTTACGTATTGAGAGATATTTTATTGACGGCATCATATTGTGAACTCGCGGAACAATCCCTGGATTCGAGGGATAAAAAAAGAAGCAACGATAAGACTATACCGACGCGGTTGCACATCAGATACACAATAAATTTCTTCGGTCTGATTTTTAAATTTCTTTCATGTTGGTTTTAGAGGAATCACTGTCGGATTTAAACAATATTTTAAAGGAACATGTAATAGAAAATGTATGGCTACAATTGATAACGTAGGAACGCGTCGGGCGCAGGCGTGGGTGCCGCCGGCCGGGCATGCGCTCCGCGTTCCTTGCGCGGACCGACTGACCAACATTTTGTTTGACAACTTGTGGCTCTGATAGATAGGCACCTGCAGAACCAGCAGAACTCATCGATTCGTAAATTCGATTGAAATAGGTCAATATGCCATCGCTCGGGGGGTCGTGTTATGAAACATGCCTATTATTGTTCTTAAATAAAACGATTGATAGGGATAATAAATTTATTGCCAAAATAGTAAATATAAATCTATAACACTTTAACGCAAACGTAACGTAAGTAACTTATGAAATTAAGAAACTAGATAACGAGGCAAATGCAGTAGCCGCGACAAAAATCAACGCGTTAGATGTCGCTAGACTTCCTCTTCCACATGCTGTGATGTTGTTCTCCTGTAACAAGGTGCAACATTTATGAGCTAAAAGCTATTAGGTACTTTACGTGTACAATGTCTTTGGGACTTTGATATAAGTCAAAGTAGGTATAGAGCTGGGGTCCACTGTTAATCGCCTAATGCGCGACTTCCATATTTAAATTACTATGAACTGCATACTGACTACCGGTCATAGTATGCAGTTCATAGTATACCTACCGGTAGTTAGTATGCACTGTGCAATTTATAATAATTTGACCGGACAGATTTCGAGTACGCGGTGGGTTTAAGTAATAATTATAGTTTTGTACTGTTACTTTTCGTTATCTTATTAATTTATAAAATTAAATAAGTGCTGGAGAGAGCAAATTTTGACATTGGCCGGCACTTGTAAAACGTTGGCCGATAAACATTATTCTTGTTAATTTCAATCAACTTTTTTATTCCTTTATCTTTCCAAACTTTAACTTCAACAATAAAGTCGGCAAATGTTGGATACAAAATACACAATTTGTTATTTCGTATGTAACGATAGCCGACGACGATAGCTAGCCACATGATTTTACTGTACATACTTTGTCATGATACGTGAAACATCCCTCCAGTCTCCGTCTCATCAGGCCACCTAAATCCAACTTGTGGCAAGGTTCTCGACTGGTCGTGGAATTCGTAGTCGGTTCAGGTTCCGTAGAATTTGGGATAGGATCGCACGAAGACTCCCGGTCTTTGTAATTTTTGTCAACGACGACCAAAAGCAGATTGGTCTTCGTAACCAACGTTGCCCAGTACGGCGAATGACATTTCCCCGGCTTCTCCTCCGAGACAACTGGGGAGACGCCCATCGAATTGAGGAAGTAGGATTGGTTCAAAATGTACAATGTTATTCGGTGGTCGCACGAGAATAACTCCTCCTGTGGTTCTTGTACTGTATCGTTCATTTCAGGAGCGGGTGTGGTGCTCTCTTCCTCGCCACCTGAGTCGTAGTCATCGGACACTAAAAAAGGAAATGTAAAGTTAATGCTTTAGTTTTAACTTTTGATAGCAAATTTTAGGTAAGTAATAATATTTTGATGAGCTGAAATAGATTTCTCCAGATTTTAAAATTTGTTAGGCTTGTCTAACAATACATTTTTTCTAATATAATAACAAAAAAATCGTGTTGGGCTTCAGTCTCGAAATCAGCGGGCAGCAGCGGCGGAAGCGGCCGTCTAGTACGCCGCGCGCCGCTCGTACTAGACGGCTTATCCATATAAATCTATACATTAAGGCGAAGACAGCTGCCAATTCGACATCTTTGTGCAGTTTTCTAGACGTATGTATTTCATTGATTGGCACAAAAAATATATGTGATTTTTGATTATATTTGGAAAAGATTGTCGAATTTAAATAATAAAATAATGTACTCCTACTGGATGAAAAAAAAATACCAAAGTCACATCTTTCAGGAACTTTAAACAGTTCTAACTAAAGTAATAATATAATCTATGCTTTAAAAATGTGTTTATTTGATACCTTTTACAAAAATCCAAAGATTGCCGGATTTAATTTTCGGTTCTGACATCTAGATTTCCCATAATATTTATTTTTTCCTCTAACAAACGAAAAATGTATCCACGCTACCGAGTGAACATCTCTCTGGCATGAAAATCGACAGTGGTGCGAGAGTGATGCGAGATCAAGGTCATTGGCAGTTGTCAGCGCCTTAATGGAACGCGCCACCGCTCCTCCCATCCCGCTGCCCGCTGATTTCGAGACTGAAGCCTTAGCACCTCCATCGTGGGTATCACAATAGATTTTCAATTGTTATGGGCAGCCGGCTGTCGCTTGGGGATTGATGGGTTAAACTTAAAAGAGCAATAAATTTAGTCATGAGAAAAAAAAACGATATTTACCAATTGCATCCATATCAAACTCCTCGGCGTAACTATACTGGTTCCATTGAAATAAATTGCACGACATGAAGAAGGTTTCAGTAATAATCCATTTTATGAACGCCCAAACAATTCTGAAGGGCTAAAAACAAGAAATCAACACAGTAAGTATTTAAAATATGCACTTCAAATAAAACACTAATTAAAATTTTGTAATTCTATGATAATACTTCTGAAAAGAAAATATAAAATTACCGTGTCAAGTGTGAAGGCACTGTTCTGTTCTGGGAGGATGGACACTGGACATAACGCCTGATAGTTGAAGACCTCCACGTGGTCGAATATTTTCTTGTCGATGAACGACTGGAGTACTCCCGGATAGAAAACTCCGAAGAACTGTCCGACCTGCGGCTGTTGGACACCCACGACAATGTACCCTGAGCTGTCGATCAAGAAGCAGTCGTACAAACCGTGCTCGTCGCAGGTTAGGTCCTAGAACAGATAAAAGAACATTGAAGGAATTGTTTCGTGACTCAAACTAATTCTTCATGTCGACGGTGGAATTAAAACAGTTACCAAGCGATACTAGGAGGTCAAAATGAGTTTTTTATATATTAGAAATCGGCGAATTTTTAACTTTATCTTTTATTGGACAATTTATTTCACAGTAAGATTTTTAAAGTAAAAATGAATCTTTTAACGGCTCTGTTGTAAAATTTTTTTTTATTCCACTGTCAATGTATATTATCTATGAGTCCTTGTGCAGTACTTGGTTTATCAGAATGTAGCTTGTTGCACATATTATAATATCGGTGTCCCATAGATCGTTAGGAGAATAATTTTATTGATTTTTTTATTTGTTGGCCGTTGAATATAACATTATACTTACTTAAAACATTTTTCTTGGCGAACTTTGCTAATATGTATATCGATTATCGAAGCTTACTTACCCTGCTGTTCTTTGTAACATTGGAGAAAATTTCAAAGAAGTTGGAATACAAGTATTGGAAGCCAACAACGGCGGCAGGAGTTTCCGAATTTCCGTCCTTGTAGAATATCGCGTAGCTCGCGGTGATGGTTATGTCGCCATTCTCATTGGTTATATTCGGTCGGGAGGATATGGTCTTGTCTAGTATAGGAAGTGGCGTTGCGATGACTAGGGATTCCTTGTCTATCATGTGCTGGAGCACGGCTGCTTTGTACCACGTCTCCTCTATTGCGTTGTAGTAGTAATCTCCGAACACCCTGTATCAACATTTAGTTTATTGAGTCAAAGTCAGAGTCAAAGTTGAGTTTTCCATGCAAAATAATCTTGTTTTACTGTATATTAGATGTATATTCGATACTAGATAGACTGTCAATTTCGTGATAGGCACAGTGCCACGCCTATCACAAAAATGTGAGTGTAACTGATATACCTAATACATTAGGTTTTCACTTTTCAAGCAGCTCATGTAAAATAAGCAGAATGTTGGTGATATTATGTCGCCAGTGCGTCTAGCATGCGAGTACGACGAGATATATCTCACTCTCGAGTGTAGTCAATAGTCATATTGTCGATAACGACATGATGTCAAAATCATTTTGTCATTATGTCGATAGATTTTGACGACATATCTACACGAGGAAAAAATGTATGCCATGTTAGGGTCAATAGAGATGAAGAGACAAACTGTCGGGTCCTATCTAATGGTAGATTGAATAAAAGAGGTAAACGATAGAACTCCGATATATTACGATTTTACAATGTTGCTAATTGGTATATTATACGTGGACGTGCGCGTGCGCCGGTGGTTCGGGAAGAAGAGAGCGAGCCCCGCCGTGCAGCTCGCCGCCGTCGCCGCGCGCCGCCCCCAACTCGTTCCGCCCTGTGCCCCGGCACCCCCGCAGGTCCGCGAGGTCCTAGCGCCAGGGACGTCTCACTTCAGGCCACGATGTCCATACGTGGACACAAACCATCAAACATCGAGAAAACATGTAGACAAAATTTTCTCGTTAATGCGCATGCTAGGCGCACTGGTCACAATATCACCCGACGAAGTTATGTCGATCTGCCATCTATTTACGAATCAAATTTTTTATTGATCCTTAACAGCTTTAAAACTTACTTCCCGGTGAATTCCTTGTCTCTATTACCCATTTCGTCCACCCACTCATTTTTGTAGTCGTCAAATATGTAGTGCCATCTGGTGAGGCCGCTAGACGTAGCGATGAACCTCACGCTGACGTTGTACTTCCGCGCCAGGTTCCTCTCCTCCTCCGTGGCAGACCAGCTCCGGAAGTATGGCGCTGATAGCTTCGCGTCAAATACTAGTTGCTTCACTAGATCCTCGTTGCAGTAGTAGTCGTCTTTGCCCAGAGGAGTGGTGCCACAATGAGCTGAAAAGTATAATAATGTCGTCTGTTAAACCAAGCGATAGCTTCCAATAGATTGTTTCGACATATCGCAGATAAAATGGTATGAACTGGATTCTTAGAAAGTCATCTTAAGAAAACCCCATTACAAAACAGTTTAGACCAGTAAAGTGGTGGCTTGAAACGATCGATTGCAAGTGAATGAACGCTATAACAAAAAGATTCAATGCAGTATTGGATCCAATAAACTCAAACAAAGAGTTCGCGTCGATACTTACTCTCGATCGTAAACGGCAGGCTCTGTGTATTGTCTTCTTTGTATTGTGTTTTGGTGATGTCTATTTTATTCCTCGATATATTTACTAAAAACTTAAATATTTCCACCTCATTGTTCTCAGATTCATGTCCTTCTAAGTAATGATACTTGCAATAAACCCTGTAACGAGAAATTGTTGTATTGCCTAGAAACAAAATTCAAAGAATGCTTTGGTACAGTTCTACTCGTATCCCTTATTATTATCATGTTTTCATGTTCATAATTTCCAGTATACTGGTCAATACGATCTGACGTCTCAGTAGCCCATTAAATCTCATCAAATCATAGGCTCGGTATTCTGCTATAGTTTCGGAACACTTCCAATTTCTATATTTTGCCACAAAATTCGAATTGACTTACCAATCGGGATGAACTCTGTAGGTGAAATTGAAGTAACTTGTCACGTTAATACCAACAAGCTCCTGTCCCTGCTTGGCCTCCACGGGGTTGTCTTTCAGCATCAGCTCCGTGTCTCCATAACCCATGGGTAAGGAAATACCCATGGAGAATGGTGTACCCTCTAATTTGTTGAAGAAGTAATCATGTTTTACTCTGGAGATTCTCCTGTAAAGAATAATGCATTCTTATAAAAACAAGATTTAATATTGATTAAAGGGTTCTAATTTTAATGAATACTCTGTAGTCAGCAAGATACACTCAAATCGATTATCACAGAAACCTTACATTTTGCAGGATAAAAACTATTCTTTAACCTTGCACAGGGCTTAAAGTATGCCCATAAATCAAAATCGGTTTAGTTATTTGAGTGTGTAGTGGTAATAGACAAATGAACCGACATATTTTTGCATATTTGTAGATCACTCCACATACAATAGAGATTAGAGGCCGATCGATTCCGATAGAACTGAGACAGGCTAATACGATGCATACCCGTGTGTTCTCAAAGTCCACTCAGGTTGGCCTGCGTTCAGTCCGACCGGATTCAATCGACCTCCAAAAAGCCATGCTACTTTTAATCCTGATGATGATGACCTCTAAAAAGCCATGATACTTGATGAAATTCTATGTTAGGCTTTGTCCACATTTGTATAATTTTCGCGTATCAGATCTATGATAGCGATCATTTTGCGTCCACACTAGCGAACATGATACGCTTCGATGCTACGCGACGGAGATCTGATACGCGAAAATGATACTAATGTGGACATAGCCTAACTTGATCATGTACTATCAGAGAAGTTGATTCCTATAGGCAGATGGCGGACCTAAGTAATTTGGTCGCGTTAAGTCAAACTCATTCGACCGATAATAGCTAACATTGAATTGACATAAGCCGACCAAACGACGTAGGTTTGTCAACTGCTTAGGAATCAATTTCCTCGAGTATACGGTATACCTCATCCCGTCATAATGGAACAGCACTTCGACGCTGGTCATGTTCCCCTCGACGCCGTTGACGAGACTCCTCCTGAGGTCCTTGATCTTCTGCCCCAGCTCCCGGGGACCTTTGCCGTCGTCCACCTGCTCCACCTCCACGAAGTCCACGCTGTTGTAGTTCTCTTGCAGTTTGTCGTTTATCTACATCAATTAATCATTTTAATCACAGAAAGCAGTTTACGGAGGTGTCATTTTAAATTTAGTTTGTACTCCTTGTACCATTACACAGGGGTGCCAAGTTTTTGATAATTCGTAATATTATGTCTACAGTCTAAAGGTGGAGCAAGTCAGTGCAAAAAAATTGTTTTGATGCTTTAAATAACAGCAAAATATTACTTGACCCTTCTCTAATTTTACACTAGCGTCTAGCGTGGAAACCCGAGTATTATAGATTAACTGAGCATTAAAACTCATATTATTCAGCTCAGCTTATAGTAACAAACCCTTAGGAAGAATAAGAAATTATTTTATTACTTACTGTTGTTATGAGTAGCGGATGCAGTAACAAATATCCATTATTGCTCACGATAAAGGAATACCCATTAACGCCCAGCTGAAATTTAAGCGCAATTATTGTGTAAAATATTTAGTTACAAAGATCTATAGGGCCGTATTTACTTATTCCGAATTTAGCTTGAATAACGTTCAAACTTCTAAGATATTAAATTGCAAAGACGTCACAGTGTTCCATTAATTTTCGTTCTTCGGTTCCATTAATTTTGGTTTGATACGGTCCCCGCTTAGCCTGACATGCTGTCGCACGGGTCAGGCTGAGCGGGACAGCGTGAGAATCGAATAGAAATTAAGGAAATCCCCTGGTCTTTGTTAACATAATATGTTGTAACTAAAAAGTACGATTTGGTTGATTTCCTGTTTAGCCTGACAAGCTGTCCTGCATGTGATTCTGAACGGTATAGCTTAGAGTCGAACGTATAAAGAAAGAACAAGGAGTAGGCAACTACTCCTAATAGTCAGCGTAGACAGAACGGAGCGCAGCGGAGAGGATTTTACTAACGCGAACCTTACAAAAAATGCTCGTGCGTCCTCGAAGATAGCTACGCGGGAATCCCTTATCGCCCTTTAGTTTAATATTTTTAAAAGTTTATCTTCAAGTGTGTTAATAAAACTATCCCGTTGCGCTCCGTTTTGTCTGCGCTGACCATAAGACAAGAATGTCCCCTAGCTCTTGTTTACATTATGATTAATACCTGATGCGGCTGGGCCAGCTTAGCGATGCTGTCAATGGGCACGTCAGTCCCCGCTACTCCCAGCAGCATGGCGTCGTTGTGCTCCTCATTGTACTTCCGGTCGAACGCCGGTATCGCCACTGACGTCACCAACTTGTCTTCGTCAGGCTAGAGAAATTAAAAAAAAAATATTTTGAGTATTATAATTAAGGTTGTATGTATATGTATGAAAGCGACTATCTTGCTGATTGTCGCCCGCACGCGAATCTGGCCCTTCAGCCAAGACGTTTTCTTTATCGCTTCTTTATTGAATCGCCGACCAAAATATATGGAATTGACATAAGCGTTCGATAATATTATGAAGTTGACGTTCGACTCGTCTAATGACAATTTCATACATTTTGATTGGTGATTCTATAAAGAAGCCATATACTCTGGTAAACAAGTGCCATTTTCGTCAAAACCTGATCTCATGCACCGAAAATTATGATTTTGGTCTCATTCGATTCGGAATACCATCTAGAACATTCTATCAAAATTCCAAGACGGGCTGAAAAAAAATGCAAAAGTTATAAACAATTAAGTAAACATAAAAAGTAGGGTTTGGATTAAGTGATATGGCGCTTGCGAAATTTTGAAATTCGTCGACGAAATTATCATTCATTTTGTTTGAAGGGCCTTTGTGTAAAACAGGTCCTTAAACAACTTTCATTTGAGTAAGTAAATAAACAATTTAACACAAATGAGGATGTCATGATGCGAATTAAACTCGGCCCGAGGGATTTAGCAGTTCGGGCACGAAGTTCGTAACTCGTTACTTATTAACAACAATGTTTACTTTTCGCCTTCACCCTCGGGTCTTCATTTAAACGTGAAACATCGAAGAATTGAAATTTACAATCAATTTGATGCCTAGTAAATGCTAAATCAGGTTACTCCAACTACTTGAAGAAAACAAATTTTTCACAGAGGTAACTTAAAAAAATTATTGAAAAAAACAATTGTCGGGCCACGCACAATATAGGGTTCCGTAGTACCGCTAGTTTTTTTAAAATTTGTATGGTCAATGAATGTACATTTATAACATGTTTTACACTACTAACAACATCATCTCAGTTACTGTCAAAGAAATTTGAACGAAAAGTTCCTTTATACTTCGCAGAATACATTTTTTTAGTTGATCGACTGTAACTCAAAAACTTATGAAGTATTCTTAGCCGTGATAGTTTTCCTTTTAAATTCAGCATATTTCCTACTCTCGTGAATTTTTTTAATTTCCAGAAGCAACCGTTTAGCTGGTAGAAGGGGGGGACACTGGACTCTAACGATTTTTTCCACTTTAACCCGGCGTCAATGACGTGAAAATAATTACATGGGCTATGACGTCGGGTCATTTTGACCCGAACTTTGTAGATACATTTTTAATTAAATTAAGTATGCTACCAGATTTTGTTTGTTATTAGCCGCGTACTGACCAAGCGAGCCGCCTCGCCGCGGCAGCTTCGCGCGCAGTTGCTCGGTCGGTCAGTACGTGTTAGTGCGCGGCAAACGTCCGAGGCGCTTTTGAGCATCGACCAAAAACCGACAACTTTTGGCTCGGCCGCGGCACGCTCGGGCGAGGCAGCGAGGCTGCTCGCTTGGTCAGTACGCGGTTATTTATTTAAAAAGGGGACTTTCATTATGCATTAAATATAAAAAAAACCTGTGTTATATGATAAATATTTTTGTTATTGGTTTTCTTCACGGCAGGTGCAAAATCAACCTTGAAAACGTTAAACGTACGTTAATTTTATATTTTCGCAAAATTTTCATACCTATGAAGGATAAATTTTACTAATGGATTTAAAGTGAGGTTGCTATAACTTACTAACATGAAAATAAAAAGAAATCAGTCTTCTACTTCCTCATTCAGAGTTATAGAACTACTACAGTTATCACAATAATATGTAATCATGCCCTAGCATATAAAAATGAAGTGAAGAAGTGTTTTTTTATCTTTTTTAGATGAACAGACTTCACATCTTTTGTAAGTTCCAGGAATTTTTTCACTTTTACCTAGATACGTGGTCCTCAAGTTCAATGCCCAAAGCAGTCTGAGACTCGTCATCGTCAGTCTAACTCTTGTAACAACTCTTAACTCCTTACTGGGCTATTTGTCAATGATATTCTCCTTTAAAACGTAACAAATAAGGCAAAACAATATTTTAATACTAATAAAAAATAGTCACGAAAATACTACACCGACGATGACACCGGGTCATAATGACCCGTTTTAACTTGACGCACAAATATCTTGCTGCACACGAGGTATGGCTCTAGCTGTAACAGCTAGGCGGGTGGAAGGGGGTTGTAACTCCAGCTATACGAAGATTGGAAAACATTCGATTGGCGCAAAGACAAAATATATCAAATTAAACATGGCTCGGGTTAATATGACCCGGCGTCATTGTCGCCGGGTTAAAACTTAATATTTCACAAACGGATCCCTAACTCGGAAAATGATTTATGAATACTCATAATATTTTTAAAAAAACCTATCCAACGACACCCCACACGATGGGGTGGATACGAAAAAAAAATCATCCCCGCTTGATGTGTAGGGAAGGTACCATAATTTTTTTTAAAGATTTCATGTACTTGCCATTTTGTCGGCATCAAGTGCATTCATGCCAAATAACAGCTTTGTAGGTCCTATAGTCTCTGAGCAAAACCGCGGACAGACAGACGGAAGGACGGACAGACGGACAGACAGACGGACGGACAGACCGAAACTATAAGGGTTCCTTATTGACTACGGAACCCTAATTAAGCTACAAAAAACATCTTCAGAATATATTTAAAGACAGGACATATAAAATCGACTGCCCCTAAATATACTGAGTCAACTAACAAATTGCAAACTTTATAGGAGAGCGTTTGCAAGAACGAAACGTTATATTTTTAACGTCGTTAAAATTACGGAAATATAAATGATCATAGATAATTACCTATAAAAATGCCCTTCAACAGGGCAAAATAAAAAATACATTATTTTATCGTTTACTGAGATAATGTAGATATACTAGTATACGTCGATTATCTGTAAGTTGAAATTGGATCAACTACCACTTATATTTTCATACGTCATCATTAAATCTTCGTATTTCGACAGTTCTAAACCTAAAATATGGTAAAACTATTTTTCATTTAGAGTTTTCTTTCCTTCGGTATCGTCATTTTGCTCTCATAATTCGTTTTTGTATAAATCTTGGCAGTTGACTCACCTCATAAAGTTAAAAGCATGTTATTTTTGTTGGTGAGTCAACTGTCACAATGTAAGTAAAATAATAAAAACATCTTTTATTTCTTAATTTTTTTATTATAATAATCGTTTCGATTCATAAATTAAATAGTTTATTGTTGAAAATTCTTTATTGTTATAAAATTAACTAAGCTAAACCTCTGTAGCTAAAACTTAGGTTTCAAGTAACAAAACACAAAATATTTAATAATGTCTATTACGTATTTCTTATTTAGTATTAAAATTTGATTAATTACTAAATAGCAATCACTTTAGAACTCTTAGTTTTAAAAATTTACAAGGACATGAATGAACAAAAAGGGGAAAAAATTATGTTTGCTGTATGGGAGACTTCCTTAAATATTTATTACCCGACTGCCAGGAGGGTTATGTGTTTAGCGCGTATCTTCTATGTATGTAATATTCTTTATTACCTCGTATCTTCAGAACGGCTGAACGGATTTTCACATTTGAGGTATCGTTAGATTTGTCTTAATAGCCCGAGTGTTCTTAGATAGGTGACATTAAGAAAAAACCAAAATGGCGGATGTTTGACGCCATATCGTGAGGTAAACAAAAATAGAAAAATTACCAAGCATATCGAGTGGGGTATCAAAATAAAGAATTTTAAACACTGATTCTAAATATGTATATAACTTGCAGTTTTAATATTAAATCGAACGATAAATCTACACTAATAGTACAAAGAGGAAAGATTTGATTTTTTGTTTGTTGGGCTCGGAAACTACTGGACCGATTTGAAAAATTCTTTTACCATTGGAATTCTACATTATTTTTGCTGAACATAGGCTGAATTTTATGTTGGAAAAAATAAGGTTCCATAAGATATTTGGGTTCTTCGGACGCAAGGTGTAAAAAATCAACCAGAAAAGTTACTTATTTTACGTAATCTGCCTAAACTATAAAAGATAGAACCATAAAATTCTAAGTAATTGTAGAACTTACAAATATCTACAAAAAAGTCCGCGACACACTATACCTATCTATGTCGAATGAGGCACAATAACCATTTTTTTATTTAAAAATCTTGAATTGTTTTTGGACTACATTCAAACGCGTTTATTTTACTCATTCTTTTAATCCTTATCAAAATTAATTATTCCATTACTAAGTACAGTTTATGTAGATAATATTTGGTCTTTGAATGAATAAAATTGGACATTTGGTTTTGAAATTATGGCGAAATTAAAATATTACGATAGTTGGCGTCACAAGGCGGGTGCGCGTGCGGGAGGAAGACAATCTGTGCAGGGTGCAGCCTTCGTATAATGACCGCGTCGTCGATGTTAGTGTCGGAGTCTGTGAATTGACCTGGGAATCATTTTGCTGACCGAGTCTTTCCTGGGTATGCTTTTTGCAGAGCTCACCGACATCCACGTGGACGGAGCCGCGGCCGACCGCTAGTAATAAAATAAGAAAAAATCAAAATCCGCCTGCATGGATAAATCCAATATTAATTAAAAATTAACTGACATTACTGAAACAAGATGAAAATTCAATGACAAAGTATTAAAAAACAATGATTTGGTACTTAAAACTAGAAACATACATTGAATTTTGAAACAGTACCAAACCTATGTACAGACCTATTATAACGTATTGTAGGTACACTTTTCTAAGTGTACCTACGATATATGGTTATATCAGCACGGTAGTTTTTCAATTTTTTATTAGATTGACTGTCGAAATGGTTAGATTACTACAGCTAAAAAGTCGCAAATAAAATAAATTAATTAAAAGTCAAAAAACCCGACTGCAAAAAATGGTAACTAAAAAGAACGAAACAAGACCTAATTCTGCCGGAAGCATCGAATCCATGTTTTAATTGATACGACTCTTGCTTACGAGTTTCATGCCAGGATAAATAGAAGGTTACATAGAAAAATGTAGAAGAAGAAAGTGGATAATAAAATGCAGTCGGAGGCATAATATTTTATGATTTATGAATTAATGTTAAACTTGGTGCGACATGCCTCCGTCTGCATTTTATTATCCACTTTCTTCTTCTACATTTTTCTATGTAACCTTCTATTTATCCTGGCATGAAACTCGTAAGCAAGAGTCGTATCAATTAAAACATGGATTCGATGCTTCCGGCCGAATTAGGTCTTGTTTCGTTCTTTTTAGTTACCATTTTTTGCAGTCGGGTTTTTTGACTTTTAATTAATTAATTTTTTTTAGGTATTTTGTTTTTAATATTTGTTGTTGCAGCGGAAAGTAGCAACAGATACATGTACATAATTTGTAAAAATTTCTACTGTCTAGCTACAGCGATTCTCGAGATACAGCTTGGTGACAAACAAATGATCAGATTGACCGACACCGAAATCTTTGTAATAAAGTCCCGTTTTTACCCTTTGGGTACGGTTCCCTTAGTAGGGGAGCCCAAAATGGGATTTTGAGCCATGCCCGATATGTCAGGTTAAGCTTGCATAAGCTTCCCAAATGTCTCTAGTTAGCATGGTACAAAAATCTGATTTCCCAGTTGGCGGATTAAAAAAGTTTTTTTTCTAAGTGTTGAAATGTCATACATTTGTAAGATTAAGATAGGAAATGTTAAGTATACTCCAAAGTATCTACCACGTAAAGAACTGGTGATTAAAAGGAAAAGTAAGCCTGCAGGGACATTTTAAAATAAAATAAAAAAATAACTTTATTTTTAAGAAAATAAGCTTTACAGATGGTTTATGTTGCACTCCATTAAATTGTATAGTCCTTGTTGTCTAAAATCTTATAAAGTATTACCAAATATAATAATTATTTTAAATATTTTTATAGCTGTAAACTGGCTGTAGCCTCTCAACTCAACGCGAAAATAAAAACGCTCATATAATTTTTTTTATCCGTTTTACCTAGTCTACAAAACCTACTAGGCTTCACAATACTCTACTAACTACATAGAAAGCACTTTGGGCTCGCCAACTACTTTAAATTAGTGTTTTTTTTTTCTTTTCACTCCGCGCTGGCCATATGAATACTGAGTCAACTTTCAATTTGAACCGAAATGCCCGCGATCGCGTCCCGCGTATACTGGTAGAATATAACTTGACTCAGTTTTCAATATTTTATTCAATGCGCAAATTTAAATAAGTCAGTAGATGACTCTGTATACGTCATTTTATTTCCGGTATTAATAAAGATACAAACTTTTTTTAAAGCCAGCAGGTAGAATATGATCTAATTAGTGTAAATATACCAAAAAGTGCAATTTAGAAATTTTGTTAGTTGACTCAGTATACTTAGGGGCAGTCGAAATAAATAAAAATGGAGAATCATTTATCATTTTACTCCACCTTTAAATTAGAATTAAACAAAAAGGCGTCAAAGAGGCACAAATTCTGCCAGATATTGTTTTAAAACTACGTTTACCGGAGCACTCTCATCAAATATAATGAGAGCAATTATTTAGCCGCTCCGAAACAAAAGGTCCCCTCGTCTCACCGTTGTTAGCGTCAAAAGAAGTCTGAAATAATTGGCCTCCCCGGTGACCACGTGTAAAGATTTCCCTTGTCTTACTGTCACTGAAACTCTCGGGGCGAATGAATCTTGTTAATGAGCTTTCCTCTTTTGTTTTACCACAGCTGAGTAAAATAGTTTTTGTATTTACTGATGCAGTTCGTTACATACCTTCGTCATGTCCTTGCTGACACCCCATTTTGATGTTCTCTGAAAAATAAATAAGAGGTTTTAAAAATAATATCAAGAATACCCCGGTAAATGGAAAAATCAATATATTATATATTATTATACCCGAGATACGTAATAACTAATATCTATACTTAAACAGCCCCATAATTATCCTTCAGGCCCAGTTGGGTAATAAACTCGAATTTATTAAAAATACGGTACAGTACAAACGGCCTTCTATGTAATAAAAATACGGTACAGTACATTCCGTAGCCTGGCAGTGGCAGAAAAGTAATTCCACTATAGCCGGCAACCGGTGAAATATTACTTCCGGGTTCCGGGCTACGTAGCTCGTAGCACCGCTACGCGCTACGTGCTACGAGTGCGTAGCACTTAGCTACGCGTAGCCTTATATTTATTATTTTATTTATAAATCTCCTGTCACGATGTTTGTCCGCGATGGATTCCTAAACTACTCAACCGATTTTAATGTTTTTTTTTTAAATGTGTGCTTTTTTCCAACTTGAGAGATAGGATAGCTTAGATCTTTAATTATAGTCGCAATTTTATTTTATTGCAAATTATTTGTCTATAAAGAGCGACCATTGTTTATACGACGCGGGTCACGGGATAGCGATGGACGTTGCCATGGTGACATACTTATTTAGTCACTAATTCAATAAAATAATACGGGCGATATACTTCATATAATATGGCAAAGAAACGTTTACCGGGACAGCTAGTATTATTATATTTTTTATTAATTTGGGTGCGTTCATTAATTACGTGAGGTGTTCTAGGGGGGGAGGGGGACGACCTAAATGTTTTTAAAAATCTCACTTAGGGGGGGGGGGGGGGGGGGGCGTCGTAACAAATATCACGTAATTTTTTTTCAGTTGGGAAGAATCTTACGAACAAGCGGGAGAGGGGGTCAATTATATTAAATACACTTTAATACAAAACTGTACACATTTTAAATAGTATTTTCTGTCGAAGCCTTTCATTTCGATTTCTGAAGGCATACCCGGCACGCCACTTTAAAATATAATTGAAAAAGTTTAAATATTTGTAATTATTGGGTTAACGCGGCTTATAGGTAAGTCGATAGTCTTTTATTGGACGAAGTAAGTTGTTTTTGAATAATAATTATAACCCTGGTTATTGCTATTTACTTGAAAACTTTGAATTGAAAATGTTTTCAGTTCTACGCTTCTTATGTCATTTACTAGAAATGTGCGGCTCCGTGCGTAAATCGAACATTTTTCCCGAGATAAAAAGTAATCTATGTCCATTCCTTGTGGTCAAATTTCATCAAAATCGACCCAGTAGTTACGAAGCCTATTTGATTCAAAAAAACAATTATTTTCCTTGAAAGAAACAAACATTCCCTTTTTAGACATATAATTATTCGCTTAGTATATTAGTTATTGCTTTTAATAAAAATTTTGCGCAAATCTTAACATCAGTGGAATTTAATTGAAAAATATATTGCAAAGTAAATTTTATGCCAATTAATCTATTTCTCAAGCTCCAACCTGGCAATTCCATATAGAGGTCTCCCAGATAGACGCTATCATTCGATCAACGCTGGAGGATATACTTAATATTTCTCTCAATGATCTGCAATGGCAGCAAGCTGCATTACCGGTAAAATACGGTGGTTTGGGTATCAGAAGTATGGGTTCTGTCGGTTTGCCGGCATTCCTCGCATCGTCGAATGGGGTTGCTGATCTTGTCACTAGCATTCTAAAAGTCCAAGGTGCAAGATGCAGCATCCCCTTTATGAACGTCGCAGAAAATGCCTGGCACGAAAGTTATCCCGGCGTTAACCCCCCCGTAGATGTCACCTCCCAGCGTGCCTGGGACGAACTCTGCTCCAGATCCACCTTAGTGCAAATGAGTACCAATTCATTTTCGGAAACAGCGCTGGCCCGAATTAAGGCAGCTAGCTGCCCGGAATCAGGCGCTTGGCTCCAGGCATTACCATCACCACACCTCGGCACTCTTCTTGATGATAACACCCTTCGAGTAGCAGTGGCACTGAGACTGGGTTGCGAGGTGTGCGAGCCCCACCGCTGCCCCTGTGGTACAGAGGCTGACGCCTATGGTCACCACGGGCTCAGCTGCGTTAAAGCAGCCGGACATTTTGCTAGACACCATGCCTTCAATGACATTCTTCGTCGAGCTTTGGTGTCAGCAAACGTACCGTGTGTTCCTCGAGCCCCCCGGTTTGAGTAGGAGCGACGGCAAACGCCCGGACGGCCTTACTTTGATACCATGGGAAAAAGGTCGTTGCCTCCTATGGGATGCCACGTGCGTGAGTACATACGCCGCTTCGCACATTTCCGGCACCGCTCGAACCGCGGGGTCTGCCGCCGAGTACGCAGCCAGGCAGAAACACACCAAGTATGCGGATCTGGAGCAGAAATACCTTTTCGTTCCTTTTGCCGTGGAAACAGGAGGTACCTGGTGTAACGAAGCGAAAGCTTTCGTTCGCCAGCTCGGACGTCGGTTGCGGGAATCGGGTAACGATCCCCGCTCCGGGGCGTACCTGGCCCAACACGTCTCCCTAGCCATTCAGCGCGGTAACGCGGCCAGTGTGATGGGGACGTTTGAGCATGGTACGCTGCGGGGTGGCCATTTTGATTAAGATCTTTAGTTTTTCCTTTTGTTTTTTTTTAATTCTAATTTTTATCATTGTATTATTTTTTATGTTTCTGTAGATTACTGTTATCGTAAATTTTATATTCTAAATATGTTACCTAAATTATATTTATCTTAGATTTAGTACCATATTGAAAATATATTCGAATAATTCGAATATTTTACAAAAGTTTTCGAATAATTCGAATAATTCAAAAATTTTGAATATTGCTGAAAATTTCTCAAGACGATTGGGGAATTTCATAGCGGAGTAGACATTGTTTTGGAGAAGAATAAGGGTAATAAATCATCGGCCATGATAAATCGCCGCCATTTTGGATGGCCGTACCTCGGCCCATTAGACGTTGGCCTAATCCCATCACTCTTCATGATATCGCGTTATACGTGGTATTAGTTCCTCCGGGAATTGTGTATTTCGTTGAAGGCTTTATGTATATGAGAATTAGAAGGCTTTATTTACACGCTTGGAACACCGCTGAGCCAAAATTCGTTTATTGCGCGGAAACCGTACATTTTTCCGGGCTAAAAGTATACTATTGCCCGTTCTCACCAACCACCGTTAACGCTAAGTATCCCCTGGGGCAGTGTTTCTCAATCTGTAAAAAAACCATTACACGTAGGTAGGTTTACAATAAAATTATTTCTTTGGATTTCTATGACACGAGGGGGTCGCCAGTATATTTCAATCTGTAAAGGGGTTACGAAATCAAAAAGATTGAAAAACACTGCCCTAGGGTTATTCTAGGGACATGTATTTCTTAACACACCCGCGTTTTTGAAAACCCTTATGTTTTGCCAATGTTCTTTATAGGGTCTAAGGACGTAGGTGACACATAAACAATAATGAAATCTTGAAATATAGGTACACTAGGCTGCAAGAGGGGACAGTAATTAGCGTTAGGAGTTAGTTGGTGAAAATGAACTAAATTTAAATAAGATAGGATGAGTGGCCATTCGTCCTATCTTACTTAAAGACGAAGGGGCTTAAAGTATATTTATACTAAATTTCAGCAAAATAATAATAATAATAAAATTTTATTAAACTTAAATCGGTTTTACATGAGTTTTACATAATACGGGAAACAGAATCTATCGATACATTACTCAGTAAATAGCGTCGGGAGCTGAACTAGTATAAACTGTGACACAGCTCCCAAAATATACATATAGGTTGAATTTTCAAAAATCTTTTCTTACTAAATGCCTACAATATGATAAAAGGGATACGTGCGAAACTTCATGTTCTTTCATCTTGAACGAACGTTGCGAATCGTCAAAATTATTTGCACTTTAAAACAATGTTTATTTTTATACTAAAAATATTTGGAAGCTCGCGAAACGTAGGCGATGCATAAATCCGCCCGTGCAATCAACTTTACCCAAATAAACTTTTTACAGCTGCATGTGAAAATTCCCAAACGCTCGTGTTTTGTAAACATAAATAGTCGATCTTGAAAATAACTTTGTTATCTTTACCGCTTCTATGAATATTTCTCAATATATTATTTGCAAATGTATAAATGGAGGATATTTTTTCACAAAATGCTTAATATAATTGCTTATCTTGTTTATCTCTTTTATACCATCTTGGGTAGTTGAGACTATTGTGAAGATGATAGTCAACAGGAAAATAATTCGTCCATGAATACACCTTAAGGTAGGATTAGTATGGGTACTGTAGAAATACATTTTTTTTTTGGAAGTATAGAGAAAGCGAGTTCGATAACGATCATTTTGTCCCAACAATCTTTATAATCAATCTGTTGAATGCAAAACACATTTCTACTGAGCCATTCTATAATTTATCCAGATGTTGGAAAAAATCCTAGCAACGCAGCTTCGGTATAAACTCCGGTCTCCAGCGGCGAGGCGAGCTGAGAGTGTAATAGGATTTGAAACTTTATCTTCATTATTGTAATACGAGTACATTGTATATCGCTTGAGAAGTCTACGGCCGCCCGTGGACGCTCGTGGCCGTTTGTGGACGCTGGCGGCGGCGATTTTTCAAGCGATACTATGTATTACAATAATGAAGATAAAGTTTAAAATCCTATGACACTGAAAGTGCTCGCCTCGCCGCTGCCATTCCGGTGTGTCGCGGCCTTAAGCGGACCCCTAGACGAGGAATTTTATTGCGCAACATCACGTATTGCGTAATATTATTGACCGTCTAGGGTTGATATTGAACATCGCGCGCTTAAATCTACTTTTTAAATAAATTGTTCAATACTATTGACTATTGTTCAATCATATTGCACAATAAAATTAATCGTCTAGGGGCCCACTTATACGAAATTTTCGTCCTTATTACATAATGCTCAATAAAGTACCGTATAGTCGATGTTGGCGTGCGTCCACGTGGGCGGGGGGTCGTCGCCGGCGATGATCATGGGCCGGGCTATCACGTTGATGTACTTCAGCACCTGCTGCTGCACCTCCTCCACCGAGTGGATGTGCACGAAGTATCCTGGAGACATACATTGCTGTTATGAGCTAATGTTATATAAGCGACTAGCCTTTTGTAGTTAACACCTCCATCGTGGGTATCGCAGACACAATAGATTTTCAATTGATAAGTTAATGTCGTGTTAAGGGACTTAGACCCAATTTCACCAACGACTGTTAAAGTTAATGCTCGAATTAGAAGCACGTTACCTCTTCCGTTTTTCATATGAATGAAAGAGAAGACATGACCACTAACAGACGTTAGTGAAATTGGGCCTTATCAGTGAGACAATAATATTACGTAATTCTGCATCTCGTTTCATAGTTTTGATATAATAATTATAATAGGTATAGAACATATTACTAGTATTATTGTAGACTACAGAGAACAAAGTTAGCTTATGTCCGATTTTATGATTAAAAAAAACAGTAAGTATATGTATTATGTACATACATTAGAAAAACCCAAAGTTTTTTCTAAGGTTTCGTACTTGTTGATAATGTTCAAGTCATAATCTACTCCTTCAATAAATAAAAAATAATAATATATATTAATAGCTAGTCATTTACTCCATGAAGGGCGTTCATAATGCTTGACCTTCATGGGGTAGCTACGAAGGACAGAATATATTGTATTATGCTTATATTACAACGATAAGATAAAACTTGATATGACTATTTTGAAGCTATTACCGTCGTTACATTAACCAATAAGGATAATATAAAAAGTAACAAATACAAAACCCTATATGCTTTTCTGAAAAACAAAAACAAAGTATTTAACGTGTTAAAATATTCAGTGGGTATCAAAAGCCGTGGACAGAGCAAAAAATGTCTAAATATAGCCATTTCGGTAAAGTGACTGAAATACGCATTGTCGGCCGTCCACCGCGCCTCGCGTGTTGATTCGCCCGTCAGCCAGTCTTTTACAACGAAATTACCATATCCGACCCTAAGGCTGTTTGTCCACCGCGGCCGTCAACGAAACGTGACCGACAAAAATTCAAATAAAATGCCACTTTATGACTTAGGGTAGGACCTAGGCTATAGGCAGAGTAAACAGAACTAACGAGTAGGCCGACTCAGAAGAGATCTCGAAATTTATACGTTTGACGTAGTCATATCGGCCGGCGCGCGCAGTACTAATGCGTTACCCAGCATTGTGAAACATGTGACAATCGCGCCCAACTCGCGTATATTCGCCTGTTTGTTTGAAGTCGAGGTACTCCTTAGTTCTGTCTACTCTGCTATAAGGCTTTCATTTTGCCCTACGCCTCAACAAAACAGCGGCGGCCTGGGTCGCTAGATCAATGTCGGTAAAAAATGAAACCTACAGCCTAGGACCTAGGTCATACAGTGGCATTTTATTTGAATTTTTGTCGGTGAAGTCCCGGTGACGGCGGCGGTGGATAAACGGTCTTACACATAATTTAGTAGCGAGTCATAATTTCAGTTTGTGTTTATTAAAGCGCCTGCCTACTGCTCATAATTTGATGAATTATACATGCTATAACGTGAACTTGGAATATTCAAATTTCAAGCCATTAATTGAAGTGAATATACACAGTTCTACAAGCATAAACGATTATAATATATAAAGTAATGCAAGGTTTCTGAGTTTTTTTCATGGGAGTTTATCTATTTGCTTATGATTATGTCAGAACGTAAACCAATCAACGACTCTGTTGAATAGATAACCTCCCATCAAAAAAACTAATAAATCTGACGTAAGTCTGAAAAAGACTACAAATTAGCAACTTGTATTACTTCATCTGTAGATGCAAATACGCAAACATTCAAATGCATTCAAACGTACTTTACTATAGCCAAGAGCATAATACATTCAATTCCATTTAGAGCACACATACACAGATCTACTTGACACACATAGACATACCTCTATTGAGACAGGCCATCCACTGGATTTCTCTCACATTCGTGACTTCTTTTCCAATAAGATAAGTGAATACACGCACTGGGATATACGTTTTCCCTCCTATGACCTCTCTATTGTATTCCTCGAAGACTTCAGTCAAGTTCCCTGGCACGTAGTCCGTGATCACCATTACGAGCTGATTACAACCCTGTGTGCTGCTGACGTTGCAGTGACGCCTTTTCTACAAATATAAATACACGTCATCGTTTTTAAACTTCACATCTAATCTTAATTACATGAAAAAATGGTTTTATGCTATTCTAGTAAGCAGCTATTTAAAAGAGTAGTAATTTACATGGTTATTATTTTAATTTAAATATCCTTACTGATTTCATTAATTAAAAAAATGTGCTATGTGTGCTATTAAAATATTTTGAGAGACGGGAAAGGACCTAGAACAGGTTTTTACTGAAGAAAAATGTACCATCGAGGAAATTGATTCCAAGGCAGTTCGGCTTATGTCAATTCAATGTTAGCTGTGATCGATCGGATGGATTTGCCTTAACGCGACTAAATTACTTAGGTCCACCATCTGCCTAGCAATCAACTTTTCTGATAATACATGTCCCGTGCCATAAACGAATTTTAGGGCAACGGAGTTGCGGGCGTCATCTAGTATAATTAAAATGAAGCACCTCCTTCAACGTAGTGAAAGCGGCTATATACGCTTTCGTCAAGTTGGCGTTCCCATCCAAGGGCACTTTGTGTTTCTTCCCGCCGTCCGTCGGCTCGAGCGTGTTGCTTATTGTTAGCAAATTCTCCGGAGTCGCTTGTACGAGGCCCTTGAAACACGTCACGACCTCCGAGGTATTCCCTTTGAACGTGTACACATTTACATAGTCGTTGTTCGATAATGTCGCCAGAAGGGAGCCTAGCGTCCTTCGTGCCACGTAGTTTTTAAAGCCGGTCATCGATCCAGATACGTCGAAGAGTATAATAACGTCCTTGGAACACGTGGCGGCTTCTATATACCAGGACTTGACGCGGCAGTCATACGTGTCGACTTCCTTCATGTTCCATGGCATCCCGGGGTAGAATCTGAGGATCCCGTGCGAGCTGCCGAAGTACTGCCACACCAGTGACGGATCGGAATTGTAGTTCTTTATGAACACTTCGTTGAGCTCCTTCGACCACAGTATGGCGTTAAGCGCTGGTGCCTCTGAAACACAAAAATATATCACCTTTCTTGTATCTTCCCTAAAGTACACATTAGACTGAAGAATTAGTAGTGTAGGGAATAATCTTAAAATATTATATATGTTACAATATACATAATATCTACAATAATCAACATGTTCTAGACCGCATATTATGTCATTTTTGCTCTCAATTTGTTCAACTAAATCCATCACTCCCAAATCACAGTTTGTTTTATAACAAGTTGGGACTTTGGAGATTTGGGAGTGATGAATTCTGAGTCATGAAAAATACTCGTTTTCCTCTCGAACCAATAACATTACAGTTTAATTGAAATTAAATCGGCAATTCACTTGTATTTTACAAATAAATGGCAATGGTCCAAATAAATAGGTCAGCTGAAAGTGAAATAAAGTACAGTATTCGGGTGAAGAGAAAATAATGGCTTAAAATTTTACCTCTATAAAATATATTTGTAGGCACTTGTACACAGCTGGTGTTTGTGTTCACGTTTATGTCGTAAAAATGGGAGTCCTTTTCCAGGGACACGTTCATATAGTTCGGGTTGTTTTTGGCGAAAGTCGGCGGTTCCGACGGCCTCTTAATTTCGGCTCCGGTCTCATTGAAGAACGCAGAATACTTCGCGGAACAGTACTCAAACTCGTACGTCTCATCTTCGATCATAGAGTAGTTGAATTCTGCGGCCAAACGCTCTGCCGTGGCATGAATGCACTAAGTAAAATAAAGTGTTATTCTTAAGAGCGCGTATAAAGCAAAATGTTCGATCTTTGATTTTCTTTCTCTGGCGTTAAACGCCCTCTTAATTTGTAATGTCCTCGTTACACGTGTCTAAATAATATACTTTAGGGAGTGCCTCCGCTGCCGGCGCCAGCTCCCAAAAATATCAGTAATGGGAACCGGCGGTATGTACACTGCCGGCAGCCGAGATATAAAACAACGGCTGCCGGCGCTGGCACTCAAAATGGGAGCCGGCGATAATGCGTAAAGCGCTAGGTTCCAGTGCCGATACACAAATTTTAAAAAGAAATAATTATAATCTCAAATATATTCGACTTTACCGACTTCCAAAGGTGAAGGTTAGGTACCTATTAGTTCGGCTGTGGATATTTTAGTTTTTTGTGATGCATTTTCTTAGCTTAGCTTTACCTTAGCTACCTTTTTTCAGCTACCAAAAAGTAAGATTTTGCACCACAGCTACAGTTACAAACCCCGTGGTATACTTCTGAAGGTACTGAACAGAACTTCAGATTCCTTATACATGTAAGAGAGTTTCAGCGTTGTTTAAAGAAGCAAAGATGATGCAGATCACATTTATCAGCATCATCATCACCACCATTAACCCATCAAGATTCAAGCCCCATTCGAGCACCGGTGATCGCAACAACAATAGAATACAATAGCATTTCCAAGAATCCCCGATCGAAGGATTCAAATATGCATCCTTACACATATTGTAACTGTTTATGACATTATTTGTACTTTTCATAGTCCTTTAGCTCAAGACTAATGTTTTTGATCATTATTCTGTCATTTGACAAGCGATGTTTGCCGAATAGGCGCCGGCAGCCTATGCGGCAAACATCGCGTGACTTCGGCAAACTTCGGAGTTCGGAAAACGGCGCCGGCAGTCATTTCAGCAACCGGCGCCGGCAGCGGAGGCACTCCCTATACTTTATCATTTTAATTTCATTTAATTTAGATAGCATAACACTACGTAACAATATTAATATTCTGTTCTAGCATATTAATAAGCCTGACACTTTTTTATTTATTATTACAAAGCTGTTATTTATGTAAATTTTAAATAATTTCGAGATTTTTAAAATATCTACATTTCCAACATTTCATGAAAATGTAAAATAAACAGTCCATATTAACAAATGACAAATTTTAGGTTTAAAGTACTGAGAATGTAACATGTTTCTGAAAAATGCACACAAAATAAAAGCGCTTATAGTATAATAAATGTTACGCTCAAAGACTGAAAACGCTCAGTGAGCGGAAAAATAGCTCACAACGCGTTGTGGTCACAGTGAAACAGCCACGACGCGAAATTCGCGTTGTGGCTCTAAAGAAAACGGCCACGACGCGTTCTGGCAATCACAAAAAGACCATAACGCGAAATTCGTGTCGTGGCTGATATGCCATTCGTTTTTCTTGATTTGTTCTTGATTGATTAATCGTCCATAGAGTCTGCAGAGTAGACAGATGTGGAGTCTGGCTACTGAAAGATGAGACCATAGACTTATAATATATACTGTCGTATAGACCACCTGACAACCCGAAAATGCGTGACGATTTTTGATCTGTCAATGTGTGCGTGTGCTAGTGATGTATATTTTACTATCGATAGTATTGTCCGTTCAAGTTATTTTACCTGCGTTTCTATGAGAAATAAATAATATGCAACTTTGGAAGATTTTGTAATTCAAATTAGGTACTTATCATATATTTTACTAGCTGTTGCCCGCGACTTCGTCCGCGTTAACATAGTATAATAATAAAGATGGACAGTTTTCCCCTTTTTGTGGTTCCTTATACAAAGGGTAAAAACGGGACCCTATTTAAGCAAACGTCAAACGCAAATTTCAATAAACTTTCATGTTTCTAACTCAAGAAATGACGGACTTTCATTAAAAATTTCTACCCCAATTTCACTCCCTTGGGGGTAGAATTACCAGAAACGCTTAAATACGTATCCATTCATTTTTAATCAGTAGCACAAAAATAAAGTTTCATGTTTCTAACTCAAGAAATGACGGACTTTCATCCAAACTTTCAACCCCAATTTCACCCCCTTGGGGGTAGAATTTCCAAAAACGCTTAAATACGTATCCATTCATTTTTAATCAGCAGTCCAAAAATAATCTTTCATGTTTCTAACTTAAGAAATGACGGACTTTCATTTAAACTTTCAACCCCTATTTCACCCCCTTGGGGGTAGAATATCCAATTATCGTATCCAATTATTTTTAATCAGTAGCCGAAACATAAAGTTTCATGTTTCTAACTCAAGAAATGACGGACTTTCATTCAAAATTTCAACCCCTATTTCACTCCCTTCGGGGTAAAATTTTCAAAATTCCTTCCTTAGTGGGTGTCTACTTAATAAAACAACCCTACTCACCAAATTTCGTGGCTGTAACTTTAACAGTTTTTGCTCAGCGATGATGAATCAGTCAGTCAGGACATGTAATTTTATAAGTATGGATTTGACAGAAAAAAGGTGACGATTGAAAAGTAGATACACATTTTCGTTTGGGGTAATTTTTCAATCGTCAGATGTGTTATAACATGAGGTTCTTAAAAGGGTAAATAATATACCAATTTTAAAGTTACTTACATGGACGTATAAAAAAAGGCGGACGGAGTCCCACCATACACAAAACTGTGTCGTTCAGAGTCGGCCAGCTGGCTGTATGTACACGGTCCGCACGCACACATTCTTGCGCTAGTCCATACCATTTGACAGGCGTCAGAACGTGTGCGTGGCCGACTCAGAAGAAAAGTGAAGACACAGTTTTGTATATGACAAGACTCTGTCCGCCTTTTTTTCTACGTTCATGGTTACTTACTTATTATTCAGGTAAAAGCTATCTGACAAATCAGCTCTTACATTAATAGAAATGCAAATATAAAGTTGAAAGTGAACGACAAACATAGTATATTATTTATTCTTAAATTAAATACATATCATAATACCCTTACACCCCCATTACATTTTTAGATTAGTTTTATATTCTTGTTAAATACCGATAGGCATATCGATAAATTTGATTCAAGCCCTAGCGTATTTGTAAACAATTTTGATAAAAATTTTTTCTTCAAAAATTGTGTGATTTAAGAACAATAGTACCTTTAGTTATGCAAAATATGAAAGTAAAGGGGAGGATTAACAATATTTTATTTGAAATAGAGAACTAAAGACAGAATATAGCGAAAATAAACACATCGTAGCAATTAGGATATGAAGATTAATTACCTTTGAAATGTATATTTTTCAGGATTACTCCTATGATTTACACTGTAATCACTCACAGAACAAGTTACCATTGTTATATGTAATAGTATTTTAGTGCAGTCGCCAGAGGAGTTTAACCTCCGAAAGTTGTAATAGTGAATGGATTTTTGTTTTTGAGGTGTCATTTTCTTTTTTACGCTATAACTTGCAAAGTTTACCAATAATTGTTTTGTGCTTTTAATTTTTAGTTACTTAATTAAAAATTTATATTTCACCATATAAAACCAGTCCAGAAAAAAATTTTTTTTCTTGTTCCTATTATTTAATGACTCTTATCCGATTGTTTACGTTGAAAATTAACCAAATATACAATTTTTAAAAAAGAAAGTTTGCTTTGCTAAGCTAAATACAACTATAAGGTTTTTGCAAAGTTTTTAGAGTTTAACGCTCGTCGTAACCAAGATAAAAGGGTTTGGGTGGATTTAAGGGTTGTAACCAAAAGTGTGTTAAACTTACTTGTTTTGCGTATTTAATTTTTAGAGAAATGATAACTTTTAAGTACTTAAAAACGTTTAAATATCTCCAAAAATGTGTAAAATAGACCGAAAACATTTTCCTATATTTTTTGAGAATTTATTTAAGTGAGAGCTAAAATATTAAATGCATCAATAAATTAAAGACTTTTTCTAGTCTTTGAAATATATTTAAACTTCCTATTTAAAACCAGAAAAAAATTGGGTGCTACAAATCTCACGTACATACTAAAGACGCATGCTGCGACCTATGTTTGAAAAATGCATACCTGAATACAAAAAATATCAGTTCTTAACCTAATTTGTATTTTTTTCCTCTAAGTATGTTTTACCAAATATAATTAATGAAAAAAAAATCAATTTTATTCTGTATAAACCTAACCAAAAGAAATAAAATACAGATTTTCTTCGAAATATCCGTAAAAAGTTTGTGCTACATTTTCAGAAAATTTAATGAAGTGAGAGCTAAAAAGTTATACACATTAAGAAATAGAAGGCTTTGTTAATCCTAAAAAATAATTTTAAACTTCCTATTTAAACTCAAAGAAAAATAGGAACGCCATTTACCTGGCGAGGCACACAACAAGCACCTTTGGAGGTATGCCCATCTACATACAAAAATATTAATTTTAAGTCTAAATTACATATTTTTTCAACTTATTTTCTTTCTTTGGAATATAAGCAACGATACAAATCAAAAAAATAATAATATATTTTATTATTTTGCTATATATTTAAAAGAAAGAAATGTGCAAATTTTCTTCAAAATTTTACAGTTTATGAGTTTACTTGAAGCGGAAGAGAATAATTTAAAAATCAAAAGCACAACTTTTCAATAGGTAAACTTTATTATTTATGTTATCAGCTACACATTCCTTTCTTTCTTTTCAATTTTCATCCACTATTGCAAAAATCGGAGGTTGGCACGATTTTTACGCTCTGGGAACTCCACTATTTGTCGAAAATAATAAAGGATTTAAACAATAAATTGCAAATACCGAAAGGGCATAAAAACGATTGACGACTTTTGGCCGACCTGTCAAATGAAAGTGGTTACAGTTTTCATGAGACTGCCTCTCTCTTTTTATCTTGTTATAATTCCATAAAGGATTTTCTTCTCTCTCGCACTCTTTGTTGGTCTTTTGCATCTTATGTTTATGGATGAGACTGGCTTTTTATTACAAAAATGATTATGGTAAAACTGTCACTAACGTCATTGTCACTTATAACATGTGTTGTTTATGTGTCAAAGTGAAAAATATTTCTGTGGTTTACGTGATTTTCTAATTTAAACATGACGAAAACTTTGAAAAGAGATTTGCGAAAACTGCTTTTTGCTTTGATTAGTAAATACGAACGAAAAAGAAGTGAAAGGGATGCAATTTTTAAACAAAAACAAGATTGTTTACATGCAAATGATGCAAAGAATTCAATGCAAGTTGTAATATCAAGCATAAATATATTAAGAGATGTGTTCCAAGACGAGTGTTTAAAGACACAAAATCTAGACCTCACAATCGCTAGACCTTACACAATATCTTTAGCCACTCAACAAAAATTACGGAAGTTTGGCTGGGAGGTGTTAAGGCATCCGCCGTATATTCCTGACCTTGCACCTTCAGATTTCCACCTGTTTCGGTCGCTGCAGAATTCCTTAGGCAGTGTCAAGTTGACATCACAAGAGGACTGCCAAAACCACTTGTCGCAGTTTTTTCACCAGAAGCCCAAAAATAAAAATGTTTATAGCAATGGGATCATGTCCCTACCAACAAGATGGCAAAAAGTTATCGAACAAAATGGCACCTATAATATACTTTAGTCAATTGTAAATAAACTTTATAAAAAAAAACCTTTCGAATTTTTATATAAAATGCGAAGAAACTTTTTCCCCAAACTAATATATTTTGACCTGTGTTGTTTTTTCATCTCCACTTAATCCTTGGTTTTTAATCAACTTGCAAGGGGGAGGGGGTTATTAGTTTCAGGCATGTACAAGTACGTAATAAATAAACATATTTGAGTTTAATCAATACAATCTATGATGCTTGCAAGCATTTGTGCTAATATACTTTTAATTACATAATTAATAATTTAATAAAGGAAATTATTTAACAATTAAATTAAGTTATATTTAAACTTAGAAACAGTAAGGACAATTTAATTTAAGAAAGTGAAGATAATTGTTTGGTTTAATTTTATTTGGCATCTAATATATTTCATGGTGTACCTAAGTATTAAAGAAGAAGTTTTATACTCCGACAAAAACATGCAAGTGTTTTCGTCAAAAACATGCGTTTAATTCATCAAGAAATGTAGTGCAAAATAAAATTTAAGTAAACAACAACAAAAAACTTAATTTTCTTGAAATGAGTTGTCCTAACAAAATATAATATTATTGTCATAAATAATCAAGTATCAAAACTATAATTCCGACTATAGACAGGGTTGCCATACGTCGATTTTTTGAATTTGCCGCCTTTTTCCAGTCTCATCTTTCGCTAGCCAGACTCTAGTTATGGAAGATTATATTTAAATTACGACGCGTACTACAAAATATGTTTTCTTTTACTAAATCACTGCATAACGTGTTTATCATTATTATTTATAAAATATCCATAGTTCCATACTATCCGTACTAATATTATTACTGTCTGTCTGTCTGGCGCAACATGTTGTTGTTTTTTTTAAATATAAAGTAATCTGATCTCAATAAATAATAAAAATACTTACAGTTTTATTTTAATTTAAATATAATACTACTAGTTGATGCCCGCACCAGAGTAGACAGAATTGTCTATTGTGCCCGCACCTACGTTGCGCCACACAGACAGACAGTAATAATATTAGTACGGATAGTATGGAACTATGGATTAATATATATATATAGTTCCATACTATCCGTACTAATATTAAATAATAATGATAAACACGTTATGCAGTGATTTAGTAAAAGAAAAATATTTTGTAGTGCGCGTGGTAATTCAAATATAATCTTCCAAACCTATGGCCGATTAATCACTCAAGAACAAATCAAGAAAAACGAATAGCATATCAGCCACGACACGAATTTCGCGTTATGGTCTTTTTGTGATTGCAAGAACGCGTCGTCGCCGTTTTCATTAGGGCTACAACGCGAATTTCGCGTCGTGGCTGTTTCACTGTGACCACAACGCGTTGTGAGCTATTTTTCCGCTCACTGAGCGTTTTCGGTATTTGAGCGTAACATATATAATAATAGCCCCATCGTACAGAACCTTTTCCTTACGGCCTCTAAAAATTAATATCGTTGAAAAATTACGACGTCAGAAGCAAGAATTTATTCGAACATTATGCGTCCTTAATTAACACGTTTCACCTTATTCATGAGCTGAAAGATTTAATTAAGAGTACTATTTACCTTAACGGCGTTAATTTTCCGCGTCAACATAGTGCTGACAGACCGCAGAGACGATTCCAAAATTTGCTTCCCGTCTTTTTTCTTCACGCTAGCGTTCATTTGTTTGTATTTCTTGAAAGAAGAAAGACATTTTGATCAAGTATTTAAATAAAAAGTTACATGCGAGTCGTCAATTGTCTCCTCAGTCAAAAAAGTTCGGTGAGTAGTTTTTTAAGTTCCTTACTAATACTAGTAATATAAATGTGAAAATGTGTCCGTCTATCTATTGCGGCTTTCCGCTTATACCGCTGTACCGATTCGGATGAAACTTACTAGGATACATTGCTTTCAATAACACGATATATTCTCTATAGTTTTGCTGTGGTAAATCAAGACGTTATAAATTATAATAAACAAACTTCAGAAACGAAGTTGGAGAAAACACTTTATATAACACTAAAACATGCAAAAAATATAATTTTTTTACCGCGCTTATATATTCTCGACAACGCGACGCTGGCACCCGCTATCGTTATCCTTGGCCAATGCCCTTATTATACAGGGTGTTCAAAAAGACATCAATCAGAGAGATCGGGGGGTAAATGTGAATTATTTGAACACCCTATTAACTGTGGCCAATAAATATCAATTTGTGTGTTTTTGAAATGTTTGCTATTTTGGCAGATTTTAACGTATTCATACTATAATATTGCAAATGCGAAAGTGTGCCTGTCTGTCTGTTACCTCTCCATGCCCAAACCGCTGAACCAATTTAGCTGGGTATGGAGATATTTTGAGTCACGGCAAAGAATCTCTAGATAGAGAGAAAAAGTATGATATAAATACATAATATTTTTCCCATATCGTTTGTATTAAGAATGTTAGCTTCTGTGAATTTCATCCCGGAGCGAACTGTCAATCGTATTCAGTTCGATTGAAATACTTCGCCAGAAAGGGATTATTGTGTTCCTGATTGCCGGTACAGATCTATGGGCCCAGCAACGAAATGAGTTACAAAACTTTATATTAAGTTACAGAATATGGTTCGAAGTTTACCCGTTTATTTATTACAGCTTCTGCCTGCGTCTTCGTTTTTGTAGAACGAAAATATTAGTACTTAAATAATTTTCAACTGTATTTATTTTGAAATAAAAAAATTAAATAATAACAATGAATACTTACTATTCTGATTTGATCAGATTTCGTTAAGGATTCACTTAATCTCCATAATTCTTCTCCTAGTGTTCTCGCCCATATTTTTACCCTGAAAAATATTTTATTGTCACATAATATAATTATTAAAGTCCTATAATATCCAGTAATAAACTAAATAATCTTAGAATTTAGATGATTTAAAAAGTGGTTAGACCGTAGTCATTTCCATTTTAGTTTGTTAAATTGTTAGTATAATATTAAGGCTTGAAATATTGTTTTTTTCCTGAATTTTCTTTCTCTTTGCCATTTGTAATCAAACTCTCCTTTTTCAATAGAACAATAAAAAATATTGTAAAAAGATGAGTTGGTTCAATTTTACATTTTTTAGGGTTACAGAATCGTTATCAGATGAAACAATTTTCGATTTTCAGTTGAACAAAAGCAACAGTTTTAAATGTCAAAGTTTAATTTTCATCAAGTTTAATGTTACGCTATAGTGCTGAAAAGTTCCCTTCTTTTCGGTATTTTTAATGAAAGGTTAAATTAAATTACATATAAAAAATAGATTGCTATTTATATATAGCAATCAATAGGTATTTAAAACAAAAATTGGATTGCAATTTTATTGCCTCGCTTATGATTAATTTATTGGATAGGCTAATTCAGTAGAATCGTTAAGTTTCTTGTCTTACGTCCGCGAGACATTTAATGGTTAAGTACTTAATTTTAATGAAATGAATTTTGTAAAAAAAACTATACTTTTTCTGTCAAACTCTTTATTCAAATCATTAAATGTTTCTGAGTGCAGCCTTTAAAGTAATAGTATCAAGCAGGGATTTATTTTCATTCCGGGGATATACAGGGTGTAACAAAACTAAGTGATAATACTTTAGGGAGTGTATGGGTCCCCTATACATATAGAGTTCGCTGTGAAAGTAGTAACACTCAAAGAGTAACTTTTTTTTCATCTTTGTATGGCAAAATTCATAACGCGCGGGCGCTTGCCCATACAAATCGCAAAAATATTGTTACGGATACGGACACACAGAGCCATCTAGCGTCGAACCGGCAAAACTAGGGGACACACTACACATAAATCCCCTACTCGAAACTAGATGGCGCTAGTTGGTACATGCTCGAATCTCCTTGAAAGTTCCGACCGTTGTTTACTTGTTTACGTGTTTACTTGTTTACGTGAATCGAGTAAGGAACTTTCTAGAATTCGAGTCGCCCATATAAATAGGCGCAGGTGGACGGCCCGGGGGTCAGTTTCGTCTGAGCGATCTTCGAGGCGACTTCGAAGCGAAAACAAGTGATCAATAGTGAGTGATTGTGATAGTGACTCGGCTAGGACCTAGGACAGTGATAGTGCTCAGTGATTTGGATCTAGTGCTTAGTGTTTGGACTTAGTGATTTGTGTGAGCTAGTGTTTGTGAATAAAGTCTTCAAGAGAGTCACCAGGTCTTTCTCTCCGAATCATCGAACCCTAGCACGTAACAACTGGTGTCGGAAGTGAGATTTGGAGATGCCATTGACTCCGAGAGAGGACTTCAAGGGGAGTGTCAGGACAAGGGCGCAGCGAGCTGCTGCCATTGACTCCGAGAGAGGAGTTGGAGGTGGAGCTGCGGAGGCCACACCCACTGGGGACCAAGCTCCGCCCACTGCGGGGCAGGCCCCACCCGCTGGCCCCGCCCCCCAGGCTCCACCCACTTCGGGTGAAACCACGCCCACTGGCTCCGCCCACCGGGACCCGCCCACCGACCACGCCCCCCAGGCCCCGCCCACTCTGGACATGGCCACGCCCACTGGCTCCGCCCACCAGGCCATGCCCACTCAGGCCACGCCCACTGGCCCCGCCCACTGGGCCCCGCCTGCTCAGGCCCTGTCGACTAGCTCCATCCATCCTGCCACGCCCGTAGTTTCTACGGCCCCTCAAATGGCTCCTCAATTGGGAAGCATAATTGAGTTAATTCAGGCTTTGCAAGAGTCACAAGACCGCAAGCTCGGCGCTTTGCAAGAGTCACAAGAGCAACAAAAGGACCTCCAAGAGAAAGCGCTTCTGGCCATAAAGGATGTTAGTGACACTGTGACTAAGCTTCGGAAAGATGTCGACATAATGGAAGAACGAGTTACCGGGTTAGGATTGGATGTGGAAAATGTGAAAACCGGCCTTACTGAACTTCAGAAGAAAGTAGTGCGCCTGGAAACCACAGGAGTGGCGGTGTCTAGTGGAACTACCGGAGTGGTGCAAGTGGTACAAGGACCAAGAGTTAAAGTGCCACCATACGACGGTACTACTTCTTGGAACGCTTATCGTCAGCAATTCCAGACGGTTGCTTCTGCCAACGGATGGACTGACGAACAATGCCTGACCGCTCTCACTGTTGCGCTCAGAGGGCAAGCTTTGTCGGTCCTAGAAGCACATACAGGGAAGGGGTTCCAAGACCTGATGGAGGCCCTTGAATCCAGATACGGGGAGCGACACCTGGAGCACGTGTTCCGTGCTCAACTTCGTGACAGAGTCCAACGCTCAGGAGAGGGACTACAGCAATGGGCGTTGGAAATTGAAAAACTTGTCAAGAAGGCACACCCAGGAGCCGATTCCAAGATGATCGACACGAATATTGTGCAAGCATTTGTCGACGGAATCAGGGACCTCGAGGTCAGAGCTGCAGTGAGGCTACGTCACCACACCTCGCTAAAGGAAGCATTGGCGCATGCTTTGGAGGTCGAGGTTGTTCGCCGTGACATACGACAGACCCATAAGATCCATGAGGTCTCTGAGGATGCTAAGGAGGTCAAGGACGAAGAGAAGTTTTGGAGCCATGTGCTACAAGTGCGGTGAGAGGGGCCATCTTCAGCTCAACTGCCCGCAGAAGGAGACTCAGATGGCAAGAATGAAAAGGCTCGAGGAACAAATGGAGGAGCTGATGAAGCAAGGGGCTTCGTCCCCCCGCCCGGGAGCAGGGAAACGAATAAAAGCCAGGACTAAGGGGCGAGTGCTGGCTGACGCGGAGGAAGCCCCAATAACTGTTGTTTCCCAAGCAAGCAGCGGGAATAGTCTTGTGATCCAGGGGACTATTAACGGGACGGATTGCAAAATGACTCTAGACACAGGAGCCTCTAGAACAATAGTGAACCCAAATTTGGTAAAAGCCGCAAGGAGGCACAGGAGGAGAATTAACTGTCGGCTTCTTACTGCCTCCGGTCAGCCAATACCCGTCCTGGGAGAAATGTCAGTTATGATGAATGTAGGGGGGTCCTCTTACCCTCATGACGTTATCGTGGCTGAGATTGTGGATGATTGCATCTTGGGTTTGGATTTCATGAAGAAGCATAACTGCGGAATTAATGTCGCTGACGGAGTTTTCAAGTGTGGCGAAGAAGAAATTTTCATCCTTGGAGGCGCCTGCGGGAAAGTCGCATGTGTAAAGGAAGTCATTATACCTGGACGAGCGGAAGCTAGAGTGCTGGTGAAACTACCGCCAGCTGGAAAGAAGAAGTCAAACAGATGTGTGTTGATCGAAGACACACCTACCAAGACATCAGCGCAAAAACTGATGACGGCGAGAACCCTTGTTAGTGGAAGCAGTAACGCTGTGGTCAAGGTTTTGAATCTTGGTGATCGCGAGATCTGCTTGAACAAAGGTGACGTCATTGGAAAGTGCGAGGAGTTTGTCTGGATGAGAAAGTGTAGTTCGATCACAGGCTCAGACTCAGCCAACAGCAGCAACTATGGAATAGTGACTGAGCTACTCGATGACTGCAAGCGTAATCTGACTTATTCGCAGAGCATGAAAGCTAAGAAGTTTTTACAACGCCACGCGAATATCTTCTCCAGTCAGGAAGGCGACCTTGGAAGAACGTCGATGGTTCAGCACAGGATAGATACCGGAAGCGAGAACCCAATTCGTCAACGAGCAAGACGGATACCCATTGCAAAGGAAAAAGAAGTTGAAAGCCTTTTGGAGGACATGAGAAGGCATAAGATTATTGAACCGTCTGCAAGTCCGTGGTGCTCACCTGTTGTGTTAGTGAAGAAGAAAGATGGCAGCACAAGATTTTGTGTGGACTACAGGCGTCTCAATGATGTCACTAAGAAGGACAGCTATCCATTACCTCGAATTGACGACACTCTGGATACCTTGAGTGGCATGAAATGGTTCTCGACCCTGGACCTGAAATCTGGATACTGGCAGGTGGAAATTCACCCAAAAGACAAGGAGAAGACAGCTTTCTCCACCGGTAAAGGTTTATGGCAGTTTAACGTCATGCCCTTTGGATTGTGCAACGCACCTGCCACATTTGAGCGACTCATGGAGTGTGTACTGGCAGGCTTAGTTGGAGAGGCTTGCTTAGTCTACTTGGACGACGTCATCATTGTTGGCCGCGACTTCGAGGACCATTTGCGAAACTTAGAACGTGTTTTCGCCAAAATAGAGGGGGCCAAGTTAAAGTTGAATCCGAAAAAATGTCGTTTATTCAGGAGTAAGGTCAATTATCTCGGCCATGTCATCTCCAGTGATGGAATCCAGACGGACCCGGGGAAACTGGAAGCAGTTCAAAATTGGCCAACCCCTAAGAACAAAACCGAAGTGCGGGCATTTCTCGGCCTATGCTCCTACTACAGGCGTTTTGTTAAGGGATTCTCGGAGATAGCCAAGCCATTACATCGGCTGACAGAGGATAAACGACAGTTTATTTGGGACGAGACTTCTGAAGATTCTTTTCAGAAACTGAAGAAACATCTGTGTGAAACACCAATCCTGGGGTATCCACAACCTGCAAGTCAGTTTATAGTCGACACGGACGCAAGCAACACGGCCATTGGAGGGGTGTTATCTCAAAAACAGGGTGAAAGAGAAGTTGTAATTGCATATTTCAGCAAATCTTTATCTAAGCCAGAGAGAAACTACTGTGTGACCAGAAGAGAACTCTTGGCTGTTGTAAAGACGCTACAACATTTCAGCAAATATCTCATCGGCAGACAGTTTTTACTGCGAACTGATCACGCAGCCTTGAAGTGGCTACTGCAATTCAAGAACCCAGAAGGCCAAGTAGCTCGATGGATTGAACAACTACAGGAGTATGACTTCAAGACGGAACACCGCAGCGGAAAGGCGCATGGGAATGCCGACGCACTTTCACGAAGGCCGTGTTCAGAGGACTGCAAACACTGTGTTAAGCAGGAATCTAATGAAATGACATTAAAGTTAACCAGAACAAGTCCCTTGGGTCTCTGGGAGAATGATGCTTTGAGAGAGGCTCAAGAAAGAGATGACGACCTTCGGCATATCATCACATGGAAGAAACGCGGTGACGTAAAACCAATCTGGAGTGAAGTTGCACCCACTGGCGCTGTCACTAAGGCGTACTGGGCGCAATGGGACAGTCTGATACTTCAAAATGGAATACTTTACCGGAAATGGGAGAAGACTAACGGCAGAGAGTTCCATCTTCAGATAGTTGTCCCAAGGACGAGAGTACCAGATGTTCTCCGTGAAATACACGATGGCGTATCAGGAGGTCATCTAGGTGTCAAGAGGACGTTAACAAAAGTGCGAGAACGATTCTACTGGTTGCATTGTCGAGATGATGTGCAGGATTGGTGCCGCAAATGTACTACTTGCGCTGCAGTGAAGGGACCACAAACAAGGAGCCGTGGGAACCTGCGCTTGTATAACGTTGGCGCACCGTGGGAACGAATTGCAGTTGACGTAGCTGGGCCATTTCCTGTAACGGAATCGGGAAACAAGTATTTTATGGTGGTCATGGATTACTTCACCAAATGGCCCGAAGTGTTCGCCATACCAAACCAGGAAGCTACAACAGTTGCTTCTAAGCTAGTCGAAGAAGTAATATCAGGCTTTGGTGTGCCTCTAGAAATCCATTCCGATCAGGGCAGGAATTTCGAATCGCAGGTCTTCCAGGAAGTGTGCAGAATTTTGGGAATGCATAAAACGAGGACCACCGCGTACCATCCTCAGTCTGATGGAATGGTTGAGAGATTTAACCAGACCCTTGAGAGGCATTTGGCGAAACTGGTAGATGACAAACAAAAGGATTGGGACAGGTATATACCGCTCTTCCTTCTGTCGTACCGTACCGCCGAGCATGAGAGCATAAAAGCTACCCCGGCGTATGTCAATTACGGTAGAGAACTGCGAGTACCAGTAGACCTCTTGACAGGAGGGTCACCGGAGGAACCGAAGACCGTACAAGACTATGTCTGCGATTTAAGGGAAAAGATGCGCTATATACACGCCATGGTTCGGGAAAATGGGTTGCAGTCAAGTGAGAACATGAAGACCAGATACGACCGGAAATCGAACACGAGCGGCTTCGAAGAAGGGTCACTGGTGTGGTTGCATAACCCAACTCGGCGAAAAGGGAAATCTCCAAAGTTGCAGACCAAGTGGGACGGCCCATACAAAGTGGTTACCCAATTGAATGATGTGACCTACAGGATTCAAAAGCAACCAAGAGGGACATTCAAAGTGGTACACATAGACCGTCTGGCGCATTACCATGGCAGTAATAATGATGCTCGGGACGAGCATCTCTAAGAGGGGAGTAGTGTTACGGGTACGGACACACAGAGCCATTTAGCGTCGAACCGGCAAAACTAGGGGACACACTACACATAAATCCCCTACTCGAAACTAGATGGCGCTAGTTGGTACATGCTCGAATCTCCTAGAAAGTTCCGACCGTTGTTTACTTGTTTACGTGTTTACTTGTTTACGTGAATCGAGTAAGGAACTTTCTAGAATTCGAGTCGCCCATATAAATAGGCGCAGGTGGACGGCCCGGAATTCAGTTTTATCTGAGCGATCTTCAAGGCGACTTCGAAGTGAAAACAAGTGATCAATAGTGAGTGATTGTGATAGTGAACCTACGACTCGGCTAGGACCTAGGACAGTGATAGTGCTCAGTGATTTGGATCTAGTGCTTAGTGTTTGGACTTAGTGATTTGTGTGAGCTAGTGTTTGTGAATAAAGTCTTCAAGAGAGTCACCAGGTCTTTCTCTCCGAATCATCGAACCCTAGCACGTAACAATATTTTTCTCACCTCCTGGCGGAAAACGTGAACTTTCTTCCCGCTGCGCTTACCGATGTTGCCGTTTCCCGCCTCCGTCGATGAGAAAAATAGTATACGCACCATGGGCAGTAAATAAGAAAGCCTCAGATCACATGTTTGTTGACCTCGGCTTCGCCTCGGCCAACAATTACTTATGATCTAAGACATTTCTTACTTTCCTGCCCTAGGTGCGTAATGTACTATTTCCCACCTCCGGGCGGAAAACGTCAACTTTCGTCCTGCTGCGCTTACCGATGTTGCCGTTTTCCGCCTCCGTCGTCGAGGAGAAAAATAGTATACGCACCATGGGCGGTAAATAAGAAACCCTCAGATCACAAACTGTACCATCGAGGAAATTGATTCCTATGCAGTTGATAGATCAACGTTATTTGGTCGAATATGTCAATTCAATGTTAATAATTATTGTGATCTGTCGGCTGGGTTTGACGTAACGCAACCAAACTACTTAGGTCCCCGATCTGCATAGGAATCAACTTCTCTGATAGTACTTTCACAGTTAACTCTTTATAAGGAACACATACACGCCCTAAAGTAATATCACTTAGTTTTGTTAAATCTTGTAGTGCAGTCAAATTTTAAGTGCGACAAAATAACGTGTGTACCGGGTCTCGGGACAGTACAGACAGGTAAATAGTTAAGAATATTAGGGCCCCCACACAAAACTGCGAATTCGCATCGCATCGCATCGCAATGTCATTTTTAGTATGAGTTTTGTTGCAGATTTTTTTCCATCCGATGCGAATTCGCAGTGCTGTGTGTGGAGCTCTTAATGTTAACACTATAAAGTATGGTTAATACTTACGCTAAGTCAGGTCCACCGCCAAGCGGGCTGTAAATGAGGTTCTGTTAATTTTATTGTTAAATTGAAGTAATTGGTATACGTATAAATGTTAGTAGAAAAACATAGGAGAAAATAAACCAAAGAGTGTTAATCACAGTGTCAATTTTCAATGTTGTGGAATAACTCTAGCGAGCGTTGAGCTTTATAGCTGGTTTACACGTATTAAGTTGATAAGTAGTTAACTAAATTTTAACTTAATTTTAAGTTACTTATCGCATGTAAACACATAATTTAGTAGCAAGCAACTTAAAATTAAGTTAAAATTTAGTTAACTACTTATCTACTTAATACGTGTAAACTAGCCCTTATTCATTTAGTTATAAAAATGAGAATATTATTCTTTTTATATTATGTTAGTCGTTAGTTTTATTATTACAGCATTTGTGTCTTGAATATCTTAGTAATAATGGTCACTTTTATAAACTTTTATTTGTCGATACTAAAAATAACTATGATATTTACAAATAACAGTTTATACTACCCTTAAAGGCTTTTCTAAACTTAATAGGCTTAGCTTCCCTAAACTCATGAAATTTGGCGGGGTCTTAATACTTTTTTAAGTTAATTATGTTGCCAGAGCCAGAATTTCTACTAAATAAGTAATTTTTAAAGTAGTCCCCGGCATATGGACTTACCGGACATGTCCGGATTCCGTTACCGCATATTTCGTCAAATTTGTATATTTTTTGTTCCATGTAATATAATTAAAGACATAGGTGGATGTAGTGGGTAACTAATAATTTGATTATTTAGGTTTTTAGCATAAAGGGAGACCGGGAAAAAGATTTGAAATCAAAAAATATGTGTATATTATGTAGTAGCCAAATGATGAAGTAGGTAAGTTACAGGGTTCGTTCAAATTATACGTGAAAAAAATAGTAATTGTCCGTAAAAACGTTACGTCTATGAAGTCCATGGATATCATCGACTTCAGTCTTCAAATATTAAAATCCACGTTTCTGTCTTCATACCTGTGACAACGGTGTGTTTTAATATTAAACTCTTATTTCCATTTCACGTCTGAGAACAATCCCGGGTTCAATGCGTCATATCTCTTGACGATATAATGTAACGTATATTAACATTTAAGAGGATTAAAATTTGAGGTAATCAAGCGCGGATCAATCTCTCATTATTTGTTAATTTAAGCATACGTAAAATTAAAACTTGTTGTATCGTTCCTTGATCCAACATATTAGAATAAATAATCTATTTTGAAATAATACAGCTATTTAAAGGTGCAAGAGTAAGATATTGCTAGCATTTACATTTTACGATCCTTGCATCCAATACACCAATACTGTATTAGATTTAGTTTATAATTATTGTATTTTTTTTTAAGTTTTTGATGTATAAAATAAATAACAAACGTTGTTAACCCTCTATTAGTGGGTCGACAAGACTTCTGATAACAATATCTGATATAATCCTTTTACCCTCTAACACTATCCCATCGATTCATTGGGTATTCTAATTCAATAACAAATGAATAGTTTATTCCCTTAAAGGTTATTTCGATGAGAAAATATTTACAATCGTAACTACGTAGTACTCTACGGAGAGATAATATAAAATGTACATTTCAGATTAGATTATAAATACTGAAACCTTCGGCGGCGGTACATGGATTGTGTTTTAAATAAAATATTTTTCGTTTACTTACAGTAATAACAATTTCTTTTACGCTACAATATGCATTACGAAGCTTATTTATAATTCAGCGTACACTACTCGCTACTCACAGAACGTATATCTACACAAAACATTTCAGTAAACAGATAAAAAATATAAACAAAGTAAGCAGCTTTATCTGTTACTAATAATCCGGGTAAAAAAACTTACGTATCGGCTTGAAAGGCAGGTGCAGGTTCAGGAAGCACGATCAACGTTAAAAACAACAGACACTTGAAATAGGACATTTTCAGGGCTGACTCACACACATCACAACTATCTCACGAAGCTCAATCATATTACTCGATAAGGCACATCGTTACATCTCCACGTAAGGCGAAACACGAAACACGAGTATAACAAGTGCAAAAAGTTCCTACAAAAGTTATAAATACGCGAAAGCTTCACCGGTGCGATAACGGACAAGGCCACTACGTGCTATTTACGTTTCACTACGACTAATTTAAGTGTACACAATAGTCAACATGTTTAAAGGAAAGTTTCGCGAATGAGGAAAGTTGAACGATTGAGGAAAGTTAAAATCGCGGAGCCGCAGGGCGCGGGCTGCGAGCGTTCGTCCGCTCGCACGCACGTGCTGCGTCTATTCTGGGCGGGCGGCGCATCGAGCGCCACGAAATAGGTCGCCCCGACGCCGCTCAGCCATGCCGCACGCGGCTCGACCGGCTTAGCGAGGATACCGAAATATGCTAGTTACGATGCATGTTTTAGAAGGTCTCGGTTATTTCTAAATGCAGTTAACGTCGGTTAAAAAGTAGGTCTCGTATTTGTAATAATTGCAGTTAATGCTAGTCGTTTCGTTTAACATCGTTTAACAGTTGTTCGTTTTCATGATTTGTTAAGTGTGTGATAAACTAACGTGGATAAAATTTTTGCGTACTTACTACAAAGTCAAGTGTTCTTGTTTATAGTGTAGAAATCTTAATTTTTGTACATTTTTGAAGAATAGAAGAATTATAAAGCTATTTATAGGTTTATCCTAACATCGTACTAGTAAATACAATAATTACTTTAGGTTTTTAGTTTTTATCAACAACTTTATTTCAATTAGTCTTATGAATTTTTCGGTTCGGTTTTTACTGAAGTGCCTTTTAAAACCCTAATAATTTACTGTTCGAAATCGTTGGAATAAACGACTTATGACATGTTATGGCATCGATAGCATCTTTAGGGGCCCCTTAATTACGAACTAACGCTGAAACGTGTAAGAATTCCCTCCCCACCCCCACTCCGCCTCCTCCTCGATCTCAGGAGATCGTCTGAGCGTGCTCTTCATAAACAATCGCGAGCAATTTGAACTAAACAATAGACTAGCCAACCGTGAGTCTGACTACCAATTAATGGGTTCCGTGATAGTAAAAACTAAAAAGCTCTTATATCGCTTTTGAGTTTTTAAAGTAGTAACTTCAAATAGGTTTCCATGAACTTATTTAAACTAGTAGATTCATATAAGTTTTCCAACTAATAGTTTGCTTCAATTTTAAATTTCGACTCACTTGGCTTGAGACGCTCTAGTATCTAATAGAGTTTTTCTAACTAGAGTCTAGTTAACATAACTGCCGATTCAGGCATATGTGGCGTCGACTTTCTGGGGGTATGTACCATCGAGGAAATTGATTTCTAGGCAGTTGACGGACCTAAGCTACGTCATGTGGTCGACTTAAATATGTCAATTCAATGTTAGCTGTGATCGGTCGGATGGGTTTGACCCGCGACCAAAACTTAGGTCCACCATCTGCCTATAGGAATCACTTTCTCTGTTATGTGATAGTACACATATTATATCTGTATATTTATGTGAGCTTGAAATAATTCTAGTGCTATACCTTTAAGAGATTTATCTTTGTCTTGTGAGTTTGACTCAATTTTCAGACTTCTCCTTCTCTACCAATCTTCTATTTCTATAATTCTTCTATTTCCAAACAATACTCACCAGACTTTATCTCTCAACGAAGTACTATACTCAAGCATGTAAATGTTTATAATTTTTAAGCAAACGCCTGCACATGGTACTACGAGTAAGTCTTTACTTACAATTGTTTGTATATTAATTGCTTAGTTTGGAAATAAAATATTTGAATCTTTGAAGCAATCCTTTAGTAAAGAAATAAAGCTAAGTGTATCGACAAGGTCAGTCGACAGCAAGTCGGTGTGGGGACGGGGTCTGGCGCCGCCGTGTCGCCCACCCTCAGGGGAAGAGCATTTCTTATTAAACCGTGCATGGGCTATGAAGAGTATAATGAACTGTTAATGATTTTTCCATGCAAATGTGATAGTCTATAGATATATGTGACAGTGTGTGGTAGCTATGTCACATCATCGTTCCCGTGATTTATGCTGGTTCCATCGCATTTTACAGCTAAGATTGTAATATCAAGATGATGTTTAAAACTAGCAAGATGAGATATAATTATCTTTCTTTTTCTTATGGAATATAGCCATCATTGTAGACTCGACGTTACAAATATGTATGTTACGAACTTACGAGTATAATACTTAATGCCAACTTTAAATAAAAATATTGACTACTATTTGGTGAAATTCTTCTATAGTATAGTAATTAAGAACTATTCCACCAAAACATTTTTATGTTAGATGCTGCAAAGCAAAGGTATAGCAATGGCAAAAAGCTATATAAAAATCTAGTGATGTGGATCAAATTTATAACTCACAGACAGATCACAGGCGCTCATTTCACAGAATTATTTTTAACCGACTTCCAAAAACGAGGAGGTTATACGTTCGGCTGTGGATTTTTTTTAATGTATGTTCAACGATTACTCCGCCGTTTGTGAACCGATTTTCAAAATTTTATATTTTGTTGTATTAGGTTTCACTCCAATTTGATACCATGTTCACAAAAGTGGTGACCTGATGATGGGATCCATGAGTAATCGAGGGAACTCCTCAAAATTCAAATGGAAACATATGGTTTTTTTTGGTTTCATATGAAGTATTCCAGGCATATGTTACCAAAAAATAAGATTTTGCACCAGGATATACCATGGTTCGAAGGTGGTGAACAGAACTCCTTACTCCTTATAGATACATGTTTGGGGGATTCGGCGTTGTTTTAAGAACTGAAAGCATATACTACTAAGCTAATTACATTAATCATCATCATCATCACCACCATTCCACCATACACCTTCACATTATGACCCTATTATAATTGGTAGGTATTTTTCATAGTATTTTTTAGATCAAAACGGATCACGGATGTCTTTAAACATTTTTCTGTAGAAAGTTAAGCTATTTTGAAAATTATTTTATTATTTCGACCTGATGATAAGGTCCATGAGTGATCGAGGGAACTCCTCAAAATTTATATGGAAACATATGGTGATTTCGATTTTATGATAAGTATCCTAAGCATATGCTACCAAAAAGCAAAATTTTGCACTAAGATATACCTTGGTTCCGAAGGTGTTAAGAGAACTCCGGATTCCTTATAGATACAAGTTTGGGGGTTTCGGCTTTGGTTTAAGAACTCAAAGCATATGCTACTATGCAAATTAAATTCATCATCATCATCACCACTACCACCAGTCTCACCAGAATCATTAAACCATAACTCTTAATTTTTCGAACGATTTCAAAAATTATATTGGTGTTATATTGTTATATCAAAGTAAATGATTCAAACTTGGTGATCAGGTTACCAAGTTAGCAATTTGATCATGAGATCTATGAATTATGAGGTATGTCCGTCTGTAGGAAACTCCTTGTTATTGGGACAAAATAAATAGTTATATTAACGTAGTTCTAAGTAGTTTAAGCATAATATTATATGAACAATAATTATAGTGAGCTAATGACTTTCCAGGAGTGTTGTGATAGAAAGAAAGTCACTGAACAGAACTTTAGAGCCTTTAGAGATAGGCGCATGAACATTAATTTTGTCACTGCTTGATTAACGCCAAGCTTATGTTATTAATTATACAGTGATACGAGTATATTCTTGGAGTTGCTTATGCAATTCTCTATTCCGAGAGGGCGCTAGGTATAGTAACTTAATGGTTCTCATATCATAAATGTGTATCCTGGCTCCAAAGTCACTTAGTAGAACACATTAGTATTTATAGAAAACCTTATAAATTACTTAAATTACTAAAAAGAGTGAAATTATTATTTTTAACAAAAAGTTAAAACCGACTTCCACAGTAAAAACAATAATAATTATTATAATTAACAAAAAAGTATGAAATAATTCTTACTCATAATAGTGCTTTATGCAGAATACTCCTAAACCTCTACTATTTCTGTACACAATCTTCATAATTTTGAAGTCGGTACCAGTCTTTAAAATTAAAAATATTTTGTCTAAGAACTCACCATTCTTAGCTGGTATCGACTTCAAAATAATGAAGATTGTGTACAGAAATAGTAGTTTAGGAGTATTCTGCATAAAGCACTATTAAGAGTAAGAATTATTTCATACTTTTTTGTTAATTATAATAATAATTATTGCTTTTACTCTGGAAGTCGGTTAAAATTTTTTGTTAACAATAATGTGCATCAACTTGTCTTTAAATTTTACGGGGCCTGCCATTTTTATCATAGCAATGCTGTTTGCTTGCTTGCTCGCAATATCATCGTCTTCATTTTAATGTCAGGAGAGTAATCAAACTACTCGTAATCATTTAGGTTAATACTACGAATACTAAAGTTTTTATTTTTCGTAGGTTTAATAGTAATCTATATAGATCTACTAGATGAGCTTGGAGCACCGTTGGCCCAAAATTCGTTTATCGCTCGAGAACCGTATTATATTTTTCCGGGATAAAAAGTATCTTATGTTTTTTCCCGGCACTCAAAGTATCCCGATACTAGTGTTGGGTAGGACACGAATTTTATACGAGGATGTAAGAGGTGCCACTTTTTCGTACTGAGCCGGTACAGTGTCCCACTTCAAAAGAGGCGAGGCGTTTGAATCGTAGCAGTACGTTTGACGTGCCGCGACATACAGTGAGCCGTCTTGAGGCGTGAATTTATATTTACTTAAGTATTATATTTTCCCCCTAAAAATATATATAAATACAAAATTCATAATAATTTAGAAAAAATATACTGTAGTATAATATGTTTCAAAATATTTTTATTAAAAGTTAATATTATTTCTTCTTCATCTAAAGATTCAGATTTTTTGAAATCATAGGTAGGTACATGTTGACATTGAATAAATTTAACATTTTATTGGATGGATAAAATGTTACACAAGATCCATTATTTTGATTTAATGTAAATCGGACAATAAATTTAAAAAATTAAGGAGTCAAAAAATCCCTCAAAATACCCCTAAATTCTACAAAATTCAGACCACCGCGACAATCATTTTGAAGCGGTACATGTTATAATGCTGAGCCGCTCTTACATTTTGCCGCCTTGTCCCGGACAATTGTAATGCCTCTTGTAAGTCCTACCCAACACTACCCGATACCAAATTACGTCATACCAAAGTTTGGGTACAGGGTATGAAGAGGTTACAGACAGACAGAAACAATTGGGATGATGACAAGGTCAAAGATTAGCGAATTTTGGTAATAAAATAAAGAAATAACGGTAAAAAATAAGTGTTTCCAAAATTTCAGCTTGATAGCATTTGTATTTTTTTTTATATGCGCCTTCAAAGTTGGATTTTCAAGTCGAATTTTTTTTCAATTAAATTTCTTAATATTGGTATACCATTCGATAACTTATATAATTTAAAGCAACTTTTGTTATGAAACCACTTTCATAAGCGCAATAATTAATATAGCTATCGAACAAAGTTCTCCCGCGATGCCTACAAGTAACTCTAAGGTGACGTCATAATCGAGTCGCATTTTGTATGGAGCGTTTCGGGCAGGTCTATTTTATAAGATTTTTAAATTGTCATAACTTGGTGAATTTTTAAGCTATCGGAGTCATTCTTTCACCGATGTTTCTAGTTTTGACAGGTCTTTCAATTACCAATAAGAAAAAAAAATTGTCATCATGCCCATTTCGCATTTATATTAATAGTATGGATTGTATTTAGTAATGCCTGGTAATGCTAAATCGGGGTAGAGAAGAGATGGGATGAAAACCCTGTTTCACCATCTGTACCCTTGAACAAAAATAAAAATAGCTGACCCATACGTACCTACCTACTGGCTACTAACTACCTATGTAATATTCCTAAAGAATAAGAAAACATCGGTCAGCTTTACGCTAAATAATAATAAACGAAGACCTTTCTCAAGACTCAAAGTACCTCTATACAGCGTTGCCAGACGTCCCGCTTTTGGCGGGACGTCCCGATTTTTTCATTAAAATTAAATGTCCCGCGCGGGACAGGCTCAGTCCCGCTTTTCGGGGAAAGCCCAAACGTACATACAGCGTGCTGAGAAAGATTAAAGGTGTGTAATGAAGATAAGAGTGTGGGAGGTAGAGGGGTGGATTTTATTTGGCTACTTTTGCTATCTATTGTCACGTAAACGTTATTTTAACACAAACAAAAAGATAAAACAATAAAAAAACTTTTGATTTTATACTTTTTTTACTTTGTCCTGCTTTCGACTGAAAAATCCCGCTTTTTCACTCAAAAAGTTCCAAAGTCCCGACTTGGCACAAAAAATTCTGGCAACGCTGCCTCTATACCAAATTTCAGCAAAATCAGTTCAGCTGCTTGGGCGTGAGGTAACAGACAGACACACTTCCGTATTTATTAGTACCTATTGATACAATTATACACCGAGTGCTCGGCTGAAGGCACTGTCTTGACACTCTACTCCCGCTGTCCCCAACCCGCGGCCCGCCGGGACTTTATTTGTGGCCCGCGTGATGTTAAACAATTTTGAAATTCACGTCCACCGGCAAAATAACGTAAAGTCTACGTGATAGTCGTTAAATGTTTTCAATTTTAAATATTTAATTTTGAAGAAAGTTATTTTTTAACCCTAAAAAACTTTTGTTGCGGCCTGCGAGTCGCGACACCAAGACCAAACATGTTTGTGGCCCGCATGAAAAAAAGGTTGGGGACCACTGCTCTACTGGGTAGGTGTAATCAGGTTTTGAGCAGCACAAGACTTTTTGTGAGTAGCTTCATTTTGATAAGACAAACAACTTTTTTATCTGCGAAAAATCTTGAAAGTGGTAGCTAATAGAGATAGAAAGGATTTCATACTTTGATTTGATGGTCCTGAAATGCATGTATTTAACGCGGCGACAAATTGATACCATTCCGGGTCTTAAAAAACTGAAAATGGATAGTAAATAAACTACTTTGGCGACGTAATTTGAGGTATCATTTTAACTAGAAAGCGGCGGCTTTTTAATGAGTTTTGAGGTTTTATTTAAATTTTATCTGGCAGTGATTTTCTTTTGTGGCAATTTAATTTCTTCTAAGGCGACAAATTATTGGCGGATAAAAAAGTTAAAATAGGCTTTCATAAATTCTAAAATGGGGTTGTCTATAAACTTGACCAAGGTCTGATATAAATACAAACAAGATCTCATAAAAAATTCTTTTGGCTACATTTTTAGGGATCTAAATAAACCAAATTGTGACATGCAAAAAAACTATTCTTGGTCTATTTAATTTTTTCTTGACTATCTTAAGTGTAACAAAAGGGAGTGAAAAAATTATGTATCGAACGGAAAACTAATCTAAGTCAATCAAAATCGATTAATTTAATTAGTTTTGATTTAATCATGGGCGCCGGCAGGGGGGTGCTAGATGGTGCACTTGCGCCCCTTGGGAATCTCAGGATTAAATGAACCTACTTACTTTGAGTAACAACCTACAACGTGTTTTGTAACGGTCGCCGGCTGCTGCCGCAGCACGCTCGCTACGCTTGCTCGGCTCCCTCTGTGTTGTGGTCTAAGTTCTTACCTAACCTAACCTACTTTTGGACATTCTGGATTGTTTTTTTTTTTTTTTGTTTTGGCGGGGGGTTGCGCTCCCCGAGCCCCCCTTTCGGGGGGGCTGCGCCCCCCCGTCTCCCCACTTCCGTATCCGTGGTTAAGTAGGCCTTCTGTTAAGTGTTTTCATTAATAACTAGCGACCCGCCCCGGCGTCGCACGGGTATAAAATATATAGCCACTGAAAAAATGATTAAAATGATAGCCTATGATCCTTCACGTGGTCTACTTCTTATCTGTGCCACATAATATAACATAAAAATTGCTCCAGTAGTTCGCGAGATAAGCCCTTTCAAATATTTTCCCCCGTTTTTTCCACATTCTCCTATTAGTCTTAGTGTGATAAAATATAGCTTAAAGCCTTTCTCAATAAGTGGGCTATCTAACACTGAAATAATTTTTCAAATCGGACCAGTAGTTCCTGAGATTAGCGCGTTCAAGTTAGCCCTTTCAAATAATTTTCCACGTTTTTTCCACATTTTCCTCTATTTCTTCGCTCCTATTAGTCTTAGCGTGATAAAATATAGCCTATAACCTTCCTCGATAAATGGGCTATCTAACACTGAAAGAATCATCAAAATCCGTTGCGTAGTTTTAAAGATTAAAGGGAACAAAGGGACATGAGGGAAAAAAAAGCGACTTTGTTTTATAATAAGTATAGATAATGAATGCTTCTCCCTCGCACTGCTCAGACACACGAGCGCATTTGCCGCCTTTTTCAAGAATTTACGAATCTGCAAACAATATTCTAATATCCAAATACATTATTATAATACCAATTTTCAGTTTTAAAGCTATCTAATAATCGCTGCCAAATGTGTATTTTTATAATGAAAGCCAATAGTTGCCAGTGAAGAATGTTTGATATCCGCTCGGAAAAATTAGTCGCCACATTAGGTTTTATTATACCTTAACCAGTTTTACACTGATCCCGCTTGATATATTTAATATTTATCAACCTTACAGTAGCAGCCGTTTTTTTTAGGTTTTTTTGATCCTAGCCTTTTGTTGCTTGTATAGTTTAATAGTTGCTAAGATATTTAATCACTGCAAAGTTATTTTTTTTGTGACTTCATAGATAGTCGCCTAAAAAAGGTATTAGTTGCCGTGTTATTTATTTGCCGGCCTAAAATATGGATTGTTCTATTAATTTGTAGGAGTTATTTTGTAGTTTTGTTGATTGCAGAACCCTAAAACGGAACCCTAACCAGCTGATTCCTTGTATAGTGGTAGGTTAATAGTTATATAATTTAAGAGTAACACTGTCCTACAAGTAGAACAATCCATATTTTAGGACCATCAGATCAAAGTATGAAATCCTTTCTATCTCTATACACAAATAAAACACAATATTACGTGCACTTTTTCCGGAAAAAGTGCACGTAATATTGTGTTTTATTTGTGTATATAAAAATAAAGTTTAAAAAACTAAAACCCGACTACTAAAACGCGCTCTAAAAAGTACGAAACAAGAAAACAGTTTATAGGGATATGGAAATGTTTAAAGGATAGCCGTGGTCGTATGTATGCCCAATTTTATTATCTACAATGAATCTGTTTTGCAATAATAGTAGGTGGCATACGACCACGGCTATCCTTTAAACATTTCCATATCCCTATAAACTGTTTTCTTGTTTTGTACTTTTTAGAGCGCGTTTTAGTAGTCGGGTTTTAGTTTTTTAAACTTTATTTTTATTTCAATTATTTTGGGGCTAAAATTCGCTCGATAAATTTCTTAACCTTCCCAACTCCTCAAATGATCGACGACCATATTAAGGATATTTTACAATTTATTTGGTTGTAGTGAGCAAATGAATAGTTATTTATTATTTCACTAGCTGTTGCCCGCGACTTCGTCCGCGTTAGCATAGCATAATAACGGAGATTGTTAATTTTCTCCTTTTTATGGTCCCTTACTCAAAGGGTAAAAACGGGACCCGATCACAAAGATAAAATATCAGGCTGTCCGTTTGTCCATATCCAAGCTGTATCTCAAGAACCACGCTCAGCACTAACGATGCGACAACATTTCCAGGTACCTGCACCCTCGGCCGGAACTTGGTGGGGCGCAGCCGAGTTCCGGCCGAGGGTACAGGTATCTCACGGTAATCAAAATATGATACTCAAAAAGTATGTTTAGTTTAGGGTACAATAATAATTTCCCTTTCAATTTATAACTTTGTTCCTAAAACAGGAGAATTAAAAGTCAACACTAACGACGCGACTACTTGTTCAGGAAAGGGGGGGGGGGGGGATCCAGCCGAGGGTGAAGGTATACATATATAAATAATTGTTGTTTCATATTGTATTGAAGTGATATCATGAATTCATGCAATAATTAGGTGATTGCAAGCAAACCCGTGGGAAATGGCTAATAAAATTTATATATTTGAAATGTGCTAACAAAGTTCTTTCATTTGATACCCCACACAACATAGTCAGGATTTTTTTTTTGTTCTATACTTTAAGTGCCCTAGATGGCGGCTATAGTCAATTTTAGGTAAAGTCATGTAGCCTATAACCAGCGGACAATCAAGACGCTTCCAATAACACCTCATTTGTCTAAATAGGACAAGTAGTTTTAAAGTTACGAGGGAACAGACAAACATCCATACCCACATACATACATACCATACATACATACATACATACAGGCCAAAATCATAACCCTCCTTTTTGCTTCGCCGTAGTCGGGTAAAAATGAATTTCCACCAAGAACCGACAGTACAATCAATTACATATACTTTCTATATATTCTGTTACTACCATTTTCAAGATTTTTCGCTTCGCAGATAAAAAAGTTGTTTGTCTTATCAAAATGAAGCTACTCACAAAAAATTAGCTTGTAAGTAATAAAAAAAATTGTTCTAGGGCTCCCTGACAAACACTTCTATCCTAGAGACTCCTTCTACACTTCATAGCTGCGACGTTCACATCACTATAATCTCCAGAATATTATCTTAGCTTGGAAAGTCCGAGCTTATTATTCCGTAAATAACATTACATACATTATATGTATTATACGACAGTTACATCACACCACTATCGCAAAAACATCGAAACTGATATTCTTGCTCTTCATTTGTTTGTATTTTAATTTGTATTAATGCGCCTAATAAAATTTTACGATAAGTTTTTAGGGTTTCATACCCAAAGGGTAAAAACGGGACCCTATTACTGAGACTCCGATGTCTGTCCGTCTGTCTGTCTGTCTCCAGGCTGTAACTCAAGAACGGTAACAGCTAGAGAGTTGAATTTTCACAGATTATGTATTTTTGTTGCTGCTATATACTAAACTAGCGACCCGCCCCGGCGTCGCACGGGTATAAAATATATAGCCACTGAAAAAATGATTGAAATCGTAGTTCGCGAGATAAGCCCTTTCAAATAATTTGCCCCGTTTTTTCAACATTCTCCTATTAGTCTTAGCGTGATAAAATATAGCCTATAGCCTTCCTCAATGAATGGGCTATCTAACACTGAAATAATTTTTCAAATCGGACCAGTTGTTTCTGAGATAAGCGCGTTCAAGTTAGCCCTTTCAAATAATTTTCCCCGTTTTTTCCACATTTTCCTCTATTTCTTCGCTTCTATTAGTCTTAGGGTGATAAAATATAGCCTATAGCCTTTCTCGATAAATGGGCTATCTAACAAAGAAAGAATCATCAAAATCCGTTGTGTAGTTTTAAAGATTAAAGGGAACAAAGGGACATGAGGGAAAAAAAGCGGCTTTGTTTTATAATATGTATAGAAGTAAAAACAAAATAAATTTATTATTTAAGGTAACATACAACAAACGTGATTTTTTTTATTTTTGCTCGGTATCAATGATGACAACAGGTAGCCCCCTGGAATGTTCACAAAATACTCAGTTTTATTTATACTTTAATAATTAACCCATCAGTCGTGGCAAAACGAGACACAATAGCTTTTTCATTGTTATCGCGGCCGGATGTGGCCGCTTGGGGCTTCATGAATTAATAATAAAATTTTAATAAAATTAATAACAAAGGGGGGCTCCCATACGAAAAACACATTAATTTAGTATTTTTCTCTATAGTGGTACGGAACTCTTCGTGTGCGAGTCTAACTCGCACTTGGCCGATTTTTTCTTATGTTATTTAATAATTGATGATAATGAGTTCGGGGAGAACAGGAATGTTACTACTACTAGTATTCTATTAAATAATGTTATTTTGTTTAATAATACCTATCAATGGCGTAATTCAATTAGAAAGAATTCAACAAGCAATACAAATGCTGTCTGATGATAAAAAATTGGCCAAGTACGAGTTGGACTTGCACACGAATCGTTCCGTATTATTGTACAGCAAAAAAGCCTTTTTGTATGTCTGCCCCCGAGTTGATATTACTATTATTCTATTTTATTTTAAAACTATTTATGAAAGTATTAAAATATTGAGTATTTGTGAAATTTCAAGTGCCTACCTGTTATGTTGACACTTGACATTGTTGATATCATGCAAAAAATTCCAAAATAATCACGTTTGTTTTACCTATGTAAATAATTTTATTTTAGTATTTGTTGTTATAGCGGCAAATAAATTCATAATTTGTGAAGCGTGCTAGCGCGGTTCTAGGAATACAGCCTAAAATTGCCCTTCTATTTTTGCCGAGCGATCTAAAGGTTGTGCGCGTTCTATACGAGGTAAAGTGATGCTTGTTTTTGTTATGTTACAGGATATTATTGTTACGTAATAATGTAGGTATAGGATATAAATAAAATATAACCCACGTGACCCCGGGAACCTCGTCACTAAAATTGATTCGACCTCAAACATACATTAATTATATATTTGTTCCGAACAGATACGTCAGTTTTATAAAATATTCAGCCATGAGTCATGACAGAGAGACTGAGTAGGTTAAGGCTCGTCCAAATTTGTATCATTTGCGCGATCAGATCTCCGATCAGATCTCCGTCGCGATCATCGCGCCGTACCAAGTATGCGTATCATAGTGTGGACGCCTATTATGATACGCCCCGATCGCTATTAAATGCGTATCTGATACGTGTTGTATCAAATACGCGCATGATCGGCAGAATGATCTAATACGGTGCGTCCACATTTGTATCATTTGCGCGATCAGATCTCCGATCAGATCTCCGTCGCGATCATCGCGCCGTACCAAGTATGCGTATCATAGTGTGGACGCCTATTATGATACGCCCCGATCGCTATTAAATGCGTATCTGATACGTGTTGTATCAAATACGCGCATGATCGGCAGAATGATCTAATACGGTGCGTCCACATTTGTATCATTTGCGCGATCAGATCTCCGTCGCGATCATCGCGCCGTATCAAGTATGCGTGTCATAGTGTGGACGCCTATTAGATCATTCTGCCGATCATGCAAGTATTTGATACGGCATGTATTAGATACGCGGTTAATAGCGATCGGGACGTATCATGATACGCGTATCATTTTGACACGCTTCGATGATACGCGACGGAGATCTGATCGGGGATCTGATCGCGCAAATGATACATATGTGGACGCATCCATAGGCGTCCACATTATGATACGCACACTTGATACGGCGCGATGATCGCGACGGAGATCTGATCGCGCAAATGATACAAATGTGGACGCACCGTTAAGGTGGGTTTACACCAAAAGAACATAGAGCAAGAACAGCACAAGAACATTCTTTGGTATTCGTTTAGTGTAAACTATAATTCGTTACAACATACTTTAGATCGTTTACACCAATCGAATGAACAAGAACATCAAGAATAAGAATTTTTGCTCTATAGATGAGAATCATATAGCTCCGTTTAGACCAAACGAGCGAATGCTCATTGCTCATTCGTCAACGATAAGTACCTAGTTAATTTATTTTTATAGTCATCAAAGGTTGGATCCCATAAACATCTTTTGTTATGGTATAATTCTATCATTTGTAAACATTTTTCATTACTCCAATCCATATTTACGAAATAACCTTTGATAAACTACCTAAAACCAGCCGCCAAAAAGTAGAAATATCAAGAACACTAAAATCCTTTTGAAGAGACCGCCTCGAAGAGCGAGCACGTCCGAACACGAAAGAACGCTTTAAGCAATTGCTCGAGCGCTCTTGCGTCGTTTACACCAAACGAGCGAGATTCTTAGAGCATTCTACCTATTTACCGCCGAACACGTGGCGAACACACTAGAACAACGAAAGAATGCTCGTTGTTAGTTTACATCAAAAGAGCTTTACTAGAATGAGCATTCGCTCGTTTGGTCTAAACGCAGCTTTATGGGACTTGATTCTCATACCTCGAACGACGAATGACGTTTCGATCTGAGGCTGGCTCACTCGCACTCGCTTGTGTGCGCGAGTACGACAGTCTGCAAAGTGCAATTATTGAAAAAATATTCGAAGTGTTAGAATTGGGTCGTAGTTCCTAATCCCTCAACGTTTATCTTGATTATTTCCCAAAGCTACTGGGAGTCAGCTTATTATTAACCACTTAAGGACTGGATATGTGATGAATCATGATTCATTGCAAACAAACAATAGAGCCCCGGCGTCATAAATTTGCCACTACAGTAGCCAAAAAAAAAACCCATTCAGCGCTTCTACTTTCACAGTGAAATCTATACATGTATCTTTACTATCATTTAGTTTTGTTACACGACTTACTAGGGCGGTCCGATAAGTACTTAGCCTCACCGCCCAGTGGCGCCATTATTGCAAGATAAATTTATTATCGTGTAGTATATTCTCGTAGACGGCTACTGTTAAAATTTCAGCCAAATCGGACTCTTAATTTGATTTTGACCGCAGGTGGAATCCGGCGTGTCCGCAGATTTTAGAAAAATGGAAAAAGAGCAATATCGGTCGGTGATTCGATTCTTATTTTTGGAAGGGAAATCACGCAGCGAAATCAAAGAGCGCTTGTGTACGGTGACTCTTCTCCTTCGATGGCGACCGTCAAAAATTGGTTTCACGAGTTTCAGCGTTGTCGCACGTTGGTTTTTGATAAGCCACGCCCAGGTGCCCCGAAAACGGCCACTACGAACGATAATGTGACAAAAATCCACGATCTCGTGTTGGCAGACCGCCGATTGAAGATACGCGAGATAGCTGAGACATCTCGAAACACCGCGTGGGTCATATCCTGCATGAATGGGCATGAGAAAGCTGTCGGCGCGATGGGTGCCGCGTTTGCTCACTCCAGACAACAAGCGCAACCGTGAGACTATTTCAGATCAGTGTTTGACGCTGTTTAAGGCGACGCCTTGATAATTTGGCTGTAGCGATGCCGATTTTTCTCAGCAATGACTAAAGCTAAGAAATTGAAGTTCATTGTCAGTATTCATCATGTCTTTGTCTTTGAATTGCCCATAGCATAACACGATTGGACAACTTTTATAGCACAGAATAATCAATCGAAAAGACCTCTGTAACAAAAGGGATTCCTATTTTTCCAACAGAGGAGAGTGATTTAAGGTTCCAAAATTTGTACATAAATTGGTTCAAGCATGCACTTTAATTTGTGCATAGCTTATATGAAATGTATTTATGGTTTTTAAATTATGCCGCTTACGCCTTTTCCATTTTTGCTGTTCCATTGCTTGTTTTCTATGAGAGGCCGGGCCGGCCTCTCATAGAAAACAAGCAATCTAAAACATATCCAACACGGTTTCTTACTTTAACGCTGCGTCATCTTAAGCACAATCCGAAGGAGTTTCTGCGTCGTTTCGTGACCATCGACGAAACATGGATCCACTGGTACTCGTATACACCAGAGACCAAGGAACAGTCGAAACAGTGGACTTCACCCGGCGAACGTGCTCCGAAGAAGGCGAAGACTGTCCTATCAGCTGGAAAGGTAATGGCCACCGTTTTCTGGGATTCACACGGTGTGATCTACATCGACTACTTGGTGAAGGGTGAAGCGATCACAGGGTTGTACTATGCACCGGCTCACACCTCCGCCCTCGCCACGGCCAAATTAGTCGAATTGGACTACGAACTGCTGCCCCATCCACCGTATTCTCCGGATTTGGCCCCGTGCGACTTCTTTTTATTTCCAAACTTGAAAAAATTACTCGCCGGGCAGAAATTTGAGTCGAATGAGCAGGTCATTGCCGCCACGGAGGCCTATTTTGCAGACCTCGAGAAAACATATTTTTCTGATGGGATGAAGAAGTTGGAGCATCGCTGGGTTAAGTGTATCGAGCTAAAAGGAGACTACGTCGAGAAATAAATCGCCACTTTTCCAAAGTTTTCGTTTTTCTTTTGTAGGCTAAGTACTTATCGGACCACCCTCGTACACCCCGTAATGCTAACAAAATTCGCCACTACAAAAGTAGCTTGACACTGGAACCAAAAGAGTTAACCCGTCAACTGCCGATGACACGGCGTGGGTTAAATTTTTGATACCTCGAAAGAATTTTGTTGCAAAATAGTAAATACACAGCTATCTAATATCAATGTTCGCAACTGTACTCTATTTTGTAACTGTGACTTAATAACAATAGAAATTATGATAGGTTAAACAAGGATACAAGGGTTAAAATAGGTTTGTTTGTATGACTTTGTTTTTAATTTTAACTTTTCGTCAACAGTCTACATGATAATTTCTTAACCATACTCTGTCCGTGTATTCGGGATCTTCTGGCCACCAAAATCCGAATAACTTAAGGTACCGTTCCGATCAACACGGCAAGCGACCGCTAGGTACCGACAAAAATTCAAACAAAATGCTGCTTTTTGACGTAGGAATAGGTTTCATTTTGCTCTACGCCATTACTTGAAAGCAGCGGCGGCACGGATCGCTAGATCAACGTCGGGAGAAAATGAAACCCATAGCCTAGGCCCTAGGTCATAAAGCGGCATTTAGTTTGAATTTTTGTCGGTCGCGGTCGCTTGCGAGTTGTGGCGAAGATCGGGAAGTCACCTTTTGAATTAATACACCCATGATTATTCTTAGAAATGACCCACTCACTAAAATAAAAGGTACGTTATTCCGGCAAGCGCGAAGCAGCTAGGTGTATCGATTATTTTATCAAACGAATGGCGGCCTCGATTCTGAGAAAATATTAATGAAATGTGGCACGGGTGTTAGCCCGGCCGTCGCCAGGTAGTGGCGTGAGCCAGGGGTGTGGCGCACCTGGACATACTAGGGACTGACCCCGACTCTGCTGGGTATTTTTATTTTTTTTATTTTGGGAAGTTTTATCGATGACTATGACCTTAGACCTCATGTGACTTACAAAATCTAAATGTATGTCTTATAGAATTCGCGCTTTCTATCAATTTTAGAGCCCCCGCAGACTACAGACTTTTAGTCGGCCGATAGTTTGATCGAAAGCTTAATCAATACGAATCAGAAGATGCGGACACTGAACGATTTGTATCGGATGATAATAATGTACCGAAACCCCAATTTGGTCAACTATCGGCCGACTAAAAGTCTGTAATCTGCGAGGGCTCTTAATGTTCCAATTTTTGGATGAGTTAAAAATGTAACATCATAGATAAGCAGTCGACGGATCTACTACATTTGGTTGGATTATGACAACTTAATGTAAATCTTCATCTGTCCGCCATCTGTCTATGAATCAACTTCTCTGATAGTACCTGAATATAATGTAACAGATGCAACAAAGATTTAATTGAGTTATCTCATCTACTCGTACCTGCTCTAAGTACTACCGCGACGCTGCGCCGACGTGACGCTTAAGGCCCTATAGACCCGAAAATTAGCAGGTCGATGTCTGTCAGTACGAATATCGACGTAAAGGACATTAAAATAACATTCATATCAGCGCGCCTTGTACAGTGGCGGTTACGACGCTCGCCGCGTACTTGATAGGGCGAAATAGGAGAAAAAAATCTTTTTTCTTTGATAATTAAACCAACATGCAAAATGTAACCACAAATTATTCTTCTTTAAGTTATGAGCTTTTCGTAGAAATGTTTTTTAAAAGTAAAACTATCATAGGCTTCATGAAAAATAAGAAAAATATCACAAAATATTCGGAGTTATTTTTGATCGAGTGAAGTTTTCAATATTATGTTTCGAACCACAAATTGTCAAAGTACATTAAGTAAACAACAATGTGTATTTTTTTTGGCTTTTAAAAGTCACTGTTTGTTTGTTTATTATTGATTCAAAGTCATGTAAAATTGGGTCTATAGGGCCTTAACGCCAAAGCGGATTTTCAGATTACGGACAATGTACGTCGAATCCACTTAAGGTATCTAAATTCTACATAATATTATGTAATATATTACGTTTAAAAAGTATAATTATTTTTCTTTCAATATTTTCTCGCTTAGAACTTATCGAGAAAAATGTAATCATACTAGAATTACTAGATGTTGCTGCCAACCAAAGCGTGAAGAGTTAACAGACAGACAGACAGACCCACTTTTCAATGTATAATATTAGTAAGTTATAGTATCCATATGAATATTTTATATTAAATCGCCAAAACAATATCAAATTAAGGTAAATGACAATAATACGACATCCGAATTTGTTATCATTCTTATTATTCATTCATAATTTTTGCAATAGACGTGACGTATAAATACCGAGCATCATAAACAAACAGACCGACAGCGCACAGCGGACGAGATGTGTCATTATAACAGGGGTACTCGTTACTACGACGCGACGTGTTATGCCACTGCCTGCCAAACTTTTCGACGTTTGCGAAAAAATATTTTACTCATGTAAGGCCTGACTGTAAAAAAAAATAGTTATTAAAACGTTAAACCTGCATTCGCACTTTTTTTATTTGAGCTCCTTTTACTAGATACACTATGAAAACATAAGATTATACATGGTCATGCTAATATGTGGCAAATTAAATTCGTCATACCAAAAATTATTATATTTTGTATAAAAACCTCGTCCTATATTATTACTGTTTGAAGTTTGAACGACGAATTTGTCCAAATTGATTTTTTGGCAGGCATTATTTTAATTTACATCCTAACCTAGCTAAGAAACAGATTCATCATCATCATATTGTCAGCCTATATTCGTCCACTGCTGGACATAGGCGTCACTCAATGAACGCCAAGATGACCGATCTCCTGCTACTCGCATCCAACATGGACCCGCAACTAAACGGAGATCGTAGAAACAGATTAAGACATTTTATTTCTAATTGTCTCAACATTATTCTTAGACTCGCCAAATAAACAGTATCTAAATTCTAGACACTGAAAATTAGGTCGAGGTGTTTTCTGAAACGACCTCTGAAAAGTTACTGAAAAATAAATTAAACACAAGTCTCTATTATATTAATATATTTGACTTTAAACTCGAAGCTCTAATTTTTTGTGGTCAAAGTTTTTGTAATAAATGCATAAATGAGTCTAAGGACAGTATTATTTTTGTGAATCAAAACTGAAAACTGTACTACTATATCTTACGATTGTCGATATCGTGTTCCGAGTAGCTCGCCATCGTGACAGTTCGCGTAAGCTTATGTAACAATAAATACACAAGGGTGGCTACTGGCTGGTATATAAATATTGCAAGTTGGGAGCCACTGTCCTTTACAGTATAATACACATTGTCGTATTCACGGGCGGCGGTGGTCGAGTGCACTGTGCTTGCCGGGAGTTAGAACTTACGAATTACGATGTCATGACATTTTAATTTATATTGATTTAAAATTTATTTATTTAAAAAGCAATAAAATAATTTAAAGAGTATTTTATTACCAATATAAGATTGTAAAAAAGTAAATTTGGTATTTTTATAGGCGCGTATGTTAAAATGTGCAAACATGTGGTCCTAGTTCCTGTGGAGAAGCGAAGCAGTGGTAAGTCATTTCAAATAGATAATATCATTATTCAACATAATATTGTAAACAAAATAATAAGCAAAAACTTTTATTTTTTGTATGATTAGTATGATCATTGAGCATACAAAAATAAAAAAGTTCCGTTATGGTAAGCATACATTTTTATTGTTACATATACTTTGTGTGTACTTCTCCAGCAATTGGAGGAAACAGAACTTTTTTAGAGTTCTAATATATGTATTATCGCGAAATCCTTAATCGTTTAGCGATCCAAAATTCAAAATTGTTAATAACTTTTTCCAGTTTTGCTTTGTTCAAAACTTTTTCGCAGTTTTTACTGTGCAAATGTTAATTCAAGTACCTACCATAGGTGTTACTTATTAATTAATGAAGTTTAATTTTAAGGGATAAATTATAATTGCGTTTCGGTGGGGCTGGTCGTAGGCATATAATTATGTCGGATGCACTAGACGTGTGAACATCCATTATTTACTGAATTTTATAGTTTTTGAATCAAAAATTGCGTAGCATATCAATTTTAGATTCATAAAATTTTGATTGATTGATACCATGAAGCAACTAGCAGATCATTAATAGAGTGTGAATACTTGGAATACATCAACATTCAACAGTCATCCATTGAGGACTTGGGTCTACCTTGTGCGTCCGTGACCAATTAGATTTTAGGCAATTGGTCCAAATTAGCAACGTGTTGGTACTAATTTAAAACTATTGTTCGATCTACATATTGTACAATGTCTTCTAAAAAAATAATTACTGTACTACGCACCACCCGTTCAGTTTCTATTTAAAAAAATATTCTAATTTTGAATTCAAACTGTGCTAGAAAATGTGTTTGTGCTAAATGAACTAACACTCATTCCACAGATCTTAGGTTAGTAATTTACGTGTTTACAGTGAATTCTTATTTATCTATGAAAAATTAGAAAAAACTTGTGGCAAGATTATTAATTTTACATTATTTATCTTCAACTCATAGTTAGGCTTCTGGTAGTATTTTTGGGCGATTCTCTGTAAGCTCGTAAATGGCTGTCCTGACCAATTTTTTCAAAAAGTATTTGAATAATTAATAAAATAATCACTCCTAATGATACTCTAACCTCTAAACTTTACAGTCCCCTTGTTTTCAGAATCATAACTGTTTTGAGTTTTTTTTTCTAGAAGCGATAAAAGGTCTGAAAATACAGTGCCCTGGCTGTCCCCATCACTACCGTCACCACCTAAAATAATATTTACGAAGAAGTTGATGAAACTACATACATAAGGCGGTTAATATTACAAATAATAATGGTTAATATATAATATTTTCGTAAAACAAAGTCTCACTGTCAATTTATACATTTAGTAGACTTCTGTAAACTTTGTCCCCAGAATTTTTAAACACTCTCCTGCCAAAAATTTCAATCCATTTAAATGAAAAACTATAATATTTACAAACGTTTTCTCGATTGAAACAAAACTTAATTAGTGTGAAAATGGCAACCTTGTCGAATGCAGAGAAAGGACGCCTTTTTTTCAAGTGTCACAAAGTCATTTGTAAGATGAACAGTGAACACGTGTTTGGATCGCTATAACAAACAGTCCTCTGGTAACTAATAAAAGGTGTGTTAATTATTTTACCAATTGAATATTTAGTTTATTGTTTGTATTATTCATGTCTAAACTGATTAGTAGATTCTTTAAAAACTATTTTACATCCGTTTAGGATATATCTTGATATCTAACCGAAATAAACAGTACCCTGGCAACAGTCCCCTGTCTTAAATTTTACGATTTGATTGGATATCTCGATTTTTAAGCGAAAAAACCGTTTTTAAGGTTCCGTGCCCAAAAGATATAAACAATACCCTATTGCTAAGACTTCGCTGTCTCGTCTGTCTGCCTGCCTGTCTATCCATCGGTCCGTTTATTTATCTCTGAGATATATTTCAAGAACTACGATAGCAAGGCAGCTGAAAATTTCACAAATTATGTATTTCTGTTTCCATTATAACATCAAATACTAAAAACGAAATAAAATAAATATTTAAGGAGGGCTCCCATACAACAAACGCGATTTTTTTCTTTTTTTGCTCGATATGAATAATGGCCACAGGTAGGCACTTGAAATGTTCACAAAATCCTTAATTATATTTGTACTCTAATAATTAATAAAAAATTAAAATAAAATAAATATTTAGTGGGGGCTACCATACAAAAATCTGTCACACTCAACAGTCCCCTGTCACGATTTCTAAGAGAATCGCTAATATCTCGGAATATGCCTATTACCTACGCATAAATTTAGTGGACCTCCTTATCTAACGTAAATAAAAGTTAATTTTCTTTAAAATAGTACATATTTTTTGGCAAATATCAAAAAAAAATCCCAAGACAAAATTTGTATGGGACCTGACGAGGTTACAGAGAAATGCCCTTATAATAAATGGTAATATATTAAAAGGGTTCTTGTCTCTGTGACATAAGAGAATTAGTTGTAAGGGCCGGGACACAAAAACACGGCACGGCGCCGTACGGCGTCGTACGACGTCGTACGGCGCCGTGTCGTGGGAATCCACGGCGCGCGTCGTAAAAAACCGTAGTCTTGAATTCTTCAAAAAAAAAACTCATCTTGAATTTCTACGTTAGTTTCTACGGCACGACGTCGTACGACGCGGTACGGCGCCGTGTCGTGGTTTTTTACGACGCGCGCCGTGGATTCCCACGACATGGCGCCGTACGACGTCGTACGACGCCGCACGGCGCCGTGCCGTGTTTTTGTGTCCCGGCCCTAACACAGGCGGGTTATTAGAAATATTGACAGAACGGTGCGCGGCGCTGCAGTGAGTTGCCGGCGCGCGCAGGCGCACTACAAATCGTCAGTCTACACAACATCGCGAAGAAATACGAGTCCTAGTTGTTTGTGCTATGCTATGTGGCCATATAAGTGAACATATAATATGAAGCTGCCGAAATTCGATATCTGTAAGTTTTCTGTGTAGGCATTCCGATGCAATAACTCATTGTGCATGCTTAGTTGCTCACATTACTTGTAATATGCAAGCTGCATAAGTATTTTAGAGTCCCAGCAACTTCATACGCGTTGAACAAAACTGTACAGGAACCGTGCATTTTTTACAATAGAAAGTAGCCTATGTCCTTCCCCATGCTCCACTCTTTAACTATGAAAAAATTTCATCAAAATTGGTTGCGTAGTTTTAAAGTTTTAAGCAAAGCATCGGACAGCGAGTAGTGATTTTGTGCTATACTATGTAGTGTTGTTCAGTTGTTTTATTTTGCTACTCTGCAATGGGATGCCGGTAATGAATGTGCATCATACAATGGCGACAACCACGAGAGGAATCACAAATTGTGATACCAATTTCGATAATATTTTAAATGCAGTTTTGAGACTAACCTCGAAATATTTACTGCTAATTCGGAGCGTATATTTTGTGTACAAACGAAGTTAAGGGCCTGTGTCACCACTTCCTGATAAGTTCCGAATAAGCTATCCACCACTTAACTTGACTGATGAAGTATCAGGAAGTGGTGAAACAGGCCTAAGTGTTATATTTTTTATCTAACAATTTAAACTTGAGTAGATTTTAATGCGCACTTGCACAGATCTGGGAATCTGTCATCTGTGATCTAGGTTTTTAACCGATTTCAAAAAAAGGAGGTTATCAATTCGATGTGTATGTATTTAATATTTCCAGAACTGCCCAGTTTTTGTTTATGTTAGTCTACATCAGCGTCTGAACAAATGTGCCAAATTTCAAGTGTATGTATGTAATATGTATGTATGTATTTTTATGTTTGTGTTCGCATATCTCCGGAACTACAAGTCCGATTTCAGTAATTCTTTTTTTGTTGTACTAGGTATCGTTAAACTTAGGGAACAGTGCAAGTTTCATCAAAATCGGTTCAGTAGTTTTGGAGATAGGGAGTTTTAATTCTCAATTACGTACAATTTTGAATTCGGTTTTATCTTTTTAAAATACAGTTATGATATTATGCAGTATGCTAAGTAATAAGTTTGAAGAATAAGAGACATAGCATCAGATTAAAGTTAATTCTGGTGTCCTGATTCAGGATCAGGACACCAGAATTAACTTTAACGACTTCACGTTATGTTGTGTACTTGTGTTCAAGCAATCGAATTTTAATCCTTCTATCCTCAAGCGGTCGCATGCGACCGCGATAACAATAAAATAACAATAGGTAGATTTCCAAGAATACGCGATCGAGGCATAACAAAACAATTATTATTGAACAATGATAATATTATTTTTTTGGATTACTGAAGGGTGGTGGTGGTGAAAGCTTACATATGGGAGAACCATGCTTCAGCACGACTAGGTTTGCTCGACCTTAATCGACAAGATCCAACAGAAAACCCAGGGCTTTCGTTTACCAGAAGACTTTTCTAGTTTATTTCATAAAAAAAAAAACATTTTTATAGATCTGATAAGAATCAGATTTAAAAATAGATATTTCCATGGCAAATCATTAAAAGTAGATTTGTTAAAATACAAAATGTTATTTATGTGAAAGGCTACAAAATAATAAATATAAAATTATCTTATTAATTTTGTTGGTAGGTAATTAATTAATGGGTGAATTAGGACCGGGAAAAAACCGGCCATGTGCGTATCGTGCCACGCGCAAAATAGGGTTCCGTAGTACCACTAGTTTTTGATAATTTTTGTATGGTCAATTAATGTACATTTTGTTTTACACTAAGTACTAACAGCATATTAGCAGCAGCATATTTTCTCGTACTCCCGTGAATTTTTTTCACATTCCAGAAGCAATCGTTTACCTGGAAGAAGAGGGGGGGGGGGGGGGACACTGCGGACTCTAACGATTTTTTCCGCTTTGAAACTTCATATTTCACAAATGGATCCCTAAATCGGAAAATGATCTATCAATACTCATAACATTTTTAAAAACCTATCCAACGACACCCACCGCGTGTGGGGTGGACGCGAAAAAAAATATCATCCCCGCTTGATAACATTTTTTTACATTAATTTTTATGCCATTTTGTCGGCATCATTAATTATGTGCATTCATGCGGAATTACAGCTTTGTAGGTCCTATATTCTCTGAGCGAACCGCGGCAGACGGACGGACAGACCGAAACTATAAGGGTTCCTTGTTGACTACGAAACCCTAAAAATTAGTAATTGCTATTATTTTATAAAATGTTGGTTGCCCACTTCATCTATTATTATGATACACAATAACTGCCAAGAGTTCTATTATTATTTTTAACAAAAAATTAAAACCGACTTCCAAGGTAAAAACAATAATAACATCCTTATAATATGAACTAAAAAGTATTAAATAATTATTCCTATCTAATAGTGCCTTTTTCCGAATTCGGCTAAAACTCAACTATTTCTGTACTCAATCTTCATCATTTTGAAGTTGGTACCAGATACAGCTGAATCTTCAGTTCTCTGACAGAATATTTGAAACTTTTGGAACTGGCACCGACTTCAAAATTATGAAGATTGAGTACATAAATAGTTGAGTTTTAGCCGAATTCGGAAAAAGGCACTATTAAAGTATTAAATAATTATTAGATAGGAATAATTATTTAATACTTTTTAGTTCATATTATAAGGATGTTATTATTGTTTTTACCTTGGAAGTCGGTTTTAATTTTTTGTTAAAAATAATAATTTCACTCTTTTTAGTTACCTACTAAACCCAAAGACTTCTATTTAATTGAGTAAACCATCGCGTACTATCCGTAGAATAATACACCTGTACATTATTCTACGTATCTTATTACAGTCACACTTACAAAATATAATATCAGCTGCAGCCCGCAGATAATTTTAAACAATACATTTAAAAAAAATCTAAGTGAACACGTGTGACGTGCTAAGTAGCCGGTCGCCGGACTAGTTTCAATAGGCTGGCACTCGCTCGACTTGTCGCACACGCAGCGCACTGTATAGTACCCGGCCCGCGCCGCCTCGCCGCGCCGCCGCTCGCTTGACGTGAAGTGTGCCTTATGCTCTGGAGATAAGGTTGAATTTGGTGACATTGGTGACCCTGACGTGGTAATGATGATGATGATGATGATGAATGTAATTTGCATAGTAGCATATGCTTTCAGTTCTTAAAACAGCGCCTAAACTCCCAAACTTGTATCTTTAAGGAATCCGGAGTTCTCTTAGTATCTTCGGAACCATAGTATACCTCGGTGCAAAATCTTGCGTTTTGGTACCATATGCTTAGGATGCTTCTCATAAAACCAAAATCACCATAATATGTTTCCATATACATTTCGAGGAGTTCCCTCGATTACTCATGGATCCCATCATCAGGTCACCACTTTTGTGAACATGGTACCAAATTGGAGTGAAACCTAATACAACAAAACAAAAATTTCGAAAATCGGTTCACAAACGGCGGAGTAATCGTTGAACATACAAAAATAAAAAAAATAAAAAAAAAAATATCCACAACCGAACATATAACCTCCTCGTTTTTTGGAAGTCGGTTAAAAAATCGAACACTTCGTCCGTTTTTGACTTCGGCCGGCCAACGGTTTCTTGGAGCTAAATTTTGCAACCGTATTTGTTACACTTTCTGAATCACAACACTTGAACAGAATGCAGACGGTATAATCACCCATTCATGAGATGACATTTTTACTTTGAGTGCAATTATTAGTTTTTCTGTCTTTACATAAAATATAGGGACAGTGACGGGGCAAGACCAAAATTTTATGTGGGCGAGATAAATTTTGCGAGGCCCCCTAGGCCCAAATGGATTATTTTTTTAGACAATCATTTTTTTATAAATAAAATTTGAGTCTCAAAACGCGTAATTTCCCAAAAAAAAATCCTCGGGGTCCAAGAGGCGCGAGGCCCCTTGGACCGCGAGGCCGTGGGCTGTCGCCCACATCGCCCACGCCTTGCGCCGCCTCTGTATAGGGACCGTGCAGAAACTATAGAGGGCGTCGTAATTCGACAGCAGCGACACGATGCGAGTAAAAGAAGTAACTTATGAGTGACTTTGGCTTCGCATTCTCTTTGACTCCGGCTAGTTTATAAGTGATTTTTTTATGTTTTAGAGTTTAGACTATAAATGATTTAATACTTACACTCAAAAGTGGCCACATGCGGCCGCGAGAACAACAACAGATTTCCAAGAATCCGCGATCGAAGGATTAAAGTAAAAGACTAGATGACGCCCGCAACTCCGTTGCGCCAAAAATCATTTATCGCGCGAGAACCGTACATTTTCCCGGGATAAAAAGTATCCTATGTCATTTCCCGGGGCTCAAAGTAAATCCATACCAAATTTCAGCAAAATTGGTTCAGCGGTTTGGGCATGAAGTGCTCACAGACGGACACACTTTCGCATTAATAATATTGAGTATGGATGAGTTTCTAACCGAAAACAAAGAACGAAAGCGTGAATAAAAATGTATAAAGCTTATCTAGTTAACTAAGAAAATATCTGAAAAAGTAATTAGTACCATCCATCAGCATAGAAAGTAAAAACTTGATAAATCCATACTTCCATACTAATATTATAAATGCGAAAGTGTGTCTGTCTGTCTGTTTGTCTGTCTGTCTCTCTGTCTGTCTGTTACCTCTTCACGCCCAAACCGCTGAACCGATTTTGCTGAAATTTGGCATGGAGATACTTTGAGTCCCAGGAAAGGACATAGGATACTTTTTGTCCCGGAAAAATGTACGGTTCCCGCGCGATAAACGAGTTTTGGCGCAACGGAGTTGCAGGCGTCATCTAGTATTGCAATAAAATAATGAAGATGCAAAAATACTTTTTTTACTGAAAATGCTTGTGGATTAATAAAAGAAATTATAAAACAAGTTCACTAAAATAAATGCTTTTATTTCATCTACCTTCTGCGATTCGCTCGATACCATCTTCACAACTTTTGTCTGTCACTATTTTTAACTAGCTTCAGTCTGGACCTCATCAGTGCAAACACCATATAAGTATTCTTTAAATAACACACAAAGACTGCACTATTAATCTTTTTCCTACTTGAAGAATCATCCTTTTGAGAACCAACACTTTGACAAGATGGTTCAAGTTCAATACTATCCTCAGTGTTGAATTCCTGTCAGGACTTCTCCAAATTATCCTTACTTTTGATGCAAATTTATGCCAATTAAATGAGCGGTGCTTATGTATGTATACCAATTTAGATGGAAGCCAGTTTGGATGTTTACTGAAAGAAGCAACGGTTATAAGTTAGGTTCATATTGTGTTCATCAAAAATGAATTTACGTTTATAATCTACAAAATTCAGTGTTTTTACGAGTCTACACAAAACATTCATGGAACTTTTTAAATGCTTACGTATGTTTTTACCGGCTTTTATCCATTTCTTTCGTTTTTCAATAAGCCAAGCCATGCCATGCAGAAAAATAGTAAAATTTTAAATTGTTCGATTTGCCTTTATTTTTCTTGTATGTATTAGAACATCCGGGAATACTACAATGCATTTAAATTCTTGAAAATACTCAAATTTCTCAAGAAATCTTATAATTTTCCGTAGCTTGACTTGAGCTTGACAATAAAATTTTCGCATAAGTTTCGGCTTCTCGTCACTAGTGGCAGTGTCATCGCTGTGCACGGTCCCTATAGGCTATCACATCACATTTCACATCATAGACAAAATATATGTACCTAGTTGTTTTTACCCGACTGCCAGGAGGGTTATATGTGTTTAGCGCGTATCTTCTATGTAAGTATGTAATATTCTTTATTACCTCGTATCCTCAGAACGGCTAAACGGATTTTCACATTTGAGGTATCGTTAGATTTGTCTTAATAGCCCGAGTGTTCTTAGATAGGTGACATTAAGAAAAAACCAAAATGGCGGATGTTTGACGCCATATCGTGAGGTAAACAAAAATAAAAATTTACCCAGCATATCGAGTGGGTTATCAAAATAAAGAATTTTAAACACTGATTCTAAATATGTATATAACTTGCAGTTTTAATATTAAGGGCCCTCTCTCCCTAAATAAGCAGGTCGATTGTCTGTCAGTGCGAATATCGACGTAAATGACATTAAAATAACATTCATAACAGCGCGCCTTGTACGGTGGCGGTTACGACGCTCGCCGCGTCCATGATAGGGCGAAATAGGAGAAAAAACCTTTTTAAGGCTTAATATAATACATATTTCAAAAAAGTAAAAAAACCAAATTATTAACTTATGTATTGCAAAGCAGTAGATATTTTTTATATATTCTTTTGATAAATAATGAAGGAGTAAAGTGGTTTCATTCAACGATTTGGAGGTGATTTGGTTTTTTATTTCTTTATTATGTGATACCGATAGAAAAAATATGGCAAAACCAAATTACGTATCATATCATGTAGATTACTAATTATTTTTATCAGATATAATTTCTCTGTTAATGCCGATGAAAAGTTGTTTCATCTGCACGCTTTTTTCGAAAGAACAGCCTTAAATCGAACGATAAATCTACACTAATAGTACAAAGAGGAAAGATTTGATTTTTTGTTTGTTGGGCTCGGAAACTACTGGACCGATTTGAAAAATTCTTTTACCATTGGAATTCTGCATTATTTTTGCTGAACATAGGCTGAATTTTATTTTGGAAAAAATAAGGTTTCGTAAGATATTTGGGTTCTTCGGACGCAAGGTCTAAAAAATCAACCAGAAAAGTTACTTATTTTACGTACGCTGCCTAAACTATAAAAGATAGAACCATAAAATTCTAAGTAATTGTAGAACTTACAAATATCTACAAAAAAGTCCGCGACACACTATACCTATCTATGTCGAGTGAGGCACAATAACCATTTTTTTATTTAAAAATCTTGAATTTTTTTTGGACTACATTTAAACGCGTTTATTTTACTCATTCTTTTAATCCTTATCAAAATAAATTATTCCATTACTAAGTACAGTTTATCTAGATAATATTTGAATGAATAAAATTGGACATTTGGTTTTGAAATTATGGCGAAATTAAAATATTACGATAGTTGGCGTCACCAAGGCGGGTGGGTGCGCGTGCGGGAGGAAGACAATCTGTGCAGGGTGCAGCCTGCGTATAATGACTGCGTCGTCGATGTTAGTGTCGGAGTCTGAGAATTGACCTGGGAATCATTTTGCTGACCGAGTCTTTCCTGGGTATGCTTTTTGCAGAGCTCACCGACATCCACGTGGGCGGAGCCGCGGCCGACCGCTAGTAATAAAATAAGAAAAAACCAATATCCGCCTGCATGGATAAATCCAATAATAATTAAAAATTAACTGACATTACTGAAACAAGATGAAAATTCAATGACAAAGTATTAAAAAAAATAATAATTTGGTACTTAAAAATAGAAACATACATTGAAACAGTACCAAACCTATGTACAGACCTATTATAACGTATTGTAGGTACACTTTTCTAAGTGTACCTACGATACGATATAACCATATCAGCACGGTAGTTTTTCAATTTTTTATTAGATTGATTGTCGAAATGGTTAGATGACTACAACTAAAAAGTCGCAAATTAAATAAATTAAAAATAAAAAAACCCGACTGCAAAAATGTTAACTAAAAAGAACGAAACAAGACCTAATTCTGCCGGAGGCATCGAATCCATGTTTTAATTGATACGACTCTTGCTTACGAGTTTCATGCCAGGATAAATAGAAGGTTACTTACATAGAAAAATGTAAAAGAAGAAAGTGGATAATAAAATGCAGTCGGAGGCATAATATTTTATGATTTATGAATTAATGTTAAACTTGGTGCGACATGCCTCCGACTGCATTTTGTTATCCACTTTCTTCTTCTACATTTTTCTATGTAACCTTCTATTTATCCTGGCATGAAACTCGTAAGTAAGCAAGAGTCGTATCAATTAAAACATGGATTCGATGCCTCCGGCAGAATTAGGTCTTGTTTCGTTCTTTTTAGTTTACATTTTTTGCATTCGGGTTTTTTTGATTTTTAATTAATTTATTTTATTATATCATAATTCATAATATAATATTTATATTTAGTATTCAGCAACTAATTGAACTGGTCATGGAAGTAACAATGTAGTGCGCTAATTGTGTTTATATGGGATTGAGTTCATTAGTACCAGATGTCCGCTAGACAATTAGCAATTAATATACGATCGATGCGCAGGTGGCGGGGGCACCAATTGATAGAAGTCGTTCCATAAGCAATCGCTTAGCAACAGTTAAAGTTAAATTAATCGCAATTTAAACATTGACATGCGGTCAACCGTCGCGTCCCCCAATCAAACGACGGGAGCACGAAAATAAACAGAATCGTTGGTGCAGCCGGAGATGTAATTGTTGAGAAATTGAAGAGGGTTTGAAGTCGAAAGTTTTTAAATTGAGCTTCAATTTGCAAAGAAATTTAGTTGTTTGCAATGTGAGAACTGTATACTTAGTTCTCAAGTAATCATAATCAAGGCGTCCATAAATAGTAATCAAGGCATCCAGATACCGACGAAAAATTAGTTTTTAAGTGTGAAGATTAATGATTTATCTGTCATTATGAGATTGGCAGCAACCTTTCCGTCCTGGGTATGGCATTTGGTAAAACGAGGCAGTTGCCTAGCTACATGGCCAGGGATGGCCCTGGCCCAAAATATTTTTTGGGGTGGCTCCCACTCTATTTTTACATTTGTCACTCTACGTTTTTTAACCCCCGACCAAAAAGAGGGGTGTTATAAGTTTGACGTGTCTGTCTGTCTGTCTGTCTGTGGCATCGTAGCATCCAAACGGGTGGACCGATTTTGATCTAGTTTTTTTTGTTTGAAAGCTGACATGACCGAGAGTGTTCTTAGCTATAGCTCATCATCATCAGCCTGCTCATTGCTGAAATATCACGGTTTATCTGGTTCGTGATAAGACGATTAGCAACTTGCAGTCGTTTGATGGGTTTTATATTTTTCATTCTGGTTCGTGACACTTTTGAATATATACACATTATTGGAAAGTTGACCTGGTGCTGCAGCATCACCTGGTAATCAATAGGATAACTCCTCACCAACTTAGAGCAGAGGTTTCGTGTTTGGGCTCATTTTAATTGCGAAAACCAGTAAGACTTAGATAAACAGTAAATATTTGCATGCTGCTGCTGCAGCATCACCTGGATTCTATAGGAGCCGAGCTCCGTATGAATCCCAAGTGGAGGTTTAATGTTTTGGCTCATATTGACGGCCTCATTACGGCACATATTTAACCCCCGATTTATAGATGGTATTCATTGGGATATGATCCAGTTGATAAGAATTATTCTGCACAAGTTTAAAAAGCATAAAATAAAATCAAATTAAGAAATTTAAAAAACCCCCGCCAAAAAACTTTAAAAAGTAATGAAATAATATTTACTGACTTTAAGTTTAAATAATTCCTAAGAGTAAAGTAATATTTTAGTCCATAAATGTTGTCAAGGTGTGTCGGGGGACCGCTAATGTAGATGTTTGATTTCACATAACATTATAGTTTAAGGGTCAGTTCACAGCGACCCGAATCGAGAGAATCAGCGACTATTATAGCGATACAAAATGCAAAAGTCGCTGTTGTGGTAGTTTACTTGGCGGTCCCCCGACACACCGTGATTACATTTATGGACTAAAATATTACTTTACTCTTAGGAATTATATAAACTTAAAGTCAGTAAATATTATTTCATTACTTTTTAAAGTTTTTTGGCGGGGATTTTTTTAATTACATCTGGAACACTACTGACCACCACACGGCCCTGGTGTCGATCATAGTGATTACAAATGAGTAATGACAGCTTATCTCGGTAATATCGAGGTCCAGTGCTACATATTGTGATGTCTGCGGCGATTTACAACGCGAGAGCATCCGTTGATGCTGAATCTATTGACACCGACACATTGTCAGCCCATTCAGTAGTCGGCGAGGATTATTCAATTAACCATTGTGCATCGCTGGACGGTATTGTATACTATTATATTCCGTTTATATCGTAAGTACGAGACTCTCAGACAATTGGACTAATACACCCACGGGCCACGGTTCCGCAGCGGAATATAATAATCATTTTCAATCCGACGTTTGAAAATAACTCCGTGTTGCAGACCCTGATCCAGTGTGACCCTAGTGTGACCACCATATTGACACCATATAATATGATACATAAGTATTGCTAATGAATACCTATTATTTTGGCCCTGTAATCAGTCAGTATGACCTGTAATAGACAAAAAGTTTTTCATGGATTCTAATGGTGCAGTAACACCACTGTCAGATTTTGTGGTTGAAATTTTCATCAAAATATTAAGCGTTGTAGATTTACCGATATATCTACTGAGTAATAAATAATTCTTTAAGCCATTTTTTGTACATTTTCTGCATTTCTGTACAAATAATATAAAATATCCAAAAAATAAAATAATACCAAGTAATTTAAATCTTACAATAATTCTAGTTTTACAGATGTGCTCAGCATTGAATACTGATTATAGGATTACTCTATGTTATAGCTGGTGATCATTAAAAACAAAAATTCCAAACAATTTAATATCAATTCCCGTACAATAATGACCGAATGAGCTGCCATTGCCATGGTAGGCAATGATAAAATTGAAATGGCCTAGGACATAAATATTGCGGAACAATTGCACTGCAATAAAAACTAAATATTATTTTATAGTCTCAGTGCCGTAAAGTGCAGAGGACCCAGAGCCTGGCAAAAAAGGCAGTTTTGCTAGAATTATTTTTTAAATAAAATGGTAAAACAACTTTAGTTCCGTAGTTGCGTTGGAAAAGTGGTGATGTACAAGTGTGTTGAAATATTTAATATGAAGAATTCTTAAAAGCGCAATCGCTATGTGATTACTTGTGTACATAGGTACCACAATAATAGATTGGCGAAATCAATTCATTTAGCTACCTAAAGGTAAAACGCTGAAGAACCATAGGATTGGTTTCGAAGTGTATAGATGTGCGCACAATCAAAATAAACTATCTACTATACTTTTTGTGGATTCCATGGACAGCTGCCCCGTTTGTCCTCGCCTAACTACCTTCTAAGATTTTTTAGGCAAATGGGTGCGCGAAATCTGATAAAAATGCTATAAAATTGCGAGACATAAATTACGAGCTGGGATGACATTGTGCGTTTAATCGCCAGAGCCCGGAGCGGAACTAATCTTAATTTAAACTCAGAACATCTTTATTGATCGCGGGCTGCCGGCGTCACACGCTCACACTATTAGCCGAGCTTACCTCATTACCAGCTATGACTCCTTTAACGTAGAGGACATGTTAAGGGCCTTCCCTTCGGAGAATCCGTAATTTACCGTATTTAGAGCCTAATAAACTCATAATTTGAAAGCTACAGAGTTATAATAAAAATACAGCAATGATCTTCAGTATCTCAACATACCTTTTCACGTTTTAAATGTTCTACTTTTGTTTATTATACTCATGATATCAGCTTCCAAAGTAAAGCCAATTTATTAAAATTCAATCATACATTCAGCATCTCCTTAGTATTTACAAATTACTTTTATTTGAAACACACGCCAATAGATCGACAATATCATAAACTACATATTCCCCGTTTTAATTTTTTTAGGTCAATTTTGAACTAAGATAAGTAAAAAAATAGGGTTTTGGTGCGATCTCGGCAACGCGGCAAATATATGGTCAAGGTCGTTTGCTCGGGGGATGGCCTTAAAGCGAAATAATACGTTTATCTATCCACTAGCACTTTTGATTGGCTAACGACAAAACGTCAACCAGTGACAGCACTGTTGAATAGAGAAAACTTTTGTATAAAAATCTTAGAAACTAAACTTGTCTAAGTACGCGGTGAATTCTGAATGTTGAAACCCTGTTACTGAAAGTGTTATAGTAGGTATATTTTTTAATAGGCCGTAAATAGCCCTTTTAACATGGGGAAATGCATTACGCATCCCCGGCAAATTGGGGATATCGGCCGGGGTATGTGGGACTCCTGCGTAGCCTACCCACTAAAACCCCATGGTGCTCCACTCATCGCTTAAGGCAGAGTTGCGGATACGATAGAACCTACCGCAACTAGGCCGTAAATAGGCCTGGATTTATAAACAGGCCGTTATAGGCTACGGCGGGGCATCAGCGTCCTAGGGAATCGGCAGCGTCCAATCGAGGCTCTTCAGATTACGTAGGTACCATGAGGCGGCGGAAATATAAAAGTGGCCTACTCTCATAAAAGTATAAATTCGGCACTATAGTGAGTGTAGGTATACCTGTATCGCAACCGCACTACATGGCCTTCAGAGTTCAGAGAGTGAAATTTATACTTTTTTTTATTTTTACTGTCGCAGGCCATTCGTTCATCGACCATTAATTTACCTATTGGTATTGCAGCAATGAAGAAGAGCTGCAAGCCGGCGATGCTGGGCCGCATCTGGCACGCGGGGCGGCGGTCGCTGGAGCTCGAGCACTCTCCGCACCACCAGTTCGCCTGCTGCCAGTGGCAGACCGGCACCGCGCCAGCCAGGGCTTACTTAGTATATAGGTACGGACATTCTTGACAACTTTTTTTGGGAAACTTTTACAGGGCGAGCCGAGCTTTTTTTCTCCAGTTTGACCTGAAAGATCCTATAACCTCTCTTCGGCAATATTACTATCACGCTTAATCTTTGAGGCTTTGAAGCCATTATGATACAATATTTTTATGCTATTAAATGTAGTTGAGCTAATTGATTTTGCAAAAGTAATATTAGACAAAGAAGGTTAAATAAGGATCACATGTTACATTATGATGTATGATGACATCCATCACTTGTACATTCCAGGTGGCTACTCTTCCTCACACTACTATCGATTGGTATCTCAAGTTTCGCCTGCCAGCGTCTGCCTCGCTTCTACGACGGGCCGGAGATACAGCTGAACTACTTCAAGTGGTTCATCTACTTCACCAACTGGGGCTACATACTGATCATCCTGCAAGCCGCGCTCGCGCTCGCTGTTGTGCAGCGATACAGGAACGTCAACACTTTTAGTATATGTAAGCCCAATCCATACTAATATTATAAATGCGAAAGTGTGTCTGTCTGTCTGTCTGTCTGTGTGTTACCTCTTCACGCGCGAACCGCTGAACCGATTTTGCTGAAATTTGGCAAAGAGATACTGCGAGTCCCGAGAAAGGACTTTTTTATCCCGGAAAAATGTACGGTTCCCGCGCGATAAACGAATTTTGGCGCAACGGAGTTGTGGGCATCATCTAGTTATAGATAAATAGATCATCGTACACTTTAGTACGTCCTAAAGGCATAGAATAGAATATAGATTGCTAAAATAAAATAGATAGTTACTAGCCAATCATCGTTGTATTCGATTGTAAAAGTATAGCAGGTGAAATACAATACTTGTAGTATGTTCAACAGTTCGTCTCAGATTTTACAACTGTCCTTAGGGTCTCAGGGAGTGGGAAAAGCTTGTCACTAAGCGGTGATCTTTTATAACAAATTTAATCATGAATAACTTCGGATAGCAAATCACAATACCAAAATGCCAACGGCCTAATAATGCCTACTGCGACCGGCCTAATAAGCGAAAAATTCGCGCTATTGACTATTGAGTTCAATCGGGCCTTTTGACAGAGATCTATTTGTTTAAATAAAGAAAAATTGTAGAGGAGTCAATATATCAATGAACAGCATACAGTAATATCGGATAATGAATCTAGCCTTGACACGTCCCAAGTATCCGAAATTGTAATGGCTCGCGTGATTTTTTCCGTTAGTGTTGGAGTACCAACATCATAAATGTACCATCGAGGAAATTGATTCCTATGCAGTTGATAGACCAACGTTATTTCGTCGAATATGTCAATTCAATGTTAATTGTGGTCTGTCGGCTGGGTTTGACGTAACGCAACCAAACTACTTAGTACTTAGGTCCCCGATCTGCATAGGAATCAACTTCTCTGATAGAGATACATCGAAATCCATACATTTTCATCGGCGATTCTATATCGAAGCGAGTCTTGACTAAGGCCCCTGGTTTCTATGTATTTATATGAATAAGTGTCGCTAGCTTCGTGTCGCTAGCTGCGGAGGGTATTTCATAGAAATACATTCAAACCAGTAGTGTTTCTGCGACACGTCCTCTGCGGTTGTTTCATGTCGCCCGCTGCCAACCGGCACCTTCACATTGAATTGACATAGCCCCTTGCCCAATCAAATAACGTGGGTCCGACATCTGTCTATGAGTCAATTTCTTCGATGGTACTGAGTGTACTGAGTGTGCAGTCGTGACACGAGTCGCGTGGCCACAGCAATCAACACAAGATCACTTGTGCGACGGCGCACGTGGCACTGTGGACGGGAATCATTCGCGTCATCACGTTGTTTAGCTTGTCTGTGGGATCAGCATGAGCATTGAGCATGTCAAAAAGTTTTTGCCAAAGTTATCAAAATTTTCAAATTGGCATCGGTTTTCGATAACGTAAAGGTGTCCTCCTCACGGTGGACCATGCTGGCCCACTACAAGCCATCGCCATTGTGTAGACGGGGTGATTGTGTATGATGTCGGACGATTTCCAAGCGTGGATCGCAATGGCGTGGCCTGCAGTGGGCCATCGTGGGCCATTGTGTATTGAATAATTTACGATTTCGTACAACTCATGCTAAGAGTAAGCACGAGTTCTACGTAATCGTAACCGATATGATACCTTTCTTTTAGTTCTCGCCTTCAGAAATTAACAAGGTACTTCTTTAAAAAGAAAACGCTTCGGGCACTAGTTTGTTACCCAGCCATAATCCTTATCAGTAGTTCTCAATGAAGCCAATTACAAAACGCTAATGGTCTTTCTTGAATGTGAGCTAGTCATAAGGCACGGCAACAGTTGAAAGGGCATACAAATGAGGTTCCTAGCGTTGGAACGCTAGTTCCTAGTATTGGAATACGACTTGCAAACCTTGGAATACGACTTGCAAACCTTCAAGAAGTGAGCTTTATTCCCTCTTAAAAGGCTGGCAATGCACCTGCAGCTCTTCTGAATTCTGATGCTGCGAGTGTCCATGGGCGGCGGTAGTTGAATTCTATCAGGTGACCAGTTTCCTCGTTTGTCCCTTATATATTTTGTCGTGTAACTAAACACACACCGCCTACAGGGGATTGCGGTCTGCGGACGGCACATCAGACGTCAGTGCTTGATTGATACAATTTTGCGTCAATTAAAGCGACAAGTCGGATGCTGGCCGCCACAATAATTATCCTTATTGGTTCCTCATTCCGAGTGCCACCGCTCCCGGCCGATATTCAATAACAATTGACGCAATGCGAACCGCGTATTGAGGCTATTTGCTGTCCATTACCTTCCATTCTGTCATTTATATTTAGACATACATAGGTCTTGTTCTACAAAAGAAAATAAATCCATGTGCGTCTGTATCTATAAAATGAGTATTTTTTATTAATTAAAATCAAAATATTTATTTCTAAATAGGTCAACAAAGTTAACACTTTTAGGACGTCGAGTCTACATGAGGCCTACCACCGGTTCAGGAACTAACTCGGCGAGAAGAACCGGCGTAAGAAACTCGCACGAGTCCACTGTCCACCTTTTACCAAAAAGGTCAACAAAATTGTGTCTGTACGACAAATTTTCTAATGGGTATGGGAGATATTGTGAAGTACTTAATTCTCAGATTAACCTAAGTTTGTCCTTTTTAAAGCGCCTAAAAATGTCTACTTAGCAATCACTAGAATCGTATTTTCTCTAAAGCGCCAGATTCTTTTTAAACGCAAAAAACTTAAAGGTTATGTTCTAACTTCTAATACACACATACAGTAACAAATATAATAATTCTAATCTGAGAATCCAGTGGTAGGTACTGATCTACCACTGGATTCTCAGATTAGAATTTAATAATTCAACATGAATAAAGTAATATTGTACTGAATACTGTAGTCAGCGGGGCTTAAATGGTCACATTAAAGGTACAATTCCGTACATCGCGATCGATCGCGGTCGTGCACGACCTACGACTGTCGTCGGACGCTCGCGACCATAGTCAACGTATGAAAATGTATGGCGCCGCTTCCGAGGCCCGCGACTGACGCGCGCGGCCTACGACTGTCGTAAGCCGCGCGCGATCGTGTCTTGAACATAAAGTTAATATACCTATCGGAATAGAGAAACAAAGGCCTGAGTAAGCGAGATGTCACTATCAGTAACACTGCGTGGTAGAAAGAGAAGCGTGATTTGAGGTTGCATAGCTTTTTTTTCATCTGTTTGACAGTCTGTCTGCCCCTGAGCCGATCGTTGTCAATTTGGGCTCTCAGAAAAATTGTGATTTTAAGTTAAATAATGAATAATTTTTAGAAATACTGCTCTAGAAACATGGTTAAATGTTTGTGGAATGATTGTGGATCCACACATCGAAAAAACCCGGACAAATATTCATTTCACAGGTGAATTATTCTACATCGACAGGACCTAGTTTTAAGTTTATTTTTGCCAATTCCCTACGAGTTGTTGGTATTGATTTTCATAATTCACTTCTTTAAATATTTATTTATATGGAAAACATAACTTGACTAGCCATGGTGCACAATTTAAGGATATTTTGTGTAAACAATTGTCATATATTTTACACTAGGGCTGCATCAAGTTCGATAAGTAGTATCGATATGAAAATATTTTTTAGTTAAGTATACTAATTATCTACGAATGTTGAAATGATAACATACTCATCCGTAGTTTATAATTAGTTTAAATATATTAATATACTATCATACATAATTTATCGTTTTTAAGGGTCCGCACCCAAAGGGTAAAACGTCCTAGTAGTCGGGTCCCGCTCTACTACTAAGACTTCGTTGCCTGTCCGTCTGTCCATCCGTCCGTCTGTCTGTCTCCAGGCTGTATAACAAGAACCGCTATAGTAATAGACTTCTAAAATTTCCACATATGTAATGTCATTCTACATCCAATATGGCTGCTCACCCAAGATAGGGGAATAGTTTTAAAAAGCACTTCTGCAAGATGGGCATCAAATAAAAGGGCTCATTGAGAGTGAATTGAAAATTAATAGGGTCTAGTGAAGTCGTGTCGTGTCGTGTACTGATGTGACGTGACGTGACGTAACTTGTCGTGTCGAATCGTGTCATGACATGTCGTGTCGTATCGTGCCGGGTTTTAGAAAATGCCCGGTTGAAACCGGTCACCCTTCATGCGCGAGTCCGACTCACACTTGGCCAATTTTTCAGATTCCCTGCTGACCTGGATACCAGAAATTCATGGCTTAAAATAATTAACCGTCCAAACTAGACTCCGAAGAAAAATTCATGCATATACTTAATTATGCAGCAAGCATTTTGAAGAAAAGTCATATTTTACTTCAAAATTACAATTTTTATTATACTTATCTATGCAGTTTTATTTTATCCCATTCTATTTTTACAATCTTACAATTATTATTCCATGATCGATATTTTGTCGAATTACAAGATGTTTGTACATCACTGACACGCACACGTAAACATAATGGTATACACAGATGTAAATCAAATTTTGGTTAAGCTTGACAGCTCGGGATTGTTTCTCTATTCCGATAGGTATATTACCTTTATGGTCTTGAAGTTATGACAATCGCGCACGACCGACGACAGTCGTAGGCCCCGCGCGACCGTCTCAAAGTTATATGGCACGATCGCGCGCGGCTTACGACAGTCGTAGGCCGCGCGCGCCAGTCGCGGGCCTCGGAAGCGGTGCCATACATTTTCATACGTTGACTATGGTCGCGAGCGTCCGACGACAGTCGTAGGTCGTGCACGACCGCGATCGATCGCGATTCACGGAATTGTACCTTTAGCAATTCCTCTCAATCAATTCACAAAATGAATTGTCAAAACTGTCGAACTCATGAAGAAGGGTTACTATATAGGGACCGTGCAGAAACTATAGAGGGCGTCGTAATTCGACAGCAGCGACACGATGCGAGTAAAAGAAGTAACTTATGAGTGACTTTGGCTTAATCGCATTCTCTTTGACCCCGGCTAGTTTATAAGTGATTTTTTTATGTTTTAGACTATAAAATGATTTAATACTACTCCCAAGTGGCCACATGCGGCCGCGAGAACAACAACAGATTTCCAAGGATCCGCGATCGAAGGATTAAAGTAAAAGACTAGATGACGTCCGCAACTCCGTTGCACCAAAAATCATTTATCGCGCGAGAACCGTACATTTTCCTGGGATAAAAAGTATCCTATGTCCTTTCCTGGGGCTCAAAGTAAATACATACCAAATTTCAGCAAAATTGGTTCAACGGTTTGGGCGTGAAGTGCTCACAGACGGACACACTTTCACATTTATAATAATAAGTATGGATGGGTTTCTACCCGTAAAAAAAGGTCGAAAGCGTGAATAAAAATGTATAAAGCTTATCTAGTTAACTAAGAAAATATCTGAAAAAGTAATTAGTAGTATCCATCAGCATAGAAAGTAAAAATTGATAAATATTGCAATATAATGCAAAAAATACTTATAATTACTGAAAATGCTTGTGGATTAATAAAATAAAACAAGTTCACTAAAATAAATGCTTTTATTTCATCAACCTTTTGCGATTCGATCGATTCCATCTCCACACATCTCCACAACTTTTGTCTGTCACTATTTTTAACTAATTTCAGTCTGGTCCTCATCAGTGCAAACAAATAACAAACAAAGACTGCACTATTAATCTTTTTCCTACTTGAAGAATCACCTTTTGAGAACCAACACTTCAATGACAAGATGGTTCGAGTTCAACACTATCCTCAGTGTTGAATTCCTGGCAGGACTTCTCCAAATTATCCTTACTTTTGATGCAACTTTATGCCAATTAAATGAGCGGTGCGGTGAGGTATGTATATCAATTTAGATGGAAGCCAGTTTGTATGTTTACTGAAAGAAGCAACGGTTATAGGTTAGGTGCATATTGTGTTCATCAAAAATGAATTTACGGTTATAATCTACAAAATTCAGTGTTTTTATGAGTCTACACAAAACATTCATGGAACTTTTTAAATAGTTACGTATGTTTTTACCGGCTTTTATCCATTTCTTTCGTTTTTCAATAAGCCAAGGCATGTATTTACTTTAAGCAGAAAAATTGTAAAACTTAAATATCTTTACATCGTTCGATTTGCTTTTATTTTTCTTGTATGTATTAGAACATCCGGGAATACAACAATGCATTTAAATTCTTGAAAATACTCAAATTTCCCCTTTTTTTCTACGTTCATGAGCTTGACAATAAAATTTTCGCATAAGTTTCGGCTTCTCGTCACTAGTGGCAGTGTCATCGCTGTGCACGGTCCCTATCATAGGAATTTAGACATCTGAATTGCCAAGACAGTGTCAATTTTGCAATTAAAAAAAAAAGAATTCATATTATGATTCATAAATGATTCTCCAAAGCGACCACTTTAGCCCCGCAGTATTCAGTACAATATTACTTTATTAATGTTGACTTGTTCTGAATATACTGGCTGAATATACTGGCAGTCCAGCGTCAACAGCATATCAGCTCAAAGTTATTTGTCCTGTTTCAGCATGCGACGAGGAGGAGATAGGTCTGCCGCGTCGGCGCCGGACGCCGCTGCTGTGCCGGGCCTACTGGCTGTGCCAGATCGTCGCCACAGACCTCGCCTTCGTCATCACACTCATCTACTGGACGCTAGTGCACGATCCAAGTGAGTAGCTTCCACTGGTTAATATAAAAGAGGTGTGACTAGCAAATGTTCACGCGTCTCTCTGGACCGCAGTTTCTTGCGGTCCAAAAGGGTGCTTGGACTATGAAGTATGGACGACTATCATGGGAGAGACGATTATTTTACCATCGAGTTAATCTATAGCCTACATTCATCATCATCATCATATCAGCCTATATTCGTCTACTGCTGGACATAGGCCTACATTGCCAAATGCTAAATAACGTGGATAACATATTTCGGGACATGACTTTTTATATCCTACTTCTACTTCATTCGAGGATGTGTCCTTTACCCGTAAAAATATTCTCCAATCTCTCTCGCATCTCTCGCAGCATCCACCATTTTTTAACATTAAACTGCACCACCTTACAGAGATCCACGAAGTAAACACCCTCAACGTGCTAGTACACGGCGGTAACTCGCTAGTGATGCTTGTGGAGCTGTGCGTCACGGCTCATCCCGTGCGGGCGGCGCATGCGCTGTACGGGGCCAGCTTTGGCCTAGCGTATGGAGTCTTCAGCGCGTTATACTGGGCCGCTGGTGGGACAGACCGCATCGGCTCGCCTGCTATATACCCTGCGCTGGACTGGAATAAATCAGGTAAGAATTATTGACCTTGATAACAGATGAAGGGAAAGCTTTAACTCGTAGGCCAAGTCCTTGAGCTGCGAAGGCTAGTGAAGCACAGTTTTTGATGCCCAATAATCCTGAGATAGATCCAATCTTCGATAGGCAGGACACGGTCCCGATAAATACGCCTATGCGTGAGTCTTAAAGTTTACTGAATTACTGCACATTACATTTCCTATATTTTAATAAAAATTGTCTATAAAAAGCCACGGCGGACGGCGGTTGAAGCCCTACTTTCAATTAGGCTCAGATTTCCCAAAATTATCCAAATAAAATATTCATCAAATTGAAAATAGTATATAAGATTTAGCTACAAATCCACAATCTTAATTTCTCTAATATTTCTTTTTCTAATTCAGGATCAGCGTTCGGTTTCGTGGCTCTATGCGCAGTAGTAATGATGCTAGCGCACGGCGCGGCGACGCTGATAACGTGCGCGCGCGCGCGTCTTGCGGCGCGGCTGCTTGCGCGTGCGCAGCCCGACCGCCTAGTACTACCCACGCACTGAGGGTTAAGAAAACGGCACATCAGATACGGCAAAAACAGAACTCGCATATGAAAGAGGGTCAAATAGTGGTAGTTCACGAGACTGGAAAATAGTGTAACTTTAAGTAGCCTTTCATAAGCGTAGGTATTGTCTACCTTTAATATTGTTAACCGCATCGTTATTATTGTAATAGCTAAATACACTAAGTCCTTAGCCCTTAGCCAAGACGATGTCTTCGATCACGACGATAATTTCAAAAGCAAAAAGCAGGCAAAAAGGTTTTATGAAAATATTTTGCGTCTCATATTAATATGTTTGATGCATCACGCCATAAGCTTTGTCCACACTGGGCCTTTTTTGTTCATCAAGGGCATGCGTTATAGCGCAGTCAACAGCGAACCTGAGGCATGCCCGTGACGCGCGTTGAAATCGTAGCGCTCGCTATGACACTTTTCTTTCAACGCGGGTGGATTTTGGCGCATTCAATTATTGAATATGCCAAACGAAAGTTGATTAAAAAGAAGATGACGAAAATTGAAGATGAAATTGCATAATGTGGACATAGCTATACACTATTTTTCGTCGCACGTCTTTAGCTATGAGTTATGACATCTTGGCTTAACACTTACAACTCACAAGCGATTAACTTATGGCGCCTGCACACGCAGGGAAAGACTCACGAGGGTACGAAAATACGTAGTACGACGCGATGGTCCAGCCTAACGTGAAAATGTAGCATGAAATTGTTCGCTACTGTGTGCATGTTTTGTGTTATATATAAAACATTTAAATAATTAAAAAGAATACAACAATTATTTATATTATGTCAATAATATTATGTCTTAAGACTCATAAACTCATAAGTGATATTTTAGTGATGAGTGGTGATCTGTAGTAAAATATTTTACACTAATATTTTATTGTCACTACTGATTGCATATTATAATGTATTGTTAAAGCTTAAGAGTCTGTTATGCCGGGTTGATCTGCCCAGTTTGATGCGCCGTATCAGTATTATTACGAGTATGTACACAAATTGTGATTAAGATTTAGGCGTACAAAAATGTTGCCATAAAAAATGCTATATAATGCTAGAGATCAACTACGTTAACATGGCGCGCCCCTCCAAATGACTGTTTCAATGTGTGTAGTCACATCCTTATGAAAGAGTTTCTATGTAGTAAGTATTCAACCAATCACAATTCACAGTACACGTAATATTTCACTTAATGTCACTTATTACCAAGATTTGTTGGTCAACTAATCATAACTAGCCGCGCAAGACAACGCACTTCAAACGTTTTGACAACGCACTTCAAACGTTTTGAATTTTGGAGGGGCGCGCCCTGTTATCGTAGTTGATCTCTACCGCCAAAACGCATGGAACTTTTCACCTTACATACAATATTATTTGTAGCCTTTAAGCAAAGGTTGGAAGAAGTTAGGAGAGTAAAAATATCTCTAATATTTTATCTCTATTTAAAAAAGATGCATCCATAACTTGTAACATTAGAGAAATCGATTCTTAAGCAGATAGCGGACCTACGTTATTTGGTCGGGCTGCGTCAAAGTATCATCACATAACTCACCCGAATATGCTTGATGACTAATTTTTTTTCTTATTGGTAATTGAAAGACCCTTAAAAAATAGAAACATCGCTGAAAGAATGACTCTGATAGCTTAAAAATTCACCAAGATATGACAATTCAAACATCTCATAAAATAGACCTGCCCGAAACGCTCCATACAAAGTGCTACGAAAGACTGACGTCACTCTTTCGTAGTTTGTACGGATCGGGAGAGAACTTTGTTCGATAGGTATATTAAATACTGCGTTTATGAAAGTGGTTCCATAACAAAAGTTGCTTTTAATTGCATAAGTTATCGAATGGTATACAAATATTAAGAAATTGATTTGAAAAAAAATTCGACTTGATTATCCAACTTTGAAGGCACATAACAAAAAAATACAAATGCTATCGAGCTGAAATTTTGGGAACACTTATTTTTTACCGTGATTTCTTTATTTTATTAACAAAACTTTGACCTTGTCATCATCCCTATTACGTAGACTCGCTATCTGTATAAGAATTAATTTGTCTGAAAGTACATTTGCGTACTGCCCATAAATACTGCCTTTATTTAGGTCAGGTATTATGCTACTTATTTAAACACGTTATTTGTTTATTTAACATTCCAAATGCACGATCGTCGTATCACATTTAATAAGCTTTTTATAAAATAATGCTAAGAAATGCTCGAAATTCAATCAAATTAATTATAATGTACTTAAGTGTGATGATATTTTTTGCTAATATATTCAATAACTGCAAAGTAGCAGATAAAATATATTTGAAAATAGTAAAAAATTTTGTATCCAAGTTTGTGTGCCCACTGCTCAGTTACGCTATTTTGTATTCAGAAACTTCTCGTTATTAATTATTATTATAACACAATAATATTATAGTGATTAATAATAATGTTTTATAATTATTATTGATCAAGTTTCAGCCAATAGATACTGTGCAGACCGAAGCAAGAATGGGCTTATGATGGTCGCACTCAGAGATTTAATAATAATTAAATAATTAATATATTTAAATTTAAATAAATAAGGAGTTCGACAGAAAATGATTTACTCAATCATAAAATCTATTGAGTGCGGCCGTTTCATTTTTCAATTTAATATTTTCAGAGTGTTGTGTGATGTCAGATGTTTCCAATTTTAATGTTAAAAAAATCGCACACGTTTTCATAATAATTTATACATTAATAGCAAATGTAAATATATAAGTACTTCTTGTATCTGTAGCAAGATTTTACGGGTGGAGCCAAATGCTAGTATTATACTCTTATGAGGTTTTGTGATTTTAGTAATAGACAAAATATTTGTTCCTATCCTTAATAAGCCTAGAGCTGTGATTTGTTATCACTTAGTTATATTTAGACACAGCATAATGTCATGCAGTAAAGTATATTCATACCAGACCGCCAGAATGTGAGTCTTCGATAATTTCAGCCGCTAGGGCCCAGAACCGACTAATACAAAGCGCTGCCTGGTGTTTTCAAAATCTGTCAATATAAATCCGATGCTTTTCTACCTGTCACCAGCAGGAGCTATGTAGCCGGTGTTTGCCGGTGTGTATTTCGTGTCAAACGGCTGTCACATGTCACGAACTTAAAAACCCTCATCTAAAGCACACACACCATCGTGATTTCAAATAACTTGGAGTAGCATAACATGTAGATTATATACATCTCGCACTCCTAAAACTTGTGTGTGTTGAGCTAGTTTGATTTCGAGGTCTGGTTTACTCTACTGTATGACATTTACACTGTGGTTTAGGTTATTATATAGTGCACTCCCGGTGAGCAATATTTTATATCAACTCGTGTTGTGTTTGAAGCTTCTCTAAATTATAATCACTTGCATTAAATGCATGTTATGTTTGGTCGAGTTATGCAATAATTGAATATTGAATTAATGCTTAACATTTTATATTTGTGGATTTTATTGACCTGGTATTTTTAATTTATAAAAGAAGGAAACGTAAAAGCAACTCTTCACGTTGGCCTATGATGGAAAGCCATGGAGTTTTGGCGGGCATGTGAAAGAGTGCTGTTGTGTTTTTGTATTATTTTCCTAAAATTGTGTTAGCTGGGTTTTTAATGTGTAATATTGGTAGAATATTAACCATTAGATATTCGTGTTCATGCACAAGTGTAGGAAAGTGATGTAATATCCAGAAACGTGCTATTTTGTGTTCCCTCCAAAACTCCATCGAAAGTTTCAGTAAAGCGTCTATCACTTTACTGAATCGACCGACTTGACTCCTGTGACTGTATTGACTTTTACTTAGACTTTGACTAGACTTTAGACCTGACTATACATGAAAACGATGATGAAAATTATAATAGGAGGAATATGGTTTTCCCGCCATATTCCTTACCTTTTTACCTTGTCTGTGGCACAACATACACATCCTTTGTGTCAAGTTGCCAAAAAAGAAGAAAAAGAAAGAAAGATGGAAAGCCATGATTGTCATAAATCATAATTAATGAACATCATGACTTTATTCTATTAGAACATTAAACAATCACACACTTTTAGAATATGCTTTAACTCGGGCTATTAAAAACATTAAACAATCATACCCCTTTATTTGCTTTGCTTATTTGATATCAGTTATTTATCTGACGAAATTGTCGAATGAAATTGAAATGGGTCCTAATTCTCGTATCTACGATCTTCCTTCGCCAGATCGATCTGAGATATCAGAATTGGTCCAAATTGTAATTACGTACGTAAAATACATAGTAATGGAAGCATAATGACAGTATGGCACAACGTTGCCTAATTTTTAGATGGGATCAGAATGATTGACAGCGCGTGAAGGTGTTTTCTTTGGCAGCCTTGACTCGCAGTACCATTGTACTCGTTGTAGGGCTCGAGATGTAAGGTCAATCTATGTTCGGGAGTTATGATCGCCTTGAGCCGACACGTAGGATGAGATGTCATATTTTAAGTGAGTGACAAAAAGAAGCTGGTTATATTTTGACAGTTGACTTTATTTAAGACGTGTAGTTTAACAGCGTGCTTGATCATCGTGCCTTGTGGTTAAAGCCTACTAAAGTCCTCTACAGCCTACACCTACAGGACTCTTTGTAACTTGCCAAGTATGTAAAATACTACGCGGCTACGTACACCACCTAAACCAAGAAACCCAAGACGCTTTCTTTAATTTCACTGTTGAAGTTCGAATTTCAAAATTTACGGCTTTAAACGTCACGAAAGGGACTTTATGGCTACGGCCTGCTTCGTTAGGTGCCGATATGTCATTTTCGATGCTTTTTTTTGTTAATTTTCAGTCTCGTATTTCGACTGCAAAATTAACGAATGCGTCTTGACTAAGTGTCTTGATAATAATTATAATTTTAATCCTATATGAGTAAGTTGTAACACAGTAATCCACTATATTACTCGTATTATGTCAACACCTACTTACTACAATGAGACGACTATAATTTTCCTCAGAGCATAATATTTAAGGCTAGCGATTAACGTGCAGCGAGATCGTAACCCTGGAGCGCACGCTTCACCAGGCAGGGCGATGCGCGTGCGCGTGCTATATGCGCGCGCGCATGGTTCAGTCGGTCGCGCGCTAAATCGTGCGCACGACGCGAGCGCGCACCGCTATTTCAGTACCTGGCATCGCTTACAGTTCGATGTGTTTTATTAATTTTAAAATAAATTAAATAAAATACATGTGGGAAAATTGAGTTTGTGAATTTACTAGCTCGTATTGACGTTATTCCTGGTATGTTATAATTTTAATATCATTTAATATATTTATATTAAGATAAATAATTTTAGGAGCTTTTATGTCGCTTTAGATTATTTTCATCACCATTCATATTATACACTCATACACATAACAACCTTGTCTACCGAAAAATTATACAAACATTTGTAAATATAAAATAAAGTTAAATAGTCACTTCAGAATATAGAACGTACATAAATGTGAAACTGACTTGTATCTTCAGGGTGTAAAACAAAGTAATAATACTTTTGGGTGTGTATGTCTTTCAGCGCGTTTACTGTGAAAGAGCAATAATTTGGTTTGATTTGTATGGGCAAGCGCCCAGCGTCCTGAATTTGCCCGTACAACATTTAACTGCACCTCCATCGTGGGTATCGCAGACTGCACAATATATTTTCAATTGCTATGCGGCAGCCGGCTGCCGCTTGGGGTTTGATGGGTTTAAAAAAAGTTGAAAGTACCTAAAGTGCATATATATATATTACACGTACTTCTAAATTTTAAACACACGAATAGCAGAACTTTCTTAGGCAGAAGTTATAACGCGGTAGAGACTGATAGAGCATGTAGGAGATAAGAATATGCGTTATATTATGCAAGTAACATTCTTAAATGTTGTTTGGTACTTATATACGTATTGGTTCTTTTGTACCTTTGCCTTGAATCTGTAGTATTAAGTATAGGTATTATGTTAGTGATAGACACACTTGGCCTTATAGGTCTTGCTTTCTTAGCTGTCTCTCCTCCGTGGTCCAGTGGTCTAGAGCGTCGCTCTTCGGTCCTCCGCCTGATCTCTCGCCAGTCGTGTCGGTCTTCCATCCCACTGGGTTATGAGGGTAAAGGAATAGAGAGTGCTCTTGTGTACTGCGCACACACCTGGGCACTATAAAATTACTCCTGCGTACCTGGCCTGGTTTCAATGAAACCGGCCACCGTCACCGAAACCGGTGTGGGGAGTATTATTACGAGGGCTGCTATTTATGTATCCGGAACTGGCCACTTACAAGAACAATATTTAAAAAGTAATTACAACATTTGAAAATAGAACTCTTTGGTTGAAGAATACATTTTGTTTCATGTGACTGTCAATTATTTTTCCATTGTGGCGTCATTTTGAAAATTGCGTGTCTTCATTTGCCATGGATTTAACGCGTGAACATTTTCGTGCAATGATTTACTACGATTTTCGGCGTGGGCTAAATCAACAACAGTGCTTTATTCAACTCACCGCAACTTTTGGAGATGAAGCACCATCAAAAACCACTGTTTATCACTGGTACAGTGAGTTTAGTCGTGGGCGGTCTATGCTCACGGATGAAAATAAAGAAGGTTGCCCAAAAACAGCTGTTGTCCCACAAAATATAGATGCTGTGCGGGAACTAATAATGCGTGATCGTCATGTTACATATCGCGAGATAGAGGCGTCCTTAGGCATAAGTATGACGAGCATACATAAGATATTACACGAACATTTGGCTGTAAAAAAAATATGTTCGCGTTGGATTCCGCACAACTTGACAATCGATCAAAAACGGGCTCGTGTCGATTGGTGCAAAAAAATGATAAAAAAATACAACCGTGGTACGTCAAAAGCCGTTTATAATATCTACACAGGTGATGAATCTTGGATCTATGCATATGACCCCGAAACTAAACAACAGTCAACGGTGTGGGTGTTCCAAGATGAGCCGAAACCAACAAAAGTTACTCGTGCAAAAAGTACTTTGAAGCAAATGGTCGCCTGTTTTTTTTAAATTAATGGACATGTGGCTACAGTGCCATTAGAGAATCGTAAAACGGATAATTCTGAATGGTATACGACCATTTGTTTACCAGAAGTCTTTGAAGAAATAAGAAAGGACAACCGACAACGCAGAATCATATTACATCACGACAATGCTAGCTGTCACACCTCAGCTGAAACAACTCAGTTTTTGGAGGGTCAAAAGATCGAATTGACTGGTCATCCGCCGTACAGCCCTGATTTGGCACCTAACGATTTCTTTTTATTTCCATACGCGAAGAACAAATTACGTGGTCAACGTTTTTCGAGCCGCGAAGAGGCTGTTGATGCGTTCAAAATGCACGTTTTGGAGATACCTCAATCAGAATGGAAAAAGTGCTATGAAAATTGGTTCCAGCGTATGCAAAAGTGTGATCATCGCGGCGAATATTTTGAAAAGCAATAAAACCATATTAAATGATATATGTTTGTTTCTTTTTTTAATTCCGGATACATAAATAGCAGCCTAGTAGTGTCTCTAGTCTCTATATTCTACTCTTTAGCTTTAATAACAGCTATTCTTCTACTTCTTAACTTAACTAGTGACTACGAAACTATTCTTACTACTTAGTTACTCGTAAGATGATAATATTATTTGTGCAGATGCAATTAAAATGGTAAACAACAATTTATTTTTTGCTCGCGAAGTATTAACGCAGACGGGATATTATATCGCAAAACAATTTTATTTCAAAGTGCATCCGGGTTATTTGATTAACAGTCTCAGACCTCAGTACGAATCTTAATTATGAAAGGACACAGCTCTTTAATCCTTCGATCGCGGATTCTTGGAAATGCTATTGTATTCTATTGTTGTCGCGATCACCGGTGCTCTTATGGGGCTTGAAGGAATAATTTACTTTTTTAATTTTTTCCCCTTCCGTTCCTTTCGTTATGGTCACCAATTTTTCAGTTAGTTTTGCGAGTTAATAAAGTATGCTAAAATCACGCATGGATAAAAAAGTCCCATATTCTCTTAATTTTGGCAAAAACCGGTAAATCTACCAACAGCAAGCAATATTATGTAGCATTCGCATAACTTTTGCAACTTGATTCGTTCAGGGCAATTTGAAAATCGCAGCAGGGTTTGTTCAGGAAAATGAAAAATCTATCGGAAATGGCAGAAAATTGGAGGAAAACCCTAGAGCCTAAATGAAATAAAGTTCTTTATTTTCTGTCCCTGAAACTTCGTAGAGTACTTACTTGCTTCATTGCAATAACAATAAAATTATTTGTTTCACCTTTTGTTTGACACGACGTGCATCAGCTGAACGACTTCATCATTTAACTGAATACGCGTTTTAATAAAAATCTTGGCCTTGACCAAGGATTGTCAATGGCCCAAGAACAAACAATTAAGGACAACGAATTCGCTAGATTATCGAAAATCTATATATAAAATAACGTGATAGCACCTTCAGTGTCAAATTGTTAATGTACCATGGAGGAAATTGATTCCTATGCAGTTAATAGACCAACGTTATTTGGTCGAATATGTCAATTCAATGTTAATTGTGATCTGTCGGCTGGGTTTGACGTAACGCAACTAAACTACGTAGGTCCCCGATCTGCATAGGAATCAACTTCTCTGATAGTACATTGAAAAACCGCAAAGCGCAAAAAGGTTTTTTTTTTTTTATTAAATAAGGGGGCAAACGAGCAAACGGGTCACCTGATGGTAAGCAACTACCGTCGCCCATGGACACTCGCAACATCAGAAGAGCTGCAGGTGCGTTGCCGGAATTTTAAGAGGGAATACGCTCTATTCTTGAAGGTTTGCAGGTCGTATAGGTCCGGAAATACTGCTGGTGACAGTTCGTTCCAGAGTTTTACAGTGCGCGGCAGAAAGTTACGCGAAAAACGCACTGTGGAAGGAAGACTGCCACTCATCAAGGTGATGAGGATGGTATGTTTTTCGCGTGGGACGATGGCGAAAAGTTGCAGGTGGTATGATTCCGAACAATTCCTCAGAGCACTCCCCGTGATACAACCGATAGAGGATGCAGAGTGAAGCTACATCTCGGCGTAATTCCAAGGGGTCCAAGCTGATTGAAACACTATAGCAGTCAACAATTCGAGCAGCCTTCGTTGGATACGATCCAGAGGGAGCAGTTGGTATTTTGGCGCCCCTGCCCAGAGATGAGAACAATATTCCATATGAGGCCGAACCTGCGCCTTGTAGAGTTGTAAGCGTTGGTCCGGACTGAAGTACTGTCTCGCTCTGTTAAGAACACCAAGTTTCTTCGAGGCTAATTTGGCCTTACCCTCTAGATGATATCGGAACTGGACTTCGCTCGATATGTTGACGCCAAGTATCTCAATGCTAGGGGAGATGGTTAAAGATGTGCCCTCGAAACGAGGATATATAGGTAGGTAGGTAAATATGGTGCATTTTTAAAAGCCACAAAAAATTTGCAACGGGTGGACCGCGCGACACCGCGAGTGTGCTTCCCATTGCATCGCGTCGACGCGTAAACACGTATTACAATCCGAATCCATTGCATCGACGTATCACGTACTGCAATGTGAACTTACCCTCAGTTTCCATTCGATAATGCTACTTTGTAAGTTCGTGCTTGGCCGCATTAGATGCGGAGATATCGGTGTGAAATACTATAAACAATTTCCTCTGAGCAATGGGCATTGGGAACGCATGTTCCTCGATTTCTATGGCCGTGAGCACTTTACACTGTTCATTATCCTAAGCGTTCAAAGGTGTTTCGCCTTACAGTTTTTATGACCGTAGTTTTTTCTTTTGCATATAGGATTCTAGAACAGCTTAATTGGCTGTTGTGTGTATAAAGTTGATAAGTTTTTAAGAACACTAGAGAAATAATTATAATAAGAGGCGAAGAAATAAATTTCGTGACGTACTTTTCTATTACCTCTTCACGCTAATACTGGTGAACCAGATTTAATGAAATTCGGTGTAAAGATTATTTTAGTCGTGGGAAAGGACATACTTTAGCAAAGACACGTTCCGAAAAAATGCACGGTTAAAGAATTTCGGAGCAACCAAGTAACCGGCAACATCTACTTGTCTGTAGAAGGGTCAGTAGTAAAATAGCTCTGGCCCTTTAGCCAAGACGTTTTCTTTACCCTTAATTATAAAATCGCCGATCAAAATGTATGGAATTGACATTAGACGAGTCGAATATCAACTTCATATTAATGAACGCTTAAATGTCAATTCCATACAATTTGATTGGCGATTCTATAAAGAAGCGATAAAGAATAAGTCTTGGCTAGGGGCTCTGGTCTTCATGATCGTCACGCGAGCGTCAGGTGAAACTTAATAAACGCGTATTAGCTTCAGTTTGCAGTACATGCTAATTGTTATGATACTAATTATTACGTACGCGTTCCTCATAAACTCTATCAAGTTTCACTGGTAGCGTTTCTCGTTTGTTGATTAAATTGTAAGGAATTGTGGCTTGCTAAAATAAGATCCTGCTTGGCTGAAATGGTCGCTTTGGAGAATCATAATATTATGAATCATAATATGATTCATTTTTTAGCAAAAAGGTCACTCTGCTTGCATATTCATGTCTAGTAATTCCGAGTACTAATTTGACATTCGTCAGTTTGACAGTTTTGACAATTCATTTGCTGAATTGATTTGCTAATTAATGTGACCATTTTAGCCCCGCTGAACACCGCTTAAATTGCAATTATTAACATTACGCAAAGGTCGGAGCAGAGGGCGCTACTACCACATACAATAAACAATCCAAATCCAAATCCGACATGTTGCACTCGTCATATCAGAATATTGACAGAAACGTTGTCAAACGTCGAACATTTTTGTCTACTGTCGTGCTGGTGCTGCGGTCTAGTGTGGAAACTTTGCAGTAATAATATAATAATAAATATAATATCTATGGAGTATGGACGCTTCACAAATCACACCGCGTCAGTCTGGCGCCGTGCTAAGTACCTTAAGGACTTGTCTTACAGGTACCAGACAACGAAATACTTTTATACCATACATAATATTATATTCTAATTCCTATAACCTACCCCTAGGTCGTAACAGTAATGTTTTATTTATTTTATGACAGACTACCAGGTTAATTGTTATTTACAAATCATTTGCTTTGTTTGCGTAATTAATTATTTATTTTATGATCACAATCGATTTTGCGTCATTTATTTAACTAGGAAACGACCAAAACATGTTCGGAATTCTTTTATTTATTTAGGTTCTTTTTGAAGGCTCGAAAGGAATTAATTCACTTTCAATGAAAACGTTGTACTTAAAGTGGTAACCGTTCATTATTATAAACACGTTGACGTGATAGGTATGTGATTAAATTGTATTAATTTAATAATTATTACTTTGAGAGCGAGTGTTAAGAACATGTTTTTAGTTACAAATTGAAATATAACAATCGTTGCAATTATCTGAAGTAAAAACACTTTTAAACAGCATAAACTGTAGAGTAATTTGTGTTATAGGGAATATTAGATTACGCGTGTATTTATGTGCATATCTAACTGTATATTATGTACGTACTTTTTGAGAGCTTATTCTAACCTAAATGTAGAGCAAGTACAAGTTGGAAGCCGGCTATATGAAGCGGCAGCAGACGACGTGTCGTCGCGACACTACTCGTTTGTATGTATTTCTATGAAATTCCCTCCGCAGCTAGCGACAAGAAGCTAGCGACACTTTTCATAGAAATACATAGAAACCAGAGTGTCGCGACGACACGTCGTCTGCCGCCGCTTCATGTCGCCCGCTGCACAGAAATATATTATAATAGTACTCCATACCCGCTGCCAAGAGGCACCTTTAGACACTACGTTCCCCTTACTAGTCAATAAACCTAAGAAATCTCATAAATCGTTATAGCATCGCGACAGGGTTGGAAAATCAAGGAATTTAACCGGCTTGTGATCAGAATACAGTAGCGCTGCACAGGAAACTAGTGAGTATGGTACCCGGCTACCCGCGAATAAGTAGGTAATACCTAACTGAAACTGATAAATAGTAACTGATAACTAGTAAAATTTACCACATAATATAACTAGTTAACAGTTTCAGTTCATGTTTTGTTACAATGTTTGCGCTCACACGAGCGGTGATAGCCAATGTTAATTGACAACTAGCGTCATCCGAACAAAAAATCATAATACAGAATTAGCTAAAAACCACAAATACCAAGACATTTTTAAGGAAAAAAGTATTGTATTTAGAAAAAAAAATATTATGTTCAGTTCACTAAATTTTCACGAACGCACAAGAAGAGTGTTCGATCTGTCTGTCTGTCTTTGAATAGGAGCTACTAAACAGATGAGCCAACTTTTTCTACTTTCTTCCTCACTTACTACCTACTGGAAAATTTTAGCGTTTCCCTTTTTAGGGTTCCGTACCCAAAGGGTAAAACGGGACCCTATTACTGAGACTTCGATGTCTGTCCGTCTGTCCGTCTGTCTCCAGGCTGTAACTCAAGAACGGTAATAGGTAGAGAGTTGAAATTTTCACAGATTATGTATTTCTGTTGCCGCTATAACAACAAAAAATCAAAATAAATTAAATATTTGAGGACAAACATAATTTTTTACTATTTTTGCTCTATATATGTCTCTATGTCCCTTCGTGCGCGAGTCCAACTCGCACTTGGCCGATTTTTTATTTTTGTTTATGAAAGGAAAAACCTAGATGATCTTAATACAATGCTGTCATGCTACAGATAATACAATGCCGTTCTGTCTGTTAGTGCTATTTTCGCTTCTCAATACTTTATCATGAATCAAAACCACCTAAACCCAATATTCGATAATCTAAATTCTAAGCTTTTGAAACAAGCGATAGCTGTACGATCTCCCTCATATTATACTGTAGCGCTAATGTCTAAACACATTACAAAACACGACTCGAATAACCATTTAATTAGTTACAGCGTACCATTTAACATTTATTACAAAACAGTCCGTTTAAATAATTTATTTAAATAATAAATATCTGAGAGACCGAGTTTACTCGGCGCTTAAATAGTACGAATTATGACGATGAGACAATATTTATCGTTTTTTTCTCCTTAAAATTCCCTACATACTTAATACTTATGCCTCTGAAAAAACTCATTGTCGAGAACCGATCATACCTATATAAATACTCAAGTTGGTCTCGTTTAAAGTGTAAATAAATAAATTAAATAAGTAGATAAGTCGCTTAAATCAAAGTATACGTATTCAAAATTCATATGAACCTTCACCTCATTAAAAAACATAAAAAATAGTATCCAAAAATTGTCTTAGATATTTTAAGGTTAAGCTATCTTTTTTATCTGATGAGCTTGTAGTCTTAGCACCTTGTAACGAGTGGTTCCTCCACAAAGAGACAACTGGCCTTCAGACATAATTTTCATAATATTAAAACAACATCATATTAAAATAATTTCTTTATACCGCTCATTCACGAAAATTCACCTTGAAAATTTGAATGAATGATAGTAACAGTGTCATTAGCATTGATAAGAGGTTAAGTAACACGTATACTAACGTGACCAAAATATGAGAGTCAACCGTGACATTTATTAGTTAACTTAAAATTAATTTCGTCATACCAAGTTAAGTCTGTCATTGATAAAATTTTCATTTAAAACAATTAAATTGTTTTGCAATAATACTATTCATCGTTATTAATTAATAACAACGTTAATTAAAAAAACCCCTACACATACAAATATTATAATCATACATTTTTTGTTGTTGTTTGTCTGTCAACTTTTCTAATGTATAAGAATAAACATTGTATAAATTTTAGACTTTTTCCTTAAAGAAACACTATGTAAATGTTTTTATTAGTGATGGGCTTAGAAATAACTTTTATCTTTTCTAAATAAAGGAAAAGTTGTTAAAACAGCTTCTCCTAAAATACAAGAAGCCTGCAAGTTGCAACGAACAAAGATTTACTCTAACGACAAAGAAATCCTGAAGCCTGGCTCCTATTGTTTTACCTTGTTCATTACCAACGTTAGGAAATCGACCTTGGTAGATGTCATGCTACAGATAATACAAAGGTTGCAATTATTTTTAATTATTATAGGCATGTAATTGTCAATTCGCTACGGCTTATAGATCTGCAATTATGTATTGGTACATTGACATTGTCACAGAGGGCCGATTGCTGAATGCGAAGGTGTCAATCAAAATAGCGCCAATCAAAATAATAATTTTCATTTCGGTTACATGAAAATTATTCTTGGATAAATTGGATAAAATTCACAGGAGTTTCATTTTATACCTCGACTACATGCTGTAGCATAGCGACATCAGCTATTAGTTTATTGTCCCTGTCCGGGCGCAGGTGACAATGTGTCTACATAGAGTTTTTAGCACATATCAAGTGACATTTAACAATATCTATATCTATCTATGGACGCTTCACACCACGTCAGTCTGACCCCGTGCTAAGTACCTGAAGGACTTGTGTTACAGGTACCAGACAACGGAAATATATTTATACTTTTATACTATACATAATATATTATGTATGTATTAAAAAAATATTATATTATCATACACATATTAAATACCTACACATCCAGACCCGGGAACATTGAAAACTTTTTGTTTACCGCGACCCCCGGCTTGAGCTGCCACACACTCAACCAATTGAGCCACAGAGGTCGTCAATACACAGTACAATAGGGAGGTGTTACTTCTGAGTTGGTCCACACGCCAAAACAGCCTTGTAATTCTCTGTGATCTAGATGAAGGCTGCTCTCTGTGCTCGCATACTGTCCCACGCCACAGTACGTTTAGTTTAACGTTGTGCAACCGATTTTTGTGTATGACAATAGAAGTTGCAACAGTGTTAAAATGTTAGCTTTAACAATAGACTATACATAAACGACATTTTATAAGTCCAATCTGATATGAGTTATTTATCATACTTATTGTACTTTAATGTTAAACGTGAACTCAGTTTGATTTATTTTGATATACTAAATTACTATCGTAAACCAAAAATTAAAAACTCGACTGACTATATTATGTACTATCAGAGAAGTTGATTCATTGATAGATGGCGGACCTACGCAATTTGGTCACGTTTTGTCAAACCCAGCCACCAGATATTGAATACCCGACCAAATGACATAGGTCCGCCACCTGCCTATGAATCAATTTCTTCGATGGAAACATTGTGGTTAGTGGTTCATTATTGAGATTTGAGTGTCATTGTATCATTATGGCTTTGTATAGTATGATAAAAGTACTAGAGTTTTGTAGAAATCCATATCAAAATGAATGAAAACGAAATATACACGCGAAACAACGTACCTTTGAGAACACTCTATTTACTATACTCTATTAACCTATGAAACATTTTTTTTTTCAGGTACACAACCAAAACAGATGCAATAATCAGGCACATTTCACACATTCGCCACAATCAAGATGAAGAAACTAAGCAGTTGGAAGGAGGATGCGCCGGAAAACTTCTATGTATGCTGCACGGCGCAGCTTCGGGAGAGTAATGAAACTAGCGATTTGTTCACCAGCTCCTGGGCTAAGTGCATCAGTCCCCTGGTCTGGAGGGTCCCGATCTTCATCTGGTCGATCATCATCATTACCCTGTCGGTGACATTCTTCTGGGGCCCCCGAGAGAAGTTCCTCCTGTATATGACGCACTGGGGCCTGGTGCTGATATTCTTGGAGTCGTTGTTTGGGATTATCGTTTGTGTGAAAAGCCAGACGCAATCAAAGGGTGAGTGATAAGTGTATAGAGGTAGACTTATTAAATATTATATTATACTAGCTGTTGCCCGCGACTTCGTACGCGTTAACATAGTATAATAACAAAGATGGATAGCTTTCCCCTTTTTGTGGTTCCTTATACAAAGGGTAAAAACGGGACCCTATTTAAGCAAACGTCAAACGCAAACGTCAAAAAACTTTCATGTTTCTAACTCAAGAAATGATGGACTTTCATTGAATCTTTCTACCCCAATTTCACCCCCTTGGGGGTAGAATTACCAGAAACGCTTAAATACGTATCCATTCATTTTTAATCAGTAGCACAAAAATAAAGTTTCATGTTTCTAACTCAAGAAATGACGGACTTTCATTCAAATTTTCAACTCCAATTTCACCCCCTTGGGGGTAGAATTTCCAAAAACGCTTAAATACCTATCCATTCATTTTTAATCAGCAGTCCAAAAATAAACTTTCATGTTCCTAACTTGAGAAATGACGGACTTTCACTTAAACTTTCAACCCCTATTTCACCCCCTTGGAGGAAGAATTTCCAAAAACGCTTAAGCACGTATTCAATCATTTTTAATCAGTAGCCCAAACCTAAAATTTCAAGTTTCTAACTTAAGAGCATACGCTAAGACAATTTTTCCATACAAACGTATTCCCTAATTTACTCCCTGGATAATGCGTCTAGACAAATGATTTTTTTATATAATATTGGGATCTGTAAAAGCTATGCCTGTACGTTCGATTTTTTCTAAATTTACTAATAAATAAAAAAATATGAGCATTCGAAAATCACCAAAAACGAATGCCGCGTACCCCGCCAATCGACCGATCATAAAACAAATTTGAAAGATCTTTAAAAAAAATGAAAACGTACAGGCATAGAGGCACTCTTTCTGCAGATATTTCATGAAAAAATTATTAGATAGGCTCAATTTCGAAGGAGGAAACTGAGGAATACGGGACCTCGATTTACGCTAAAATTTTGTCGAAAAATGGGCCTGAGCTGCATCTGTCTCTATCACAATCTGCGGGGGAGGGCAGGAAGTGAGGGGGGTATTGTCAGTCGCTACAGTGTTTTGTACACATACATATACATCGCTGCATACTACGATATGACGCGGGTTTGCCTGTCGATTTATGATATTATAGCGTAAAAGACTGTATGAATCTGGTAAGAGAATGTACATTTTATATAAGTAATCGGACTATGCAGTATAATATAACAGTACCTATTGTATTATGAACTAGCTGTTGCCCGCGACTTCGTCCGCGTCAAAGTATAATATTATGTCCTTCTTTTTGGAAGTCGGTTAAAAGTAGCCTTTAAGTTACTCCTTACTTACATCAGCTATCTACCAAAAAAAAGTACCGTCAAAATAGTTCCAGCCGTTTCCGATATTAGCCGGAACAAACAGACAGACATACAGACAAAAATTGTAAAAAATGTTGTTTTGGTGTATGTAGCGTAGGTATGGACATAATAATATATTCATATGTATATAGTAACAAACGGTTCTTTCAATATTACAAACAGACACTCCAATTTTATTTACATATTATATTATGTATAGATGTATAGATTTTACGTATAAAACTAACTTTTATCTGCGGCCACATTTTTTTTTCACTTTTGTATGAACGTCACGAGTTTCAAGTGAAAAAAATTTGGTCTTTCAGCACTGCTACTTTCACAGTGAACTCTTTACACCCTGTACATCTTATCTGTACATCTTCCATACATCTTTTGTTACACCCTGTATATCAGCGTCTGAACAAATGCGCCTTTCAAAAGAGTATGTATGTATGTATGTATGTATGTATGTATTTATGTATGACATGTAAGTGTCATACATACATACATACATTCATACATACTGTAGTATATGTATGTTTTTTTGTTTGTGTTCGCATATCTCTGAAAGTACTATTCCGATTTTAGTAATTCTTTTTTTTTTGTTGTAAGTACTAGGTATTGTTCAACTTAGGGAATAGTGCAAGTTTCATCAAAATTGGTTTAGTAGTTACCTACTAGTTATGGAAATAGGGAGTTTTAATTCTCAATAACGTACAATTTTGAAGTCGGTTTTATCTTTTTAAAATACAGTTATCATCACTCAAAAACAATAATATTTTTCCCTAAAAAACTGTCATAGTAATGGGCCTGCTCAACCGGAGAAATACCACGCGCTCACAGAAAACCGGCGTGAAACAACCAACAACAGTTTCGCCGAGTGAGTGAGTTTACTGGAAGTCCAATCCCATACCTTATTCCCTTCCCTACCCTCCCCTACCCTATTCTCTTTTAAAAGGCCGGTAACGCACCTTCAGCTCTTCCGTTGTTGCGAGTGCCCATGGGCGACGGTAGTTGCTTTCCATCAGCTGCCCCAGCACGGGTTTGTCGATATAGAAGAAATAGATAAAGACAAGAGGTTCTATAGTTTCTTTAATAATAGCTCCTGTTTCAAAGTAAATAAGGTCGTAGATTCATCGTCAACAGAAATCGTTTTTATGTAGGTTTTTCGAGCAACTTTTACGACCTACAATTGTTTTGCGAGCTCGGATTTATAAACATTTTATAAAATGTTACACAATTTTAGCACTTGGCGATTTCGATTCATTTTTGAGGGTGGAATTATCAATTTTCCCACGCTAAACAATGGGTAATAAAAACAGTTCAAAAAATGCACATAAAAGTAAAATAGCATTGACAATGAATATACGACCTTATTTACTTAGCCGTAGGATCTTTTATCAAAAAGACTACATGGTTATAAATTATAATATTATTTTGTCTACGAAGATCGGAAACATTTAGCAATTCCTCTCAATCTATTCAGCAAATGAATTGTCGAAACTGTCAAACTGACAATTTTAAATGTCAATTTAGTAAGTTAAATTACTAGACATGAATCATTGTGAATTGCAAGCAGAATTGCATTTTGCGATTTTAATAGAATGAATCACATTATGATTCATAATATGATTCTACTAAGCGACCACTTCAGCCCCGCCACAGTATAGCAAATAGCAATATCTATTCTGAGGCCCCGCACAGCACAACGCTAACGTAAATTATATTCACAATACCTAATAATAATATTATTATTATAGCTCCAACTTCCAAGCAGACTGCGTCGAGGCTCTGCGCGGGAACGAGGGGCCCAACGGGGTGAGGGCGCGGGCCGGGCGGTAGCGGCGCACGCACACATACTCGTAGAATACTCACTCTCACAGGCCGGCGCGCGGCGCAGGGCCAAGCGCGATGGCAATAGTTTCTTCAAATACCTATTTTTTTAACTCTCCTGTGCCCGCGTTTCCTCTTAAGAAGTAACGAAATTTCATTCAAACTTTCAACCCCAATTTCACCCCTTTGGGGGTAGAATTTCCAAAAATGCTTAAATACGTATCCATTCATTTTTAATCAGTAACCCAAAAATAAAGTTTCATGTTTCTAACTCAAGAAATGACGGACTTTCATTCAAAATTTCAACCTCGATTTCACCCCCTTGGGGGTAGAATTTCCAAAAATGCTTAAATACCTATCCATTCATTTTTAATCAGCAGTCCAAAAATAAACTTTCATGTTCCTAACTTAAGAAATGACGGACTTTCATTTAAACTTTCAACCCCTATTTCTTACCCTTGGGGGTAGAACTTCCAAATACGCCTTAGCACGTATCCAATCATTTTTAATCAGTAGCCCAAACATAAAATTTCAAGTTTCTAACTTAAGAAATAACGGAATTTCATTCAAACTTTCAACCCCAATTTCACCCCCTTGGGGGTAGAATTTCCAAAAACGCTTAAATACGTGTCCATTCATTTTTAATCAGTAACCCAAAAATAAAGTTTCTTGTTTCTAACTCAAGAAATGACGGACTTTCATTCAAACTTTCAACCCCGATTTCACCCCCTTGGGGGTAGAATTTCCAAAAACGCTTAAATACGTATCCATTCATTTTTAATCAGTAATCCAAAAATAAAGTTTCATGTTTCTAACTCAAGAAATGACGGACTTTCATTCAAACTTTCAACTCCTATTTCACCCCCTTCGGGGTAAAATTTTCGAAATTCCTTCCTTAGTGGGTGTCTACTTAATAAAATAACCCTACTCACCAAATTTCGTGGCTGTAACTTTAACAGTTTTTGCTCAGCGATGATGAATCAGTCAGTCAGTCAGTCAGGACATGTAATTTTATAAGTATAGATTTTATTTATATTATATAATATTATATTAATATATAATCTGAAAGTATAACATACTGGGTGTCAGGGTTAACACCGCTATCCTTATAACCATCAAATGAGCCCGTCAAAATGAACAACTGTTTCTATGAGAACAATGCTGGGAACTTTAAAAAAAGCCGTCTTCATACCCATGGGTTTAAGGATAACGGTGTTAACCCTAACAAACTTGTATATGAAAAAATACGTTTGGCACTCGGGGAATGCCGCGGTAAAGCTATTGCATAGCATTTTTTATCAAATACGTCTAGTCGCACATTGCCAGACTTCAGCACGGTGTTTGAGCACACAAACGTGTGTGCAACGCCGCACGTTGTGCCGGTTGGAGTGGGGGGTGTTAGGGTTTTTTTGTTACGGTATTCCTTGATTCGGTCGCCGCGCTCAAGCCCGCGATAAAAGCTATGCACTAGCTTAACAAGCCAAAAATTTAAAAAGTCATAGGGATGCTTTTAAATATTGTTTTAAATGGTAAAATAGGGATGGTTTTAAATAGTTCAGGAAAGCTGGACAATTGACACCATCATTATGTGCTTTGTTTATTCCATTTTCATTTTTAGGGTTCCGTACCCAAAGGGTAAAAACGGGACCCTATTACTGAGACTTCGATGTCTGTCCGTCTGTCCGTCTGTCCGTCTGTCCGTCTGTCCGTCTGTCCGTCTGTCTCCAGGCTGTAACTCAAGAACGGTAATAGCTAGGGAGTTGAAATTTTCACAGATTATGTATTTCTGTTGCCGCTATAACAACAAATACTAAAAACAAAATAAATTAAATATTTAAGGGGGGCTCCCATACAACAAACGTGATTTTTCAAACATTTTTTGCTCGGTATCAATGATGACAACAAGTAGGCACTTGAAATTTTCACAAAAGCCTTAGTTATATGTGTACTTTAATAATTAATAATAATATTTAAATAAAATAAAAATTTAAGGGGGGCTCCCATACAAAAAAAAGCAATTTTTAGCCTATTTTTGCTCTATAACGGTACGGAACCCTTCGTGCGCGAGTCCGACTCGCACTTGGCTGATTTTTCATACATACTAAACTGTTGTTCCGTGTTAGTTATACGGTATGTCCACACAGACGGTCCGCATATTAAGTCTCATCTGTGACGTATAGTAAGCCTCCAGGAAAATTGAATATTTCAGTATTCAAGTGCACTAGAATATCCAACATTCCTGGGGATTAAAAACGCCTAGAACATTCAACGAAATGGGCACAGGCCTACGAGAATAAACTGCGTGAGTGACCGCTCGCTATTTCGGCGGAGCAAGATTGTTGCAGGTGGCCTGCTCTTTGCGCTTCCTACTGATATCGCATGTGTCAGTCAACTTCTTGTTTCAATTGTCACCACCTCACGTAACTAGAAAGAAGATGGAAATCAATTTATTTAGCGCGACATCAGGATTTTGACGGACATATTATTATGTTATTTGCTAAGTACCCACATACGGTTTTGCTCGATAGTTTTACTCCAAATCGAGCAATAACCACCGTGTGGACCGCCAAAACTGACAGCTCGAAGGCTCGCTTCGAGCCGGCTCGATGGAATTAAATATGTCAAATATGTCATTTCCTTCGATTCGGAGTAAAACTATCGAGAAAACTGTATGTGAGTACTTAGCATTAAATTGTCTTGCTGCTTAAATGAAGTGATTACCTACTACTCGTAAATACTAAATAGTTACAACGTAAGGTAGTATTCGTGCTGCTCTACATTTGCCCTGTCAACAAAAGCCAGATACATTGAAACAGGCCCTTAAGGTGACGCAGCGTTAAAGTAAGAAACCGTGTTGGATATGTTTTAGATTGCTTGTTTTCTATGAGAGGCCGGCCCGGCCTCTCATAGAAAACAAGCAATGGAACAGCAAAAAATGGAAAGGGCGTAAGCGACAAAATGGTTTTTGTCGCATAATTTAAAAACCATAAATACCTTTCATATAAGCTATGCACAAATTAAAGTGCATGCTTGAACCAATTTATGTACAAATTTTGGAACCTGAAATCACTCTCCTCTGTTGGAAAAATAGGAATCCCTTTTTTTACAGAGGTCTTTTCGATTGATTATTCTGTGCTATAAAAGTTGTCCAATCGTGTTATGCTATGGGCAATTCAAAGACAAAGACATGATGAATACTGACAATGAACTTCAATTTCTTAGCTTTAGTCATTGCTGAGAAAAATCGGCATCGCTACAGCCAAATTATCAAGGCGTCGCCTTAAGGGCATTCCCTACGGAGATTCCGTAATTTACCGTATTTAAAGCCTTATAAACTCATAATCTAAAAGCTACAAAGTTATAATAAAAATACAGCAATGTTCTTCAGTATATCAACATTCTTTTCCCCGTTTTAAATTTTCTAGTTTTGTTTATTATACTCATGATATCAGTAATACCAATTTCTTAAAATTCAAGCATACATTCAGCATCTCCTTAGAATTTACAAATTACTTTTATTTGAAATTCACGCCAATAGATGGACAATATCATAAACTACATACTCCCCGTTTTAATTTTTTTTAGGACAATTTTGAACTAAGATAAGTAAAAATAATAGGGTTTTGGCGCGATCTCGGCAACGCGGCAAATGTATGGCCAAGGTCGTTTGCTCGGGGGACGGCCTTAAAATCCTTTTTTTTTGTTTGCATAAAATTGGCTCTTAAACTACAAAGCCGATTTTGATTAAATTTTTCATAATCATAGAGTACACCACGGGGAAGGATAATAATATATTGTCTATGTGATAGTTTCTATCGCGGGAAAATGTACGATTACCACGGACCCCTAGGTCCGTGGTAATCGTACATTTTCCCGCTTACCCCGCTACCATATGTGCAATGTGTGCAATGCACACGGGCGCCATCCTCTAGCGGCGCCAAATCGCCATCTTTATAGGGGCGCCAAAACCAAGGACTCAAAAAATTTGCCTAAAGGGGTGCCAAAATCCTTCTTTTGCACACAGGCGCCAGTAGCCCTTACGGGGGCCCTGACCACGGAGTACTGATTTGTACACAGGCGGAGCCGCGCTCATTTACGCTAGCTGTTAGTAATGTTAGTATATATTCATAATATATGATTGATTATTTATACTTTAGTATATAAGTGCGTTGAATTACAAACAACGAGTGGAAAACAAGAGGAACTTGGATCGTATCCAATATACTTCAGTGCTAATTAATAAATTATAATTATATTCGCTTTCCATTCGCTTAATATAGAACAAAGAACATAATTATTATATACATAATACAACTCTAAATATAACGTGAATAAACTTATTATAATCGAAAACACTGTAACATATCTAAAGCTAGTAATACTAGAATGTACTTTTCCCAAAGCTTTTCACGAGTCTTTCATTCCCCCTTAAGGCTGCTCTCTCGAAAAAAGCGTGCAGATGAAACAACTTTTCATCGGCATTAACAGAGAAATTATATCTGAAAAAAATAATTAGTAATCTACATGATATGATACGTAATTTGGTTTTGCCATATTTTTTCTATCGGTATCACATAATAAATAAATAAAAAACCAAATCACCTCCAAATCGTTGAATGAAACCACTTTACTCCTTCATTACTTATCAAAAGAATATATAAAAAATATCTACTGCTTTGCAATACATAAGTTAATAATTTGGTTTTTTTACTTTTTTGAAATATGTATTATATTAAGCCTTAAAAAGGTTTTTTCTCCTGTTTCGCCCTATCATGGACGCGGCGAGCGTCGTAACCGCCACCGTACAAGGCGCGCTGTTATGAATGTTATTTTAATGTCATTTACGTCGATATTCGCACTGACAGACAATCGACCTGCTAATTTAGGAAGAGAGGGCCCTTAATATACTTATATACTTAGGTATTAAAGGTTATTAACGCCAATCCTCTTTATTTTTTGTTTTCTGTCTTTTTCGATTTTTAGGGTTTCGTAGTCAACAAGGAACCCTTATAGTTTCGGTCTGTCCGTCCGTCTGTCTGTCCGTCTGTCTGTCTGTCTGCGGTTTTGCTTAGAGTCTATAGGACCTACAAAGCTGTAATTTGGCATGAATGCACATATTAATAATGGCAACAAAATGGTACATAATTATTTTTTTTTATATGGTACCTTCCATACACATCAAGCGGGGATGATTTTTTTTTTTCGCGTCCACCCCATCGTGTGGGGTGTCGTTGGATAGGTTTTTCAAAACTATTATGAGTATTCATAGATCATTTTCCGATTTAGGGATTCGTTTGTGAAATATTAAGTTTTAAAGTGGAAAAAATCGAATCGTTAGAGTCCAGTGCCCCCCCCCCCTTCTACCAGCTAAACGGTTTCTTCTGGAAATGTGAAAAAATTCACGGGAGTAGGAAATATGCTGAATTTAAAAGGAAAACTATCACGGCTAAGAAGACTTCATAAGTTATTGAGTAATAGTCGATCAACTAAAAAATGTATTCGGCGAAGTATAAAGGAACTTTTCGTTCAAATTCCTTTGAAAGTAACTGAGATGATGTTGTTAGTAGTGTAAAACACGTTATAAATGTACATTCATTGACCACATAAAAATTAAAAAAAAAACTAGCGGTATTACGGAACCCTATATTGCGCGTGGCCCGACACGCACTTGGCCGGTTTTTGACGTGATAACGTCTTATAATTCGATATGGGGTGCGCGAAAAACATGACAGTTCATGCGGCGTTACCTCGCTGACAGCTCTGAGGCGTTCCATTAACACTCTCAAGTCTCTCAAGAACCGTAAGGCCCACCTGGGCCGCGCTCTTTGTTTCGATTATATTACGTATTTCGATGACTTAGAGAATACTTTTGAATGAAGAAGTTTGGTTAGTTATGACCTTTGATACATTGACCACACTCTGAATGAAAAATAAATAAACAATCTGTGAGCTATTAGTATTATTTCGGCTATTCAAAATTGTGCTCTATTTCCTACGTGTCAAGGTATGACTTAATATATCTATACATATAATAAAACTGTAGAAATGAAAATTCTGTACATTAAAGATATTCAAAAAATAATAAGCGGGGGGTGTGACTACATCGCTATAGAAGCCAAAAATGTGGTTAGTTTTTTTGTCTGTCTGTCTGTCTGTCTGTCTGTCTGTATGTTTGTTCCACTATCACACGAAAACTACTGATCCGATTTGGATGCGGTTTTCGCAGATATATTTGTCTTCTTCCAACTTAACATCTGGTGTATAAAGATTTTTCCCCCCACCCCTCTAAAGGGACGAAAGAGAGGTCAGATTTTGTATAAGACTTTTGCTTTAACACGAAAACTACTGATCCGATTTGCATACGGTTTTCGCAGATATATTTGTCTTCTTCCAACTCAAAATCTGGTGTATAATAATCACCCCCCCCCCACCCCTCTAAGGGGAGCAAAGAGGGGGTCAGATTTTGTATCAAACTTTTTTCTTTAATGGACTTACTTCATATTATTAACTGTTTATTCCAACTTAACATCTGGTGTATAAAATTTTTCCTCCCACTCCTCTTAGGGGACAAAAGAGGGGGTAAGATTTTGTATCAACTGATGAAGTAGAAATACTTTAAATGGCAAAATAACGTTTGCCGGGACAACTAGTGAAGTATAAAGTATTCGTTTATTTCTTCTGAACAAGTCACTAATCATAGTTTCGAAAGTTTATAATTGAGAAACTAATATCACATCGGACTAAATACTACTCGTATATTATGATGGTTTGATAGATAGAAAATTTAACATATATTATAATGTAGTTCACACAAACATAAAATATGGATTGTATGTTTGATATTACATTAATTTTACAAAGAGGGTAGGCCGGGCGCCATTTTTTTTGCACATTGACCTGCCAACTTTTTTGCATAGATTTTTCCCGGAACTGAGGGGTTAAGGCTATGACGTTGTAACGTTCAACTATCGTCAGTAAACCGACTTTACAGACAACCGATTTTTTATCTATAAAAACGATACAATCATACTATCGTATTTTGGTTTGTTAATAAACTTTTTGTGTCAATCACGAAATTCTATGTTTATCTTGCTCTTGTGAATAACAAACTATAACATCTTTGTATTCTCTCAGACTGCTTTAATAACCTTTAAACTAAAACATGAAGGTTTTTTAAAGCAGGCTGTCACTTGTTACCCGTTATTTTATTAGGGTAAACAAGGACAGCAATGAGAGTTTCTCAAAAATAAACATTCCAGTATATTTTGTTATTAAGACTTAATATAACTCCAAATTATTTCTCACAATCTGTGACCTAACATTACACTTACGATCAAATGATTGCTCAGTCTTTTACGAAATAATCCAATATATTATTTTTTGGTCGGCTACAGCAATTACTTTTAAAACTTCGTTGTGGTAATTGCATTCGAATTTGAGTTAAGTGTGTACTTCTATTATAGAGGCACATCTCACAAGGTCGGAGTTTCACAATACGAAGATGCCAAAAGATTTATTGCAGTACTAGTAAGTAGTATGTATGTACATACATCGTATGAAATATGAATGCCCTTCTAATATTTTTCCAATATTTCTATGGAATACAAGTGTAAGCTATTTCGTCACTGGTTAAGATCGTTTTCTTAGTCGAAGTTTAAAATGTTTTTATTATTTTGGGCACTGAATAAACTACTGAAAGGCTGCAATGCTTTATAAATTATATTTATTGACTCCTACATATTGCCTTTTGTTAGTGATACAATATTTTGCATATTTTTACTAACTTGTATTTAAGATAAGCTTGGATGTACTAATTTTATATCAAAACGAGCTACTGCCCGCGGCTTCGCTCGCGTTATGAAGTATTATTATATACAAACTTTGATCCCCTTTTTTAACCCCTTGGGGGTAGAATTGATCAAAATCCTTACTTAGCGAATGCCTACGTCATAACATCTACCTGCATGCCAAATTTCAGCCCGATCCGTCCAGTGGTTTGGGTTGTGCGTTGATAGATCACCATGTCAGTCAGTCACCTTTGAGTTTTATATATTTATAGATTCGCTAGCCCAACCATTTGTTTATTATGTGGTAGCCATAAATTTTACGACATTAATTACTATCCTCAGTCATTTTGTAGGAGTCTAAATATCTCCGTATACCAAATTCGATCCAAATCGGTTAAAAAAACAGAGACACCCACATACAGCTCTGATTTAAATATTAGTATCTACAATGGATCTAAACTTATAAAGTATTATAATATGAGATTTCCTGGTTGTGACTTATGAGGCGTATCACTGCGTATATTAATAGGATGTATTAATCGCATAAATATTAATAGTGATCTTGCTGTGTGTAGTACAAGGACCCTTCACAAGCCACGGCATCTTAGGGCTCTGATCGAAAATCGGAACGCGACATTTAAAAGCTTTCTTGTTTTAGATGACAATCCATATACTAGCTAAAAGTTTATTAGCTAAAAGCCGAGCTTTGTGAGGGCTCGCGTTGCCACACTTTGACTGACTGATGATAACACATCTACATAATATAAAAAAAATTTGAGTGACTAATGATAAGTGATAACACAATATCTACATATAAATAAAAATTACTATGTTAAAGCGCAAACCAATAGGCGTGATAGTTTTTCCATAAAGTGTACCACAAAATGGTTGTGGGATATACTAGGGCTCGCTTCGCTCGCCCTAATAAATGCGACAGTGTATCTGTCTGTCTGTTTGTCTGTTACCACTTCACGCTCAAATCGCTCAACCGATTGTTCAGAAATTTGGTTTGGAGATTGGAGATACTTTGAGTCCCGGGAAACAACATATAGGATACTTTTCATCCCGGAAAAATGTACAGTTCAGATTAACATTACCAGAGTTGCGGGCATCATCTAGTAAAGTAATATTATGTACTTACAGCATAACATTTCAAAAAGAATCTTAGCAACTTTAGCAATGGTTCGATATTAACTTTTGAAACTTTGAAAATATTTTAAAACACGCAATACGTAAACTTATAACAACAGCAAAAATACCATGAAAATAGTTTATATTATAAAACTTAGACAGAGGTTAAAAATTGGTGTTGGACAGAAGACGTTTATTAAACTTAGTTTGTATCACACATCGATCGTTGACTTTACAGTTTACTGACATAATCATTCTCATCGGCGTAACATTGAGCCACGTACCGCCTGACCGTGAAATGGATCTCGTTGACATGCGTCGTGCAACAACAACACACAGACGACACATTCCGCAAGACCGCAACAAACGACAACAACAATAGTCGTGTTCGTTTGGTTTTTCAACTGCGCATGCGCGGCTTTTTTGTGTGTCAGTGTGAGTGTCATATTCTAAAATACCTACCTTGTCATGTTCTAAAATACCTGTCAGATTTTCTAAAATCTGACAGAAATTGATCGGTATTTGAGAATATGACACTCAACTGATGACACTGACACACAAAAAAGCCGCGCATGCGCAGTTGAAAAACCAAACGAACACGACTAATAACGTTTTCGGCATCTGTACTGCCCCGGGGCAGGGTGGGTCGACAGGATACGGATACAGCCGAAATTTGAATTAAGAACATAAACTACGTATTGCACTATGATGATCCACGAAGCACGTGGACTTAG